>OZ038500.1:44455762-44520762 GCA_964036315.1 Acanthosepion esculentum
GCATGAACATACTCTTTAACTTTTAAATCAAGAGTTCGAAGGTTTTTTGACACGAGTATAGTTACCTATATTTATATATATATATATGTATTATATAACGTTGTGACCTGTGCCATTTAAAAGCCTCTTGTCCAAGAACTTAGCATAATTCTCTGCATATATTTTAATACTATAATCTACTCTGAAGCTTTAATTTTACTACCTACAATACTAACCCCAATTATTGCTCCACCTCCCCGGTATGTTGATTTGTATGTGCTGACTATATTCATGTTAAGTAGTCTGTGCACTTAAATACTTGTAAAAGAAATCCTGATCAGTTGTAGATATCAAAATGGTTTATTTATTTTAATTGTGAGTTCAAATACATGATAATTTGAAGTGGGTATAACTATAAGAAAGAAAGAAAGAAAGAACAGAAATAAAAAATAAAGAATAATTGAATACTAAAAATAAAATATTAATTGAAATGTTAATAATAATAAAGAGAGTCAAGAAGAAAGTAACAAGAATGAAGGAAAAAAAGAAAGAAAAAAGAAAGAAATAAAGAAACAAAGAACAAGAAATAAAAAAATAAAAGAAAGGTCAGTGAAGTTTCAAAAATCAAAATTAAAATAAGTGATACAACAATAATAATAATAATAATAATAATAATAATAATAAAAAGAAAAGCAGAAAATAGTAAGAAAGAAAAAAAGAAAGAAACAAAGAAGGAAACAAAAAAGAAAAAAGAAAACAAAAGAAAGAGCAGAGAAATCTCAAACATCAAAAATGAAAATATAAATTAATAAATAATAATAATAATAATAAAAAGACTCAATCAGAAAGAAAGAAAGAAAGAAAGAAAGAAGGAAAATAAAGAAAAAAGGAAAA
Organism: Acanthosepion esculentum; assembly: GCA_964036315.1. Classification (NCBI taxonomy): domain Eukaryota; kingdom Metazoa; phylum Mollusca; class Cephalopoda; order Sepiida; family Sepiidae; genus Acanthosepion; species Acanthosepion esculentum. The sequence goes on from OZ038500.1 coordinate 44,456,636, forward strand.
AATGGAAGAGGAAAAAATGAAAACACTGGCCAAATGAGTAGAAGGGGAAAGTGTAGATGAGGAAAGGCAAAAAGCAAGAAGCAGAAAGATGTAAAAGAAAATGAAGATGAAAATGAAGAAACCAAAAGTATTGCTGGAGGCTGCATTTTGCCATAAGTGAAACTTTTTTTTGTGCCAGTGTCTATCATGAAACTAATTAGATGTCATTAGAGAAGTCAGTTGCTGAGGAACCCAAACTGATTCAGTCATGAAATCAAATTATTAAGAAAGACCACAGAATCAAAAAAGGCAAATTTTAATACAAATAAGCAAATATACAGTGTCCCCCACAAAAAAATCTGGATACACACTTTCTCAGCCCCTAAAAACTTTGTGCCATTTTTGTCAGGTAAAAAAAGTTACTTTAGAAAAAAGTAATAACAAACAGATATATATTTGGGGTCTGCATGTAATAGCACCATGTATTTATCATATAGTAGTGGTTAGTGTCCTCACCTAAGTAAAAATCAGGATCTTATTTTCTTCCCAGCCCCTATTTTGCTTAATTTGCCTTGGGGCTTCATTAAGCTTGGTTTATTAAATATTCAAACAAACTTATCTGAACAATATAAATTTGCACTGAAGTAGTACATGAAATGTGAAGATCACACACACACACACACACACACACACACACACACACACACACACACACACACACACACATGAATATGGGAAAAAAAAATTTAATTTAAAAGCTTAAAATTTCAGTGCCCCCTCTCTTTAATTAATATGTTGATTTTCCTAATATATTAATTTTCGTAGTATATATATATATAGAGGGGGGGGGCACTGAAATTTTAAGCTTTTAAATTAAATTTTTTTTTCCCATATTCATGTGTGTGTGTGTGTGTGTGTGTGTGTGTGTGTGTGTGTGTGATCTTCACATTTCATGTACTACTTCAGTGCAAATTTATATTGTTCAGATAAGTTTGTTTGAATATATATATATATTGTCACATGTGTAACAAAAGAAATAAGATAAAGAGAAGTAAAGGGAATGACACGAAGACCAACAAAATTTTATAGAAAACAAAGAAAAGGTTTTATTTTAAGTTCAGTGATTATTGGTCAATAGCTAAAAAGGGGAAAAACATAAAGGCTTCCCAGCAACAAGTTAGAAATACTTCAAAATAACTTCTGTTGGGAGTTGCTGGGTTTTGTCATGTGGTAAAGTTTAGGTGTAAGGTCAGTAAACGGACTGCTCTGAAGCAGATTTCTACAACAACTGACTTTGCCAGCCAACTCACTTAATTTTGGTTCCAAGCAATGAATGTGAATACCCAGATGAATGACCACTTGTAAGGTCAATCATCCACATCAAATGACTCAGAACTCATTCATAAAAAATAGATTCTTCTCTTAACTATATATATATATATATATATATATATATATATAGTTAGGAGAAGAATCTATTTTATATATATATATATATATTTTATATATATATATATATATATATATATATATATATATTATATATATATATTTTTATATATATATATATATATATATATATATATATATATATATATATATATAAAATAAGTTTTATTAAATTCAACGAACAAGGTCTGTCTGTCTCTTTTTTCATTATATTTTTCTAATTTATGAAGAATTTGTCATACATCTAGAGCCAGCTTGTGGAGAAACTGTCCAAAGTTAATGTTTTTATTTTCAAGTACATATTAACCATCAGTAATCACTGGAACCTATGGCATGTTTTGCCTGATTACTGATGGTTATTTTAGAATACGCTTAACTCGACTGATAACCACTTCATCCCGCCTTTAAAATATCATATCCTGTAAATCAATACATATTGATTAAAGAAAAATTAAATGAAAATCAATTTCTAACTTTTTCTGCCATGGACAACATATGCATTTGAAAATGCTCCAAAACAGCTGATACAGTATCTAGTGCCACTGAATGGTATTGGCAGGTCTGTGCAACAAGAAAAACAAAATTAGAAACAGCTCTTGTAGAAATTAGTGTTAGATTACTGATTGCACTGGACGACTGATTGCCAGCTTAGTAATGACCAATCTGTATTTTTCTCTGTGTTGGTTATTTTCAGTTTTGAGAAAGAATTCAACATATTCCACATTTGATATATATTATGCCTCTTGATTCCTTGGGGAATATAGGGCCACAACAACACCTCTCCAATGGACATACTTCTAAAATAAATATCAGGATAAAGCTAATAAAAACTTTTCTCCATGGCAATGACATGATTAACCTTCCTGATAAGGACCAAGATGGTAAAAAATCATGACATAAGCACAGTTTCAAAGTTGACAAATATCAAAGTACAGATAACTCTTTAAAAAGTCGAGGATCTATGTGATACAGTATTTTATATTATGAACAGGGTACTCCTTCAGAAATGATAAAAAAATCAATATTTTTCAATTCTGACAAATGTCATGTCTTGAGAAACGTCTAATGAATGCTAATTGACAAAAATTATTTCTCAACAAAATTTTTAACTATTTTTTATGAGTGGACCAATCAATTTAAGTAGTTCCGAATATTTTATCAAAAAAATCAGTTATAATAATAAGGTATTTTTAATACAAACAAGTTTTGAGTATTTCTTTTATTACTAAAAACCATGCAATAAAACCAACAAACAAAAGTTTGAAGAGAAGCCTTTCTACATGATGGCAGCATTTGAATCAATCATTAAACATGTTGACCAATTTGATAAAATTCTCAGCCTTAACTAAGTAAAATACGGATACCAGATATAAGTATAATTCTGTCCCTAACCTCTTATTTGCAGATGTCACTTCATTAGTAATGTATTATCATCTTTTCATAAAACTTGCAATTACCAGGTAAAGGTTGATTTTAGTGCGGAAATGTTTTTTTTAGTGTCCCTAATTTTAATCAATATCTCTCATTAGATTTTTCCAGTAATTTCCCATCAACTGACTTTAAATTTTTCCTCCTTTTACAGTTTTTTTTTTGTCCTTGAAGAAAATTAAAAATCTACCTGCTTCTTTAGATTAAAAGGAAAAAAGATTTTGCATTCAACCCATTTCTAGAAATATAACTTTTATATTCACAAGTTTCATCCAAAAGTTCAAATTATATTATCAGTTTATTTTTTGGGACTAAATAAATGTTCAAAGATAGCTTTCTACAGTTTTGTTAAGTCTTTGAAATATATTACCTACTTTTACTTATATATTAATTCCAATTTAATTGCAATAAATTCCATCTTTGATATTTTGCAATTGAACATTAGCAACCTTCAACCCACAAAGCACATGTTTTTACCTGTATTTATTTAATTATCAAGTACCCACTTCTCTAATGAATATCTTATACTGAATCTTATTAGGAGTATTTTAGATATTTGAAATGGATTAGATTCAACACAAGTCCTCAGTTTGACATCACGAATGCGGTACTAACTGTCCTGTACAAGGTGAATCTTTGAGTGACTTATTTTTAATTGAAAGCCTATTGGACCATTTTTGAGAAATACAGTTATAAACTTACTCTTCACCAATTATTCTACATATTCTGCTGCATTTTTCTGCTGCTTTCATTCCAAGTTTGAATTAATACAGTAGACAGACACTCCTAATCAGTTTTTTGGCTTTCATGATGATTTTACTCATGATGACTGTAAATATTCTCTTCTGGATGCAAATAAAGTGTGTATCTTCAAGATTATTACAGATTGAAGGGTTTATCATTTTTAAAACTAATAAAAAAAAGGAACATGGAAAATTGTACAAACTTCCTCTTTGTAATTTTGTAGCACTTGTAAGTTTGAATGCAATTGTCTTAGATTTTTTATTTACTGTTTAATCTTTGGAATAAGATGAAAGAAATATTAGTCACGGACTAATAATTTTGAAGTCATTTAAAAACCATTTGAGACTGCCAGAGGTTTTAACAAGTGTTTTTTCTGGTTATTATTAGGATGTCTTATAGGGCAATACTAAGAAAGATTACTTTGCATATCATTATTATTGTAGTAAGTTCAATCTTTATTTAATCTAGCCTTGCACCACACTAGGCCAAGAAAATATCATCTTCAGGTGTTTTATTGTGGAGCAAGTGTTGACACATTAGTTTTGCTGATAATTAATAAGTAGAGAATTTGGTCTTCACTAACATACCCCATATTCATGACCTTGTGCCAGATTAATCATTTCTTAGTAAATGTCTTGTTTTGGTGATTCATTGGGAAGTAATAATTTACAAGCTAATCTCACTGATAATTGCTACTGAGTAGTGAGTGTGATTCTCACTGAGTGACACAATCTGATGAGATTATGTCAGATCAAACAAAGCATAGTAATTAATTAAAAATGCCATCAGATTTAATTTTTGGAAATTGAACAAAAGAGAAAATTCTTTGTGAAAAATATTTATTTTTTTCTGCTTGATTATAGCCATTTAAAACATTATCATGGTATTATGGTTCACTTGTTGCTGGTATCAATTTTGATCTTTTTTACAAGAACTTTATTTGTCATTCTTTGACTGATTTAGAAAATTCAAGACAGGCATGAAACTGAAAATGTGATTGGAATCAGCCCAGAATTCCCAAAGAACAATTATACATACATAAAATGTACATATATTGTATATATCCACTTTTATAATGTGAAATGTATATATATATATATATATATATATATATATATATATATATATATATAGAGAGAGAGAGAGAGAGTGAGAGAGAGAGAGAGAGAGAAAGAGAGAGATAAAGAGAGAAAGATAATAAGCAAGAGAGAAATATGATAAAGAAAAATTAGAAAACGTTTATCAATCTAATATGTTTCACTCTTGTTAAAGCTTCAAAAGAGAATGAGATATGGTGAAAAAGAAGAAATAAATTCTGGAATTTTTACTTTTGTGTTGTTTGATTTTCATTGGTTAATCATATTTCATGTGCAAGTTAAACAAACATCAGTATAATTTGTAGTGTCCCAAATTTAAGGAGAGTTGATGTGTCTTTTGAATTTCCAAGAACTTAACAGATTTCAAGCCTATCTGAAAACTGTCAATATTGTTTTATGTATGTAAATGTATAATAATTCTAGTTTGTCTGTATGGGATTTAGATGATGATGTATATTCTTAATTGTGTGTGTGAATGTGTGTGTGTGTAATAGACATTATGTTTGGTGGTTTTTCCCATGTTGATTTGGGAATGTTTTTACATACATACCGTTAGTTTTAGAAAAAGCTATGTTAGATTCTTTAAGAATGGATTCAATAAATTTTTGTGATGTAATATACCCATTTTGACATGTCTCTATTGTTGGTAATATTGTTATTAATAGTCCTTTGAAGTACTTTTGATATAAAGAATTATGTTCTTTTTTGATTAGAGTGGCATTTGTAAAATCAGTTATGCTCAGTTTTGTTCCTGTGTATTAAGAGCGATAAAATAATAAAATAATAATAAACTAAAAATAATAAATTTAAAAAAGTGAAACATGTTAGATTGATAATTGTTTCCTATTTGTTCGTTATCTGGATCTTTTCTGTTAATTCACCCCAAATAATTTAAAGTTACTTATCGCAAATATTAATTCGTCCTAAGAAATTATAAATTTTAAATCAAAATTTGTTTGTTTTTTATTAAATTTCTGGCACTCTTTTGAAATTATGAATTTTAAATCAAAATTTATTTAGTTTGCCTTGCAACAATTCCAACATCTCAGAATTAAAATTTAACAAAAATCTGGGGGTTATTCACATTTTTTAAGTGCAGATGATATTCGAGGTACTTACAAGGAATGTTTTTACAATTTTGAAACAAAAAGGAAAATATTTGTTTTTGCCTTGTTTATCAGGGTGAGCTCAAATGTAGGCCCCAAACTTTGAAATAACACACCTGAGTTACCCACATTTGGGATGATTGCAGAGTGCAATTGAAGGGCCTCATTTTTGGAGAATTTGGTGTAAATTTCAGTAAATACAAATTCCATTTATTTTGGGAGGAATTAACAGGAATTATCCCTTTCTCTTATCATTCTGCTGGATTCCAGGTCATATATATAGATTGATAGATTGATGTGGAGAGAGAGAAAGAATCAGTTTCTTTTTCTTTGCATTTCCATTGAGAAAACTTACTCTCATTGCTAACCGTTTTCCTTTTATACACCAAAGTCTTTGGTTCCTTTATTGTTTTCCTCATTCCTTATTTTGTTTTCGAAAGATTCTTTTTAGAAGTGAAAACAGGCTGATTCATCATTAAATTCCAGTGACTCATTTACCTCAACTCATATTGTGAAATGACATTATAAGCAGCATTGCCCCCCACACACTTTATTTTTGGTTAGCTTTCATTTTCAACAATCTCACAAAGATTAGTTAAACTTTGATAATTTCAAATAAATCACATCCATAATCTCACGCAATGTAAATAAAACCTCACTGGTTTGTATTCAAGGTAACGTATGTGACAAAAGTACTCCTGTGAGATGTCAAGCATAAAAGAGAGGGAAGGAAGGAAAGAGAGCCCTGGGGAAAAAGGTGGCTGAATATCAAAAAGATGCCGAACTGCATTTTTGTTCATCCATATCCCTGACGAGCTTTCAAAAGGCTCCTGCAAAGAGTAGGCATAACGCGTGTCCCACCTAGCTCCTCCCATCAGCTGCAGATGTCAAGCTTCTCGGATGGCAAAGCAGACAAATGAATTTACAAGCAACATGCATACGAAGAGCCAGAAAGACGATGATTTGCATGGGATTTAATTCTTGTGGGCTTTTTTTTGTTTTCCGCTCCAGGTACCTATACCCAAGAGGGTGACAAAATAGCAAATCTACTGAACAGGGTACAAAGCAAATTCATCAACATAAAATAAGATATCTTTAAATAAATACCAAACATCTGTCATTTGTTTCCTTTTACAAAACTACTTGTGAAGTAGCAGGAAGCTGAAGAAAAAAGAACTCTGTTATTATAATTAATACTAATGAACTAAACCTTTTCTATATACCATATCCTTTCAGAAGTTAAGCGATCATGGCTCTCCACAACTTCCTGTCCTTTGTAGCCCTTATCAATTTTTGTCTTTATTCTCTCTCTTTTAATCCCTGTTCTGCCAACCATTTACACAAATTCATTAGGTAGGTTATTCACTGCTTTTCTCTGTGCCTCTTGCTTTCAGTATGTCCTGTGAGTATCAAATTCTCCAAGCCTTCTTTCCCCATTATGTGTCTAGGTATTCCAACTGACTCTTTCTGGTTGTAAGTGTCATTTTTGTTTCCTTTTTCCTCAGAACATCAGTCCATGGTATTCCCAGCATTCTTCTGAAGAATCACATTTCTTTTGTTTCAAGTCTTTTCTTCATCTGTGAAGAGATTGTCTTGAATTCACTGCCATATAGGGGGACCGATATTGCATAAAAGCTCAGTATTCTTTTCTAATTTGTTCCTTTAATTAATACTAATGAACATTAACCCAAAATAAGCTACTTTTATAAAGATCCTTCATTTCTATAAGTTCATAGCATTTTTATTCAGTTAGTATTTTTCTTGGAATTCTATAGCCCCATGCCACCCTTTCCATTTGAATTGTGTATTTTATTATCTCATCTTGATGTAAACATCTCTGGCAATTTTTGACAAAATCTTTTACTTATTTTGAGAGTTCATGATATACATACATATGTACATATATATATACATATATCTATCTATCTATCTATCTATCTATCTATCTATCTATCTATCTATATATATATATATATATATATATTGTGTGCATTTAGGCAGCATTTTTTTTATTGATGCATGTTTCATTAATAATATAGACAAATTTTGTCTCTTTATTTTATGCAAATTCCTTTCATATCGTCTGATAAGCTTAATGACGTCACACATGATCACGCGAGAGTGAAAACGAGAAGTATTAAGTATGGGAAGCTGTTGGTATAAACCAATGGCTTCTGTTATAAATTATAGGCATTTAATTATATTTGTGAAGTTTTCATAGTTTATTTTGTTTAGGTTAGGTTTCAACTGTTTTATGTATATAGCATCAAGAATTTTTAATTTTTCTTTATTGTCTTCATGTTTAAGTATAGTTGTGTTTTCCACAAGGATTTTCTGGAATTGTGTATGTGGCCAGGTATGTTGTTTTAAATGCCTAAAATTGCATTATTCAAATTGTTATTATTCAAATGTAGAGTCAAGCGTCGTGAAAGGGAGTTTGTGGTGTGGCTCTTTCTTTTTCCCTGGCTCATCAAACCTCACTTCCAAGGATGGAAAAATGAATTTAAATTTACATATAATTTTTTATACTTTTGTGGGGAAGTATTAAGTTGATGTAAGGTGATATAGAGAGTGGTGAGAGATAGTGTGACAGACATGGTCGAAATTAGAGAGGGAAGGGAGAGATAGGAATGCTTTTAAATTTATTTTTATTACAATACTTAATAGTGAGGAAGTGGGGTAAGGATCAGACATTGATCTATTTAATAGGTCAACTCACTGGAAATGATATAGAGAGAAAAAAGAGAGAAGTAAAGATGTAAGAAATAAGAGATGGGCTTAGGGTTTTGAAGGAAAGAGAGGGGGATATAAATTTGGAGAGGGAAATTAAGAGAATTAACGTATGTGTGTATATAGTGGCCAATCTGGAAAAACACAGATTTATATATTTTTTAAAAGTTTTTTATATTTTTCGGTTATATATATATATATATATGTATATATATATATATATATAAACACACATACATGCACATATATGTGAATATGAATGCTGTTATGAAGGGTATTTGCTTTGTATTTTATTAGTCCAGTGGTAGCCATTTATCCTGCATACTGAGAGCTGGTCTACACATATTGTTTGAGTACTTATATAGTCTCAATGCCTTAGCTATGCTAATTAGGCAGTCATTTACATATCATTACATATGCTTATACATAGTTACGCATGCATATATACACACTTGTGCACATATATGCATACGCAAACAAAAATAGTTACATACACACACTTACAGACACATATGCAAACATATGCACACATGCATACACACATATACATATACGCACATACACATCCTTACATACATATTCCCTGTCACCTAAGATCTTCAAAAATTTAAATGCAATGTCATTCAACATCATCTTACTGAAACATAGTGGCTTTATTGCCTTGTTTGGTGTGAAATGATTAAAAAAAACATATAGACACAAATGAGGACAATTTTTAATGAAATTGAAGTCATTTCTAATAGAAATAAGTCCTTTAAACATTTTTTTCTAAATCATGGATGAAACATTTCTGTTTCATTTTTTTGTTTTCTAAACACAAAGGAATCATCGAATTCAGTTAGTGCCAAACACTTACCAACTGAACATATGTATCAATGTAAAATAAAGCAAATAAAACACTTTTTTCCTTTTCTCTCTTCCCACACATGGAATTTAATTGAATATTGGGCAAACAAAAGCAAGTCTTTCTAATTAACTTGTTTTTCCGGCTCCATTTTCTCCGGCTTTTAAAAATGTGTCAAGATTGGATGTCACCGTAAATATAGGCGCTTGATTAGAGAGGAAGAAAACAGCGCTGAACTGTTCGGTAATATCAGTCCTCCTAGAAGAGGCAGGAAATGCGGGACAATCTCCTCACAGACAAAGAAGAGACTTGAAGCAACTAAAAATGTGATTCTACTGCTGGATGCTGAGAATACCATGGACTGAATATGTGAACAGCAATGAAGTTCTAAAGAAAATAGAAACAAAAAGGACACTTAACATCAGGAAGATACAGTTGAAATTTCTAGGGCACATTCTTATGAGGAAAGAGAACTTGGAAAATTTGATACTCACAAGACAGATTGAAGTCAAGAGCGAGAGAAGAAAATAGTTCATAACCTACATAGAGCCTGAGGATGACAGAGCAAGGTTTAGGAAAGATAACAAAAAGACAAAATTTATTGAGAGCTACAAAGGACAGGAAATTGTGGAGAGTCATGATTGCTCATGTTCTGAAGGGACACGGCACATTGAAGAAGAATATCATTACACATCTCAGTGAAAATCTTTTCATCAATTTTCTTTCAGTAACACAGTTTGAATTGCAGACTTTATATATGTTGGTCTAAAGTTTATGTGGGTTCAAATTCCAGTTGAGGTTGGCACATTCACTTACATGACAATACCCTTACAGAAAGTATGAATCCATCATTTTCTACCAGCTATGGGAAAATAGCAGGGCTTATAGCCTTGATTGGCAACCACTCTAAAAGAAGGAAAACTGAATTCAAACCAGTCTGGAGAGGGTTGGGTTCCATCAGGCTGGAGAGATGATTCCAGTATGTCAGAGTAGATCCTGAAAAATTTACCACAGTTTGACCTTAGGTCTTGTGAGTAAAATTGGGTAGACAAAACTGTTTGGAAGCTGTCAAAGATTGTGCTAGTACAAAGTCACATCATCACTACTGAGGATTTGACCGTACTGGTTTTATTCAAACTACTGATCAGACAAGATTATTTACTCTCTCTTCCAGAAACTATAAATAAGGTCCACTCAGCATGATTGCAATATAAACAATTAGTTGGGCTCTGTGGGTGCTGAACAAACACAAATAGGCCTGAGCAGGTGTCTGCAACAAGGATAAGCTAGTCACCCTAGAAGATATTCACAGCTAGCCATACTATATGCACACACATACACACACACACATACACACACATTAGCCATACTATATGCACACACACACAAACACACACATTAAATTTTTATAGTCATTTTGCATCATGAATTTTGAATAAGATTGTTAGAAAAATGCAAATAGAAGCAAATTTATTCATGATATACTATATTTAGTTTTAGGAATGTTAACTTTGAACAAATTCACAATTTTCTTGAAAGGAAAGGTTAATATGTTTTTGAAGTTCGCAAAATATGTACTGCAGTTGTTTTTGAGTTCTAAGACTGATCACATCTGTTATTCAAATATAAAAATCTTTTAGTGAGCAACAAGACATTTTATATGTAAAATAAATGCGGCATCCCTACTAAGTTAATTCCAAATCTAAACTGCACCAAAAACTTTATAGCCCACCCCACTATGTAGCATATTTATGAATAGGAATATTAACTGTCAAAATGGCCATCATTTTCTTGAAGGCAAACTTTAAAATAGTTTTGAAGGTCTCCAAAAAATTCCTGCAGTTGTTACTAAGACTGACCACATTTTTTATTCTGTCATAAAGATAAAAATCAAAAGAAGAATTAGCAATTATCCTTATGGTGCACAGCTTTTGTTGCACCCTGTATATATATATATATATGTATATATATATATATATATATATATATATATATATATATATATATATATATATATATATATTCAACACACATTCACATACCTATATTGTTTAATATTTGATATATTTGTATGAGAAGAGTGCTCAATATTGTAGATAGAGCATTTGTAGTTTATGAATCAGTACTCCATGGGAGGCATGGTGGAGTAATGCATAGCAACTCGGATTGAGGAATCAGTAGAGCTGAGTTCGAATTCCAGTTGGATCCATTAAATCCACTTACGTGCTAATACCCTTCGGAAAGGTATGAATCCTCTTCTTCTCCACCCAGCTATGGGTAAATAGCAGGACAGATCAGGTTCTATAGCCTTGGATGGCAACTGGTCTACTGCAGAAAGAAATGGCAACCTACTGTGGGAAGAAATCTGCCTTGTCAGTCATGTATCGAAAGATACATGATTGCCTAAGTGTGTATCACACTGACTGACTACATGGTGAATGTCAGTTTCATGGCTTAAGCTGTGTGTTTATATATATGTATATTCCAGTGCGTGGCACCTTTGGAAAGTACCTGAAAAGACACCATAGGTTAACCCAAGTATTGTAAGTGGAATGGGGACCGTTTGGAAGCAAGTCGATTATTGTGTTAGAACAAAATTGAAAGTCTGCGGGTGTGCTGGCTTTTTCCAAAGAAACTGATCGCACCAGAAAATGGAAATATGGCCTGCTCAGCAGATTTGCAGTATAATACCACAGGTGGACTACATGGGTTGAGTGGGTGTCTGTAATATGGAGGTGCTAGCTGCCCTGGCAGACGGATGTACTTGGATATAAGTAGCTATTATTATTAGGTTGGTGCAAAAATAATGGTGTTTTTTGACGTTCAAGATCATGTAAAAAACGACATTATTTTTGCACCAACCTAATATTATTATTATTATTATTATATTTGCACATATACATTCCTGTTCATATCACAATGTTTATATGTATCTCTATGTGCATGTTTGCATATGGATATAATGTATATATCTTTTTCACCGCATGCATACATTAGTACTTATATATATGTCTCTGCACACGCATACACAGACACACATATATATTCGTTCTAGTGATGGTGAGTGGTTGGGTCTTACAAAATCTTCACCTGGGCAACCACAGCTGACTGCTTTTTAATCCAAAACATCTCTTCTGAATGCAAGAATTGGGCTTTCTGGAAGTAACTGTTTGACACCAAGCATAAATCATCCTGTCCAGATAGACCCCAACAGCTGGGCAGCTTCCATCCCAAACCCCTTCTCTGATTTTTACTCAGGCAATCATACCTGACCCTTACCTCTACCCAGCCACCACAAAGAACAAATATACATTAGTGGCAACCTGATAGCTATTTGTTGGCCCTCATGCCCAAAATATTGAATGAAGTCACTTGGAACATGAAGGGTGATGTGGGTGTTTGGAGTTTTGGGGGTTAATGCTTAGAGAGGAGCTTCTTCTTTTTTAACTCCCTGTTTTTGGCAAGAGTACTTGTCACATTCAGATTTATCTATCTCTAGGCTCAGAGGCTGAAATAATCACATCAGTAGTTAGGAATTGATTTTAAATGGTTTTTGTGATAAGCTCACAGCCTTGAAAGATTTGTTGAAACAGTATCTTCAGTTGTCAAGAAATCAGTGCTTTGTGTATTTCTAAAATCTGGGATCCTAATGGATATTTATTAGTCCATTATTTTTTTTTATATCTCTTTCTTGTTTCATGGTTAATTATTAAGTTTAGCTTAGTCTAGTACAAGGTTGCTATAGTGGAGCACTTGTTGTGACCAAATTTGCATTAGTGAATTGCTTTATATCTTAAATAATATCTATCAGACTATTCTGAAATATAATCCATTAATTTGCTTATATAGTAGTAGATATAATAGTATAATAGTAGCAGATATAGCAGTATGCTGTTTTGGGGATTCTGAAACAATATATTTGAATTAGTACAAATTTACAAGTTTTTTCCAGCTTTTGGTTTCTTTTTATTATAGCCATTTTAGTTGATCAGTTATTTAGACTTCATGGAATCAATAAAAATTTAGCTTCACAACTGATGTTTCATACCGCAGAAGCTGATCTTACATAGACGATGCTTTAACCAATTAGGTTACCAAAGCTGTCATGATTATGCAGTATTTCTACCTTTATTTTCTGTTACCATCTATTTTCTTTTACTATATTGCAGGTTGTATTTTTCTTTTTTTTACTAATATTCATCCAATACAAGGCCCAAGAGCCACTAAGCGTGGAGGATTACAATGTGGATATGTTAGTATAGGAAAGAACAAGCATTAAGAGTATAGAGCTGAAGCAGGCTAGAGAAGGAACGAGAAATTCAATCCTAAACAGGAGACAAGGGATAAACCTCTACTCCTGTTCAAAATACCGAGGAGGAGTGTGAATCGCTTTCAGGTAATATCTTAAAAGTTATATTTAATTTATAGTAATGAAATCGGACGATGGGCGAACCTATCTACTTCTATTGATGGAGGAGATAAAAAACATCATGACTACACAGTAGTAGTTGTAGTAGTATCAGGTGTAGGATTAGTAGCAGACGTAATGGTTGTAGATGTAATACTATTACATTATGAAATTCTCAGATTAAGTATTTTCATTAATACACATATTTTTAAGGTTAATTTAAACTCTTCCTGTTTCACTATTTTTTTTAGTAGAATTACTTTAATCATTTGATTATAAATTATTTGGAACTAATTCCTTCGTTTTTTGTTTGTTTGTTTTGTGTTGTTATTACATCTTTTTATTCGCATCTCTTCCAGTTTTCATGAGTTTTCTATGCTCAGATCAGTAGTACAAGTATAGGCATTAATGGCTTTTGGGCGAGTAACGTAGATATAGCAAAGTTCAACGTGTTTATTGGATAATCACATGTTTAATGCATAGGTCCGGAAAAATAATCTCAAGAGCATACAACTGCAGGCAGCAGGAAGTGATGTGCAAGGAAGGAGAAGCTTATGCCCCCTCCCTCATAGCAAGAGACAACAATCCAACACATAGCATACACCTGTGGAAAGTCGGCGGAAAAATATTGTGATAAAACAGCACAACAAAGAGGAAAAAATTGGCTTAGCTAATCCATCAGACAATCAGCTTAATGAGCCACATAACAAAACTTATGATCCGAATTTTGATAAATAGAGCACATAACAGAAGAAATTCACAATTTTCTTGAAAGGAAAGCTTAATATGTTTTTGAAGTTCGCAAAATATGTACGGCAGTTGTTTTTTTAGATCTAAGACTGATCACATCTGTTATTCAAATATGAAAATCTTTTTGTGAGCAACAAGACATTTTATATGTAAAATAAATGCAGCATCCCTACTAAGTTAATTCCTAATCTAGACATTGGACAAGAACAGAGCGGCTTCGTTAAAGACACTGGAGAACAAGGAATGTGATATTTAAGCCCAGAATGTGAACAGAAACAGGAATGCGAATGCAAGAATGCATGTTTTATAGATTATGCAAAAGCTTTTGATAAAGTAAATTACAAAGAACTTTTTGAACTGATAGGTAGACTTGATTTATTTTTTAAGGATATTAGAATAATTCAGAAGTTACACTGGCAGCAAACCGCCTGCATACGAATAGAAAATGAATTCAGTAAATACACAAAAATAGAAAAGGGCGTGAGACAAGGATGTGTCAGTAAACTTATTCATTGTTGGCGACTGCAACAACATAACACACAGAGAAAACTACAGGAAATCCTACAAGAGGTAGTTAAGGAAAGAGAGAAGAAAGGACTAAACATAAATTGTAAGAAGATATAATTTATTGTTGTTAGTAAAAGGAAAAGACCAAAACGCAATATACGGATTCGAGACATCAAAAACAAACAAGTTCAAAAAGTTAAATATCTAGAAAATGTTTTAACAGAGGACGAAAAATGTGAAACCGAAATTCGAAGAGCATTGAAAGAGAAAAAATGCCTTCCAAAAGTTAAGCAAAGAATTAAGAAACAGGAAAATGCTTTCAGAAACAAAGATAAGAGTACTGAACTGTTACGTAATATTGGTGCTCCTATATGGCAGTGAATGCTGGACAATCTCTTCACAGATGAAGAAGAGAATTGAGACAACAGACATGTTGTTCTACAAGAAGGCTTCTGAGAATGACATAAAATGAACACGTGAAAATGGAAACAAAAAGGACACTTATACATCGAATCAGAAAGCGGCAAGTGAATTTTGCGGGGGTCACATAATGGGGAAAGAGGGCTTGGAGAATTGGACACTGATAAGTTTCATTGAAGGCAAGACAGAGGAAAACACAGCGAGTAACCAACTTAACAAGCTTGTGTAAATTATTGACAGAACTGGGATTAGGAGAGAGAGCAAAAGGACAAAACTTATTAGGAGCGACAAAGGAGAGGAAATTGTGGAGAGTCGTCATTGCTCACGCCCTGAAATGATACGGCACACAGAAGAAAGAAGAACAATCCATATGTAAATATTTTTTTCATTATTTCTGTCGTTATTAACTTGATTTCTATAACAGGCACTGCGGCCAGGAATTTAAAAAAAAATTTATTTCCTATTATTATATTATATTATTGTATTATATTATATTATATTATTATATTATATATTTTTAGGCTTACAGCCATGTCACGTTGATACACCGGCTCTCATACGATCACCGAAGTTAAAGCAACGTTCAGCCTGGTCAGTACCTAGATTGGTGACCGGTTAATGGCTCGGAAATAGGAAAATCGGAGAGCCGAGTTCCAATACAAATCAGGGTCGTTATATTTATCCACGCGAAAATATCCTTGAGAAAGGTATGAATCCACTTCTTCACATCCCATAAATACTCCATAAATACTTTCATGGTGTTGACTAGTTTCTTTGTATTTACGCACAGTACTAGACTGGCACCGAGATTTCATCAATTTACAGTTGAGCTGGCTAAATGTAACCGTAAATTCTATGCCAACAGTTTTTTTCTCATACTTCTCGCTTGTGGAACCTTTTCCGGCTTCATGCTTTCCAGCCAATTTTAATCTTCAAAAATTTAAATGCAATATCAATCGCTATCTACTGCGTCCTGATGACTCTTCTTTTGTTCTTGCTCCTTAGCAATGTTCCTGTTTCTAACTCCTCCACACCCAGTAACCCCTTTGTGTCTCAGTAGTTTAAAAATGTTTATACGATGTGATTTCTTAAAACGTAAAAACCATTTTTTTTTTCTAAATTTGTAACCTGAATTGTTTAATCAATAGCAATATATGAAAAAATAACTCCTGATTACAGATAAAAATAATTCACATTGTAAGAAATCACGCGTATGAGCATGTTTGTTTTGGCTTCCGTAAGCAGGAAGAAGGGTCAATTTACAATGAATTTACATAGCAAACTGCTCTCATCATTAAATTTATAAAATGAAATAATTTTTTTTGATTGCGTAATTGAAGTGTTTAAGAAAAAGAAAATAAAAACTGATAATTTCTGTTCGCAGAGTCTCTTGTACAACTTCGCCATTTTTTTAGCACATTGACTTTTTTTTCAAAATATCCAAACCCTTTTGTGTTAAAATGCTGGAATTTGGAATGAAGAAGTAACCTCAGGTGTGACATTTCGGAGAATCTCAGGTTCACAAGTTAATCTGAAACCAAAATTATTTTTTATTTTTATGCCATGTGTAAGCTGTTATGTCTCTCTACAAATTCCTTTTCTTTATTATGAAAGTGAGCCCAGTTCACCGTGTTAGTTAATAACTGGAGGAGAAGGAGGAGAGATGGATTCCTTCCCTACTAAACAGCATGGTGTGAAAGTAAATGCAAGAGACTAGCTCGGATTTTGAACTCGGGTTGCCGATTTAACTTACCGTGTCGATGTCCGTTACACGACGCGCACATTCGGACCGGAAAAATAGAAGTGTCATTAATCTTTGACTGCTGAGAAAATAAAACCGAACGATTGTTACGGCAGAGGGCGCTACTTAAAATGGACGTGTCCGCTCGTAAAAAAAAAAAAAAAAAATAAAAATAAAAACCAAAAAAAAAAGGAAGAATTTTGTGGAGGCGGGAATAATTTTTGGAGATGAGAATTCATGACAAATTCTCCAAGCCACGACATTTGTCAGAATGTTTTATAATTTTAGATGGGATGTCCTGTTCATAATAAATATAAATACAGTCTCAAACTGATCTCTGATTTCTTAAAGAGTCCTTCTATGTGCTGTATCACTTTGAACGTTGGCGATCATGGCTCTCCTCATTTTCCTGTCCTTTGTCGCTCTTAATAATTTTTGTCTTTTTGTTAGCTCTCCTAAACCCTGTTCTGTCAACCATTTACTCAAACTAGGTAGGTTATGCGTTGTTTTCCTCTCTCCCTCTTGCCTTCAATCTGTCCTGTGAGTATCAAATTTTCCAAGCCCTCTTTTCTCTTGTACCCTAGAAATTTCAACTATCTTTTCCTGATGTTAAGTATAAGTGTCCTCTTTGCTTCCATTTTTTTTCTAAATCTTCATCGTTGCTCACGTGTTCGGTCCATAGTTTTCTCAGCATCCACCCGTAGAACCACATTTTTGTTGCTTCAAGTTTCTTCGCCATCTTTGAAGAGATTGTCTAGTATTCACTACCATATAGGAGGACTGATATTACATAACAGTTCAGTACTCTTTTTTTTCTAGCGAAATTATTCTATTTTGTAATACCTTGCTTAGCATTCGGAAGGCATTTTTCGCTACCCCAATGCGCCTTCGGATTTCAGTGTCGCACTTTCCGTTTGATGTTAAAACACTTCCCAGATATTTAAATTATCGTTCTTGTTCGATTTTGATATCTCCATTTTGTAATTTGCATCTCTTCTTGAAATTGATGTTTAGTTCTGTCTTCTTGTTTTCCTTCAGTGCTTTCTGTAGCAGTTCTCATAGTTTCCTTTCTTTTTTTAAGCATTTCACCCCAAGCAATGCGAGAGTGCGACTAGTCCGCAAGGGGTTACAGCGAGTGGGAGCAAGAGTAAAGAGGCGTGATAGAGGAAAGGATGAAGAGAAGGACGAGGAATTAGATCAAGACATCTTAAGACGTCGATTGACATTGCGTTTGAATATTTGGAGATTATAACTATCAGAGAAGCAAGTAAGAGAAAGAGATGTCCACAGACGTGAAGTGCGAGACATGAAGCTATTGGAGTAGAAGAGATAGCTACATTTAACCGTTTCGACAGTGAAAGGGTGGGACGAAGATACCAACCTAGTAGCACGTTTAAATTC
The DNA here is from genome assembly GCA_964036315.1 of Acanthosepion esculentum. Taxonomy (NCBI): domain Eukaryota; kingdom Metazoa; phylum Mollusca; class Cephalopoda; order Sepiida; family Sepiidae; genus Acanthosepion; species Acanthosepion esculentum. The sequence continues at coordinate 44,475,240 of OZ038500.1, forward strand.
ATGCAGTTTGGGAACCAGCTCGTCGGAGCAGTTACCGTGAAAGTATTTGTAGAAAAGACAGAGGGGAGCGACGGCACATCTGTGAGAGAGCGACTGTAAACTGTGTCTGCTATCAACACTGTGTCATTTGCATACCTTATGTTTTTACGATTGTGGCCGCCGCCGATAATGAATCTTGGCAGGACTTTTAATTCTCTCTTAATTCTGTATAGGCTGAATAGGTGAGAAGATACAAGTTTGTCTAACACTTCTTTCTATTTTTGTATATTTACTCAATTCATTTTCTGTCCATATGCAGGCGGTTTGATGCCAGCATAAGTTCTGTGTTATTCTAATAATCTTCCCAGATATGTCAAGGTTACTGAGTTTGTTTTTATTCCAAATGTCATTGATAAATGCGTACTACCGCTGTTGTTTTTTTCAGTTCGTAATAGTAAGCAGTTATCAATGACGTAATAGTACGCAGTTAACAATGACGTCAGAACGTTTTAAAACTTGACATTTGTAGCGGACCGTGCGGGTGAAGATGTGAAGAGATATCAGAAGGTTAAGATTTCCTGCTAGCCGGTCCAGCTACATGGGAATGTTGGACTTTACTTAAGTCCAAAGAAGACAAAGAAAACAAACAAGACCGATATATATGGGTAAACAAATATATATTAATAACAAATCAAGTTAAAAAAAGACATGGACTGTTACATAGAGTTTGTATGGAGAAATTATGTGTGTGTGTTGTAGTGTTCATACGTACGTGTATTGTTCTTAGCGCATTCCCAGAATTTGGGAAACGCTGTATCTGTGAGAGGTCACATATTGGTGTAAGTGGAAAAAGAAAGATTTTACCTCCGCGTGAGGTGGCGGCCCAAGGCCTGAGTCGGAAAAAAGAGATTTTACCTCATCTTTACGCGAAGTGGCGACCCAAGGCCTGAGTCGGAAAGAGAGAGAGAGAGAGAGAGAGAGAGAGAGAGACGAAGGGTCAGCCAGTATTTATAGCCAGGGGAGAGAGACCCCTGTTGAAGGATTAAGGGACTGAGGAGGAGCTAACTGCGACACATTTATAAATAAAACTAAGTACAGATAACTCTTCAAGAAGTTAGAGATCGATCTGATTTTAGTTTTCCAACATGTCTGATCATCTTCGAATATTTTTTTCATGATTCGTCTTCCATCTACTGTATGAAGCACCTAATTGAGAAAATTGATTAGATTAATTACTAAAAGGGAAGACATCATCATCTTCCATCTTTCAGTCTTTCTGAATGAAAACTGATACGGAACTCCCAGAGAGAGTCATGGATAATTAAATAATATAAATACATGCATATAAATTGCATTTATGGAAGTCGGTTTTATATTGTAATTACTTCACGGACACATTTGCCCAATCAGTAAACGATCGATACAATTCATCCAATGCTTATGTAAGTCAACGTTCTCACCAAAACTTCGATCGCCAGAAGATAACAGAAAAGACATCTCTTAAAAACTGATTATTTGGATTTGATGTTTTAAAATATTAAGCCAAACAGTAACAGGTAAACTTTTCCCCCAACAACATTTGTTGAGCGAAAACTGAAGTGAACACTAAGACAAAAATGACAAAAAATGGTTTCTGAGTCGGAGGATCCGCGCATGCTTCCGGTTAATGAATTAATCCTTTCAAAATAAATATTAATTTTTTTTCAATCAATGAGTTGCGTTTCGATTCACAATAAAAAAAAAACATGATTTGTGATCACTTTGAAGAGTATATAAAGAAAGTCACTAGGCCAGACAAGCCAGTAAGAAGAAGGAGCGGCAACATACTTCAACAGATTCACAGCACCACGGCTTAACAAAGATTCCTTTACTCATTCAGCTACGTGACACTTGAACTCCTCCTCACCAAGCTACGTGACACTTGAACTCTTCCTCACCAAACTACGTGACAGGTACACTCTTCCCCACCAAGTTACGCGACACTTGAACTCTTCCTCACATAAGCTACGTGACACGTACACTCTTCCTCACCAAGCTAAGTGACACGTACATTTCCCCCTCACTTTCTCACTTGCTTTTCTTTTTCACACATACACACGAATAAATCAGATTTCTTTTCAGCTTAACAAACAAGGAACTTTAAAACACATACACGCTGAGAAAAATTTACTTGTAAAAATATATATTTAAAAACTTTTCTCGCCTTTTTCTTTGCTGTGGGTTGATTCAAATCTGTAACACATTAATATTCCTTCTCATTCGCAACAACATTGTAAGTTTAATTTGATAATCTAGAGAGTCATTTGTGGAACCACGGAAGAATATACAACTTCAGTCAGTCAGTTATGTCATACGTGACAGAAGCTTGGTTGATCATGTCTCTTTCGATGGACTAGACAGAAGATCTTGCCGCTTCTTTCTGCAGTAGACGGGTTGCCAATCAAGACAACAGGATCCAATTTGTCCTGTTGTTCAACCAATAGCTGGGGGGGGGGGAGAAGAGATAAACTCGTACCTTTCTCAAGGGCATTTGCTCGTAAGTGAATGTAACGAATCCGACTAGAATTCGAACTCGGCTCTCCGAATTCTCATTCCGAACCAATATGCATATTTATGACAAGGCGCATGCTCATTTTGGTTGTTATACTTAAAACATTTCCGCCTTTTTCAGGTGTCTGTCTTCGTACTCAGCAATTTTCTAAGAATTTCAAACCTAACCCTTTATTCATTCCGCGGAGTGGGTTGTTCTCATTCTGTTTTCCATACTTCTTGGGGTGGGGAGTATTTCATATTCAGTTAATACTCATTGCTGTCGGTGAATAAAAGGAATGCGCGGATGGCAAATATCGGAGTGGAAACTGGAATCGTCGTGCCAAGTTCAAATTTCCGCCGAATGCGTTGCATTTATTTTATCACAAATATCATTGGAAAAGGTTTGGAGCCATCTCTTTCCCCCTCAGCTATAGGTTAAATAGCACAGCAGATTTAACCAGTCTAGGAGAAGGACAGCTCCTAATTCAAAACCAATTGGACATAGAGCTAACAACTCCACCCCGTAAAAACCTATTTGCTGTACTAATCACAAACAGTAAAACATAGCGTAGTGAGGTTGTAGCCTTATTCTTACAGAACCCATAGGCTGGCCCAAAGTGGCAAACCCTACTGTATTGGTCAGAACTCTGACGACCCAAACTGAGTGGATGCGGTGTGAGCCCTATAGGCGTAGAATCGACTGTGATGGATTATCTTTATTTAAGTTTTAATATAATACCAAAAGGAAAGCAAAAAAGCGCAATGACAGTCAGCATGGTGACGATAATAGAAAGGGTCAAGGTGCCCCTTCGCTCCCAGATTTCTTGACATGCTTGGCTTCAGCAGATTGAAACAAACTAACATGTAATAGCAAGTTGTTGGTTGACCTGTTGATACCCGTACTTTCCATCTCCCTCTTGTTTCTTTCAAGAAACAATGCTACTAGTACTGTGTCCCCTTCCATCTTGAGATAAACCGAGGAAAAGAAGCATAAGGAAATTGTTCATCGTTTATGCAGTCCGTGATGCAGCGTTGGGTTCTGAAGAATTGCTGATAGACTACAAGAAAACCAGAAACAATATGCAATGCAACAACATAAAGGAGTCAAATGTTATAAAGCGTAGTAGTAGTAGTAGTAGCAGGAGGAGGAGGAGGAGGAGGAGGAGGAGGAGGAGGAGGAGGAGGAATACTCGTCATTCGTATTCCCGTTTGTGTCGCTTTCTTGTTTGATTCACTGAACCAGGCCCAGGGACAAGCGACACAAAAGTGAATAAAATTAGTAAATTTTGAGTCAGTATAAACAGTAAATAATGTACATGTAGGGAATTCTTTATTGCGTCGGGCAGAGACTAAACTGCTGTACACCGAATAAAAAAAACGAAAATGGATAGATTCGAAACCAATCAGTTTTTTACTATGTTTTCCTTCTGGGATTCTCTTTACCATTATATAATGTATTTCAAACGACAGTCGTCAGTTATTTCTGCCAACAATTCACAAGCACGTATTTCTGCTAACCGACAGTAAGACAGATGGCTTTTTTTTTTACCTTTTTTAATTTCTCATTTAGTCTATTTCTCATGAGAGTCCAATACAGACGTCTTCACCAGCTGTCTGTCTCAATTCCTTTCATCCGAGTTTTATCTACCCACAACCTTTACATTTATGCTGATCTACCTGTGAACTCTCATGATTACTATCTGCACTGTCCTAGTTGGGCACTTGGATCCTGTGGGTTTAGATCCACACAAGAAATAACGCTCACGCCCTCGATTTTGTGAATTTCAAAATCTGTTTCGCCGAATTCGTTCCACGCGGACATAGTATAATAGTATAGCAATTAAATTTGAAGAATAATGAACCAGTCTCTAATCGTTCTAATTAATTTGTTGTTCTAAACTAGGAGCCTCTAAAAGAAAATATAAATGTAGTCGGCAACTTAAAAATCAATAGACGCATTCGCTTCAACCAACTAGATTCTCCTTCGGTTATTGGCTACTTCAAAGGAAGTGTTTTCCATCGTCTAGCCACGGACCGAGCGTGTGAGCAACGATGAGCTCATAGAGAGGTTTCAAACAAGGAGGAGGCTTATACTTAATATCAGGAAGAGGCAGCTGAAGTCTCTGGGTCACATAATGAGGAAGGAGGGCCTGGAGAATCTGATACTCACGGGTCGAATAGAGGGAAATAGAGGCAAGGGAAAATAACGCGTGGCATACCTGGCAGACTTAAGCAAGTGGATGACAGAACGTAGCCTGGGGGAGGAAGCAGAGGGAAGGAACTTGTTGAGAGCTGCAAGGGATAGAGGGAAGAGGTGGAGAGCCATGATCGCCTACGTCATGAAAGGACATGGCACATAAAAAGAAAGACCTGCTTTTACTGACAAGCTTCAACGGACTCATCTCTTTCTCTGTGTATGTAAATGCACCCCCTCTTTCAAGCAATTACACAGACTTTTTACTTAAACTCTAATATCTGAAAAGAAGATTTCATTTCACGCAAAACTTTTTCTTTGTCAACGAACTTTAAATTTCTGAATTGTTTTAAAATTATAAATCGATTGTTATTATTATACTGTTAATCTATGTATGTGTTGCATTTATTTTTAAATGGATTGGGCACTTCGACTTGGTGTAATGGTTAGTAAACTTGTCTCGCTAGATCAATTGCTACTGAATTGTGAGATTGATCCTCACTGGGTGGCCAATACTTTCGGTCTTGTGCCATGCGTGAGCTACGCTTACTAAATCACTATATTTTGAAATTTTCCACCGACTTTTAGTACAAACTTCTCATCTACGGACACCCATAAACGGACTTCAGATGCAACAGACAAAATCTGCAGGCAAAAAAAAAAAAAAAAAAAATCCGGAGAAAAAAACTTAAAAATCGTCAATGTTGTATTTAAAAAAATTGCAGGTTTAGTGGAACGAGTCGTATTAGTTATCAAAATGACCGCTTGGCGGCGGTGGCGCACCTTTCAAGTATAAACAAAGACGGGTGGACACTGGACAGTAAAGTACGATACATTAACCCGTGACTGAGAAAGTAGCTGTGAGAAATATATTAATTGTTCTGCCCTCATCATGGCATCGAAGCAGAAAGAAAGTGTAAAAAAAGGAAGCGTACAAAATTAAGTATCAGTGACAAATTCGAGTTTCTTCCATCTACGGACAATCGGGTTTAAGGGACCAGACCTTCTCCCCCTCCACTGATGAGAGGTTTGTATGTATTTTTATTTTAGTTGTTTCATTCCCCCCATGATTAGAAAATAACGGCCATCAGGACTTTATGCAATAAATAGATAAGTAAATAATAAAAAGAGAAATATGATCGGAAGAAAAACGTAATTTTACTATAATTCAGTTCCGCACTTTCGCACAAATACGCCTGGGGAGAGTATGAATCCGTCTCTTCTTCCCACAGCTATGGGTTAAATAGACAGCTCTCTGTTCATGGTTGGCAACTAGTGTAGGAGAAGGAGAACTTTTGATTCAAAACTAAGTCACCGTACAAAGATAGTTAGACAAAGGCTGCAGATAGTTATGTCTCATGCGTGATACACACTTAGGCGATCATGTATCTTTCGATACATGACTGAGGCAGATTTTTTTCCGCAGTAGGTTGCCATTTCTTTCTGCGGTAGAATAGTTGCCATCCAAGGTTTGTTCGTCCTGTCTGGTATTCGCACGTCCGCACGTCGAGAGCACCGTTCTCGACTGAGAAAAATATTGGTTTTATACAGCTATCTCAGTCCCAGATCCGCGCTGACTATTGGCCAATACCTGCCTAGTATCGTTCATATGCAAATAGTCAGCACTATCTACTCTAAAAGGAAGGTCTTCTCTCAACAGCTTTCTGCACCGTATACTACTAATTCTGAGTCTTTTTTCGGGCTGGCCCAATTCTCTGTTACACAAGGCTATAGAACCCGGTCTGTCATAGCTGGGAGGAAAAGAAGAGGATTCATACCTTTCCCAAGGGTATTAGCACGTAAGTGAATGTAATGGATCTGGAATTCGAACTCCGATTTCTCAATCCGAGCCGCTAATCATTACTCCACCCCTCCTCCTGCAGATAGTAAGTCTATAAAGCAAAAACATGATAAGCTATAAGCGATAAACCATGTCAATATTATTGGCATCAACAAGCATTGGACTCAAGGAAGGTGCCAATGGACCAAAAACAGTTTTGACACCAGTCAAAACTTATACATGAAGGTCAAAGTATGAACTGAGAGAGAGAGTGAGAGAGAGAGAGAGAGAGAAAGGGAGAGAGAGAGAGAGAGAGAATCCTCCTCCAAATACATTAGCTGTTAGCAGTTCCTCTTCTCAGACAACAATGATCATGATACCATGATTGCATTTTAGATTCAACTGCATTTCAAACCAAACGTAGTCAAGATTTCGGCTTTTCTCATCACTACCCACTGACTTTACTGATACGCCATCAATTAACTAACTGGTAGCAAAGAGAATATTCAATGACTGAGCACAGAAATTGGTAAATTTTTGGTATGTAATTCGCAATAAATATGAATTCAGTAAACAAAGTAATTATTTGAAGCCAGGAATTAATGTAAACGACGCTGACAGAATAGGGCTATTGTATTAATAATGACATTCTTTAAACAAATACATTGAAAGTGGTAGTATTATACGAATGCGTTGCAAATCAAAAAGCTTTGGATTGTTATAGTCAAGATTAATGCAGACATAAATAACATAAAAATATCTTAAATATACAGACGTTTAAAAAAATTAAAAGAAAACAAATAAGAAATATATTCAGCAATTCTTTTATTCATCTTTTTAAAAAACTGACACAATTTAGAATACATTAACTCGTATTATGCGCATGCGTATTGTTCAAAAGTATTTATTTATTTATTTATTTTTTGCTTTCTGCTAAAAGATGCTATATTTGTGTGTGGACGACTAAGGCTGGTGAAGGTGTGGCCTTGTAAGAATATTCAACTCATCCACAAAGAAGAGAAAAAAAAAGCAGTAAGTTTCAATCCAAAAATTTGATATTCCAGAAATCGTTGAGGTGATTTATATATCTTCATTTTGTTTTTAAGACACGGGAAGATTTCTTGATGACTCGACTTACTCCGACTGTTACTAGGACTCACGCGAACTACTAACTTGATACAGTGTCTTTTTATTTATATCTAGAGCGCGGACGTAGTAGTAAACTACAACTGCACGCGAAACAAAATTCTCGGTTCAATTTAAATGTGTGCAATGTAAAGAGTAAACCATTTCTGATAACTTAATCTATACTTACTTAAAAGTTAATCATTTATTATATTTTAAATGTTGTGTAATTTTTAACTTTCTCTGAAAATTAAATTTAATTTTAATTTGGCACTCACACAGCAGGGATATTGTAATTTATTAATACTTTTCAATAAAGATAGGTTTTTATTTCGTTTGAAACTGATTAATTAATAGAATATCTTCTAATAATGTACCTACTATAATTTGAATCTGTTTAATTTTTGTTTTTTGTTTTTTGGCTTTCTGCTAAAAGCTGCTCTTTTTTTGTGCATGGTGAAAATTTGGCCTTGTAAGAATATTTAACTCATCCACAAAGAAAATAAGAAAACCGATAAAGTTTAAAGTTTTAGCAGATCTTTTTATATTTGCTAGAAGTACAAAGGTTCGGCTATCACTTGGTTCACACTCCTCCTCGGTTTTTTTGAACAGGAGTAAAGGTTTATCCATTTTAAAATTGGGTTTCTGGTTTCTTCTAAAGTTTTTGCATTCTCTTTCACTTCCAGTCGCTCCTTGCGTGGCATTATCGCCTTGAAGTTGCATCAGGCTAGTTTAACAGACCTAGTTGCTAATCTAGTAGCACACTTAAATTCATGCAGCCGAGGTACCAAGGAGATCAGATCATCAGAACAATTGCCATGAAAATATTTGTAAAAACGGCAAAGGGAAGCCACGTTACGTTGGTGAGAAAGAGATTGAAGTCGAGATGCCAGGCCAGGATCGATTATATTACAGATCCTTCTTTGAATTTTATCAAGAATATCGAGATATATTGTAGGAGCAGATATGGCAACAGTATTCTTCAGTTTTAATCTTTTTATCTATTTTAAGGTTCATTCTAAAAAAAAAATCAGTCACAAGGTAGATCGTCAGTTAAAAATGCTATAGGAACACAATTCCAAGCCTCAACTACGAGGCCCTCAAAACAAGTTCATTCTTTTCATATTTTACCAGTTGTTTCGTGGGTTAGTTTCTCCCTCCGGAATCCTTCTGCCTTCCTCGAGATTTATTGCCTCATCCCAACTTGCTGACAAGATGTATAGGAAGGGTAGAACACTTTATCAGCATCAGACAACTCCCGAATAGATAAGGTATACCCTAACCGCCAGCCGCTACCTTCCGTAACATTTCTCTTTGACTTTTTCGTTCGTTCCTTCATTCTTAGCCTACATTAACTCTCATCAGCGGTTCTTGCCCTCCTCAGTCATCAGCATGGTCTGCCGGTCCTTGCCTTTAAGAAAGTACCACCTTTTTAGACCCATCACGTCTCCACCCATTTTCTTAGGTCTTTTGACATCAGTCATTTTTTTTTAAAGTTTTCTCTTTTTTTCTACGTGTGTTAAAAAAGAAAGTGTCATCTTTTTTCCCATCTCATGAATCGGTAAAAGCCAATGAAACACGCCTGCAAATGATTTGATCCCCACTTGACAAACACATAAGTAATATATCAATCGTCCAGTGATTGATTTCATATCTTTCTGTTTGTGGGGAATTTAGATTAGACTGGATCTTAATTGTCCACCATTGACTACAGCAAATTTATCTGAGTCGTATAAACTTCCAAATGTCACTAAACTAGTGTTGTTAAAGTCTTTATAGATAATGCTATTGGATTGTAGTGTCAAATCCTGATCTTTTGTACTGTTCCCAGTGGATTATTGTTCCTACCCAATTGTGTGTACTGTTATATTCCTTATGTGCTAATTTGCTCTATTCACTTATGAATAAAAATTTCATCTTTGCATTTACACTGGTGACCGAGTGATGTGTGTTATTTTGTATTTTATTTTTGCCTATTATTATTTTGCCTAATAGAAATTATTATCTTATAAATGTGCCATGGTCAAATCGTGGCCATGGCATATTTGTAAGATAAGAATTTCTAATTTTAATAGAAATGTTATGTTTTATTAGGTTGGTGCAAAAATAATGTCGTTTTTTGACGTTCAACTTCATGTGAGAAAACGACATTATTTTTGCACCAACCTAATAATTAATATTTTTTCCAGTTTGGTAAAAATCTTTGAAAGTAGTTGCAATTGATTTAATAAAGGTTTTTCTTAATAAATATATAGTTTAATTAAAAATGATAGTTTAATTTTAAAAAATTGGAAAAAAGAGACAATTATTTGAAATATTATCTTAGGGGTTCATTTACTTTTGCACCGCACTGTAATATAACCTATAAATCACTCAAATGAAATATAATTCAGCCAAATGAAGGCTAACGTTAATTTTTGAAAACAGAAGGGTATAGCTATACAGAATAAAATATCTTGTTTTTAGGACGTTCTTAAAAACATGCCAGGCATACGGGTAACTAAAATTTCAAGTTGATAAACCGAATATCAAACACTTAGTTCTATAGTTCACGTCTTATTATGCATACGGACAGCGACTATGACCCTTCCCAAGGTGCACATGATAATTGAGAACAAATTATAATATAAAAACAAATAAAGATATTCAATAAGACAAATCACTATATTAAAAAAATATATGTACACATTTTCAACTTACGAGGGAAAGTTAAAAATTATCTGCACTCATAACACAGATATGTTATAAAGAACGGATAATTTTTCACTCACCCTCGTAGATTGAATGATTTCTTTTTTTACGGCTTATCAACCCTTAGTGAATTATTTGAAGCCGAAATGTATTTTGGGGATTGTAAGAATAAGAATTTTTGTTGATGAGAGGATATTGCATTAACATTTTTTGTGAAATAACAATGATTTTTCCAGATGTATGTCCTACTATTTAATCCATAGCTGGGGAGAAGAACTGGATTCATACCATTTCTAAGAGCATTTGCGCGTAAGTGAAAATTAACGAACTCGAATAAAATTCGAACTTGACTCTCCAATTTCTCAATTCGAGCTAATATCTATTATACTACCCGCACATCCATTTTAAAGTTAGAAAAACAGAAAAAGGTGATTCGGTAAAATCGCCCTCAGCCTTGAAGCAACAGCATATCGGGATCAGGTGGTACTTGCTCATGTTAGACATCACATTCAAGATGACAGCCTTCAACAAGGGGTGGTAGTTGGTATTCCGTTGTATTGTAGGGGTGGTAGTTGGTATTCCGTTCGACTACACCAAAGATGGAGTCATACATTGGGTTCAAATCAGGAAAGTTAGAAGCCCACGTTTGGTATCGAAAATTCTCACCCCGTCATTGGTGGATCATGTGGGCTATGTAGAAGGGAGCAGTGTCTTACTGGAAGACATATGATCATTGCTTCAAACCAAAGTTTGACCACCGTATCCATCACAGCAATGGCATTGGTCCTGCGGCCCTAGCGAGAAGAAGTAGGCTGACATGCTATAGACCTCGTTGCTCACGACCTCCTGTACAATGACAGGCGACCTAAACTTAGCGTGTTTCATCATGTGCACCTTCGTGGGGGTCCGTGTGGAGCCACCTGTCTTTCCAATCTCTGGGTCGCTGTGGTTGACCGCTGAGGTTGCCACGACCATTGCGTATCTTTTCATTTAAAGTGTCACATTGAAAGCTGCTACGTTCTCGATTCGTCTGAAAGATAAATGAGAATAATAAAATTCCGCGCATATCGTGTAACATTACGTTAGGTCGTTTCCCATTCATGGCTTACCAAATGAATGTATTTTCAGTGACCTGGTGAAGTCTATCTATCTATCTATCTATCTATCTATCTATCTATCTATCTATCTATCTATCTATCTATCTATCTATGCATTGGTAAGAAAATGGAAATAATTAAATAAAAAGAGACCAATTCCAAAATAGCAAAATATAAAGCCATATAAAAATGGTCGTACCAACAACAGATCATTGGTCAAGAAATATGCAAGAATTAAACAAACTTCGTATGCTATAGCTTTTCCTGGTATGTATTATATAGTTATTTCTTTTATTTCTCTAAATGTTTAAGCCACGTGAACAGCTTTTCCATAGAAAGAAGAGTTAACGTTGTTCCATCGGATTGCGTTAAACAGTTGATGAATATATTAAATATATCCCCCCCACCCCCATCTAGTTAATTTGTGTTTGTGAAACCAAATATTCTCTGTAGATTTCAAATCTGGTCTCAGACATAAACCCGTTGTGTTTACCAAATATATGTAATGTAGTTGGCCGTAGTAGTACTTGCCGTAGGTTCTGAAATTTGCCAAATATTTATAATAAAAAAAAGCGAGAGAATCGGAAGAACATGAATGAAGAGTAAGAGAACATGCTATTGTACAGAAATATTTTACATGACGTCACTATTATAGCCATTATTCACAAGGCCAGCCCGCCATGTTGCAAGATCTGTGTTTTACCCACGTGTTAGCAAAGCATCCTATCTTCGCAGTGTCTACCCACAAACAGTTTTTTTATGCATACTGGGCTTCACTGACTAGATGTTAAAGTTCCCATGACCGGCAAAGAGCGGTGGATAATAATTGGAAAAGACAAGGGATAATTCACCCAACAAACTTAACGGGCTTTTTTTTAAGCCACATTTCGATGGTCCTGCAAAGACCATCGAAAAGGAGAAAGGATCATTGTATTGTTGAAAATTAATATTTGATCATTCCCCTTTAGAAAACAATCAGTCTTTGAAAGCAAGCCTTTCTTCAATATTCTACACTACAGTATTCCAAAGCATTGACTAGCTGTTCACGTTATTGGTTTTGTTCAATTTTTTGAGTCTATATGTTCGACGAAAGCTGATTAGAATAAAAACGAATAGGATTAATGACTCACAAATTTGTTAGTCAGCTGTAGCGCTGAGAGGAGTTTTATCAACATGGTTACCGTTGGGTATAGAATCAATCGAACTTCTCGTCTGATGTGTATTTTAGTTAAGATAATACGAAAATTGAATTGGACGAAGTTAATAAAGTGTTTCTCTGCTTGTTCTATAATCCTTTTAACTGCTAATAACGAAAGAAAAAATCACACATACATCAAGATATGTTTAGTATTTTGACATCAGTTTTTACCTTGAAGGCTCGAATCAAATATTTAAAACACTGACAGACAAAAGTAACGCCTTAAAACATTTTTCGGTGATTTGAGAAATGCCTTGTTGTGTATACTAACTAGGCGTTAAAGATCACATAAGTGGCCAGGAGCGGTATATAAAAATTAGGAAGGAGGCAGGAATTTAACCGAATAGCCTTATGGGCACGTACAAAATTTAAGTTATTTTTCAAATTGTTATAATGCGCTAACAAAACAATAATTTAATTTCACTGAAAGGAACACTCCCAGAAAACTTCAGAAAAACTCCAAATATAACTGTGCATTTACTTTCGCATTTTACATCTCTTCCCCCTGCTATGGGTTAAATAGTAAGACAGACGAGTTTTTTAGCCGTGGGTGGCAACTCTGAATTCAGAACAATGGAGAAGGCAACGGAAAACTACTCCAAGAATTCCTGGTAATTCCCACATAATAAAGAAACGCAATCTATGGTGAGCCATGATCGCTTACGTTCTAACGGGACATTTAAAGACAAGGAAACAGTAGAGAATCATGATAGTTTACGTTCTGACGGGACATAACATTTAAAAATGGTGCATAAATTCTAATTTGAAGTCAGACAGATTATGACCTCACGAAAAAAGATATGCTTTTATTTGTGTAGTACAAATCTAAATTCCAAGATTTGATAGTTTAGTCATTTCCACCATCTCCCGTGGACGATATTCAAAACGCCAGAATTTGAAAAATGCAGGCTGACTCTCCTCATTTAAAAGACTGGCGCAACATTATCTTCTTACACTTATTTCCCGCCATTTAGTCAGATGCTGAACTAAGCTTCGCAAATTACTCGACGGTTGAATATTTCGGATGAAAATGAAGCAAATTGTTGGTTATAACCAAGTTTTGGAAGTAATTTAAACAGAGACAATAACGAACATTTAAATAGGCTCGAACTAGTCGCCAGTCTGTTTAATGGTGCCTAGGGCCTCGCGGCCTCCAGTTGTCTGCGCTAACGCCTGATCTATAATCGCACGTGCTGAGTGTCAGGTCGTACGGGCAATTAGAGAATTGGAATGGACCTTCACATGCACCGCTGGAGTAAAGGTATGTCTTTTTGAAACACCTACACTAATGTGGAATAGGTGGCTATGCATCCTTCCGCCACACTGCCCCGATTCTTTCCCATTCGCCAAAATTTCCGGCTGAAGACTTCCGGCTTCCTTTATAGATTTTTGAAGCCGGGGAATGGGACTTTAGTTGGAACCTAGAAAGAGGGAAACACACACGCAGAAAGAGGGAGGGCAAGAGAGAGAGAGAGAGAGAGAGAGAGAGAGAGAGTTGATATGCAAATGCCAGCGATAGCTTTAACTTTTGCATCTGGTTTTGTATAGGTAATAATAATAATAATACAAGGATCTTGAAGTAGAAATCTCAAAAATGTGAGAACATCAATAATTCCAGTTGTAGTTGTAATCCTCGGATTGATTTGAAAATGTTACGATAGACTCATTAATAATAATAATAATAATAATAATAATAATAATAATAATAAGAAGAAGAAGAAGAAGGACATCAATAATACTAGTTGTAGTTGGAGCCCTCAGATTGATTTCGATAGACTCATTAAAGGGATTCCTGGTAGCCTATGCCTTAAAGAAATGCAAAAAAAATTGTACTCACGAATATAGGTCACACCTTACAAAGAGCTTTATCTATGTAAAATGTGTGTGATCTTAGGTAATTTTTTTTATAAAAATGATCAGTAGAAAAATATTATGACGCCATTTCTGACCTTAGCTCTCTGGTTAGGAACCAGAAGGAAATGTGTATACAACAGAAATAAAAGGAAATAATAATAATATACCGAGCTAAACTCAAAAAACAGAATATCAGCCATAAACACCTTGGCTGTCCCTGTGGTGCAATACAGCTTTAACGTCCTTAACTGGACCATAGCTGAAATCAAGCGAATGGACGCCAAAACGAGAAAACTCCTCACTTGCTACCGCATGCAACATCCCAAAGCTGATGTTGATCTCCTGTATGTACCCAGATCCGAAGGAGGCAGAGAATTAGTTCAATTAGAACTGTCCTACAAAACTACAACAATTGGCCTCCAAAGATATTTGGAAACTACAGAAGACTGGATGATGGTATGTGTCAAGGAACATGAAAGTAGTAAGCGTCTTTACTCCGTAATAAAGGAAGCCAACAAATTCAAAATGGAGTTTCAAATGGGCGCAGAAATACAAGTACAGCACGGTAAACCGGCTGAAGCTGCAAAATACTTAAAAAAGAAAGCAAAGACAGATGCAACCGATATGATACAGAAACAATGGCAAGATAAACCGCTTCATGGCCAATACTCTGCCCATACCAAACAAGCTGACGTAGACAAAAACCGCACCCATCATTGGCTACGTAGTGTAGGGTTGAAAGCTGAAACTGAAGGTTTTATCCTTGCTGTACAGGACCAATGCTTGTTAACTAGGAATTATTAAGCACATATACTAAAATACTGTGTTAGCCCAAAATGCAGATTCTGTGATAAATATCCAGAAACGATTGATCATCTTGTATCGGGTTGCACGATATTGGCACCCACTGAATATAAAAACCGGCATGACAGAGTGGGCCAATATCTGCACTGGAAAATTTGCAACTTCTTCGGGAAGGAAACAGAAAGAAACTGGTACGAACACCACCCAGACCCGGTTACGGAGATAGGACCTGTTACAATTCTATGGGACTACACAATACACACTGACAGAACAATCAAAGCCAACCACCCAGACATTGTTATTAAAGACCACAAACAAAAAAAGTGCCTCCTTATTGATATGGCAGTCCCTGCAGACTGCAATGTATCTTTGAAGATATTCGAAAAACTGTCAAAATACAAGGACCTTGAAATAGAAATCTCAAAAATGTGGCACATGGGAACATCAACAATTCCTGTTGTAGCTGGAGCCTTAAGATTGATTGGAAAAGATTCCAGTAGACTAATTGAAGGGATCCCTAGAAGTCCATGCCTCAAAGAGATACAAAAAATTATTCTGACAAGTACAGCCCACACGTTATGAAGGGCTTTATCTATGTAATAATTTTTTTTTTTTTTGCAGTGGAGTCATGATACCATTTCTAACCTTAGGTCCCTGGGTGGGACACGGAAAGAAATGTGTAAACGGCAGATATCAAAGGAAATAAAAATAATAATAATAATAATAATGATGATGATGATCATCATCATCATCATAATAATAATCATAATAATAATCATAATAATGATAAAAAATTACAAGGATCTTGAAATGGAAATCTCAAAAATGTAATACATGTGGACATTAATAATTACAGTTGTAGTTGGAGCCCTCGGATTAATTGGAAAACGTTCCGATAGATTTCATTGAAGGAATTCTTGGTAGCCAATGCCTTAAAGAAATACAAAAAAATTGTACTCACGAGTACAACTGACACATTACAAAGAGCTTTTATCTATGTAAAATATGCGTAATCTGATTTTAGTTTTTTATTTTACAAAAATGATCAGTGGATAATGTCATGAAAGCTATTTCTGACCTTTGGTCTCTTGTTCGGACACGGAAGGAAATTTCTTTTCAACAGAAATTCAAGGAAATAATAATAATAATAATAATAATAATAATAATTTTGTCAGTCACAGTTCGAAGGGCGCTCACAACAACAGTTACAGACAAAATCCAAAAATAAATAAAATTGAGACTATGATTTGAACTTAGATGCTTCAGAAAAAGCAGCTCTATTTTGGATAGTCACAATTCTGAGATGTTTTGTTGATGTAGCTGGGTGAATAAATGATAGTGGCAATGGTCATTTATTACGGTACCCGTTGCAAGCCCTCAAAAGATCTGTCTGAGAAAAATAAGTTAATAATAATAATAATAATAATAATAATAATATTGATTTGTTGGATGTTTCAATACAAGCAGATAGTCACAACAAATATCAAAATAAAATAAATCAGGGCTAAACATTGATCCGTAGTGTCTTCTTTATTGAAGGAATTTCACAAACATACAAGTTGTCATTATTGCTGACAAAATAGAGACAGGAACAAATAAAATCGGAAAGTGATGAACACTTAGAGCCATTTTCCGATCATTTTTTATATCGATGCTGTGTCAGTTTGCTGCACTTATCCTGCATGATACCCAAGAACGTTTTGCCCATTGGTTTCTATAAATAAGGGATAGTGCTATATAATCACCCTCAGTGCTACAGGAAGTGTTCTGTGCCTATGAGAAGGGAGTCCAGCCGATACTTTGTTCCAGGGCCCAAGAGCTATGAAGGGTCCCACAGCAATCAGGCAACACCGATCACCTCACGAGAACAAGCATTTTCTACTACTCCCAGACCAACATATATTTACATTCACATACTAAAACATCACTATCACACAGACTTGTTATTTATGTATAAATTACTAGATATTAAGTTCTTATCTGACGAAATACTGAAATAATAACAATAATCAACATGTAACGCATTGTGTATCTATATATACACTTTCATGTGTAATATTTTTTTACGTGTTGCACACATCTTTGTAGTGGACTCTTTTGTTGATGTAGTGGAAATAGAATTTTGAGTTATTTTAATCTACACAAATAAATCATTTTTTATTTTGTCTTATAATAGTTTTAGTTTATAGATTAATTTTAGTAAATTTTCTAATCGCATTGTACTTATAAACCCTAAAAAAGTAGATATTTCCGTAATTTTCATGCGACCATAAACAGGGTGCCCCACGAAAAAAACAGGAAATTTTAGTTTTACTATATGATGAGAAAAAATAACTAATATAAAAATGAATAACTCTATATTTTACTGTGTGAATGAACTAAAAAAATTAACTAACATATAAATTTTTTAACCATTTGTTGTTCCAGGATGGCACAGTTATCAAATATTCAAAGCGAGGTAATTGTTCTCTTTGAGAAAGAACATCCAATATTTGGGGACTGAAAAAATGCCAAGAAATTTTGCCAGAGTTCTTTAGTTTGAACATCACATCTAACATTTGTGTTTTTGTTCTGTTTTAAGCGACTAAATTTCTATCCTTTGCTTTTGTTTCAAATAACTATAACAAGAATTCCAACAATTAAATAAACTGTACCAAATTTCCTGTTTTTTGATTTGTTTTTTTTTTGTTTTTTTTTGGGGGGGTGGGGCATCTTGTAATAACGACATCGTTTTTTTTTTACGGATTATCAATACTTTATAGCTGAAACGTATATATTTTTGGATTGCTGAATAATTTTTTTACGAGTGAATATTGAATAATTTTTTTACGACTGAATATTGAATTAACATTTTTTTGTTTTATGAGAATAACAATGATTTTTTTTCAAATACAACTACTAGCTGTGGGGTGGGGAGAGGATGTGGATTCATACCTTTCCCAAGGGTATTTGTGCGTAAGTGAATGTAACAAGCCTGACAGGAATTCGAACCCTGATCTCCGATTTCTCATGACACTGCCCACAATAATAACGGGAGGGACATGAAATGAATTAGCAATCTTAAAAGCTGAAGAAAGTTTATGGTCATTGCAATGCACTTTGTGGCATTTGTATTGAGAAAATTGTTCGAAAACAATTATTCGAATTGTGAATTGTTTGAATGAAAATTAATCAAAAGAACAATTATAATGAATGATAATTATTCGAAATATCTATGTTTGAAATACATATGTGGTCTTGCTTTGAGAGAGACAATGCTGATTTACCTAGAACTAATAAGGCTTCTGGAGGATGGCATAGGGCTATTTGCAGCAAGTGTCATGCAATTATCCCACAATATGGGCATTCTTAGACGCTCTTAAAAGAGATCAGGATTTATAAGAAATTCATATTGTAAAATTAAGAGCAGGTTACCAATATATAAAGAGCGCCAAGAAATACTGCGTCGTAAATGGAAAATTAATGGAATCCTTTCAAGAATACTCGTTAGTAACGAGTACCCTTCAGTAGTTGACTATTTGCGTGAAGTATCATATAACTTAAGGTTATAATGATTTTTTCTTACTAAATAGTTTTATTAACGATATTTGTATTTCGAATAATTATCATTTGTGGATTTCCTCTTTTAATTTTTACATTTTTATTGCAATAAAGAATTTTGCATTTTGAATAATTATCATTTAGTACAATTGTCCTTTCGATTAATTTTCATTCAAACAATTTACAATTCGAATAAAAGTTTTTTGAATAATTGTTTTCGAAAAATTATTTTCGAACTATGTTCAAATAATCGTGGCATTTAGAGCAATACATTTGCTGAAGTGATTTATCATCTTTGAAATCTATTATATAATCCTGTATATTGGATAAAAACACTTCTGGCCCAACTACATATTTTTAATTTAGAAGATAAGGAAATGATAAATAAAAGTAAGAACTAAAATTGGAAATCAAATTTACCTACAGGTGTGAGATATTTTGATGCAAAATATTATTTTATTTATTTCACGAGATTCGCCTACATTTTAGCTCCACTCAATTCTCACTTAAATTTCCCTTTGCAAATATGGTTTATTTGATTTTAATAGTTTATTTAGTTGGTAAAGAAGACCAAACATACACTACTACTACTACTACTAGTAGTAGTAGTAGTAGTAGTAGTAGTGGTGGTAGTAATAGTAGTAGTAGTAATAATAATAAAAAACAACAAAATAATTGACGTAATTCTTCCAATATTTTTCAGCAGTTAAAAGATCGCCATTTAAGAAAAGAAACAGAAAAGAGAACTCGTTCGGAAATGTTAAATAATATTTCGACAGTATGTCTGTCTTCTTCAAGTTATATGAAAAAAGAAATTAAAGCATAAAAATATATAAATCTACAAAAACTTGTAAGTCTTTTTACTAACCATGCTTGTCTTGTAATGAAAAACATTCATTCTGTTGGAATATTGTTTAACGTTCTCAAACACTGTTTTTTCTTTTCTTAAATCGTGCTCTTCTATTAACTGTAATAATAAGAAAAAGAACAACAACAACAACAACAACAACAAAACAACAACAACAACAACAATAATAATAATAATAATAATAATAATAAAAGAACTTTATGCAAAATGTGTATGATCTTAGTTCTGTTTGTTTTTTTTACAAAAATGATTAGTGAAAAATGTCATGAACCCATTTCTGACCTTAGGCCTCTGGTTGGGACCCGGAAGGAAATGTCTATACAACAGAAATCAAAGGAAATAATAATAATAATAATAATAATAATAATAATAATAATAATAATAATAATAACAATAATAATAATAATAATAATAATAATAATAATCAACATCCTGAAATACATATTTTGTGTGTAACATTTTTTCTACGTGTTGTACACCTCTATGTAGTGGAGTGGACTCTTTTAAAGACGTAGTGAAAATAGAATTTTGGGTTATTTTAATCCCCCAAAAACATAAAAACGCAATCACTTTTTTTTGTTGTCTTATAATAACTTTTTTAAATCAAAGATTTTTATCTTGCAGATAAATAGTAAATTTTTTAATCGCATTTTACTCATAAACTATATATCTGCCTCCAGTTGGCCCAGAATTGATCAGGAAGAGCATTCTGTACACTTTCCACAAAGTTCGCCCCAATTATCCATGGAGTGAATGTTTAAAATAAAAAATGAAAGAAAATGATAGCAAGAACCAGTTTTTCGAGTAATTCATTTTAATTTCATTAGAAACAAAGGAAAGAGTGCTGAACTTCTATGCAATATCAACCTTCCTATAAGTCAGTGGATGCTTGTCTCAGTAATGAATAGGGGCCTTGGGACGCCAGAGATGTGAATCTACGGAAGGAGGCTGAGAATACCATGGGCGGAACATGTGAGTAACGAAGAAGTTTTATGAAAAAGGAGAATTGCAAATATCAGGGAGATGTAGGCAGCTATCGAAGGGATATAGCTAAGAAGGGTCCCACAGAAATCATGCAACACCGATCAAGCACAGAACAAGCACTTTCTGCTACCCCCAGCCCGACATACACTTACTTTCACATACTAAAAACATCACTGTACTTAACAGACCACACTTATTTCTTTTTATTAGTATATATTATTCATTATTGTAGTTGTATAAACATATAAGACCAAGACTATCTACCTACAGCCCGTCGGATAGATGCATAGATACATAAATTA
Source organism: Acanthosepion esculentum (assembly GCA_964036315.1). Taxonomy (NCBI): domain Eukaryota; kingdom Metazoa; phylum Mollusca; class Cephalopoda; order Sepiida; family Sepiidae; genus Acanthosepion; species Acanthosepion esculentum. The sequence continues at coordinate 44,496,188 of OZ038500.1, forward strand.
ACATAATGATGTGACTGGCGTATACCAGAATTTTCGCGTCATCATGTGCCTGTATGCATTATTTTGTTTCGCAAGGACTTTATGTATTGTAATTGTTATAGAGTTCAAGATCTTATTATTATGAACGCTCAAAAAATCATTTTTCTGTGACAAAACCTAAAAGGCGATTGTTGAATGTAACAACCGTAAATACTGATTTATGTTGCTATATTAATTGAACATGTTTGTTACATTATGTTATCTGATCATGGAAATAAAGCATTTGTCAGACTTTACACTTACTTTTATTGGACATCGAATCTTCAATTTTGAGAAAACGTCTTTACCTGATTCGTGGCCTCGAAGAGGTCTTGTACCGCCTTGCAAAATTTCTCTTGGAGTGTTGGCGTATGAGGTTTCAACCTCTTCCGACCTTTTGCTGGAACTGAAAACTAAGCAGAAGACTAAACTTGACCTCTATGATCATGTTATTTGTCTAAAATTATTGGCGCCATTAATTTTCAAAATAAATCAAAACTCCCCGCTCCCAGAACATGCTAATTCAGAATATATATTATGCGTTTAACGTTTAGAGTTGTTGAGAAAAACCAAAGGTTCGCACACTCTTAGAGCCAACTTAGAGAGACAAAACGAAGAAGACGCTTACTGACGCTGTCATATTTTTTAGTCATTAAACCTTGAATATTAACACTTATTCGAGTTCGGAATTAAAGTGTCAAGGCGATAACTATGACATTTATCTGGCCTATCTTGATAAGAGATCGATTGGCCTTCGATTTTTAATTCATTGATTTCAATGTTTTATTTGCATCGAAAATAAGACACGTTTTTAACTGAAATAAACCTTAGAAAACTTTTTCATTCGAGTAGTAATTCAATTAGAATTCTCAAACCATTTCCTTGATTCTTCATTTTTTTTTTTCGTTTTTGCCTGTGTACGTTAATTATTGAACGACCTTCTTTTATAATGATAATTATTTTTAATTTAATTTGTTTTCGTTAGACGACAGTCGACTCTAATGAAAACCTTTTAATTTTGATTTAACTCGATTAAAATCGGGAATTTTATTAATATCGATTCATTATCGTATTATTTAAGTTCGATTACGCCCGATATCGATCGCTTGCCCCCAAAGAATCTTGTTTTCCCTCCCAATTTTAATTGATACTAAACGATAAACATAAACCTTATTTATCTGAAATATAACTTGAAAGTTTTTTCTTATTTTATTTCAGTTAGTGATTTATTTAAAATGTTCAATATGCTTCTTTGAACATAACAAATTATGCAAGAGGACATTTTGGCCGTAAACAATAATCGGAAAAACACGCACACATGCGCCGCCACTCGTGCTGATGAATTTACTCAGGGGTTGAGGTTTGACAAAGAAAGTACTTCGCATATATCATGCCTGTAGGTGCTAGTAAATAATATAAAAATCCTTCTTTGAGTGATGCTGCTTCAAAATATATGTGATTTTATGAGTTTAACTCATGAGTTGTTTTTTTTTTAGAATAGTCTGGACACAATCACAAGAGGCGTGATGAGCAAGAAACTTACTTCACATACAATTTGACCCCCGTCATGAGTTCGGTCTCACTGGCTGCATGCTTCCTAATACTGCACTTAAACTAATGGGGTTGTTTTTTTTGCCTAAATAAAAGGTAAAACTAATCGTTGACCAATGTGGTATGGGATGACTGGCAAGATAAATCAGGATATATAATTTTCATTTACACAAATATAACCAATTTTATTTAGTTTCTTTTTTTTTCATGTTTTTAACATTTTTTTAAATTTAGTATCTCAGTCAGTTATATGCCATGCGTGATACACGTTTAGGCGATCATGTATCTTTCGATACATGATTGACGAGGCAATTTTTTTTCCCGCAGTAGGTTGCCATTTCTTTCTATGGTAGACCAGTTGCCATCCAAGGCTATAGAACTCGGTCTGTCCTGCTGTTTACCCATAGCTTGGGGGAGAAAAAAAGGATTCATACCTTTCCCAAGGGTATTAACACGCAAGTGAATGTAATAGATTCGACTGGAATTTGAACTTGGTTCTCCGATTTCTCACTCCGAGCCGCTATCCATTATCACTTCATCTCACGTTGTGATAATAGAAGATCTACCAAGAAAGGTGAAATGAGGTAAGAACCTGGACATAAATTTACTGTATATGATCTAGTGATTAAAACATTTTCTTTACATTCTCGTTTTAGTAAATTTTAATTAAAATAGCATTTTTTAAACCAAAATTATGGTTGAACTCATTATGGCAAGCAACTAAGGCATTGTGTGTGTTGTTTTGTAAAAGATCCTTTTTGTGTTTTAATAACATTTTAATCTTTTCTTTAAATTCCTTTAGGTTTCTCCCATGTATCATTCATATATATATATATATATATATATATATATATATATATATATATATATATATATATATATATATATGTATATATATATATATATATATATATATAGATAGATAGATAGATAGATATGAACAGATTAAGAGAATCTCCTGACATAGATAGATAGATAGATAGATAGATATGTATGTATGTGTGTGTGTCATTATAACTAGTAATGCATACCAAGAATGTGCTAGAACTGAATTTATTTAAATTCTTTGAGTTTTTTCTTATGTATTAGGTATGTATATGTTCATGTTATATACATACATATATATATATATATATATGTGTGTGTGTGTGTGTGTGTACATATTCCCTTATGTATTAGCTATATATATACATATATATATATATATATATATATATATATATATATATGTATGTATGTATGTATGTATATATATATATATATATATATATATATATATATATATATATATATATATATATATATATAACTAGTAATGCATACCAAAAATGTGCCAGAGCTGAATTAATTATTTTATGACTCCAGCTGCATGATGGGAAAAATGAGTATGCATGACATAAAAATGAGTAAAAAAAAAAAAAGAATTATTCTTGGGTATGTGTTGTGGTTGTGTGAATATTTTCTGGGGTGGGAATACTGGACCAGAGATCTATTGAGGAAAAGGAAGCTGTTTTTTTTATGACAGTGTCTCCCTTATACTCTGACCGTCCTGTCATAGACTACCAACCACGGTATGCATACAATGCTTTCTAATTTGCTGAAGACCTTTTACACTTTACTTTTATGCCAAACTTTCTTTTTGCTATTACCCCCACCCACAAACACCATCTTACCCTCCTACAGGGATCAGCAGTCATACCAGCAACCTCATACTTTAACGGACTATATACCTATGCTATTTACATTTTGAAAAAAGGTTTATGCAAAAGTGATGATATAAAAGAAACAATTTAAGAGCTTATATGGATTCCGCATTAAGGAGTCATTATAAAATGGTCATTGCCAGATAATCTTACTTGGTTATTTTCAATGTTATAAACTTAACAATGAAAATGTTAATATAATGGAGCCAGTGTCAGCTTCTCTGCATGCCATTCGGATATTAAAGCATCATCACAAAATACTGATTACCAAATGATTTTGCTCAACTATTCTCAGTGTTAGAATTATAATGATGAAAATGCTAATTTAATGGAGCTTGTGTCAGTTTCTCTGCATTCCATTTGGATATCTAGAATTCATCACAGAAGGCTCATTACCAAATCATCACATTTTCAGTGTTAGAAAGATAATGTTACCAATAAAGTCACCAGTGTCAGTCTTGCTGCACTCAACTTTGGAGGTGAGAAGTCGAGTGCATATTAACTAATTCAAAGAATTTATAAATAACAGATTCACAGTAATTCTTGACTGAATGCTTCATTTAGGAATTGAACCCAAACCCACATTGATTTTATTTTATATTTTATAAAGTGGTTGAAATCAAATGACTTTGGTAAGGTAATTAAGGAAATTTCAATTTTGCTGAAAAAGCTTCATTCGTTTTCTATAGTTGATTTTTTTCTTTCAGTTGGTTGACAATATATCTTACTTGGCGCCTATCTGGTATATTCTCATTCCTGGATACTTGACTGGTTCTGATCCATTTACTGTGATATGTGATAAGGTCAAATTGGCAGCTGATCTAAAAAATAACCTACAATCTATTGCCAACTAGGGTAAGTAATGGCATGTTAATTCTAACACCTCAATAACAAAGCTGCTCTCTTTTAATCATCTGAGAGAGCTTTTTTTGCCTTCCGTTAGTATGGCTGATGCTAACCTTTAGAAGAGTGACTCCTTGCATCTTTTCAGGCTAATATTTTCTGCTGACATTAAGTGGTACAATTATACTGAATCAATTGCTAAGTCTGTTGCTAGGAAAGTTAGTTCACTGTGTCATGCTAAACAATTTTTCTCATCAGAATCTATGTTACACCTTTATACGTCTACCATTCATCCATGCATTGAATATTGCTGTCACTTCTGGTCTAATGCTTCTGCTAGAGATTCTTGGGAAAACAAAAAGAATCTGCAATATTTTCATCGCAACTTCTCTGGTGAGCTTTTTTCCTTGTTGTTACATGAATTTAGGCATCTTACTAGATTGGCATCTAGGTCCCACCCTTTTACTGTTGGAATAGTTAAGTATAACTGCTGCTTTTACTTCAACAGTTTCTTTTCTCGTACTTCCCACTTGTGGAATTTCTGTTTCCTTGCTTCCCTGATAACAATAATCTTCAAAAATTCAAATGCAATGTCAATCGCCATCTATCTTCTTGAATCCTGTTCAACTTTTATCCTTTCCTCAATCCTTCCTATACCCAGTCTCTTCTCTCACTTTCACTCTTGTAAACCCCTGTGTACAAGTGACATTTTTACCTTGCTTGGGATGAAAGGATTTAAAAAAAAAAAAAAAAGAAATTATGGATTGTGGTTGGAAAAGTGAATCCCAAAGGTGTGAAACTGTACAATCAATTATAACATTTGGGCAAAGTTTTCAGCATTTATTTTAATCTAAAACAAATATTTCTATTGTGTATTCATTCACAAGTTAAAAAAAGTGGGGCTGGGAACTTTTACACATTCTTGGAAATATCTTTCCTTATTATATCTCCCAGACATTTCAACTGACTCGTTCTGATTGTAAGCATACATGTCCTTTTAGTTACCATTATCCTTAAAACTTCCACATTACTTACATATTCTGTTCATGGTACTCTCAGTATTTATTAATAGAACCACAGTTTTGTCATTTCAAGTCTGTCCTTAATCTGTGAAGAGATTGTTCAACATTTACTGCAATTATTTACATTGTTCAGACTGTTGTCCTCATCTTCATTGCCATACTCCCAATATTTCGACCATTGTACACTCTGGCCTTCTTCAGGTGACTGGAATTTCAAACTGAACCCTTTATTTTGTCCACCAGAGTAGGTCGTTCTAGTTCCACATACCATGCCTCTTCTGAATGTCTCAGTATCAGTTATCCCTCTTTAACTAAACACTCAGTTTTTTTTTAACTGTACTCAGAACTCTTTGGGTCAAGTCACTGGATTCAACCAACGTTTTTTATCCACTGGGCCATGTGTCCTGTTTCACTGCCATTTAGGAAATTAGATATTGTTTTGGCATTCATCACTTTTTGTTTCTAAACACATTTTCTTTATAATCTTTCTTAGACTTCTTTTGATATTCCCATGTACCTTTTTTGTCACATTTTTCTGTCTGTGACTAAACTATTTAACTATTAAATTTATGTACTTGCTTCATATTGACATTCCCAATTTGTACCTTGGACTGCCTCTTTTGCTGATGACCACGCATTCTGTCTGCTTACAGTTAATGGCAATGATAAGATTAACCGTTTCCATAGAGAAAACATTCAGAATCCATTGATCAAACTTGAAATATATAAAATCTTCTGTTTATGACAATCTCTGTTATTGCACTTTCTAGGGATTTCCTTCCTAACCTTTTGTCTAACATAGTGTGGAAAGTCAACATCTTGATTATGTCATTATTATCATTATCATTTTTGTTGTTGCTACTGTTGGTAAGTTTCAAATTTTTGTCATTTGGTAAGGTTCTTTGTTTGTGATTCTGCAGCACCAGTCTATGAGATCTGACAAAAGATAGTCTTTCATGAGACCTATAGGGTTCATTTACTTGAAGCCATTTTTAATCAATAATAGTCCATCCTTCATTTTTATTTTCCATTACTACCTTGTCTAGGAGATTCTTTGAGTTTTCTTTGTGAGTCTGCCATTAGCACAGTATATCTTATATTGTTAAAATTATGGTTACAAAATTTAAATCCTGCTTGGTTTTCTTGTTATCTTGAGATCATCAAAGAATTTAGACAATCATAAAAGCAACAAGGTCCATAATTTGTTTTTCCGCATTGAGTAATTATATCATTTTTACTTTATTTGATCTGGAAGAAAGATTATATATATTGTATTGTATGCAAGTCCTGTACACCTCCCTATGAAGTATAGGGCTTCTACATTAAGTGTTGCTGTTGTAGCTTCTTAAGCGGGTAGGTTTTTACAGGGGGAATTTGCTAGTCAGGGGCCCAACTGGTTTTGAATTCAGAGTTGACCTTCTCCTAAACTAGTTAACAATCAAAGCTATAGAGCCAAATCTGGTCTGATATAAAGAGAAGAGATGAATCCATATGTTTCTAAGGGTATTTGTGTGAAAGTAAATGCAATACATTCAGCTGGAATTTGAACTCAGCATTAAAAGTGATTGCATAATTCTTGCCAGCGGTTGTATAATATTTATTTCTGAATTAAGTGCAATGATAAAGGAAGAGATTATGTTGAAAAATATTTGTTATCCAAATGTTATTGTTTTTTTCCATCATTAAGCTACAAACTTATTGTTTTGTATTTACTTGTGCATTTATGTATGAGTAGAACAGATTGAGACAGACAGACAGACAGACAGACAGATAGATAGATAGATAATGAACAGACTCCCATAGATAGATAGATAGATAGATAGATAGATAGATAGATAATGAACAGACTCCCATGGATAGATAGATAAATAGATAGATGGATAATGAACAGATTTAGATAGATAGATAGATAGATAATAAACAAACTCCCATAGATAGATAGATAGATAGATAGATAGATAGATAGATAGATGCAGAAAGAAAAAGTCATGAATCTATAAAGCTATATCAATGACAAATTGTGCTAGTATTTATCATTTCCTCACTGAAAATATTTTCGGAACACAAATTGCATATCTACAGGATGTGATGGGTAAATTGTCACTATTTTATACTTTAATTTTGTGTAGATGCATGGTATAGTAAGGTCAGTTGAGCACCATCTCTGAGAAAAAGAGCACAATAATGCAATTCATTCCACCAGAAATTTGGAAATAGCATGCCATACTGCTTGGTATTCACACTGGAATCTCCAATATGAACATTTCACAGTGGTTGGGTGTCAATTTGAGGACAGTGCAGAGGATTTGGAAAGTGTTGGATGAATCTAATGGTGATTATGAAGGTACAACAGCTTGGAAAACTCACTCTGATCATTCTGATAAGAAAAGAATTACTGAAATTGTTGGTGAAAAGCAGACTCAACATGGAGGCCTACATCAAGTGCCTTGAGGAGGTAGTGCTGCCTGGGGGTCAAGAGGGTGGCTGCTGGAAGACCCTATGTCTGGTAATAGAATGCAACACAAGCAGAACCCAGTCATGGCTGTCAGACAATTTCTGCAACCACATCACCCCCTTACATCTGGCCACTTAACTCCCCAGACTGCAACTCCCTTGATTATTATGTGTGAGACACAGTTGAGTGAGAGACCAACAAATCTCCTTGTAACACCAAAAATGAACTGAAGTCAAGGATTATGGAAGCATTCACCAACTTAAACAAGGAGGCCATCCAGAAGGAGATTCCAAAGTCATCTGGAGGCTGTGGTTGAAGCCAATGGCAATTTTATTAGACAAATTTACTCGTTAGTATTTCAAGATATTTTTGTATAATTTTGGTAAATATATCTGTTAAAATGAGATGTCAGTGTTATTTTCATTTTTGTATAATTTAGATGACAATTTATCACTACAATGTGATTTAGAAGGATTAAATGAAATATGATTTTCATAATTTAAATTTTACATACTTGTAAGGAAAAACATTTTAGTAATTTAATTTGAAATGTTTTTAAAAATTTTAAATGATTTTGGAAGGAATTTAATATCCATTGAATTCATTTCGTAATTGAAAATTATATGAATAATTGTTATTTTTCAAATAAAAATCTTTTTTTTTTTAAATTTTCAGTGAATGAATAAGAAAAAAATTTGAATAGACCTAATTGCATTTTTTATTCATTTTTAAAAATTCCCAACAATTTCTTTGTGAAAGTCATTCAGTTATCTTTTTATGAGAAGAGGTTTTGAATAAATACAATTTTTTTTTGTTTTTTGCTTGTCTAAGAATTTGTTCTGTCAAAGAAGCTTCAGAATTTTATTCTCTTCCATTTAGAAAAATGTTTTTTGTTGCTTCTTTTAAAAAAGTTTCTGGGTAATATTTAAAAGAATTTTTTCAAGTTAAGTTCAGATCTTTATGGCAAGAAAAGTACAATGACACCTTGCTAGCCCAGTTGTTTCTCATTTGGCTTCTAGCAATATCTATCCATTTATTAAAACTCAAGCATAATTATTCAGCAGAAAGTCAAACTTACTTCTCAAAGTTATTGCATACGAAACAAATAATGATTTCCTTGCAAGATCTTAAAATTTTAAGAAATTTTTTCAGCTTCTGTTAATTTAAAATTTCTACTTTGCTCAGTTTTATGTGAAAGGTAAGAAGGAAGAGAAAGAGAAAAAAAAACCTCTTATAAAGAAAGTCATTTTATAAAGAAAGCTATTTTACAAAGAAAAAAATTGTTGAAACAGAAACGTATCGTAATATATTATTTTCAGAATTTGCATACCTAATTTACATTTAAACAAATTAATATTTCTCCACAAAAGATTAAAAAAAATTGTTCAACGAAAATTCTAATTAAAATTCATTCACGGATGTAAAATCATAAATATTTATTTTTGAAACTGAGCCTGAAACTGTCCACCACCGACTACCTCACTAAGAGAAAAATACCTCTGAATTACATCCGAATTCATATTTAAGAGATGGAAACATCTTGTAACATAATATAACAAGAGAGTGATGGTGGTGGTGGTTGTGGTGGTGATGGTAGTGGTGGTGATTGTGGTGGTATGTACCTGTCAAGCAAGCTATATGTAAAAGTCAGTTAATAATACAAATGAATGGATACTTTCCTAATCATTAACTGCTAGACACTGTCAGGGGTTGAAAGGGTTAACAAAACTGGATGGCATTACTTACAGATGGTAGGAATTGAAGAGAAAGAAGAAAGAGTGTAACAGACAGAGGCATTGGTATTCAGGACGTTTAGAACTAAAACCTCCAAGAACGCTGACAACACAGCATTTCTAGTTTCAGGTTTGAATTAGATAATGTGAAATAAAATAGATGAAAGACGAAGAAATGAGAATAGATTCTTTCTTCCCATTTACGTGACACTCCACCCGCCCACTTCTAGTAGCTTTGTCTTCCTCGTACCTGTAAGGAGGAAGGGTTAGGGAGAAAAAAAACTTTAATTGCTTCCAGTTTTAAGGTTAGGCCTGAGCAGAGCTTTGTAAAGTACCTTTGGTTTAATTATACCACCCACATCACAATTCTGATAAGCTTTTTGCGACTGACATTTTATCTGTGGTGATAAATGTGAAGAAAATATATTTTATAATTTCAAGTCAATTGATAGAATTTTTAAAGCTGAAGTTAAAATCAAAATTTTATTTTCGTAGTAATCACTTTTTGAAAAATAAATCATCTAATTCTGTTAAAGAATTTTGATTAAATAACTAATTTAATTGATTTTGAAAAACTATACAGCTTCTTTTAAGTAAAAAAAAATATATAGTTTCTAGCAAAACAAACTTAGAAATTTGTTTCTTTTGTTTGTTCTAAAAGTCAGCACTCCTGATTTAAAAATATTTTTTTCTTTTGTTATAAAAACAGAACATTGGCAAAAATGAACTTACAATTCTCTTCTCAATCGTTAGTTCAAGCATCATTACTTTCTCTCATGTTCCTATCAAAAATCATTTAGCAAGGAATTATTCTTTACACAATAATTAGTCTCAATTGATTTTTACTTACAAGCTGTTGTTTTATATTATACATTTCATTTATTGATTAACTGATTGATTTTCTATGGCTTATCAACCCAGTTCAAGCTGGAAAAAATTCTTAGATTGTAAGATTTGTAGGGGGGTGGAGATAATAATGATTTAGTGATACAAGTCTTACTAATCAACCCATAGCTTTCCCAAGGGTATTTGCACGTAAGTGAATATAATGAAGCCAACTGGAATTGGAACATGGTTTGCCAGTTAACAATTTCAAGCCATTATCCATTCCACCAACTGCACATCCAAGCTTACAGAACCTGGTACTCCCAAATAGTCACCCATCTAGGTACTGACCTGATGTTTCTTAACTTCGATGATCGTACAGGAACTGGTGTAATGTGGTTGTAAGCCAGCATAACAATATATGGTAGAAACAGACCATGTCATAAGAAACCTCCCACTACCACCATACCACCAACCATCGTAGCATGTCTTTTTGTTAAGATACCTGGCAGTGGGACAGAATGCAGGGAAAAGTAGATTCGTATCTTTCCCAATAGCGTTAGTGAGTAGTGAAGACTTAACAAAAACTCTTTTCATCTGTTTTCTCTCCTGGTATTCAAGGACAATTCTTAACAAGGAAAATGAAGAATTCAAAAGTAAAAGAAAACAATTTTTATTTCTAATTTTTCAAAGGAATTAATTGTCTATACCATAGACAAAAAGAAATGATTCATAGAATTTAGTGAACTTTTTTCAAAACTATTTTATTCTACCATTTCTTCCAATGATTTATTTGTTTGACATCTGAACAGAATCTATCAATGAAAAAATCATTTCAAGTAACGCTCCAGCAATTCATCTTTTAAATGATGAATTAATTAAAAAACTATTTTCTCTTCCTAGAGTACTTGGAGTAATTATGTCAATTTTGAAATAATTGAAATAATCATAAAATAATTATGTTAATTTTGCAAACTTTTGATAGAAAATTAACTCCTTCATGTATAGAAAATTAACTCCTTCCTGGATATAAAAATTTAATAATCTAATTTGTATGATATTTCTTTTTATTATTGTTCGCCCAATACAAGGCTCAGGAATTTTCAATGTAGAGGATTACTGAATCAAGTGTATAATATGAATGTAAGAGGAGTGTTATGACTTGCACATCTCTCTGCATAGTAGTAGTCATAGTACAGTTCTCTGTGTCCTGAATAGCAGCTGAGTTTGCTAGGCATAGCTCTCCTATGTTCGCCAGTTGTTCTCTATTTATACTTGTCTATCTAATTTGTGTACAATACTACAAGGAGAAAGTAGAAGGTGAAGATTATGAGGCTTACAAGATAACAATTCTCGAGACTTGAAGTGGTTAAAATTGGAGTGTTCAGAGAAACAGATATGCAGTAGTATATTCTGCAAAGTAGCAGTGCTACTGAGAATTACTGATTGAAAATTATCAATTAATTTTCTTCTCTTTACTTCCATGTCTCTGTCCTAACCCATATCTGACTGGGTTCTCTAGTTGTGGTTGGCAATCAGTCCAGGAGTAAGACAAGCCTGAATTCAAAACCACATATATCCCTGGGGAAGTACATACTACACAGCTATAGAATGGATTAGTGATCTCAGAATGACTCTAAGATGTCAGATGCAGTTGATGAAGGAGAAAAGGTAGGTACTTCCAGGGGAACAAAAAGAAAAATTGTGCATAGGATTAGAATGAGACAGTTGGAAATTTTGGATAATGAGGAAAGTGGGCTGGGAGAATTTGACACTCACATGAGATGCTAAAAACCTGAGTTGCAGAAGAAAGCAGCGAGTAACTTATCTAATAAGCTTGCATAAATGGTTGGCAGAATATAGACTGGGATAAATAGTAAGGAGACAAATGCTGTTTAGACTTACAAACAAGGGATGGAAAGTTGTGGAGGACCATGATCAGCCAAGTCCCAAAGAAGAAGATCAGATATCAATCAAATTACCAGCAAACTGCATTCTTCTGGCTCGTCAGCCTCTCAGAGTTTCAAGTGATCCTTTTATTTAATTCCATATCCTTGTCTACTAAGGTGGCTAGTCAATCCCTGTTGCAGATGCCTGTTCAGGCATAATTGTATTTGTTCAATACCAATCCTTACCTTCTGTTTTCTTGATTCCTCCTCCTTTATTGTCCTCTCTCCTTAATAATGTTTTCTTTTTCTTATTCTTTCACACTTGCATCTTAGTGGCTTGGAGTTAAATGATTATAAACAAAAAACCCACAGGGCCCACCTATGGTTTATACTGCAATTATGCTGAACTCAGTTTCTGAGAGAACGCATAATCTGGTGTGATCACCAATTTGAACAAGGCCAGAATGCTCAAGCTCTTGGTCACAATTATTTGTGACTTTGGCAGCATGGTTGAGGGGTCTAGGGTGCTGGTTTAAGGCACCAACCTATTCAGTGTGTGTGGGTTCAAATCCCAACACCACCATTCATTTTCTTTTTGTAAATGCCATAGGCACTTAAACACCACACCCTGTTACACACACAATATAGTATTATGGAGTTTTAAACACCACACCCTGTTACACACACAATATAGTATTATGGAGTTTTAAACACCACACCCTGTTACACACACAATATAGTATTATGGAGTTTTAAACACCACACCCTGTTACACACACAATATAGTATTATGGAGTTTTAAACACCACACCCTGTTACACACACAATATAGTATTATGGAGTTTTAAACACCACACCCTGTTACACACACAATATAGTATTATGGAGTGGTTTATGTATATGTACAGAGTAATATAACATTTAACAACTTGGAAAGAGATAAGTTTATTATGTTCACTTTCAAATATCCTTAGGAGAAGTATTCATCACTTCTCTCCCAGCTATGGGTTAAATAGTAAGACAGACTAAGCTCTCTTGCCTTGATATAGCCACCAGTCTAGGAGAAGGAAAATTCACAATCAGACTGAAAAGGGATGGGCTCCGTCAGGTTATCTTGCCCTAAACACAGCACTGATGCTAGATGGTGCCTCAATGAGTCTATATGGTTTACAGGACTTCTGGCATGTTGCGGCCTTATGGAGTTAAGCTGTTTGCAAGTACTAGTAGTCTACAGTCTCTACATAAAACTTTAACCTACAGATACCTAAGACCTTGGCAATATTTTTTGGTCATATATACCCAAGATGCAATTTTTGAATTGGAGATATAAACATCAAGCTAGTGCAGAAGTTTAAATATCTGGAAATATATGGAAAATGCAACACCGAGATCTGAACACCCATTGGAATAGCGAAAGAAGCATTCCAAAAGCTAAGCAATGTGCTGAGAAACAAAAATCTCATTAGAAACAAAAAAAAGAGTGCTGGATTGCTATTTGATATCCATTCTCTTATATTGTAGTTAATGCTGGACAATCCCTGCCCCCGATGGATGAGGTAAAAACTAGAGGCAGCAGAAATGTGGTTCTACAGCGGGATACAGGACAGAGTGTGAGAAAGCAACAAGAAAGGATTAAAGAAAATGACAACAGAAAGAGTACATATACTCAGAATCAAGAAATCAGTTGAAATTCCTTTGATGCTTAATGAGGAATGAGGGCTTGGAAAACTTAGCACTCACAGGGTATGTTGAGGGAAAGAAACATAGGGAAAGGCAGTGAGCCACTTATGTAACAAAGTTGTTTAAATGGATGGCAGACTGGAGGTGGGTGAGCCTTAACAAAGGGAGAAAATCTGCTAAGAGCCACAGAAAGATAGGAAGTTGTGGAGAGCCATGATCGCTTATCTCCTGAAGATTAAGATACCATCAAATGGAGTAAACATTATATATTCTTCTGAATTTGTGGTAATGCGGGTAGTGTAGCAGTAAAATGGTTAACCGTGATTATATTACCTTTGACCTCTCCTGGTGACTTACTAAATCCAAAATCTTTGTTAAAACAACACCATTACACTTCTACTCAAGTTTGGTAAATAACAAAAAAAAAAAAAGGAAATATTTGCAAGAAAATAGTTGACTCAGCAGAAGACATAATCTTGCCATCAACCACAAGACATTTATATTGTTTAGTCTTTGCATTCATTCCTGAGAAAATTAATATTTTTCGAAGATTTTTTTTGTTCAGATTGTGTTGGATGGCAAAACATTTAATGGAGCTTTATTTAATGAATCTTTTTTAGTCGTAGTAAAAAAATAACATGAAGGTTGATATATAGTCAGAGTTAAAAAAACAAAACAAAACAAAGTTAACATACTTACTTGGTGCTATTGTCAAAATAAGAATTTTCTGGATCTGAAATTTGAAGTCGGCACAGATGTGCAAAATTTGTGTAGTGTACATGAATGTTTATTTGATTGGACAGTTTTCAAAATCTTGTTTAAACAGGATTACAGGTTTTTGTTCAAAAAAGAAGAAAAAACAAAAAGAAACAGTTGGGAATAACAAAGAATATTTTGAAAAATTAAAAATGTCTATTTTTCTAATTAGTTTTCTACCATGTAATTTACAGAAAGCACAAACATGACAAGAGATGCAAATTGAAAAAGAAGTGAAGAAATGAATTGAACAAGAAAGAAATGAATGGGTCAAAAAGAAGTGAAGAAATGAATTGAACAAGAAAGAAATGAATGGGTCAAAAAGAGGTGAAGGCTAAAGAAAAGAAAGAAAAAAATGAAGGAAAGAAAAGAAGGAAGAACGGAAAAAGAGAAAAGTCAAAGATGCTAACAAGAAGGCAAAATGGGACAAAAAATAACAAAAATGCACAAAACAAACAAAGAAATAAATGAAAGCAAATAAAAGGAAATGAAGAAAAAAATGCAAAAAAGTTTTTTTTAAATTATTGAAGAGAAAGAAATATATTAAAAATAAAAAAACAGAAATATACAGAAACAAAAAGATCATTAAAATACAAAGGGACTGAAAAATAAATAGCAAAAAAAAGAAGAAAAGAATGATACAACAATAAAAAATAATGTTAAGAAAAAAAATAAAAATAAAATGAGCAAAAAAAGAAAGAAAAGAAGCAAAGGCCAAAGAAAGATTACCTGTTACTCACTCATTTCTTTGTACTGGTAAAATCTTTTATTTAAAACTCATTTATACTGTCAAATTGCAAGTCAATGTTTTCACAATAAAATTTCATAAAAATACAAAATAAATAGGATTTAAAATTATGTCTATATTTATTTGTTCATCCAGAACTTGGGAGGTGAAATAGTTTTATACTTCCTACTAGTGATATTAAAATCTTCACAAATTGCAAGGATTTGAATGTTGACTTTAAAGTCAGGCACACAGATGATCTCCAGTTGAGAGAGTGATACAACAGAATCCTTTTACCACCTCAGGGCACGCTAGATTCAGCTAATGAATCAATGAAGAGTTTACCCACAGCAAAATAAAAAAAATAAACATGATAGAACACAAATGATGGTAATCAAATAAAACATAAAGAAGAAGAAGAAGAAGAAGAAGAAGAAGAAGAAGAAGAAGAAGAAGAAGAAGAAGAAGAAGAAGAAGAAGAAGAAGAAGAAGAAATAGAAGTAAAAACATTAAACAAAAACTAGCAAATAGTAAGTTGATACTGATAGGCTCAAATCATGTTTAATTCAACATTGAACTTTTAAAAATCTATACTTATAATTGGATTAGTCAAGATATTACTTTAAGTATCTTTTTGTGTCTCTTGAATAAAAATTGATCCCCCATTTACTTACCAAGTTACTGGTTTGAGCTTGCCATTGTATTCATCTTTGAATGAGTTGCTTCTAACCAAAAACTAAGTTTATCAGGGTTTGTATCTTACCACAGTTTGCTTGTAAATAAAACCAGTTTTTATGCAGGCCCCAAAATGTGGCTCCAAACAGCGGAACCAAAAAAGTAAAAAACTTCTTCTGTCAGACTATGTGGAAAACTGAAGCCAGTTCTTCATGGCAATGAAGCTGTATTGTGTCCAAAAGATTTACCTCTTCTTGAAGGCAAGGCACTATTAAGAAATCCAGTCTTTTCTAGTTTTCTAAATGTAGACAGTCATAAAGATGCCAGTGGCGATAGAAACCATAAAAATTGTGAGCTTTTGCCATAAAAAATATCCAATAAAAATAAAGTCCTTGGGCCTTGTCTTTAAAAGAAACTCTGGGAAAAAGTGACCAGACTTGAGAGAGGCGGGTTGGTTATGCACACCTTTTAAACTAAATGCATTGCTTTTGGGAAGGAAGAAAGGAATTGTAGGAAGAATAATAGATAATAAAGGAGAAAGAAGGGATGTACGGAAACAGGTGAGAAGGAACAAAATAAGATTGTTACTTTTTAAGATTGAAGGCAGGAGAGAATGAAAGGAATACAGATGAAAAGGGTAGAAGAACCAAAACAATATTAAAAGAAAAATGGCAGCAAAGAAGATTTTAAAAAAGGAAATGGAAGAAAGGAAGGAAAAATTTAAATGCAGTGAGGAAGGAAAAATTTAAATGCAGTGAGAGGTCAGAAAGAGGCAAGAAAAATTCAGAGAATGAATAAAATAAAGAAATGATGAATGAAAGGAGGGAAATCTGGATAAAAAGAAGAAAAAATGGAGAAACAAAAGAAAGTAAAACAGTAAGATCAGAGAATAAAATAAAAATGGCAGACGTTAGAAAGAAAATTAAAAGAAGAAAAGTAAGAAAGTGAAAGAATAAAAATGAAGGAATGAAATGAATGAAAAAAAGAAGGAAAAGATAAATATGAAAAATGATATTAAAGAAAAAATGTGAGGAGGGAAATTGAAAGGGAGAAAAAAAAAAGAATGAAATAAAGGAAACAAGACTGAGTGAACAAAGAAGGAAATTATTAAATATAAGTAAGAAGAAAAAAAGATGAAAAAGGAAAAATGAAAAAGAAAGTAAGAAAAGAAGGAAAGGATTAGGCTGAATGAAAGAAGACAACCAAAAATTGGGAATTAAGGAATAAAAAAGAAAGATTTAGAGAAAAAGAAAGAAAAGTGAAATACAGAAAGAAAGAATTGATCAAAGAAAGAAAAAGAAAAGATGAATAAAAAATGAAAAAAAGTAAAAAGAAAATTGTGATTTAAGAAAATAATATTAAAGAACAATGGAAAAATGAGATGAAGGGTAAAAAGAAAAATGAAATAAATTGACACTTTTAAAAATAGGAAATCAATAAGAAAAATTATGAACAAATAAGTGAAACAAGAGAAGGGATTAAAAATAGATAAGAACAGGATAAGAAATCAATAGATAATAAACAATGATAGGTAACTAGATAGATAGAGAGAGAAAGAAATAAACTGAGATAGATATGAACAGACTGGGATAGATAGAAAGAAAGAGATAAATAATATGAGATAGATAGATAGATAGATAGATAGATAGAGAGACATGAATAAACTGAAATAGAAAAATATACAGAGACAAATAGATAGATAGATATGTACAGAGATAGAGAGAGAGAATCACACATGAATAGACTGAAATAGATAGAAAGAGAGACAGGCAGATAGACAAATAGATGGATAGAATCAGATATGAATGAACTGAAATACATAGACAAATAGAATCAGGTATGAATAATATGAAATAGATAGATAGATAGATAGATAGAAACAGAATAAGATAGATAGATAGATAGATAGATAGAATGAGTCATGAATAAAAAGAAATGGATAGAATCAGACATGAATAAACTGAAATAGATAGACAGACAGATAGCTATGAATAGACTGTAATAGACATGAATAGACTGCAATAGATAGGTAGATGAATAGATTGCAATAGATAGATAGATAGATAGATAGATAGATAAAGAGCAGACTGAGATAGATAAATCTGGATAGATATGTATAGATATACAGATATTAAGTTTATGCAAAAGTGTTTACTGTTTTTTATTCAGAAAAGTCATTTTTAACTACATATTTAGTATTTAGTTTCCCACACCCCCAAAAATGTAATAAATGGCACTGGGCTCATTACACCTGCAAAAGCTGACTGTAACAAATAAATATGTATATAGGCACAGATGTACATGCACACATACATACAGTTCTATACATGAATATATTCATACATATGTGTATATATATATATATATATATATATATATATATATATATATATATATATATATATATATATATATTTCCATGAAATACAATAGAATGGAATATATATATTAGACTCATATATTTTCTCTCTATACATATACATGTGTGTGTGGATATACAATATGGTGCTGAAAAGTTCTGCTTCATCCACTTCTTCTAATCTGACCAAATAACCAAACTTTCTTGTTGGTTGGGCTTAGAACTTTACAGCACCGCCTCATATATATATATATATATATATATATATATATATATATATATATATATATATATATATATATATATATATATATACGGAGTGAGATCCAATAACCAACAATTAATATTCTTTAAAGAGTGCTCAATACAGAGTAGAGCAGATATAATTATTTATTTGAATATTACAACATAAATATGTTATATTTTATAACATATTTATGTTGTAATATTCAAATAAATAATTATATATATATATATACATACATATATATATATATATATATATATATATAACTGAATGGCTAAATATAGGTAGGTATACAAGTGAGTGATCATATACAAATACTTATAAATTAAATACTCTATAGTGTAAGAAAAAACAGTGCTCAATATTAAGTAACAGAGCTATTTAATATATATATTAAGAAATATATATATATATATATATATATATATATATAGTAAGAAATCTATGTATGTATATATATATGTATATATATATATATATATCAGATTAGATAGATTGGATAAGATATGATAGATTATACATATATGTGAGAAAAATAAATCTATTTATAAACCATATATATATGTGTGCGTGTGTGTGTTTTAAGTTGAAATCTTTTTTAATGCAAGTTACCAATTATAGAGAGACACATGCAGAAATCTGATTTGGGCAAGGAAAATTATTTTAAAAAATTTATAAATTCTGTGAATGTATATCTGAATTGATTTTATATTATTTTTAAGAACATCCCCCTGAGAAAAAAATAGAAAGAAAAAAGAATTCCAAAATCAGGTGTGGGTCTATAACTGAATTTTCCTATTTCTTGAAGCCTCTTTCTGAAAAACAGGAGCGTCAAAATAGACTACAAATCTAATTTGACTAAACATTTTTGATATTTGTTGATACAAACAGATTTCCTCATTAAGTAAAATATACTCAAGGTAATGTTCTTTTGTCAAAGGTCAAAGTTCAATCAAAGGTAAAAATAAATAGTTCATTTTTTTTAAATTTATTTTGGCTACTCACATCTTTAGAATAGCAGGCACTACCCAGAGGAAATTTGATTTCTCAAATTTTGGTCTCTACAATTTAATAAGTAACCGAGAATAGCTTTATGGTAAGAGCAGTGAAAATATTGTTTTGCTTGCTGTGCCTAGTTGAAAAAAACAATCTCTTTATATATATATATATATATATATATATATATATATATATATATATGCCAAATACAAGAATTGCTCACTTGTAAAGAAAATAGTATTGGGTTTAATTTTAAGAGCAAGTCAAAGCTAAAAATATCTGACTTGAAACCCAGAGATTTTTCTCATGGCCATTGGGTCACTCTGCAGCTTGAACACCTGACCAGCTCCCTCCACCTGCTTTGACTGTCGGCCAATGCCTAGGTTTAAAAGTTAGGCAGATATTCATTTATGTATCATGCGTCTTGGGCAATTAAATTTAGTACATCCCATCATCCTCAGGAGGAACAGGAACGTTTGAACAGTTCTGGCTTTCAGAGAAGCTGGAATAGTTTCAGTTGGTCTACCACATAACGGAGATAATTGTATATTTCGCTGAAAAGATTTGTAGTTGAGGCCATATTGTAGGCTCACCCCACTTGTCTGCCAGGGAACTTTTGCTTTGTAAAATAGTATTACCAAAAAAGCAATGAATCCCCAAATAATGCTAAAATGGATACATGCCCAAACCATTAATATACTATGTATTTTCCTCATACATACCTGATAAAATTTAATTTACAAATTAAATATAATAAGAGATTAACAACAACTGGGCTAGATTAAGCTTCTGCAGGTCTTTATAATGATAAATCTAATATTAGTTGTTTCCTTATAAGGAAACATTTGGCATTCATCAACAAAGTAACCAGTACTACTGTTGGTTGAAATTAATAAAATCTTTCTCTTAAAACCATTTTTCAAGAAAACAGGTTGCTCAAGTACCTGTTATTGCTCTTTCCATTATTGATGCGGGTTTCCTTCCTAGTCATTATTTTCTCTTTGAGTTACATGAGACATTCATTTTAGTTGTTGCTGCTGTTGGAAGTCCTCAAGTGATGTGGTTTCTGTTATTTGGTACAGTTCTTTGTTTGTGATTCTATAGTGCCAATCCACAAGGTTCAACGAAGTGATTTCACCAAGCCTTAATGTTTCACTCGCTCAAAGTCATCTTTAACCATTGATGTTAGAAAATGGTTGTATACTGCTGACAGCCTAGATGTTTCTGAACAGGGTTGTCACCATGCATGGTATCGATATGAAAGCCTCGATCAACACATTTCTTTTCCATGGTACTTCTTAATCCCAAGTGAACCACATGTTTCATAAACATATATATAAAGACATTTTATGATATGTTTAACGTTCTTTTTATAGAATGTCTTTAAATAAATTGTCGGACCTTGTCCAATCCAAAAAAATATAAACATATATTAATAAGTCATATTCCTCTTAAACAACTCGTAATCCTGCTACAAGATAAAGAATCAAGCAGGTGGGAATTCACCACTTGAAACATTGGTGCAATACAATCTTTCTAATCTGAATTTAGCCTTATACTGGATTAAGCTGAGCTTATAGTAAATATCTAAATGGTTTGGATTGAGATAGGTGTCATAGTTGGGTGGTTAGTAGGAACTGTAAAGTTTATTGTTCACCCCTTCACTTCTAGCCAGATACAACTCATTAATCAAAATCTTATTAAGAGAAGAAAATATACAACGTGAGAGTCCAACAAATGGAACTACTTAGTGATGAGATGCCAGAACATCATATTAAAGTGTTGGATGGTGAAGCTCATTAATCACATCAAAATAAAAAAAAGTACTCACTGCAAAATACTATTTACTATATACATATGTTAGCACTTCTAAGAACAACAACACATAATTAATAATCCTACCCTCTAACATGCTTTCTATAAAACTTCTAAATAAATCAGTTATCCTAATACTAGGATCTTTACCACCGTATCCAAGACAATCTGAGATATAATTAGGAAGAAAAATAATTCCAACATCAATTCACATGCTGGTACTTATCAAATAAATTATTTACAATGTAAAAGCATGTATATTGGAGAGACATCACAACATTTGCTATACAAAAAGTTTATCCTGCCACTGAAGATGACTGATCCCTAAATTTGAATTTCATAGTTGTGTTGTCATATCCTGCTATGGCAACAGTAAACAACTTTGAGTGAAATTAACAATAAGGATACTGCAATTGAAAGACAGTGAAAAAGAATGCAGTGGAAAGGGAAGTAATATTAATAATGCAGAGTGCTAAAAGTTAAGTGGGTTACTCACTGTTTCCCTCTGCTTCTCTTGCCTTCAGTATATCCTGTGAGTGTTAAATTGCCCAAGCCTTTTTTCCTCATTAAGAGTACTAGAAATTTAATCTGTTTCTTTTTGATAGTAAGTATCAATTTGCTTGTAGTTCCTATTTTCCTTAAAGTTTACACATTGCTCATATGATTAGTCTATGCTATTTTAAGCACTCATCAGTAGAATCACACCTCAGGCCTTTCAAGGGTCTTCTTCAACTGTGAAGAGAGTGTCCAGTATTCATTGACATACAGAATATTAAATATTCCATAGAGTTTCAACCATATACTTTAATTATTTCAAATTGTTGTTCTCACCTTCATTGTCATAAATACTTTTATAGACACAACATTTTGGCCAGTGTTTCAATCAAGTTTCATTAGTGTGACACACACACACACACACATATATTTACTTTAGCATATTACAACAAAAACATGTAAGAATTGCTACACAATAGCAGTTGTGTTTCAATGCCTAACAGTGCGTCTACACAGGTGATAAGAAATGCACAACGTGATGCGTAATAGAAGGGAATTATCCTTGCTTTTTCCCTCCCCTCCTATTATGCTTTGCATGGTGTGTTTATATGTTTTTAAATAATAAAGTGTTAGCAAATTATTTAGCTGGATCGCCTGAAGATACTGAAAGGTTGAAACCAAAGTAGCGTGATCATCTGATCTCCTAATCTTTTTAAGTATATATATATAAATATATATATATATATATATATATATATATATATATATATATATGAATTTTGTTCCTCACTGTTTACTACAACTCTAACATTCATGCACATGGCATTTGTAAGGCCCAGATTGAAAGCTGAGCATTTTAAAATGAAATATTAATATTTATAAACTAATGTTAATATAGTGGAGCAATCCATCCATATATATATATATATATATATATATATATATATATGTATGTATGTATTTGTATGGACTGCTCCACTATCTTAATAGTAGGTGATATATATATATATATATATATATATATATATATATATATATATATATGTGTGTGTGTGTGTGTGTGTGTATATATTGTGTGCGATTGTTTTGTGAGTCACAGAGTTCAGAACACTTATACTGCTAAAGTGTTTGGGTTTCTCAATTTTTATGGCCCTTGCTAATGGTGAGGTAAGAGACCTTCCTGTATAAACTTTTCAGCTCATAAGAAACGAGGCCATGGATTAGCCATAAACAGAGAAATAATGCCTGGTGTTCTGTGATGGGGTAATTGGTAATAAATGTCCCTCTCTACCTGCAGATCTACTCTGAGAACACATAAAAGACAAGCACAGAATAATCCACATGTTTTGGAAATGCCCTTCACCATTCCATTTGGGAAATTGGATGCAAAATCTTCAACTAATAAAAGACTTCTCTTTGTATCAACAATTTTTGGAGAGATGCCGAGATGGACATATGAAGAATTCATTTGGGAATAAAATAGCAGCTGTTAAAGACTCAATTCTTGATATAATACCAAATGCTGAAAATGCCATACAGAGAACATGTAATACTCAAGGAAGTTTTAAGGAGAATAGGAACTACAAGGAAATTAATACTTACAATCAGAGAGAGACAGATGAAATTTTCAGGGCATACAGTAAGGAAAGAAAACCTGGAGAATTTAAAACTCTGTTGGCATACTGAATGTAAGAGAAGCAGGATGAAACAAGAAGCAACATTTTTTTTTAAATCAAGTTCACCTCAAGCAAGGCACTAAAGCCGCTGTGACACAAGGTTTTACTGGTAGTGGAAGAATTAAAAAACAGAAACATTAAGGTTTGAGAACAATAGAAGAGTAATCAGGAGGATAGCAGATAGTGATTGACATTGCATTTAAATTTTTGAAGATTAAAGTTGATCGGAAAACATGGAGCCAGAAGAGAGTTCCATAAGTTAGAAGTACAAGAAAAGAAACTGTTGGCATAGAACTTTTAGCTATGTCTAGCTAACTAAACTGTAAATTGGTGAGACCATGTCACCAGTCTTGTACTGCGCTTAATTTCAAAGAGTCTATGTACCATAGTATAGAGCGATATTTATTTGTAAATATTTACAAAATGTGGCACAAGGCCAAAATGGGAAATGGAGAAAAGGATGGTCTTCATCTGTCTTAACTTTAAACTTGGCTAGCCACAAACACAGGCCCAAACATACCAACAATAGTCCTAACACCAAAACAACGCATTCTTACTTACCTTTCTTACTACATCCACCATAATACCACATTGTATCTATGAAAATCCTAACTAGTTTCCATATGTACGATTCATTGTCTGTGGTGGGGGGAATGAAACACCAATTTAAAAACTAGTCCCAATGAGTATTTACAATATGAAAACAAAACTATTTACAAGAAACAATAGCAAAGAGCTCATCTGAACAATAATTACCATGAAAGTATTTATACAAAAAAGGCACAGGGAGGCAAATTTATGGCAGTGGGAGAGTGACTGAAATAAAAAATGCCAGATCAGGACCAATAAAATTGCTGATTCTTCTTTGAATGTTATCAAGGATATATAGCAGAAGCACCAGACCATATGTGACAGCAATAGTCAAAGCATGAAGAAAATGGTAGACTTATTTAGAGATTCTGGAGAGAAAAATTATCTAGCATGATACAGTGAACAGTATAGTCTTTCCGCTTCATGTCTGCTGAGAACGTTAGCCCAAGAAAGCGCAATGAGTCACTCTCTTGGAGGTTAGCATTAGTCATGGTGATCATTTAATGAAATTTTGTG
>OZ038500.1:44525762-44585762 GCA_964036315.1 Acanthosepion esculentum
TCCATTTTCTCTAAAACTTTGCTCACATGTTCAATTCATGGTATTCTCGGCATCCTTCTGTAGAATCACATTTCTGTTGCTTCAAGTCCCTTCTTCATCTTTGAGGAGATTGTCCAGCACTCACTGTCATATGGAAGGACATATATCACATGACAGTTTAGTACTCTTTTCCTTGTTTCTGTCTTAATTTTGTCAGTAACTGAGAGGCTGAGTCATCAGTAAATTCCATTTTTGTAATGAAGAATGCATCATCCTAATTAGCCATACCTTAAATATAGCATAACTGGTGATGGAAAATGGGTTGTATACAACAATGTTCAACACAAAAGATTGTGGATTGATGAGGATAAATTTCCACAAATGGACCCAAAAGCTAAGCTGCATGGAAGAAAAGTAATTATTGTGTGTGTGGTGTAGTTGTCAGAGTATTATTCATTCAGAATTCTTAAAATGCAATGAGACAATCTGTTGTTAAATGGGGCAAGGAATGGCTTGTTAATTTTAATATATCCAAAACAAAACTGCTCTTTTAATCGTCTGAGAGAACCCTTTTTGCTTTTCATCAACATGGCTGATGCTAACCTCCAGGAGAGTGACTAATTGCGCTTTTTCAAACTAACGTTTTCCACTGACATGAAGTGGAAAGATTATATTTAATCAATTGCTGCTGCTAGGAAAGTTGGTTCACTGTGTCATGTTAAACAATTTTTCTCAACAGAATTTATCTTACTCATTTATAAATCTACCATTCATACATGCTTTGAATATTTCTGCTACATCTTGTCTGGTGCTCCTGCTATATATTTAAAGATTTTTGATAAGATAAACCTCTACTCTTGTTCAAAAGACCCAGGGAAGAGTGTGAATTGGATGATAGGCAAACCTATCTACCCCTATAAGTTATTTAAAACAAATGGCACAACTTTTTCAAATGATGACAACATAATATCAATGAAAGTAAACAAAAGAATGTGTTGGTTTTGAACAGAAGTTTGTAGTGTTTTTCAATAGGTGGTGTTTGAATGTGTGATTTTATTTCACATGCGACTGAAATTTATGCCATATATACATATTCCGAAAGGTGACATTTTAACACAGCTTTCTATATGATTTATATGCAGCTAATGAATTTTAAATGTTTTTACATTAAAAGTGAAAATGAAGGAAAATAAGATGCAGTTTCATCATTTGATACACTTTTATTTCTGGAAAAAGAAATGCTGTATCAACAGCAAAGAAATATGTGCCATTTAAGTATATGGTGCCATATCACATATGAGCATAATAAGGTATTTGAAATCACTTGGATGCATGATTTGCTGTGATGTTCATTTGCCTCAAGATTCAACAGAAAAAATTGAATTTCCATTTGTGATTCCTTGCTCAAATTCAACAAAAATTATCCATTTTTAAAAAGAACAACCATAGGGAATCAAAAATGGATAGCTTATAACAATGTGGATCAGAAATGCTCCAAAGAAGGTGATGCCATTTATTTGGTGGAATTGGATGAGCATTGTGTATTACACATTCCTTTTGCAAAATCAGATGTTAAATTCAGGCACGTATTCTTTCCAAATTGATCAATTAAAGCCAGTGATCAATGAAATGTGTCTGGCAATGGCCAATTTGGAGGGTGTTTTGTTTTCCATCAAGACAATGCTAGACGTCATGTCTCTTTGCAAATGTGAAATTGCTACTATTTGGCTGTAATGTCCAACTACACCTACTGTTCACACTGGATCTTGCACCCTCAGATTACCACTTATTTTGATACCTAAAAAATTCTCTTAATGGGAAGAACCTTAATTCTCTGGAAGCCTGTCAAAATGAGTTCATCAACCAGAAAGCTGCCATGTTCCGGGAGGATGGAGTCATGAAACTGCCTCAATGGTAGTGAAAGGCAATGGAACAAAATGGCACATATGTGGTTAAATAAATTTATGTACAAATACATAAATATTGACTTTGAAATTCACTTTAAAATGCTAGGGTCTTTTGTTCAGACCCAATATTTTCTCCTTTACAAGCATGATAAATGAAAAAAATGTTTTTCTTCTCTTGTTTAAATATAAATATCCCAAGAGAAAAACTAAATCTGTTGCTTTGCATGGAAAAATCTCAAGAGAAAATTATTAAGGCATTTGTCCTCGATTAAAAAGCAAATCTTCTCAGATGAGAGTCAAATGCCTGAATATATGTGACATAAAATAATGTTTGTACAAAAATTCTTATATATTGAATTACATATGGATTTACACTTACATATGTATTTATATATCCGAAAAGATATTGTAAGCTTGTTATTTCTTATAACAGTTTTGTAGTTTAATGTCTGATTATTAATGGTGTTGCAAAAGTTTATGTCATTTTTAACATACCTTTCATAATGTCTGATACATTCTACCATGTATACATATCTATATGTGTATGTATGTATGAATACTTTTTGCCTATGCAAAGTCTGAAGAAAACAGCATATTAATATATATTTACACATGTGTAAGCACACATACATATACAGAGAATTGTGTGCCAATAGGTTTGCACACATATTAGTACATGCACGCACACATGTATACATATAAATATTTTCTGCAAAAATATGCCTCACTCTAACACACACTCATACATACAAACTTATACACACACAAGCATATAAACATGCACACACACATAGAACACACTCACATGTCTATACACACACTCACAGCCTCACACAAACACATGCACACACACACATATATGCACAGGCTCACAAAGACATTAACACCGACTTACACACATACACACACACACACACTCACACACACATACACACACACTCACACACACATGCATACATATATTTTTGTAGAAAATATGCCTTATACACTCACCAACACAAACTCATATGCACACACACTCTCACACTTGTACACACATTTACATACACACACTCAGATATGTATACACATGCTCATACTCACACACAAACTTTTGCACACACACACGCACACTCTCACACATACATGCACAGTCTCAAAAATACACTCACCCAGAATTATACACATGGGAATGCACATGCACATACGCGCGCACACACACACACACACACACACACACACACTCTTAGACACACATGCACAAGCTCACAAATCCATTTACACAGTCTTATACATATGGACACACACACACATGGCAACACACACACATGGCTCACACACACATATATACATGGGTACACACACATTGGCACACACACAGACACACACATTGGCACACACACGTATGGGTATGTACACACTTCTACATGGGTACACACACACACAGACACAGACACACACAGACATGGGCACACACACACACGTAACCAACCACTGAAAGACCGCCTAAATTCCCAATATTTTGCTACTGTGAAAACTGGAATGAATGTTAAGGCAAGTTGGCCCTCCCCAGTTGTAAGACTGGTGTAACATAATCTTCTTATCCCTGTTTGGTATTTGTGATGTACTAAGATTGTCTTAATATTCAGTAATAATTTTCATGCAAGAAATTAAAAAAAACTTTCTTTGTTATTTTCATAAATGACTACCTATTCTTGTTCATTGCTATTTCTATAAAATTACTGACACATTATCTCAGAAGATTGCAACTGATGTGAGGTGTAAGCTGGGGATCAGGAAATGAATTGCTATTGTGAAAATAAAATTTCAGGACAAGTGCCCCATTCTTGTCAATAGAAACCTGTTTATGAATCTGTGGATTCCTCTGCTCAAGTGTTACAGGTGGTCAATCTTGACCTATGTGTGCAAAGCTGGAAAGTTAACCCCTGAACTTCAGAAGAATATTGAAGCAGCAGAATTTTTTTTCATCCACTATAAGGCCCAAGGGCCACTCAATGTAGAGGGTTACTGAGTGAAGTTGTATTAGTGTAAGAAAGGGAAAAATAGCATAAAAGATAGACAGCTAATTCTAGACTTGAAGGGGTCAGGTTTTAATTAGCTAATAATATTTCAGAGTTCAGGTGGAGACGTTAGTAGTATAGAGTTGAAGTAGACTTTAGAAGCAATCAGAAAACCCAATCCTAAACAGCAAACAAGGGATGAACCTCTACTCCTTTTCAAAAAACTGGGGAGGAGTGTGAACCAGTTGTTGTTCCTAAGAAGAATTCTGCAGATATGATATGTGGTCAAGGTGAGCAATGAGGAAGTTTTGAGAAGAGCTAAAGTGAGAAGGAGTCTACTCTTGGTTATTATGGAAAGACAGCTCCTTGAGTGTTCTTGAATGCACTTTCCATTGCAAGAAGGGATAAAGTATGGTTGTCAGCAAAAGGGACAGCCCAGCATACAAATTACAAATCGGAGATACCAAAATCAAACAAGTACTACAATTTAAATATCTGGGAAGTGTTTTCATAGAAGACAGAGAGGGTGACGTCAAAATCTAAAGGCACATTGGGATAATAAAAAAGCTTTCCAAAAGCTAAGTAAAGTATTAAGAAACAGAAAAAGTTTGTTTGAAATAAAAAAAAGAGTACTGAATTGTTATGCAATATCAGTCCTTCTATATTGCAGTGAATGCTGCACAGTCTCCTTGCAGATGAAGAGACTTGAGACAACAGAAACAAATGTATTAGTGAGTGTATGAGGCATATTTTCTAAAAAAATATATGCATGCATGTATGTGTGTGTGTTCCCATGTATGTAAGTTGGTGTGAGTGTGTTTGTGAGGTTGTGCATGTGTGTGTGTGTATGCATTTGTGTGAGACTGTGTGTGTGTGTTTATAGACATGTGAGTGTGTTCTATGTGTGTGTGCATGTTTATATGCTAGTGTGTGTGTATGAGTTTGTAAATATGAACTGTTATCGGTCTTCCATTATGTCAGTGAACGCTGGACAATCTCCTCACAGATGAAGAAAAGACTTGAAATAACAGAAATGTTGTTCTACAGAAGGATGCTAAGAATAATGACAGTCTTAGAGAAAATGGTAATAAAAAGATACTTAGAATTAGAAAGAGACTGTTGAAATTTCTCAGGCACTTAATAAGGGATGAGGGCTTAGAAAATTTAACACTCATAAGACATGTTGAAAGAAAGAGAGAGAGGGGAAAACAGCATATAACCTACCTAACAAGCTTTTGCATATGGATAACAGAACAGGGATTAAGAGAGATAGCAAAAAGACAAAATTTACTAAGAGCTCCAAGGGTAGGAAATTGGGAAGAGACATGATCACTAACATCCTAAAGGGGTGTGGCACACAGAAAAAACAGAATGCTGATTTTGGGGGTACTGGGAATTAATGGGTTATAAGTAGAAACCCATAACTAATAAAAGATCCTTATATATATATATATCTTTTAAATTAAATTAAATTTATTTTAAAGTGAAAGCTTATGGCCACACCACATTGAAACACTGGTTATCTATGATCACCAAAGTTAAACAGCACCAAGCCTGGTCAGTACCTAGATGGGTGACTGCTTGGGAATACCACGTGCTGTAAGCTTGGATGTGTGGGCGTAATGGATATTGGCTTGGAATTGTTAATCAGAGAACCAAGTTCCAATTCCAGTCTGGTTTGTTATATTCACTTACGTGCAAATACCCTTGGGAAAGATATGAATCCACCTCTTCTCCCCCCGGTTATGGGTTAATTAGTAAGACTTGTATCACTAAAACCATTATTATCTAAAAAAAGCAAGCAAACAAAAAAACATAAAAAATGTAAAGAAAATATATATTTTGAAGCAAAGATAATAAAAAATGATTGACTAAATTTATGTAAATCTTTCATTATCATAGGAAAGTTCAAAATTATCAGAAATGTTGCTTTATTTTATTGTATCATAAGTTTAAAGTTATCAAAATTGTGTAATTAAAAACTTTCATTATTTTAGATTGTATGATGATAAAAGTAAAAATAACTACCTTAAAAAATAACTTCCAGGCAAATGATAGGAGCAAAATGCTGTTACTGCCATAATTAACCTTGACAGGGGTCCGATCAAGAGAGTGAGATTTCGGGAAAAAGTGAGCTGAAAAAAGGTGAGACGTTGGAAAACCACTCTCCCACTATTACCTCAGCTGCCTGGACAGTAATAACAAAAAGCTGTTACCCCCTAGTCAATCATGACAGGAGTTCAATCAAGTAAGTAAATTTTGGCAAAACCACACTCCCATTACTACTTTACTTGACCAGGCATCAGCAGTAAAAAGCTGTTTCTCTCATAGTCAACCTCGATGGGAGTTCAATCAAAGGGGAAGTTCGGAAACCCACTCTCCCAGAACTAGCTTAGCTTCCCAGGCAATAACAGCAAACAAACTGTTACTCTCATAGTCAACCCTGACAGAAGTTTAATCAAGAAAGTGGATCTTGGCAAACCACTCTCCTATTACTACTTTACCTGACCAAACATCAGCTGTT
The DNA here is from genome assembly GCA_964036315.1 of Acanthosepion esculentum. Taxonomy (NCBI): domain Eukaryota; kingdom Metazoa; phylum Mollusca; class Cephalopoda; order Sepiida; family Sepiidae; genus Acanthosepion; species Acanthosepion esculentum. Next base: position 44,532,173 of record OZ038500.1, read on the forward strand.
TCTCTCATAGTCAACCCTGACAGATGCATAAATATACATATATTTAATGAACAGGTATGATGGATGGATGTTTGATCTTCAAAGTATCAAGCTTTACAGTTAAGTGGTTTGGATGCATTCTAGTAAGCAGCCCTAAAAATGCATTTGTAAAATATTAGCAGTTGGCAATGTGATATTTCAATAAAAATCATCTTGAGTAAATGAAAATATCTATCAAACCGTAGCACTTGTACTTCCAAGCCCAAAGCATTAACTCTTCTGCAATCACCTTGGAGGCAACCTGAAATGAAATACTGCAATTCTGGATAAAAATTCTTGCTTACCATCTTTGCTGGGCCTGCCAGCAATTTACCTACAAGGCCTCTCCATCTGTTTTCATTGCATTTATGCAAATCTTGCATTTGTGGTTAATTTTATTTGAATGAAGCTTTGCATGTTGCAGTAGCTGAGAAGGAACCAACTCTTAGTTTTTTTATCCTGAATTTACCTCCCACGAATAAATTAATTTGAATCATCCGGTTGTTAGTCGACTCAAGTTTGGGGAAAGAAATATTTCGATTGGGCTTTTCTCTCAGGCTAAAAAGAATTTCTGAAAACTTGTTTCACTTGTGTCAGCCATTTTTTTTTGGAAAAAAATGACATGTCTTAATCATATTCATCTTGTTGGAAATAATAAATTTGCATATAGAAATTTTGAACTGCCAAAAAGGTTCATTTGTTCAAGCATGTAACACAAACATATATATATATATATATATATGTGTGTGTGTGTGTGTGTGTGTGTGTGTGTGTGTGTGTGTGTGTGTGTGTATATATGTATGTATACAAGGTGTCACCCAAAAGTTCTAGAAATTTGAAACAATTCATCTGTCCAAATATCTGATGTTTCCTGTTTATTTTCCTTTATTGTCTGTGAATTAGCATGACATATTGTGAAAGATAGTGGAGTGGTTTTTATATGGTTTTGAATTCAGGGTATTTCTTCTTCTTCTTCTAAGTTGGTTGCCACTCAAGACTAGAGAGCCTAGGCTATTCTGCTATTACACCCATAGAAGAGCATTACAGAGAAAGTATATGCAACCGATTAAACCAGAACTTGGCTCAATGTTTCCACTTTTCTGAGCCATTAACAGTTCTGCTGCAATTCAAGCTCCAGCCGCATAAACAGTTTTGAATTTCAACTGTTCATGGGGGCCTTGCAGGTGATGAATTGTTTTCCACTCTTAAACTCTTTCCCACAGACACATTGCTAGACTCTTCCTACTCCATTGTGAATGTTCAGACGGACTACATTCCTTATCTACCAGTTCAGACCTTCACTGCTAGGACCTATCATGTCATATACACAGCCTGAACAAATCCTCATCCCCTTTGTATTTCATTGGTAACAAGAAAGACTGCTTGTTCTCCAGAACTGTTAATTTGTAGAACAGACTCCTGAGAGGATGCTTCCCTGATCACTACAATCTTCTTCAAGTCTAGGGTTAACTATTATCTAATGTACATATCCCCATATGTACTTCTTACTGTCTCTCTTTACAACCTCATTCAGTAATTCTCTACTTTGAGTGGCTCTTGGGTCTTGAATTGGTTGGCCAATCTATATATAAAATTCTGTGACTTCTGTTAGTCTGTTCATCTGTCACACCCTCTAAAATAGTCAAATATTGACTATTTTGGGGAGAAGTGCAAAAGCGTGTGCAAAGTACAGTTGGTTTTACTAGGTTGCATTGCTTAGTACAATAAATTTTTATTCATTCTTTTGGAAAAGTTAAAAGTTTTACTATTTGACATACAAAATAATCCCACTATTTTAAAAACGATTTGATGATTAGAATATCAAATACTTATATAATAACAATGTTATATTATTTCTTACATATCTTTCCTTTAAGTTTTTATATAGTTTCCAGTTTGCCCTGTATTTGCAAGAAATACAAACACTTCAAAAAGTTGGAATTTGCATTCAGAAAAAAATATTTATGCATGTGCAGTTGTATGTTGCATGCTTAAGAGTAAGAAATAATAAGAATTTATTCGTCGCTGTTAAAAAGGAAAAAAAGAAGTTTTCTTAAAAAATATTGTTTACCATGAAGTCATATAAAATTAAAGGAATTATTTTTTCCAAACAAATCAGTTTATTCAAAGTTCATTTACAAAATTTGGTTTTTGTTTACAAAATTGAATGCAAGGTAGAGTTTGTAAATCTCAACAAAAAATGTTAACTTCACCAATGCTAAATACTGTGAGGATTTCAATGCACTGATGCAAGTTACAAAAAATTTGAGTAATACAGTGTAACCCGGATATAAGAGACCCGGATATAAGAGACCCGGATAAAAGAGAGATTTTCTCTGGTCCCAAAGCCTGTGTTAATGTATATATAATATACCAAACCCGGATATAAGAGAAACCCGGATATAAGAGAAACTCGGATATAAGAGACTTTTTATCCAGTCCCAACAACTCTCTTATATTCAGGTTACACTGTATTAAAAAAAATTCTAGTAATATTAAGAAAAAGCAAAAATGCCAATACCAAAGCTACCTTAATCTTTTCTGATTCTATGAACATGGTTTTATTTGTCTCTTTTATGAGAGATTCCTTGTGCATGCAGTGAGTATGATTCTCACTGGGTATAACATACTTGTGATAGCGTTGTACAAGACGAATCTATGTTTACTAATAGGTTTTACAGTTGTCTTTATTGTGAACATAACATTTTTGCCAGAGCTGATTTAAATTCCATAGATAAGTGTGAAAAAAAAATCAACCAATACAATAAAAAATACTGGATTTAGATCAAAAACAGCTTTGGTAAACCCCTAAAACTGGTACATTAACATGTAATCTCTCATCCACAAAAGATGGGATTTGACTGCTATTTAAATTTTGATTTTTTCCAATCTAAACTCTGCTATTCCAGAACAATCATTTATTTTATTTTCCATTGCTTATTTCAACCACCTCTTTTCATTCTGAAAACAAAATAATTTTGAATTTTCTAACCTACCTTATTATTCCAACCTACCCTTCTATTCTGGGCTTAGAGTAGGTCATGATTGTGGTGAGCACAATGAGAGCATACAGTTGGGAGTTTGGGTTGCTCTAAGCACCCCCAGTAGTATTGAAATGAGAGACACCAATCAGGTTATCAGCCTACACACTTGGCAGCACCAGACCACAGATGTCTGTGTGCGTGTACATTTGCGTGTGTGTTTGTGTTTGCATGTGTGTGTTTGTGTGTGTGTATGTGGTGGTGGGGAATCAGTTTATTTCAGCAAATACTCACTAATGTTTCATTGCCTGAAAATCTGAGAAATCTACAGTTTTATGTCAATGAAACGAAAACTTCTAAAAGAGGAAGTTTTTTTCATGAGAAGGATAACAACTCCATTACCATATCAGTTTTGGCACAAGGACAAATGTCTAGAGTATTTCATAAAAATCAGTCTTCCTCTCTATCCCTTGTAGGATTACTTCTACAAGTGTTCCCATAAAAAGAGTGTGTGGACGCTGGTGCAGAATGTTCGTTTTTGCATTCATAATGAATGAATGCTGAGCAAATGTTGTTTTGGAAGGTATATTTCGTGTTTTATACAAATACAAACTTGACTTAATAGCTCACAGTATGTTGAAACAGAGAGAGAGAGAGAGAGAGAGAGAGAGAGAGAGAGAGAGAGAGAGATACCTCTCCCTCTTTGTTGCAGGCAGAGATCCTGATTAGTTCTTTGGTGGTTAGAGGAGTGCATCAGCCTATTCTGCTTTCAGAGAACTGACCTTGAAGCCTTCTTTTTCTTGGTTTATAGTGAGTTTGGTAATGGGTAAGGGAGTGTGTTGAGTGCGATAGGATTGTCCTTTGATTTGGTACAGGGTCTTTTATCACTTGTTTTGCTAATCCAAATATCTTGTTTCAGAAATAAACTTAGCTGATTGTGACCTGCCCTTAAGCATGCTGGTGTTAATGAGGTGTTAGGAAGATAAGTAGGTGATACTTTTCAAGAGATTTAAGAAATATTTTTTACATTATTTATTTTATTTATTAGACTTAGCTTACTACTAGAATTGTACTGAAGAAAATGGTGACATAACTCGAAGGCCAAAGTGTTTTTGTGTTGCATGTTGTTGTTGTAGGAAAAAATAAATAAATAAAATATATTCATTCAGGCCTTTTGTTCTAATGTTTTCAGCTGACATGAAGTGAAAAGACTATATTGAATCCATTGCTAGAACAGCTGCTAAGAAAGTCAGTTCACTTTGTCGTGCTAGACAATTTTTCTCTACAGAATCTATATTACATATCGATGCCTTCCACTCACCTATGCTTAGAATATCAGTGCCCCTGCTATTTACCTTGAGCTCCTAGATAAGATCCAAAGAAGAATCAGCAATATTATAGGTCCTGATCTGACAGCTCAATTTCAGTTACTTACCTACTGCTGTAAATTTGCCTCCCCATGCCTTTTTTATAAATACTTTCAAGGTAATTGTTCAGATGAGCTCTTCACTATGGTACCTAGACTTTATGAATTTAAGTGCAGTACTAGACTGGTGTTGAGATCTCATCAATTCACAGGTGAGCTGGCTAGATGTAACTGTAAGTTCAACACTAACAGTTTCTTTTCTCACACTTCTGGCTTGTGGAGATCCCTTCTGGCTTCATGCTTTCCAGATAACTTAATCTGCAAAAATTTAAATGCAATGTCAATCACTATCTACTGTCCTCCTGATTATTCTTTTCTCTCTCATTACTAATGTTTCTGTTCCTAATTCTACCACACCCTGTAACCCCTTGCGTTTTAGTGGCTTTAATGCTTTGCTTGGGGTGATACCGATTAAAAAAATACCTCTCTACTGGGATTAGGTCAATTTCATTTTACTTCTAGCCAATCACAGTGCAAACGTTCAAGCAGCACTCTGTGAATGGACCACTGTAGAGAAGACATGCTAATCCATTTCAAATGGAAAAACTTGGTGTAGTGGGGGCAGTGAACTGTTTTAAAAACTGCTGACTTTTCTTCAATGTTACCTTACTGGATTTCCTCATATGCTAAGACGTTACAAATGGTAAGACGCATTCTTATACAGTGTAACCCGGATATAAGAGAGTTGTCGGGACCGGATAAGAAGTATCTTATATCCGGGTTTCTCTTATATCCGGGTTTGGTCTATTTTGTTTTATTAACACAGGCTCTAATTTGGGACCAGAGACAATCTCTCTTATATCAGGGTCTCTTATATCCGGGTTACACTGTAATTAGCTAGGTAAGTATACATCCGGTCTCCCCACAAAAGGCAGGATTTAACATGAGGCCGTTTTTATATAGGGAGCCCATGCACATATGTATGCATATGGACCAAGAATAAAAACTGCTCAGCCCCTGCAATCACTGTCACACTGGCATCAATATTACAGAGACCCCCACTTCTCTTAGTGTAATGAGGAAAGTGCTGCTTCAGGGTTGGAATCCCTGGAACTGGGGTAATTGACTGGTTGAAAAAATATATTTGAAGATTTAGGTTTACGGTACTAGCGAGTCCAAGTCACTGACTCTACACTGTCATCCTCCTTTCTGTCACAATAAATTATCACATTTTCGACTAATTATTAAATATTTGTCGTTATTATTAATTAGATTTTGTTTTAGCGCAATATATATCTGTTCACATCAGAAATAACTTGACTGTTTCGATGATGGTAGTTGGCTTTGTCTACTTGCAAGTGGCATCGGTGAGACATCATCACCATAAACCAGTGGTTCCCAAATGGTGAAGCATGCCTCATAGGTGCAGTAGAAGAGGATAGCAGGTGAGGTGGAATCATTGAAAGACAATTAAAGATTTAGAGAAAGTTTTTAAAAATTCATATGCCAAAAATAAATATGATTTCAAAATTTAAAATATTATTATGGATTACATATAATTGCATGCATGAGTCCCAGTATAAATAGTTATGAATAATTATTTTATCATTGTGATATTTTTGCATTATATCAAGTATTAAGTAAGTAGGGTCTGCAAATTATAGGAGAGAGTTATCAATGAAAATGTTCTGACTTTGAATCTACAGTTATTTCCCTTTAACCTTCTCTCTGTTTTTTATTTTTAAATGAACTTTTTATCACATAAAATTTGGTGAGGTTCAAGCAAATTTCCGAAAATGTGGCCCAGAGAAAAAGGTTTTGGAAACACTGCCATAAACAAAAAATGGCGGATGGTAGGTACTGGGAATGGACAGTATATTTGAAATTAATGGTAGGCCTGTTGACTGGTTTGTTTCAATAGTACACAAATTGCGGTAACGAAACTGGTATTCTTGGTGTACATATGAAATGCAACTGTCAGCTTGTATTACATAGCTGAGATTAGGAATTGTGAAGATACTGTACGGTATGCCTAGATGAACGAAAGACTCACAGTACCAGTAGGAAGCTGTCTACAGGTTATCATCAATACTAAAAACAAAATAAAAAAAGAAAACAAACAATATATATGGTATGATACTAATGGAATATACGGTATTTATTATGAATGATAATTTTAGGCTTAATTTATAGGTCTGGGGTTTGTGATTACTTGCACTTTGTGGCTGGGGTTCGTGAGGGTTGGCAAACTACTCTCTACAACTTGACCTTTCAATGCTAAGACACAGGGTGATTATTGAGGGGTATTTTTCAGGGAAAAATTAATCTTAGCATATGGGAAATATGGTAGTACTAAACTGCCCAGACCCGAGATGGCTGCAAGTAAGTAACATTTTTAGAAATTCATTTCATCCTTTTACAGAGAAAAGATTCCCAAACCTTAAAATCATCCAAATGTGAACTTCTCCATTCTGAAGAAAATTTCTGGAAATTGGAATGATAGTTTTTATATTTCAGCCTTAAAGACATACAGGGTTATACAGAGACAAACACACAGGGAGAAAATGTTTCTTTTCACATTAGATAAACACACTCAAATGTTTATAAATCTTGTAGCTTAAAACTCATATCTCAGTTTCTGTAGCTGTATATTTTGTTCCATGTGTCTTCATTTTTTGCTGCCTTTGTTTTGCAGTCTCCAAGGCCAGCTACAAGTAACCCAGTTTTTTTCCCCTTCTTGTATTGTCTACCAAAGAAGGAAAAACCTTCTCTTGTGACACAAAACCAAAACTATCAGCCATTTAAGGATTTCTTCTTCTTGTTCAAAATGCTTTCTGTGACTAACAGTCTGTTAATTTCCGTTTGGGCGGATAATATTAGAACTGTGTCACAAAATCTGTTAGGTTTAGCCAGTTTTCCAAGCAAAGAACGAAAGTCTGTTTACCTGTTTAGAAAGTTAGAATTTGAAATCATATGTTTAACTGGGATTTGAACTCTGGCATTTGTCAGTGTTACATACACACCGAATAAAATATTTATTTTTTACAGTAAGATTAACCCCGTACAAGGCCTGGGGGCACTTGAGGGTTACAATAGGAGGCAGTTTGTACAGATAGGAGTGGAAGATAATGGTTAACCCTAAACTTGAACAGGTTAATTTTTTTTTACAGTAAGGTTTACCTTTTACAAGGCCCAGGGGCCACTTGAGGTAGAGCGGCACATTAGGAGGCAGTTTGTACAGATAGTAGGAGAAGATAACGGTTAACCCTCGCCTTGAACAGGTTAAGATTATAGTGATCAAGGAAACATAATTTTGGGAGTTAGTTCTACAAAGCAGTTCGAGCCGATGGAATATGGAGGGAATGTGGGTGGTTTGCTACTATGTAAATGGCATGGCGGGTGTTAGCAGTGAAGGTTTGAACTGGTGGAACCGAGGAAGGTAGTTCGTAATATGAGATTCAAACTTATTCCCTCGTTAAAATCTATGATGATACTTCATTACATGTGTATGTGTGTTCATGCGCGCGCATGTATGTCTGTGTAAAGGGTGCGTCAGGTATTTGAGAACACGTCTTCAGAAAGCCATGAATGACCAATTTCAACTAAAGATTTTATCTCTTTTCGTTTTCAAAATCACGATAGAATCTTCGACTCTAATGAAGGAAATGAAAAGGAGTGCTATTCATGTTGCTTTAGTTGCCAACCACATTGATTCGGAGATTGCAGCCTCCTCAAACGTCTTCAGGTCCTTTCTAACCACCATAGAGAAACCTTTTCTGTCTGCAATCAGCATGGCTGATGCTAGACTCCTAACGAACAACACTTCTTGTGTCTTCTTGGCCTCACATTTTCAATTGACTTAAAGTGGTGAAATTACATCAAATCGATAGCTGCATCTACTGAAAGGAAAATTGAGTCACTGTATTGTACCAGAAAATCTTTCTCGTCAGAGTTCGTGTTACACATTTACAAATCTACTATTCACCTGTGCATTGAATACTGCTACCATATCTGGTCTGGTGCTCCTGCTATTCATTACAAGGTTCTTCACAAAATCCAAAGACTACTGACTACTGAATGTGACTTGAATAACATGGTGGAGAAATTTCTTTTTTTCGTACTTCTCGCCTGTTGAAATTATCTTCCTGTTTCATGCTTCTCTACCATTTACAATATTCAAAAATTTAAAGGCAACGCCAATCGTCGTCATCTATCTTCCTGAATCCTGTTCTTTTATTGTCTTTTCTCTTCACTTCTCTTTACTAAAGTTTTCTCATTCTTTTTCATTGCCAGTGACCCGTTGCGTCCTAGTGGCATTATTGCCTTACTTGGGGTAAAAGTGATTAAAAGAGAACAAAAAAAATAATACAGAGGAAAGCCGTGTAATCCTGTTGAAGTGCTTCGTAAACAAAAACAAACATTTTCACAATCATGTTGTCCTTAACATTTGACTTCCTAGCGTTCCTAATTTTTTACCCTATCAGCTATTATGTCTTGGACATTATTGAAAGGGAGACAAACAAGCATTCCTGTGATACCAAGATCTTGCTGAAGGCTGCAACTAGGGACATCATAGCTAAAACACGAACAGAGAACATCTGATCAAGGCATGTAATCGTTTTAGAAGGCCATAATTCAACCTGATTGTAGTTATATTGAATAAAGTTATCTGTTGTGTATGTAAGAACGTGTACTAAATCTTGTAAAAATATATTGTTTTCTCTGCGAAATGATTATTTCAATTTAAAATCTGTTCTCAAATACCTGACGCACACTGTATGTGTGTGTTCATGTGCTGTGTGTGGATACTTATGTTTGTATTTATTCTCGTGTAGATACAAATTTAATCTTATATAACCAGTGAATGATTTATACTAAAAAAATCTTGTTTGTTTTTCTTTCTTTTTTTTTACGCGCTTGTTTTGCCATATTTTTTTGTCCCCAGAGATACGGTGTTCAACAAATAATCTCTACAGTCTCGTCCTTTTTTTGTCTTGCATTTGTTTCTGTCAATCTCCATATTAAATGCAAGAAACATGTGGGGAAAATCTAAAATCATGTAGTAACACAACAGCAATCATTGTTGGTTAGAGGCGTTTCCACATGAAATAATCATTTTTTTCCTAATATTCTTTCTTCAGATTATTCTTAATTAAGATCATTACTTTATATCATTAAAAATGAAAAGGTTTAATTTTCTGAAATTTAACTGAAGGCAGGGGTTCAGTTTGCTCGATAAATAAATTAATTGTGAAAACTGATCTCCGTAAGCCCAAAACAATAAGGGAAATAATAATAATAATAATAATAATAATAATAATATTTTCCAAATACAAGGACTTGGAAATCGAGATTAAGGAGGATGTGGGAAATGAAGACTAAGACTGTACCAATAGTAATCGGAGGTCTGGGCCTCGTGAGAATAAGAATGTTCACCATGTCCCAGGTAACATCAACATACAAGTTGCCCAGAATAGGAACATCCCAAATACTAAGAAAAGTGCTATCAACTTGTAGAGGACCGTTGTGGGGGGTAAAATATGATAAGATATCTCTGGGATAAGATTTCCTGCTGGCCGGTCCTGCTACATGAGTATGTCGGACATTAATTAAATCCGAAGAAGACAAAGAAAACAAACAAGACCGATATACATGGGTAAACAAATATATATTAATAACGAGTTACACAAAGACATGAAAAGTTACGTAGTGTTTGTATGGAGAAATTATGTGCGTGTGTTGTAAGTGTTCGTACGTACGTGCATTGTTCTTAGTGCGTTCCCAGAATTTGGGAAACGCTGTATCTGTGAGAGGTCACATATTGGCCTAAGTAAAAAAAAAAGGAAGTTTTTTACCTCGCCTCCGCGCGAGGTAGCGGCTCAAGGCCTGAGTCGAAAAAGAGATTTTACCTCATCTCCACGCGAGATGGCCGCCCGAGGCCTAAGTCGGAAAAGAGAGAGAGAGAGAGAGAAAGGTCAGCCAGTATTTATACTCGTGGGGGAGAGACCCCTGTTGAAGGATTAAGGAAATGAGGAGGAGCTAACTCCGACAAACTATTAAATCTCCTATGGGTCCTAAGGATCATAGTTTGGACCCGGCTCTACAGGATACAAAGCAGGAAACATAAGATACAAACAATAAAGGGAAAAGGTAAGTAAGAAGAACACTTTAAAATTCATATTTCACAGATGTTTTTTGAAATGTTGTAAGGTAAGTAAGAAAATGCTTTATCACGTGGTATGAGCATTTTCTATTTTACTTACATCGGGGGTGAATTTACAAAGTATTTCATTTATATATCTTACGAACGCCCCTCTCAAAATTTAGAAAAAGAAAATAAATATATATTTTCATCAATATTTATAATCTCTGTTGTTTATTTAATCAAAGTATAAAAAGAATTTTATGAAAAAAAATTATTATTCCTTGGAGAACTGCGTATCTGTAGAAGAGGTTGGATAGTTAATTTATTTTAGTTTTCAGTGAAATCAAAATTCTGGACAAATCAACAGTTTTAAATACAGTCAGTAAAATTAATAGAAATCATATCATTTTGATTATATTCTCTAAGAAAAGGGCATGACCTTAATCTTCCCTATGATTTACTTTGTTCCCAGTCATCTGAATTATATACTTGCAGCTGGATGACAAAATATGGTTGAAATGCTTATAGAATTTTCTTGCTTCATAATATTCTGGAAAATCCTTTATGAAGGAATAGGAGTAAGCATAAATGGAAAGTATTTGACCATCAATGATTTATCAATGACATTTTATTAATATCAGTCATAGGATCACTTACAATAAATGCCTAAAAATCTGAATACAGAAAGTCACAATGTAACATTAAATATGAATAGAAATAGAACAAAAGTTAAATTTAGGTGTAAAGTCCTAGAACAATCATTAAAGTGGCGGATGAAGATCTGAATGAGATTCTGGAATACAACTACTTAGGCTGAGGTCTATTAGAGGAAGGTAACGAAATAAAACTATATATCAAGACTGTGTATATCGGCAAATCTAACGTATGAGTGGGAATCGAGAAAATTAAGAAACAAACTTAAAATCAACTCCCAACAGACCGAGATAGATAGATAGATAGATAGATAGATATGAACAGCATGAGATAGACAGATAGATAGAAGTGAACAGCTTATGATAGATAAAAGTGAGATAGATTGATAGACAGACAGATAGATATGAAGAAAAAGAAATAGATAAATGCATACATATGAAGAAACTGAGATAGATATAAACAGACTAAAAAAGATAGATAGATAGATATATAGATAGATATAAACAGACTAAAATAGCTGGATATAAACAAACTGAGATAGATAGATAGATAGATAGATAGATAGATAGATAGATAGATAGATAGATAGATAGATTTCTTCATTAGTTTATAAATCTTGCCTGTTCTAATCACCTTCACTATAATTTCTTCCGTTCCATAATTTCCTTCCCCGACTGAAGCTCCCTAGCCGTGACATGGGCGTTTCCCTCCTATTTCCCCTCGCTTCAAAGCGGAGATGATGATAGATATTTGACCGTGAGTCAAAGCAATAAGCTAATAGTTTCGCCTGTCAGTTTTCTTCAGTAGACCCTCTGGTCTATTATATCAGAACTACCGTTGACGAGGAAGAAGAAGAAAGATAGGGTAGATAGTGGGTGATAAGAGTGAGGGCAGTTACCACTTCCACCCTTCCATCTAACTCTGTAACTACGGGATTTTTCTTCTTTTTTTTTCTTTTTCTTTTTTACCCGAATCGTTCTAATATGACTTATCTATGGACAAGTGTTGAAAGAGCAGAGATTTAAACAACTATGTCAGCAATGAATTAAAAAAAAAGGAAAAGGGTTCTTGCCCCGACTCACACGAAAACACGTTTTATGAGGGGCACATGTTGAGGCTCATCTGTTAAAGCCGTTGATGTTATTTCATTGGTATTCCTTTAGTTTGGCATAAACGCAGGACTTTTCTCTCTTGGTTGAGCTGTTTGAAATGAATTTGAAGACAATACTGATAGATTTAAAAACTGACAGATTTAAACTTGTGGACGCAGATAAAAGTTTAAGCAAATAATAATAAAAATAATAATATCTCGATGCCACACCAATGTTGGCTCTCATGGCTTCTGATCCTAATTAATTGGAAGGGCTAACAATTAACATACATATTCTTGATGAATTAAGATGGCTACAGTAAATAACCCCTTCCGTACCGCAGACATGATTGCTAGTTGCCTGACCTTACCAATCGGGTATCCCCATAGGGGCTGATAGATAGATAGATAGATAGATAGATAGATTTAGGAACAGAATGAGAACAATCATTAAAGTGGTGGACGAAGATCTGAATGAGATTCTGGAATACAACTACTTAGGCCGAGGTCTATTAGAGGAATGTAACGAAATAAAAGCTATATATCAAGACTGTGTATATCGGCAAATCTGACGTATGAGTAGGAATCGAGAAAATTAAGAAACAAATTTAAAATCAACTCCCAACAGACAGACAGACAGATAGATAGATAGAAACGACATCACATGGATAATGAACAGACCGAGAAAGAAAGAAATATCAGTGCGATAAAATGTGGAATAAAGTGTGAGAGAGATAGAGATTGAGAGTGATGAGAGGAATAAAAAATGAATTTAATTGAATAACTGCTAGGAAAAAAGAAAATATGTAAAGAAAAACAGAGGAATATTTGGGGTTGGATAGACAATAAAATGAACTGTAAAATATTATAAAACAGAGAGAGAGAGAGAGGGGGGAGAGAGGGAGGGAGAGGGAGAGAGAGAGAGAGACTCAGCCGAAATCTCGACTCGAAGACGAACGTAAATCAAAAGTGGAAATGTCCGCCGGCAATGCTAGCAAATGTAATGTCAGATGTTATGGTGTAATATTTCAGCAAGAACAGGAAAAAAGGGCACCCAAAATCATATCATGGGGGTCAGCAACGTCCTAATTTATTTTAGGCATTTTCTTTTAAACTTTGGGGTGAGCAGGAGTGGAGTGACAGTTGGCAGACCCCACAAGACTTTTGATTATAAACATTTTGTCTGAAGCAAAAACACTTTTAATGATAATCTTCATGATGCAATAATAATAATAATAATAATAATAATAATAATAATAATAATAATAATAATAATATCTAACAGTACCCGTGAAATTTTCACGGATTTCCAATTTGAATTTTCTGATGTATCATAATTTATAATTCAGTGATCGACTATGTTCCTGGTGAGTTCAACGTCTGTACCGGTTGAAATTCCCTATCGCTTCTTTAAGTATTTGAGCTAAACAACAAAATATTGCATTAACAATCAAAAGTATGAATGTAGGTCATTATTTATAGAAGTAAGAGGGTACAAATTAAAATATTAAAAATTGACATGTTTTTTTTCCATTTCACTATAACATACGTTAAAGGTTTGAGAGTGTTATCGCCACCTCTATTTTCCCTTTCTTTCTTTCTTTCTTTCTTTCTTTCTTATTAAAGTATGCTTTCTTTTCCTCTCTAAAACCAAACAGCATGTTTGATATATATTTTTCTTCCATCTTTCATCGTAATCAAATTGCTCATTATTTATCTTAAACAATGGCAGGGTGCTAACTAACTTATTAACTAACGACGGACAAACAGAATAACAACAACAGTCTGTTGTCTTTATTACTAGCGTGTTAGGAACAGTAATGAACACCCTTTCAAAGCTATTGAATGCATATGAAATTCAATAAAAAGATTGTAACTATGCAGACGACAGCATTTCTAATAGCAGCGAGAATACTGAAGATAATTTTGAACTATTGGAAGACTTGATGTCACACCATTTCCAATGGAAGCCACCAATTTACTTCTGATGGGAAAAAAAACAACTAACGAATACCAATAGATTATCCGGAAAAAGTAAAAATAAATAAATAAATAAAATCATCCAATAGAGTAGCTTTTGACATTAAAACGGACAATCGCATCAAAGCAAGAAAACCGGAACTGCAGATCGTGAATGTGCCGATGTACCACCGGGACAAAGTTATTAGAAAAATCCTAGAACCTTGCACGAAAACTACGAAAGGTGTAGGATAGGACGTTTAGGAGTAGGCCTACAATAAACTTACGTAAAACTGTGCCCAAACCGCTGGAATCGAGAATGAATTAAAAATTCGAGGAACGGCTAAGGCTGTGCAGACTACGGTGCTGCTGGAATCTGTGATGATACTGAGGGAAGTGCTGAAGATTTGAAGATACTTGCTGTCACACAAAATCTTCAGCAGTTATCACCAAACATATGGTGTACCCATGCAAATGCACGAATAATAATAATAATAATAATAATAATAATAATAATAATAATAATAATAAAACCATATAATAATTATCAATATATATATATATATATATATATATATTTATATATTTTCTGTCCCATCTATAGTGGGAAGGGAGAAGTAAATCAATTTAAGTTAGTAAATTTATGAGTGATTACTTCTCTTAGCCGTTTTAATAATCTGTACAAATAAAATATTTATTTGCATTTAGACAAAATTATTTTCCGAGTAAAATGAACCGTTTAATTAATCAGTTCCTTTACTCCTATGTTTCTTAGATTGCAGTCTTATTTGTTCAAACCTTTCATGTGAGGCACTCAGATACCTTTGTCTACGAAGTGTTCGTCTGGCTTCAACTTGATCTTCAAATACGCTTTGTCGTTCTATTGCTAATCTTTGTCTTCCGAGAGATATTTCCATTTCACTGTTATATTAAGCACATAACATGTTTAGCATGAAAAGATATTAAACAAAGAGTGATTTATATAATGCCAGAAGTAATCATTGAATCACAGACATCATTGAACGGCTACAAAATATAAAAGGAACGGATTAATTAAACGGTTTATTGGCCTCTATTTTAGTTGAGAATTCGTTATTGAATCTCAATACATTGTTTCAAGACTTATGTTTCGTTGCATCACACCATTAAAACTTTCTAACAATTGCTGTCTTTTTTTACAGCACGTGTATACTAGTAATAATAATTGTGTTGGTGAATTAAGATAAACTACATTAAATATCCCGTTCAGTGCCACAGATTTGCTAGTAAGTTGCCTAACACTGTGTATCTCTGGTCATGTGCGGGAGATGCGGGGGAGCATTATGGCTGGTGTTGGAAGGTTGCTTTTTTTTAAGTTTGAAAGACGAAGCAGCCAATGTGACTTGGTAGTCACATCTTGATACTTGGGAATACTCTCAATGGAAGACCGTCTGAGTGGACTGAGTAAACCGACCTAAAAGCATTTCTGGTTCCCACCTGCTGCTTTTATCAAAATCGGTTACCATATGGTGCACATTTACCCGTGATGCATATGTCTGGCGTACCCTTATCAGACTGGGTGTCATGATGGATATATTGGGCTTCGTGTATTTGTACCTCAGCGTCACGTTGTTGAAGTGCAGCTCTATCACGCAGTAGTAATAATAATTTATTATCATTGGCATGGCAGTCCCAGCAGATTGTAATGTATCTTTGAATAATAATAATAATAATATGCAGGACCTGTGGAAAATATGATGAAACTGTCGACCATTATCTCAGGATGTCTGAAACTAGCAAAAATGAATATAGCCACAGGCATAAAAAGGTAGCGACATATGTACACTGGTTAGATATGCAAGAAGCACAAAATCGAAACCACTGAGAGATTGTATGAGCATTAACCAGACACAGTTACTCAAAATAACGATGTAACTATCCTCTGGGACATGCCAATTCAAACTGAGAGGGAAATAAAAGCCAACAGACCTGATATTGTCATAAATGTCAAGAAATTCCGGAAGTCTATGCTTATTGACATAGCAGTACCATCTGAGAGAAACACCCCCATAAAAATTATCGAGAAATTGTCTAAATACAAGGACCTGGTGATCGAGATTAACAGGATGTGAGGAATGAAGACTGACTGTACCATTTTACTAACAGTATCCCAGGTAACATCAACATACAAGTTGCCCGGAAAATCGCTCTACTAGGAATATCCCATATACAAAAAAAAAGTTCTATCAATTAAATGGCAATTCTCCTATAGGGTCTAAGGACCATAGTTTGGACCCGGCTCTGCAGGATAAAAAGCAGGAAACATAACATCCACAAATAATAATAATAATAATAATAATAATAATGGCTGGTATACCCTTATCAGATTGGGTGCCATTATAAGTATACTGAGATCTGTATATTTGTACTTCAGCGTCACTTTGTTGGTGCCCTGCTTTCTCACTAACTAAAAATTAGTCGGTTATTCTTAATTTCTGTTTTTTTTTTAAACATTTACATGTTTGTCCTCGATTGGCTCTGAAGAGTACCCCCCCACTTTTTTTAACTTTTTCTTGTTTTTACTGTTGGTATTGTTTCGACTCAACTCTTTACGGTGATTTATTTTAGTACCCCTCCTCCCCTGCCCGCTGTTGTTATTGGTTTTGTATACAATTTTAATGTGACCGTTTTTATAGCATCAAATAATAATAATAGTAATATTAATAATAATTCTTGATAGATGTCTCACCCAACCGACAAAAACCTACACTCTGAAAACATTTGTAAACCTAAGCCAATGCCAAGACCTTGAAATAAAAACTGTTAGAGTGTGACATCTCAGAGCAATCGCGCTACCAGTAGTCATTGGAGTGGATTGTTGTCGAAAGATGCAAGCAAATATGTAGCCCACATTTCTGGCAGTCCCAAAACAAGTGAATTATGAAAACTCACATTCATGGGTATCTCACATCTTACAAAAATGTATTCCCAGTAATATTTTATGAATTGTGTTTCAATGGTTTCTTGGAACTGTAAACATGGAAATTTAAAAACACACGCGCTCGCGCGCGCGCACGCACACACACACACACACACACACATATGTATATATACAGAGTGGGGAAGCAAAATTTACAATATTTTGAGACAGGAATTGAAAGACCTTTGTAAATTTTGCTTCCCCACCCTATATATATATATATATATAGGTACCTCCACAAAAAACACGGTACCTAAATTTTAAATTATTAAAAAAAAAACGGAAAAGTTTTCTTGAAGCTTTCACTTTAATTGAATGCTGAAGGACTAAATTTACTATTTCCAGTATGCAAAATACTAAGCTGTATTTCAAACAGAAATTATATTGATTGGAATCGATTTTCATTTTTTTTAGTAACATCGTCAAAATCGTCAATTTTTTTTTGTTTTTAGATATTAGTAAATACAATTTAGTTCTCATGTTTAAAAATCTTGCAAAAATAAAATATACTTTTCTGAAACTTTATTTGAGGAATATTTACTGATTTAAAGCATAATTAATTCGATTGGAAACAAATACTATTTTCTTTAAGTTTAAAATATCGCAGAAATGATATTTTTAAACAAACAGTAGCTTTTTTAAAACCAACTGTAACTTGTATTTACGTATTTGACGAGGTGATGGCAGATTTAATGTTGTTCTACAGAGACTTAATCTGTAAAACATAATCTAAGAAAATGACGTGAACGCCTTTTTTTTAATATAATTTTTAAGTGCTCAGTAATATGGAATTCTTAATTTTAATACTTCTGAACAAATTTGGAATGTTTTCTACCTCTTCAGAATGCATAGTAACCTACCTGTTAGTACTTTAGGTGCAAAACCTTGATGCCTGTAGCAAAATAAAATAGCAATAATAATAATAATCTGAAGATCATTATTCTACCCATCTTTATTAGCACGCTTGGAAGAGTCTCCATGAGTTTTCAAATCAACCAGAACTGACGTTACTAAAAATCAATAAGTTGATGAAGAGAGTTCTTGTGCATTGAGAAGATATTATGTCACTTGGTCTGCAGATGTTACTGGCATGGGGGAAACATAATGATCAGGTGTTGAAAGGGGGCAGTGGGGGCATCATGGCTGGGAGTCTAGGGACTTGTTACTTTTTTTTAAAATTTAAAGCAGCCCAGGCAAGGATTACATTCACTTACGTGCTAATCCCCTTGGGAAAGTTATGAATCTTCTCTCTCTCCCAGATATAGGTAAATAGCAGGACAGACCGGGTTCTATAACATTGGATGGCAACTGGTCTACCGCAGAAGGTAATGGCAACCTACTGCGGGAAAAATCTGCCTCGTCAGTCATGTATCGAAAGATACATGATCGCCTAAGCGTGTATCACGCATGGCACAGAACTGACTGACCGAAGGCAACTTGAGAGTCACATTTAGATACATGGGAGACGGTTTGAGGGTATTTCTAACTGGGCCCCACCAGCGAGGTTATGCGCTGCTTTTATCAAAATCGTTCACTATATCGCAGATATTTGGCTGAGTTGCATGTACTTGGTATACCTTTATCAGAATGGGTGTTATGATAGGTATATTAGGCTTTGTATATTTGAACTCCGGCGTCACTTTCTTGGCGTGCTGCTCTCTCATTAAATAATAATAATAATAATAATAATAATAATAATAATAATAATAATAATAATGTCATCATTAGTTGGTTGAGGATCTCTGAGTAGAAAGTAGAAACAGAAGGGTTTATCCTGGTAGTTCAAAATCAAAGTCTGCTAATAATCTGGTATGTATCTCTTCTGTACATGATGAAGAGGCTATTATTAACCATAGCTGACTGTTTTACCTCAGCAGCAAATGAATTAAAAAATAGGCCTGGCAGAGTAGGGCAATACTTATTATTAGAACATATGCCAATATTATAACTTACCCAGGGCCGGCTCAAGGTACTGGCATCTCAGGCAGTTGCCCGGGGCGGCATCAAGACTGAGGGCGCTGTCATACCGCTATGTCATGTGTTTCAAACACATGACAGTGTTTGGGATCTTCCAAAACAAAAGCTTATAAAAACATTTGCGGTCATCCACGATTCAAGACAGATTAAATTAAAATATGATCTTGTAAAGAAAATAAGCCTAGAAAGTGCCATGAAAAGAATTGCAGTTCTAAATGTTTTAGGTAGGATAATGAATGTTTTCTGTAGCTTGTATTAAGTTGTATATTGCAATAAACTCAATTTCAGTTTTTCTTCTTGTAAAGGCGTCGAAGTTCAGCTTGCTCGGAGTACATGTAAAGCTGATGATGTTATTTTGTAATTTTCTGGTGCATACCAACCAAACTGTAAGCTAATATAGACGAGATATTGTCATAAAAGAAAAGACTTTAAACTTTACGAAAATAAGAGCGGTAACTATAGTAAATTTAAAGCCAAAGTACCTAAAATTCAATCAACCATTATTAGTAGATTACAAAGAATATTCTCTTAGAATTAACTAAGATTACTGGGTCAATAAATCTATCAACACCTAATCAAAACACCTGTATTAAAAAATGCATTTCTGCGATATTTTAAACTAAAAGTAAATAATATTTGTTTCAGATTGGAATTAAAGTTTGTATCCGCTAATATTCCTCAAATAAAGTTTCAGAAAAGTATATTTTATTATTGAAAGATTTTTTAATAAATAGAATTAATTACGTTGTGCTGACAGATCTCTAAAATGGTTACTTAAAATTAAAAATTAATCAGCGATTTTTAACGATTAAAAAAAAAAAATTTCTTCCAGTCAATCTAAATTAGTTTTGAAATACAGCATAGTATTTTGCTTATTGGAAATATTAATCTATTAGCTTGAAATTAGAAATAAAATAAAAGCTTCAAGAAAGATTTTTCATTTAAAAAAATAAATTTTAAAAACCTCAGGTTTCGCTTTTCTTTGGTTGAAGGTACCTTAGAATTAAATGTTATCATATCGACATACTGTATGATAAAAACATTTCAGTGAAATATTCTTTTCTTTCTTCCGTGAATTAGTTATATTTTTTATGTTTGAACATTGCAAATCAAGGTTATCGATAATAATTATCAACCATAACCTTTCTTTTTTTCTTTCTTTCTTTCTTTCTTTCTTTCTTTCTTTCTATTGACGGTGATGTATGTTGCATTGAAATATTCACATACCATGTCATAATTCCTAGTCGTTTTTGATTACTGACAAGCAGGTTTCTGGCTTTAGGTCACCTTCAGATTTTATCCCGCATTAGTATCCGATGGCAAATGAAAGATTTGGTGAACAACTTTGAAATTACCGTTTTTTGGAGAAAAAAATCGAAAAATAAATGAGCCCTTAACCACTAAACCAGACTCAAGATTTAAGGACTTCTTGAAGGGTGGAGGTATATAAAAGTAAAACTTTTAATTTTATTTATAGGTACTAAAATAATAATAATAATAATAATAATAATAATGATAATGATAATAATAATAATAATAATAATAATAATAATAATAATAATAATAAGGATTTAGATCGCTTTTCGAAAAAAATTTTCTCAAACCATATTCTTTCACTGTTTATATATCATTAAAAAAGCCTCCTACCTTCCCATACTTTTAGAAATGGAGTGAGATTTTTCATTTTCCCCTGAAAACAGCCCAGCCCCACGTCCAACTTGTCTCAACTGTGCCAACCCAACACAAGTAATCCGTCATTGTCGTGCAAGTGTATATTTAAAAAATAAAATATTCTAAAGAAATACAAAATAAAATACGCAAACAAACTCACAAACAGTGCAATTTGTTCTGGGGTAATAGTGTCATAAAGTATGGTACCCACATGTGGGCTAAACTTGCTATCTACAACTTCTCTTCCCCGCCTCACTGAACTTCTTTTTCTTTGCTTTTTGCTGTAATAATTATTGTGCCAACAGCCATATCGCCCTCGCGTTTTCTCCTCCTCGTTTTCGATAACTGGATCCCCCTTGACTATGAACAATACAGAACTCCTGGATTGGTACATGCGTTTTTCAGCAGCCGATACATGCCTGGTGGGCTAAAACGTGACAAATAAAAGTGAAGAAAGCATATAAAAAGAGACATTCCAAATGTCTACTTCCTTGCTTGTAGAAAAAGATGAAAGGCAATTTCTTGCTTGGATTCGAACTGGGGCTGATTAATGATGTTGATGCTGGTGTTGATGATCCCGTGAACTCTCTGATCTCGTAAGTTGTCAGTCAGTCGACTTATCAGCTCCAAGAATTTCCTTGTTTTATAAAAAGTGGTATAAATAATAACGAAAACTCAATGCTTTCCATTTTACAGATTTGAAAGAAAGAATAAGATTCAAAAGAAACTCTTCACTGTAATGTAGTTTTTTTTTAATAATACCAAAAGTATTTTAAAATTGAAAAATAAAATAAAAATAAAAATATCTACTTTTCAAAAAAGTAATTATAGCACTCACGGGAATTTTTGGCATTCTTTCGTGAAGTGAAAAAAAGTTCTCAATGTATTTTTAATTCACCTTTTTGTATAAACCTATTAAAAAACCTTTGTTTTCAAGGAATACATTAAAAAAATGAATCTTGATTATTTTAATATTAAACTAAGGACTAAGCGTGTTTGAATGATTTGAAAAAGTAAGTGAAATGGAAAAAGTAATGAGAAAAATCATAAGGTACCCTGTGTTAGGATAGAAAAAGGAGTTATAACTTCGACTTGTGCATAAGAAAATCTCATAGAGAAAACAAGTAATATTTTCATTTTTTTTTTTTTTTTTTACTAATGTTCATCTAATACAAGGTCCAAGAGCCACTCAGGATAGAGGGTTACTGTGTGGAGTTGTATTAGCGTAAGAAAAGGCTTGATAGCAGACAAAATAGACAGCTAATTCTAGACTTGAAAAGGTCAAGATTTAATTAGCAAACAAAATTTCAGAGTTCAGGCGGTGGCATTAGGAGTATAGAGTTGAAGTAGACTTTAGAAGGGACCAGAAACCCAATCCTAAACAGGAAACAAGGGATAAACCTCTACCCCTGTTCAAAATACCGAGGAGGAGTGTGAATCGCTTTCAGGTAATATCTTAAAAGTCATATTTAATTTATAGTAATGAAATAAGTAACATTTTAATAAAGTAAATGCCGAGAAAATACGTAATGGTTTATTTTATCGAGATATATCAAATAAATTGAAGTATTTCATTTAAAATATTACCTATTTTAAATGAAAATATATTATTTTCTCCCTGAGCTTTTTCATACCCACAAAAGTAGAAGTTATGATTTTTTCTACCCTAACACAGACAGCGTAGCGTACTTTATGATTTTTCTTCCATTAAATTTTATCCTAGTAATCATTCATTTATCATTTTTTTTCTCTCTTCTTACTGGAAAATAAATTTTTTGAAGTTTATTTTTTATTTGATAACGTATATAATAATTGTGACTTTTATATTTTTGGCGGCTATAAAAGAGATTTATTTTACCTCATGGATGCAAAACTGTACAATAAATTCCCTACTTATAAAAATATCCCAAATTTTTATGCTGGGTGGAAAACAACCGCGTACCGTGTGAGTAGGAAGCGATTTCAATATTTTTTAAGGTATTTTTTAATCGTTTTTTCAGAAATAGGAAAAGATTTAAAAATACAGTTTTTCGTGTAATTAAAGAAATATATATGTGGAAAGCGGGAAGTCGTAAATTTACTCGACGAACGTGCCAGAGAGAATTACTTGAAACGTCATTAAAAATATTTTCTTACATTACTTATTTATTATTTACTATAATATTTTTTGTTTTTTATCGTGTTTTTTTTTTTTTGGCAAAATTAAAAAAAAATTATTTGTCAGATTGTGTAACTAAATTTAAATGAAAATAGCAAACTGCAAATCTGTACAATAAATTAGAATGTCTTTGTAAAATTTCCCGATTTATTTTTATTTATTTAGCTTAAAAATTGGACCGAAAGTATTTTCTTTTAAATTAACGACGTTGTCGGATTTATTTGGATTTTAAACAGGAAACATTTATTTCAAAATAAACTCAGGAAAAAAGCGTTGTTGTTTTTATTATCATTAAAACATTTATTGAACACATTATTTTCAGATTCTAAGAACTTTGTTCAGAAAGTTAATACGGAGGATGTGCGATTCGTAAACGGAAATAAAGTCACACAGAAAAAAGCGGAAAAGTCACATTTCAAATAAGATACTATTTAACCGACAATTGATGTCTTGCAACAGTGACAACTTAATTTTATCTCATGCCGTTACACGTCTTCCTTAAAATCACGTTTTAATACCCTAGACAAATCAAGGTAATAAAACAAAAGAAGACTTTTATCTGTCATTTATTGGCAATACAAGTCGTACACAACAACTTACATAATGTTTTTTAGCATTACGTTGAAAAAAATGAATGTATAAGTCAAGTGTCTCTTATGTCGTTGTATGTTTGTGTAGTTGGGGTTAAGGCCTGGAGTTAGGGTACCATTTGTTTTTGTTTTTAGGGTGATTTTTTCGTGTTTGTTATTTTGTGTGACATTTTGTTAAAATTAAATCAATTTGATTCAATTCCAGTGTAAGGCACACATCTTTTTTCTTGTGGTAATTAAAAATTGTAACTCTTAAATGTATAACATTAAACGAATATTGCTATTTTTTTCAAATCTTATGACCGTACAACAGAAATAATACATCTTTTATCTGCTACGTCCGTTTAGGAAGTGGACGATTATGACTCTCCATAATTTCCTTTCTTAAGCTTTGTAGCTATTATTAACAATGTCATCGTAAAACAAAACAAAACAAAACAAAAACTTTCCAGATATGTTACTGTTGTTCCAGCAGATAAATGCATAGATACGAAGAAAAACAAATTGGAGAAAAAAGAAAATATATCTAGCGAGAAGCAATAGTTAAATACAAAGGTAGCAGATGGGCTCATCATTATCGGCGTGCTTGGAACAGTTCTAAAGATTCGTTTTCAAAGATTAGAGCTGAAAATCCAACGAAAAATTGAAACCATTCAGACGACAGCATTACTGAGCAGACATGCTGTCATTGGTTCTCGCGTGAAAGTCACCAGTTACTATTGACATGGAAATAATGCCTCGAAATAAAATAAAAAATTAAATGAATAAATAATAGTACAAAATAAAACACCAGGACTTCGCTTGAGACGTAGGAGAGCTGTGGAAGATGTAGTTTAAGTTTGCGTCCGAAGATTTTGGCACAATTATCTGAAACTATGCCAAAAGTTTTTAATAAATAGATTGGAACAAATATAAATTCAAATAAGAATTGAAACTGTCCTGACCATGACACTACTGGGGGACATGGAAAGATGCTGAGGAAGGTTCTAGAGATTTGAGGAGATTTACTGTTATTCCACAAATAAAATGAAACATTTGGTGTGGACATGAAAATACATGAAGCAACAACAACTACAACAATAACAACAACAACAACAACAACAATAATAATAATAATAATAATAATAATAATAATAAGAAGAAGAAGAAGAAGAAGAAGAAGAAGAAGAAGAAGAAGAAGAAGAAGAAGAAGAAGAAGAAGAAGAGTAAGAAGGGGAGGAGAGGAAGAAGAAGAAGAAGAGACATGATAATGTTGCAAGAATGATACATTGGGAATTATGCGGTAAGTAGACGGTGGAATGATGGATAGCGGCTCGGATTGAGAAATCGGAGAGCCGAGTTCGAATTCCAGTCAGATCAGTCAGATACCTTGGGGAAAGGTATGAATCTTCTTCTCCCCCCAGCTATGGGTAAATAGCAGGTAGCCTTGGATGGCAACTGGTCTACTGCAGAAAGAGATGGCAACTTACTGCGGGAAAAAATCTGCCTCGTCAGTCATGTATCGAAAGATACAGATCGCCTAAGCGTGTATCACGCATGGCACATAACTGATGGATAGGAGAATGTAAAAACGTGGTATGGACAAACTCCAGAAGGTGTCAAAATTGTTCCGGATGCCATGACCTATGATGACCATGGAATTCAGAAAGACAGTCATTGTGGTGGTAGATAAACATGCATCATCATAGATATATGATGCCCCTGAGACAATAGAGTAGCTGACAAAGAAAAACAGGAGAACTATTTAAAATGGGAAATCATTGTGATCAATGAAAAGACTGAAAGTCATCATCTTTGTTGTTGGTGCTCTGGCCACCATAAGTACTGACCTACCAAAATGGCTAGAGAAGCTTGGGGTGAATGACAAGATTGGACATTCTTGGGACTGCCCGTGTTCTCCGAAGAGTTCTTGAATCCTGATAAATGTGCCACCCCAGTCCACTAGTTGTTGACAGCTAGTAATTTGTTTCCATCTCCAGCAAAATTTCCTGTTTGTAGATCCGGCAGCAACAACAACACCACCACCAACAATACTACTGCTACTACTAGTAATAATAATTAGTACCACCACGATAAAGTAGTCTGTCATATACATTGGTGCCTATGTATAAAGTATGAATGACGAGAAATGGTGCCAACACAATGATTGAAAACGACCAAGATCTTGTGTGATTTCAACAGAGTGCGCCCTTGAGACCACCAAACTGGACGTTGCCGTTTTTGACAAAAAAGCGAGAAAATGCCTCCTCATTGATGCTGCTGTTCCTAATGAACGTCCCACATTAATTTACCTAGTTTATTATAATAGACTAGATAAATTAATGTGGAACGTTCATGTCACTCTTGTCCCAGTTATAATAGGGGCGTTGGGGTCTATGGCACCGAACGTAAAGTCCTACATTAAGAAGATCGGAATAAAGCCTCGTATGCCATCCCTTCAGAAGTCTGTGTTGCTTGGAACTTAATGTTTATTGTTCGGCCCAAAGATAACACCGTTCAAATACATATGTCATAGTTTAAGTTACTCGAAATCGAAAAGTTCCTTCAACTGCGTTTAGTGTCCCGACATTAAAACCACTTTCATTTCAATACAGACTTTTTTTTTTTTTTTTTTTTTTTTAAGCGTATCACCCCAAGCAAGGCCGGTGGCCACTATCACGCAAGGGGTTACAGAAGGGTTGGAGGAAGAGCAGATAGGAGTGGTAAAGGAAGGGATGTGGAGAAAGAGAAGGACGGAGGGTCGATCGAGGTAGGGGGGTTACGGGAGATATAGAGCGAGAGCAGATAGGAATGAAAGATGTCAGGAAGTGGATAGATCAAGGCAATTGGAGATGACGATTGACGCTACACTTAAACCGTTGGAGATTGTATTTGTCAGGGAAACAGTAATAGGGAAGGGAGTTCCATAGGCGAGATGTGCGAGACATGAAGCTATTGGAGTAGAAAAGACGTCTACACCTAACAGTTTCAACGGTGAAGGGGTGGGAACGGGATGCCAGCCTCGTAGGACGCTTAAATTCACGAGGCTTAGGGACAAGCGAAAGCAACTCCTCAGAGCAATTACCGTGGAAGTACTTGTAGAAAAGGCAGAGTGATACAACATTGCGTCTGTGAGAGAGCGACTGCAGACGAGATGACAGATCAGGGCCAATCACATTGCATATCCGTCTCTGGATCTTATCAAGAACCCCGAGGCAACACGCAGGGGCCCCAGACCATAAATGGCAGCAATACTCCATGCAAGGTCGAATGGTAGACTTATAGACTTGGAGGATCGATTCAGGGGAGAAGAATTTCCTGGCTCGGCACAGGGAACCAACTTTTCTTGCGGTGGATGATGCAATTGACTCGATGTATTTGTTCCATCTCAGATCAGCGGACAGCGTGAGACCGAGCAGCCGCAGAGACGAACTCTCGAGAAGTTGGTCCTCAGACATTCTGATGGGATGCAGGGATGGGTCCTTGTGGTGGTTAATGGAGAGCAGTTTTGTTTTAGAGGCATTAAAGTTGACCATCCATTTCTCTCCCCAGTCCACAACCGATTGGAGGTCCTTTTCAATTTGAGCTGCCAGGTTAATTTTGTCCGCCTCAGTAGATTTACAAAACATATTCAAAAGTACCGCCCTATAAATGTGTTGCTCGAGGCGTCTTCCCTCTATCTATGCTACTGCGTCCTTCAGGGAGGATTCAGTCTGAGGTAAAAAATATAATACTTAAATGGTTTGTATGGTTGCTTGAAAAAGACCATTCCCTTTCCCTAATTCAATAATATTGCCATCAACCATAAAACAAAACGAAAAATATAGGTAAAGATTATAAAGAAGTGATAGACGTCTTCTACCATTCTCTTAATAATAATAAGAAAAGCTCCGGGGATACCCGTCTACGAGGGCGGCTAGCCAATCCCTATTGCAGACGTTTGCTCAGGCGCATTTGTGTTTGCTCAACACCCACAGAGCCCACCTATGGTTTATACTGCATCTATTCTGAGCAGACCTTAGTTACAGTTTCTGGGAGAAAGCGTGTTATCTAGCGTGATCAACAATTTGAACAAGGCCAGCCCACAAGAGTTCCGTCTACCCAATTTCAATCACAAGTATGGTTTTCATATAGTGCCGCACGCTGGGATCGACCTCGATCAAGTCCGATAACATCAGGAAATCTTCCTGACAAATCGACCACGATGAGATTCGAACCCGTGTCTCATGGACTGAAAGCCAACGTTCCAATGGCCACGCGCCCATTCTCTTAATAAGCCATCAAATATGAACCAATACCTTTATAAATTCAGACATCAGCAGGCAATTTGGTGAAAGTAAGCTTGTAAATGCAAGATGTAATATAAAAGATGGATAGATACAAAAATAAATGAAATAAAACGAAAAGTTGGTATAAATCTGATCACAATAGAAGATGACAAAGAAAAAAAAAATGAGAGCAAACTTAATGAAGGAAGTACGGAATTGCAAATGGCAGCAGAATGGATCAAAGATTTGTAGGGTGTAATAATGGATTAGCATAAAAAAGTGTAGATATAAACAACAATGAAGGGATTAAAAACCGGGAAGAAAAAGCTTTTCACAAAGCTCATTATGATGGGATAAATCAAATAACTAATGAAATATTAAATGAACTTACAAAAGTAAAAAATATGGAAGACAATGAATCGTTAAGCAAACTACTTCCGGACAATTAAAACAAAAACATATATTTTTCTTTTTCATGTGCTGTCTCTCCTCAGAACGTAGGCGAGCATGAATCTCCACAATTTCCTGTCATTTGCAACTCTAAGCTCTTTATTTCTAAACCCTGTTTCGCCGTCCATTTTCTCAAGCTCGTCAAGTATGTTAAGCTTTGATTGCCGCTGTCTCTCCTGTGAGTATTTGATTTTCCAAGCCCTCCTTCCTCATTACGTTGCCCAGAAATTTCAACTGTTTCTTCCAGACGTTAAGTATAAGTTTATTTTTTGTTTCCATTTTCGCTAAAACCTTGTCAATGCTCACACGTTCGGTCCATGGTATTCTCAGCATCTTTCTGTAGAACCACATTTCTGTTGCTTCAAGTTCCTTCTTCATCTTTGAGGAGATTGTTCAGAATTCACTGCTGCACAGGAGGACAGGTATTACATAACAGTTCAATACACTTTTCTTTGTTTCTAACGAAATTTTGCTTTCTCTTGATACTCTGCTTAGCTTTTAGAATGCATCTTTAGCTCTCCCAATG
The DNA here is from genome assembly GCA_964036315.1 of Acanthosepion esculentum. NCBI lineage: Eukaryota > Metazoa > Mollusca > Cephalopoda > Sepiida > Sepiidae > Acanthosepion > Acanthosepion esculentum. The sequence continues at coordinate 44,560,964 of OZ038500.1, forward strand.
CGTCTTCGGATTTCAGTATCGCACTTTCTCTCTTAGAATATTTTCTAGATGCTTAAATTTTTGTGCTTGGTTGATTTTGGTATCTCCGATTTGTAATTTGCATTTTGGGCTCATCCATTTGCTAATAACCATTCATTCTGTCTTCTTGCAGTTGACTTTCTTGCATTTTTCCTTCACTATCTTCTGTAGGAGCTTCTGTAGTTTCCTTTCTGTATCTGCTGTCAACACTGTGTCATCTGCATATCTTATGTTGTTAAGATTGCGGCCGCCAATACTGCATCCTGGCAGAACATCTAATTCTCTCGGAATTGACTCGCTGTATAATTCGAATAAATAGAAAAATTAAATACTTAATAAAATGACACATAACTTAAATGATAGTAATGAAATTATGCATTTAAAATTAAAATGCGTTACAAGCAAAAAGAAAGAAAATCAAAATAGGCATAAAGCCCAAATAGGAAGTGAAAATTGAGTAAGTATTTGAGTTTATAAGAGAAATAAAGCTAAGAAAATATAAGCTTAGAAAATATTGATAAGCTTAGAAAATATTGATAAGCTTAGAAAATATTTTTTAAAAAATGAGAAAATATGTGAAAACACTACAAAAGCCAAAGTAAAGAAGATGGACAAATCTGAAGAAAAAAATATCTGTAAAAACATCCCATGTATTAAGGAAACATTAAAACAGAAAGTACAGTTAAAGTATCACAGAATACGAGGATGTGGGAAGAGAATTGATTGATTCAGTGATTTGTTTTTTTTACGGATTACCAACTGTTTCTGAGTTATTTATAGCTGAAATATATTTTGATCACCAAAGTTAAGCAACATCAAGCCTGGTCAGTACCTATATGGGCGACCGTTTGGGAATGCCAGGTGCTGGAAGCCTGTCTGTGCGGGTGGTAGATAATGACTTGGAACTGTTAAACGGAGATCAGAGTTCCAATTCCCGTTAGGTGTGTTATATTCGCTTACGTGCAAATACCTTTGGGAAAGTTATGAATCCGCATCTTCTCTACCCCAAATGCATTAATTAGTAAGACTTGTATTGCCAAATCATAATTATCTTTAAAAATTCTTACAATCTAAAACTATTTCCTGGAAAGGGTTGATAAACCGTAAAAAAGGAATCAATTAAAAAAACATATTTTGAATTATAAGAAGCCTTTTTTATGTTGCCAGTGAATATTATGTTAACAACGTTTTTTTTTAGAATAACCATGATTTTATTTTCCAAATATAAGTTCTACTATTTAACCCATAGCTGGGGGATAGTTGATGGATTCATATTTTTTCAAATGGTATTTTCACGTAAGTGAATGGGAATATATATATATATATATATATATATATATATATATATATATATATATATATATATATATATATATATATATACCAGAACACTAATAGGAAAGTCAATGACAAAGTGGAAAAAATATGGGACACTTGATAACAAGAGTGACAATAACATAAACAAGAAGGACCTAAATGAAATTGGCTAAACTATATACACAAAATATATATTAACGTTTATGTCATGCACATGTGTAGTTGTATCAATGTGAACATCACTTTAGTCCGATGAAGGATGAAAAGACAAAACATCTCACAAAATCTTTTCCACTTTGACATCGTATATGTATATACATATGTATATACACACAGAGTGTGCATATGGCAGAATAGTCCTGGGTACGATGATAAACTACATCTGGCAGCAAGGCCTCTGATTGAGAGACTGAAGGTTTTGAGAAGCATGGAACATCTCTTAATTGCTGTTGTTCCCAGGTCCACCTTGACCCGGGGTGGTAGCATCTGTATGGGAAAATGGTAAACTTCCAAACAAAAACAAAACACTATGAAATTATAAAAATACATTTACTAAGACGAAAGTCTATAGAAAGTGCTTCCGTTGCCAGATCAGCCACAGTAAATCTTACAACATTTCAGCTTTCTCGACAGATCTTCAGTTATTATAATATAAATTCATATCTTTGTTATAATGATGGATATTTAATAACAAAAATGATAAGAGTATAAACAAAAAAAAACTAATCGAAATTGGTTCGACTATATAACCAAAAACATATATAAAAACAAGTTAAATTTAAAAGTTTAAAAGTTCAGTGTGACCTCTTCTTCATGCGCATATGTAGTCACATCAACGTAAATATCACTTTAGTGTGATAAAGTCCAAAAGGACGAAACGCATCACACGAGCAGTTTTTTTCCACTTTGTCAATAATTTTCCTAAATTCAGTGAATATAACGAACCCGACTTGAATTCGAACTTGTCTTTCTGATTATATGAGAAGAGAATCAAATTCTTCAGGAAAAATAAAATATTTCAGATGCCGATTGATGAAAAACTGAAGCAATTTTTTATGAAAATCTGGAGTGATGAAAACGTTTACAAGAAACACTCACAGTTGATTGAGAAAGTAAAACCACAGAATAAGAAATTATAAAGACAAAATTGGCTAAGTATTCTTCTTCTACGTGCCTTAAAGACAAACGATCATGGCTCTCCACAGCTTTCTATCTCGTGTGGCACTTGGCAGTTTTTCTACCTTGGCTACCCCACCACTCCCGTTCCGCTATCTATTCACACAAGCTCGTCAGGTAACTGGTTCGCTGCCTTTCCGTCGCTTTCTTGCTCTCAATATACTCCGTGAGGGTTCAGTATTTCAAACCCTCCACCTCCTCATTATGCGTCCAAGGAATTTCAGCTACCTCTTCCTGATTCTAAGTATTCATTTTATTTAAGACTTACTTGTTGCTCATTCGCTCCGTTCATGCAATTTTCAGGATGCTGAAAGCAAAATATTAAAAGTTTCCAAATTGCAAGATGCACCGAAAATCGTGCGAATCACCTGTTGTTGATAAAGTGCACAACTCTTGTGTTTTTAGATAGGAAGTTGCGGAGAGCCATGATTGCCTACGTCCTAAAGGAATGTGGCACATAGAAGAAGTAGTACTGCATGGATAGTCTGAAAAAATGAATTTGCTAATATTCCGCTTTCATAGATAATAGACATCAGTTGATCTTTTGACGATCTTACCAATATTCAGGGTCGGATTATCCTTTAGGCTCATATAGGCTGCAGCTTAGACCCCTCAAGCTTTTATAAAACAATGAATTTAATTTTATAGATGTTATAATTTCTAAATACTTTCATAAGCTGAAATGACAAACTTATATTTATTTGACTTTGCAGGAAGCAAAACAAGGAAAAGAATGTGTTTCAAGTAGATAACATGTTTGATTTTAGTTCAGAATGTTTAAATCTTGGAAATTTTTATAAGGCAGTGGTTTTAATTTTCTAGATGTTATAACTTCTAAATAGCTTCATAAACTGAAATGATATCAATACGACAAACCCATTTATTTTGATTGTTTTATTCTTATAATGTTGGTTATACAAATATCTGGGTTTTTTTTTTTACTACGGTTGTGTTGAAATGCTTATTTGATTTACAATAAACAGTAAAATAGTTTGCATTTCTTAATGAATATTTTTACTGACAAACAAAAGATAGTTACTTCAAGCTAAGTAATGTCGCTAAAATATATCATGAGTAAAAAATATTCAAGACGGGTATGGACAAATTAGAGGGTGGCTCCCTCTGAACTGGCTGGGGGTCATAATTTTATTACCTTAGGGGCCCCAATAGGTCATAATCCTAAAAAAAAAATGAAAATTTAAACTTACATGTCGACAGAGCGAGAAGAAAACGTTTTGTCGCTGCCAAAGTCAAAAGGGAAAGAGGCTTTCTAATCTCAGGCTGCCTGGAATTATCGTCAGGGGCAGTAACCCATAGCGCCTCAAAGCTTTTATAAAGCAATGAATTTAATTTTCTAGATGTTATAACTTCTAAATAGTTTCATAAACTGAAATGATATCAATACGACAAACCCATTTATTTTGATTGTTTTATTGTTATAATGCTGGTTATATTTTTTTAACTATGGCTGTGTTGTTAGACATGCTAATTTGGTTTGCAATAAATAATAAAATAGTTTGTATTTCTGAAAGAATATTTATATTGACAAATAAAAGAAAGCTATTCTAGTTTATTTAAATGATTTGCAATAAGTTTACTTCAAGCTATGTAAATGTCGCTAAAATATATCATGAGTAAAAAATATTCAAGACGGATACGGGCGTGTTAGAGGGAAGCCCATACTTTCATTAGCCTAGGGACCCCAAAAGGTCATAACCCGGCCCTACCAATATTAAGCAATTTTTTGAAACATAACATAGAATTAAAACCGTTTGTCCTCACATTCAAATGGTTTTATAACATCTTCCAATAATCAGGGCCGTAAACCCGTTGAAAATTGAGAACGGAAGAACCTACATTGAGAAATAGACTCTTAGAAGTCAATATACTAATGTAGAACAATAATACACCAGTTACTAGCTCCGGAGCTGTTGGCAAAAAAAGAAAAAGAGAGATGTATACTAGCCGCACAAAAGTAAAATCTATTTAACAGTAATGTAAAGTTTTAAAAATGAAACCAATCCAAAATGTCGCTGCTGAAATATATATGTGAAAGTAAAACTAGTAGCTTATTATTTTCTGTGTTTTAATTACAACAGAATATAAACGAAGACCTGATAGGGTAGGTCAATTGGGGAAAAACTACTAGCACCCAAAAATACTAACTTTAAATTTACTAATTAGCTAAAATGAATCTTTACTTTTTTTTATTTAACCGTATAAAGCAGACGTCTAGCTGAAAATTTATTAACCAGAAACGAAAATGAAGACATTTTTTCGAGGGATTTTTTTTAGTCGCCGGTAAATAAAGAATTTAAGAAAAAAAACAGGTGTTGTGTTTACATCTGCAATATGAGAGATAGGTCCGGGGCAGGGGTGTAAATGTTAACCTTTTGACGAAATTTATTAGTTCTTACAAAAACATAGGAGTTTTACCTGTTGTTGTTGTTGTTGTGTCGTCGTCGTCGTCTTCTTCTTCTTCTTCTTCTTCTTCTTCTTCTTCTTCTTCTTCTTCTTCTTCTTCTTCTTCTTCTTATGTAGGTTACTTGTTGTTTCCCTCCGTCCCATCTTACCTTTGACGAATCCTTGTGAGTGTCAATTTTTTTAAAACCTTCTTTCCTCATTAAGCAATCCAGAAAGTGTCTTTCTCGCTTTAAGTTTGCGTTTTGTTTACATTTTTTTTGTGAAAATTCGACATCTATTTTAATTAAATGTGATTCAAGAGTTTATATAATGGTGATGGTTTTTGTATAGAGTATGTCTTAATAAATACAAATTTGAAATCCATGATCTATGATTTAGGCCAGTGGTTACCAAACTTTTTTTCTCTGGGCCGCATTTTCCGAATGAAAATTTGCTCGCTCCTCACCAAATTTTATGTGATAAAAAGTACGTTTAAAAATAATTAAAAGAAAAAACAAACAGAAGGTTAAAGAGAGATAACCGCGGATTCGAGGTCAGAACATTATCATTGATAACTCTCTCCACTAATTTGCGGACCCCAGTAACTATTTGATATAATGCAAAAATATTACAATGATAAAATGTGTCAATAATTATTTATAACTATTTATACTGGGACAAGTAATCCATAATAATATTTTAAATTTTGAAATCATATTTATTTTTGGCATATTGAAACTGTTTCTAAAGTTTTGATTGTCTTTCAACCATTCTGCCTCAGTTGTTATCCCCTTCCGCCGCACCTGTGAGGCTCACTACACCGCTTGGGAACCAAAGATTTAGGCCGAAGCTTCTGTTTCGGTTTCAACAAGAAATAAATTAAAATTTCTGCCCTACGTAGGCCGGTTTTTGAACTAGTTTATAATAATCCAACACATTTATTTGATAAGACCAACTTATTTTTTAAAATCTTTTTTGGTTTTATTTATTTATTTTTTTTAAGTTTGTCAATTACACAAAACCTTTTTTCTTTTCTCTCTTTCCATAAAGTTAACGTTGTGTTTTATATTAAAACTCCTAACTGAAGAATTCTCATTAATGGAGACAAACCTAGAATGAAAATATAAATTCTTGCTTCTTGAGAAGATTTGCGTTTTTAAGACTCATTTTCAGCGCTATTAAAGTCTTCGTTGTTTTTTTTTTTCTTCCACTTATTCAGCCGATATTTTCTTTTTCATAGTAATTAGATAAGGAATAATTAGAACATTTAGAAAAGTGTTTAATTGCATGACCTATACTGCTATAAATTGTCATGTCATTGTGTGTATGCGGATCAAGGACAAATGTTCACTTCGAGAGAAAAGAAGGGGAATGTCTAAGTCTGGTCTACTATAGAACTCATAGTAGTTAGGTGACCAGTGAAAACTAAACCCATATTTCTTGTAAATTGCTTGAGCAATTCATCTGTTAACTAGTGTCTGAGGAAGTAATATCTGGATAGTGTGACGGATATCAGCGTGGAAAGTGGAATTGGCGTACCGAGTTCAAATTCCGAGCTAGTCTGTTGCATTTACTTTCTCACGGGTGCCTTTAGGAAAGATACAAATCTGTCTCTTCTTACGCAAATTATGGGTTAAATATCAGGTGAGACTGAGCTTTTAAGCAAAAAGGTGAAAGTTTTCGACTTAAGGAATGAAAGAGTCCTATTCATTGATTGATTTGCTTTACGGCGTATCAACCTTTTATGGGTTATTTAAAGACGAGACATATATTTGAAGAATATAAGAATAATAATTTTTTTGACAGTTAATATTGTATTAAGAATTTAAGGGATATAAATTATATAACAATGATTTTTTCCAGATACAACTTGTATAAAAAGTAGATTGCAATAAACTTTTCCTTAAAAATAGATTGTAGGACTTTTCCAAGAAAAGAAAGTGGATGATTCATTTCCTGCGGCTTATCAATTCTTTTGCAAGTTAATTAATGCCATAATTTAATTTTTAGATTGTAAGAATTATTTTTTGGGGATAATAATGGTTTAGGGATATAAATTTTACTAATTAACCCATAGCAGGGGTATAAAAGGTGGATTCATATCTTTTCTTAAGGGTATTTGCACGTAAGTGAATATAATGAAACAAACTAGAATTGGAATTCGACGGACGGGAAACAATTCCGAGCCATTATCCATTACACCACTTCCATATCCAAGCTGACGGCACTTGGTATCGTACAGAAATAGATCGTAAACATATACTCTATATTTATATATCCTATTATAACAGCGGAAAAATCGTATATTTTTAATCATTTCACCCCAAACAAGGTAAAAAGCCACTAAGACGCAAGGTGGTTACTGAGTGTTAGAGAATATGAGAAAAATATACTATTAAAGAGAGAGGACAATAAAAGAATGAAATGAAGATGACAGAAGGTAACGATTGACATTGCATTTAAACTTTTGAAGGTCAAAGTTGACTAGGATGCAAGAAACCGGAAGAGAGTTCCACAAGTGAGAAGTGCGATAGAAGAAACTATTATGGTTGCATCTAGCCATTTCAAATGTAAAATGATGGGACCTTGCCTCTAATCTGGTACTACACTTAAATCCATGAACATAGAAGAAAGTTCATCAAAACAATTACCATGAAAGTATTTATAGAAAAGGCACAGGGAAACTACGTTACGGTGGTAGGAAAGTAAAGGAAACCGAGAGTGCAATTCACAAAAACCTACTTTCCATAGAAACCATTACAGCGTCGTGGTGAGGCTGTGGCCCTGTACTCCAAAGAGGAATCTACAGAGTTAACAACTCCAATTCATAAAAACCTATTTATCATAAAAACATCGCAGCAATACCTTCGGTGGTGAAGCTGTAGTGATTACTACTATGTTTACCAAGCCTACATTTTTCTCAACTGTTATTGGTCAAATAATAAATACTAACTATCACAGGACAATTTACTGATCGCATTCACCACACTGAATTTTTCCTACTGTTAATTCACAAACATGCTTTTGTTATAAAATCACCGATTGGGTAATTTTTCATCCAATCAAATATTTTTTGTGTTCTCTCGAAATTTCTCCCGCCGTTGTCCTGGGAGCCTACCGATAGTAATATAAACCAGGATTCGTTCCAAAAATAGACAGTAGAAGCAGAACTCAGTAGAACTCAGCAACTCACACGCGTCTACACAGACTATTCACTCTACTCACTGCGCACACACACACACACACACACAGAACTTAAATATCATTCACCATCAGTTCTATGTAACAAGCCAAGTTGCAACAGCTCTGTTAGTTATATATAATCCACAACTGAATTACTACATGTTCTTCTGAAAACATCATCCTATCTAATACAGAACTTTGAACATTCTTATTCAGAAAACTTGTTTTATTACATTTAATCTTTCAGCTAACAGATAAAGGGAAACTACTTCTTCTTTCTTATTGTTTCACACATTACAAAAAATGTTTTGTATTTGTTGATTTTAATATATATTTTATCGTTGAAACAAAAATCGGTTTTCCATTGTTTTTCCTTAATTCAAAAATGTATAATTGTTAAATGCTATTCAACACGCAGCCACATCAATCTTTGCAACACAACCAGCATTTACAAAGCTGTGGCTCTATATTTCACTTGGAGTTTATAGGGTTAAGAATTCCATCCCATAAGAAGTACTTGCTACAGAAACCACCGTGACAATCCTTAGAGTGGCGAGTCTGTGGCGTTATACTCTAAAGAGGACCTATATAGATAACTGATTGATAATATAAAATACAAAGTAATTTTATATCGGTTCCGTCGTCTCATCCACTTTCTTAGTAATGAGGTATTCTGTTTCGATATCAGCTGGGGGCGTTACTCGACACCAGTAACACAATCATGCATTGTATTACTATAAAAACGGAATACCTCATTAGTATGGTAAATGCATTTTTCTTTTTATTTCTTAGTTTTGTATTTGGCTATTTTTAATGATTTATAAGGATTATTTATGCATATAGCCATATAACCAATGCAACCCCCAAATTAATTAGATACTGTGGTCATTTTTGACAGGACCGGAAAACTAATAATAATAATAATAATAATAATAATGGTGGTGGCTAGGATAATTTCATACACGTTTGGTTTATAAAGTGAATTACGTGATGTTAGGGCGGTTACCCATTCCTTATTGCTTCCGGAGCATGCGCACCTCTGTGTACATTAGTAGCTTTGTGTTATTTTATCAGTTTCAGAGTCCAGATCATCTGATGCTTCGGTGTCCACACACACACGCACGCACAAACACACACAAACACACACACGCATACACAGACCACATATATATGCAATTATGTGTATATGTATGCATGTATGTGTATGTGTGCATGTGTGTGAAAACGTGTACGTAGGCCATTTCGAAATCATTATAAATCTCGTTTTATCTAAATCTCTCCCTTTTTACGCCTCTGTTCGTTCTGACTAAGTCATCGTATCGTAACATTTCTCCATTTTCCTTCAACATCTGGTGAACACTGGCCTCTCACATCTGGGAAGCAGACTCATGTTTTTAGCATTTTCTGTTCTTTCCAAACTCCGACGGATTTTTTATTTGTTTTGTTTTGTACTTTTAATCACCCTTTCCAAATAATTCCTCTTTCAATATTTCTTTCTTTCTTTTGCATTCCTTAGGCTTTTGTCCATTTCTTTTTTTTGGGGGGGGGGGGGCATTTTTTATCTTTAGCATTTCTTTCATTTTTCTTTCTTTTGATTTTTTGATGCTTTTGTCATCTTTTCGATGTCTATCTTTTGTCTTTCTTGCTTGCTTTCTTGCTTTTCTAGTTCATTCATTCCTTTTTGTTTCTTTTCTTGTTCTTTTCTTGTTCTTTCTTTTTTTTCTACTCTCCTTTCTTCACCCCTTCCTTCCTTCCTTCCTTTCTGAATTCGTTCTTTATAGGTTTCTTTTTCAGTGCCTACTGTTTTTTTCCTTTCGATTTCTTTTTTCTTATCAGTTCATTCATTGCTTTTTTTCTCTCTTTTTTTTTTCTTTCTGGATATCTACATCTTTTTTTCTACTTTGTTTATTTTCTTGTTATTTCTCCTTCCTTCCTTCCTTCCTTCCTTCCTTCCTTCCTTCCTTCCTTCCTTCCTTCCTTCTTTCCTTCCTTTTTTTCTAAATTCGTTCTTTATAGATTTCTTTTTCAATATCAATTTTTACCCCCTTCCGATTTCTAGCTTTCTTAGCCCTTCTACCTCCCTTCTCTGTTTATTACTTCAATACCGTATCTTTTTGCAATCATCCTCACGTCTATCTTTCTATTTTCCCTCTCAACACTTCTCTGTATATTTCACAGCCGCTATCACTCCACATAATGAAGTTGGTGAGTAAAAGGCAGTCTTTTGCCCTTTTCCATTAGAAGGCAGATAATGATCCCCACAGGTTTCAATGTGCCCGTAAGTATTCATATATATATATATATATATATATATATATATATATATATATATATATATATATATATATATATATATATATATATATATATATATATATATATATATATATATATATATATATATATATAAAACATTATTTTAAGGTACACGTACAGTTGATATCCTTCTTTTGTTTTTCTTAAAAGACTATGAATAACACCGTGGCCAAACTAATAGCAGCACGCTTTGGGTAAATATACGATTTCTCTAGTGGAGTAAAGCGTATGCACGTTCGATTCCTATCGGTGGCACAATTTTTCTTTAGTTGGACTTCTCATTATCGGTTGAGTGTTATTAATTTCACTGTTTAAGAAAAAACAAACAAACAAAAGACAAAACAGCGATAGCAACTCAAACATGTTAAAAATAACGTATTTTATAATAATGTCGGATAAAAAATACTTTCAATATATATTGTGAAATATATATATGTCATGTAAATTATGAAAACAAGTGTATTGACCTAAAATCTGAAGTTATTTCATCTTATTAAATTTATAAGCTCACTTTAAATGGCACATGGATCTGGATTTTATCCTTTTAATCGATATGTATCGATTAAATCGAATGATTTCAGCAAATAATATCTTAATTGGTCACAAAGTTTAGAGATATTCCAGCTATTTTCTATTTGAAATGAAGAAAAATACGCACATATAACTAAATAAGGCCATTGAAAGAATATATAATAATTTGGTGGAACATTTTTAATTCAGCGTCATTGTAATTTCAAATATAGTGAAATGATGTGAACGGATTTATTTTGGTTTCGAATGGAATTTTCCCAATATTTTACTACGTTATTAAATCTGACTCTTATTCGTAACCAAGTTACATCAAGACCGAATAACTGGTTCTGGAGATATTCAAAATCGATGGATACTTTCTGGATAGACCTATTTTCGGTAAGATGCACAAGTGAATAAGACGTTCGCTGATTTTGGAAAAGAAAGGCTACAGATGTATTTAGAAAATGTGAAACAAAAATTCTATCTGAATTTCAAAAACACAACAGAGTTCAGAACAACTGAAAAAGAAAATGGCACAAATTAAGAACAGGTTTAGTAGCGTTATTTAGTTTGGTTCAAACCCTACAAAATCGCTTGGAAAGGAATCAGACATTTCATTATTTGATCCGATATTATGATCAAAACAGGATGTCATTCTCCGTCCCATCCGTTGTATTACTGATACCTTCTCCTTCTTCCTCTTTGTGACGTGTCCCTTCAGGACATAGGCGATCATGGTTCTCTACAATTTCCTGTTCTTTGTAGCTCTTAGTAAGGTTTATTGTTTTGCCATCCTTCCCGTTCTGCCAACCATTTTTACACAAGCTTGTTAGGTAGGTTACTCGGTGACTTCCTCTATCTTGCTTTCAATGTGTTCTGTGAGTGTCATATTCCCCAAACCCTCTTTCCTCATTATGTGCCATAGAAATTTCAGGTGTCTTTGTTATTTCTATTTTCCTTAAAACTTTGGGGCTGCCCACATGTTCCTTCCAGGGAATTCTCAGCATCCTTCTGCAGAACCACATTTCTGTTGCTTCAAGTCTCTTCTTCATCTGTGACGAGATTGTCCAGCATTCACTGCCATATAGGAGGACCGATATTACATAATAGTTCAACACACTTTTCTTTTTTTCTAATAATATCCTTTCTTTGTTACTGATAGCAGGTTTCGTAAATGACTTATTCACACTGGAAATCCATACTATTGTTATAAATAGGACATTCAAATGAACCTAATTATGCATACCTATTGAAATATATTTTTATATCGATGATCTAAAGAAGTAATGGATTTTTTGTTAATCCGACAAATTTTATCACTTTAAACGTTATTTCTTAGTGGATGCCCATATTTGAGTAGACGTTCCGTTTATTTATTAAACGGTATATTTATTTATTTTCGTCTTCCGGCCTGAATCTCATTAAGAACAAAATAAGTTTCCTCCAGCAGGTTTCGAACCTGCTTCCTCCTTGACAGGATAAACCGTCGTTAAACCCGATGTACTTATACCGACTCGGCCACGAAGGACCTTTGTTGCTCAAGGCAAGCCTTATAGTCCCTTTAAGCAAAATCTTTCTCGTCATAGATTCTCAAAATTTCATATATGCTCAGTTTTCTTCAATATTTAGGCCGGTAGACAAAAATAAATAAATATATTATTTAATGAATAAACGGAGCTTCTACTTAAATATGGGTTATCCACCAGAATACCTTTAAAGTGATCAAATATGGTTTGTGTATATCGTACATTATTCATACCTTTGGTGTCTAAGATGAAAGCAGATTTTAACATCAAATTTTGTAGTAAAAAGTGTCTTATACACAGACAAATACAGTATAGTAAATATGATGGCTGTTGACTTGCAAAATGAGTATAACTATTTCTAACATTATCATACGTTAAGACAACTATTACACTAATAATTTACATTAATTTTACATCAAATGATACCTGTGTGTAACAAAAGGTTGCCATGCTTTTTGTTTGAATTTTTAAACAGTGTGTATTAGGTGTATCAGCCTTCGCATTGAGGAAAACTTAATAAAGAAGATGAGATCTCTAGCAGGTTTGTGCACCACTTGTAGGAGAAACCACTGTTTGATGTGACATGCATTAAACGACTCAACCACAAAAAGTGTTATAGCCCATCAAGGTTCTATTTGCCCTTTTGAAGAATGCATGCCTATTCATTTTTTAGATGAGACGTCTATTTCAAACACAGGTGTCCACTAAAAATAACGTTTGAAATAATAAAGATGTCAGATTAAAGTAAATTCATTAATTCTTTACAAATTGCTTTGTTTACTTTTTGTAAACAAAACTGAGAAGTATGGCCTTTTGAGAATAACTGAAGGAAGAAATGTGCATTTTTCAAAAGTGCAAATAAAACCTTAGTGGTTTATGATGCTCTCAATGACCGAACAGTCTAAAGCATGTTGGATCAAGTGGTGGTTTCTCCTACAAAGATGAAATCAGTTTCCTACCCTGCCAGAGAGCACATGCATTTAATTACATTTTCTGAAGAGCACAGGCTGATAGAAAATATACACACTGAATCTATTTCAAATAGGAATAACAACCAAAAATAACATTTGAAGTAATAAAAATGTCATATCATATATATATATATATATATATATATATATATATATATATATATATATATATATATATATATATATAACAGTGCACAGTGAGTGCTGGTTGTAATAAAACAATGCTTGATGCAAAATAACAGAGCTAAAATTTATACTACTAATAAATATATATTTTCTCACCTTCTTGTACAGCTCTGAGTTTCATTCACATTGCAATCATCAGGCAAAAATTAGAAACTTATAAGTATATTTATATATATACAAGAAGTGTGAATACACAGTCTATTTCATCTTTGACCACAATCATAAATATAACAGCCATAAATATAGCATACCTTAAATATATTAATAGCATACCTTAAACAGCCATGAATATAGCATACCTTAAAACTGTATTTCATAATATATATATATATATATATATATATATCTGTATTTTGGCAAAGTTGGAAAACCTTTTTAATGATAATGTGTTTCACTTTCATTTTGAATTTTAATTCATTTGTCATTAAAAAGCTTTTTCACTTGTCTCGCTGCTTCACATTTAATTAGATTCTACATTCAACGCACACACACACGCACACAAACACAAACACACACATATATTTGCATTATTTACATTATTTATATTCATGTTATTATCCTCATCTTTGTTGTTATTACCACAACATTTGTGTGCCCTCTGGCCTTCATCAGGTGCTTGTTGATCTAGGTAACCTAAAGGGAATTCTAAACTGAACCATTTATTTAATCTGTGGAAGTAGATTGTTCTCATTCCACTGTCCAGGTCTAGGGACATTTCATCTTGTTCTTATTTAGTATTAATACTACTACTACTACTACTACTACTACTACTAATAATAATAATAATAATAATAATTATCAGTAATAATTAATAATTGTTGCTACTTCTTCATCTGAAAAGAAATAAAATCTGATCTGAGTTAAGTAATCATTTATATTTTTTAGGTTGCAAACTTCTAAAATCATTTTAATCTTCAAGGACTGGATACAAACTTTTGGCTCAAAATATTATCTTTTCTCTGAGGGCTGGAAACCAGATTAGCAGCATGGCAGAAGACTGGTAGTGATACTGAAACGAACTCTAGCAAGAGCAATCAAAAAGATTTATTTATACCACTCTTTTGTTTAACAATCATCTCAGGAAACCCTGTTGAGTTTACAGCCATGTTGAACATGTTCTCCATTGCCATGTGACAATGATGAAGATAAAGAATATATAGCCTGGTGATAATGAAGCTGGTCTGCCTGGAAGTGAGGTAGGACAACTGTTGTAAGTAAATAAATAAGTAAACCTCTACTAACAAGGCATTTCATGGTTGGACCAAAACAATTCTGATTTGTCTTAATCATCATCACTCATAGTTTGAGGCAGGAATTTCAAGGAAATGTCTTTGAGAGGATTTATTTCAGCAATTTTTTCCTTTTTTTTATTTTTTCCAAGATGTCTTGATATTTCTTTGGGCTTTTTGGGTAGGGCAAGGAGAAATTTCATCCTTTCTAATTCAAAGATTGTTTTCTTTTGAAAAGCGGCAAACCCTGATTTGGGCACTATTCAATTTCTCTTTTTTCCAGTTAGTCTTGCAGAGAATCTTACAGACATTTATAGGATTCTTTAAGAAATTGGGGTGTTCAAGAATTTCTGTTACAGGACATAA
Source organism: Acanthosepion esculentum (assembly GCA_964036315.1). Taxonomy (NCBI): domain Eukaryota; kingdom Metazoa; phylum Mollusca; class Cephalopoda; order Sepiida; family Sepiidae; genus Acanthosepion; species Acanthosepion esculentum. Next base: position 44,576,168 of record OZ038500.1, read on the forward strand.
ACTAAAGATAGTTTTAAAAAAGATATTTTTACATTCACATATGGATGATAACAGATATTTCTGTCACTGAATATAAACATATATATATATATATATATATATATATATATATATATATATATATATATGTATGCTAATAATAAATATACATTTTGTTTCACACTGTTTGGTATAATTCAGTGTTTCATGCATGTGATGATGTTTAGGAACATATTGAAAACTAACTGTTGTAAATTCAAATAATATGTTTAATCTATAGCCGAAGGAAGATGGAGTCATGCCTTTTTCAAGGTCATTAATAGTGTGAAGTGAACAAAACAGAATTGAGCAGAATTGAACTTAGCACATCTAATTCATTTTCCACACTGGTATCCATTACACCACACATGGCTCCTCTGCACTAATAACCATTACACTATTCCTGTATAGAGAGAGAGGGGGGATAGAGAGAAAGAAAGAGGGAAAGAGAGAGAAAGAAGGAAAGAGAGAGAGAGAGAAGGAAAGAGAGGGATAAAAGGAGAAAGAGCAAAACAGGGAAATAGAGAGAAGGAGAGAAAGAATGAAAGAAAGAGAAAGAAGGAAAGAAATAATGTTGACAAGGGAGAAAGGGAGAGATAGAAATAGGAAAAGAGAGAAAAATTGAGAAAGGGAGAGAGAATAAAAGTGAAAGGGAAAGAGCTTGAGAGAAAGAGTGGTAGATAAGAAGACTCAATGAAGGTATGACAGAGAAACATTGTGTATCATATTTGGAACATTTCATTACGCCTAATTTGAATTAAGGCAGATATAATTAAAAGGTGATTGAAATTTAAATTGATTAAGTAGAGAGGCTTGAAGATTGTGATTACAAAGTATTTTGGGTTCATTTTAATAAATCATAAGTTAAGCTAAAAAATGACACATGAATGCTTGCAACTTACAAACATCTTGTTTGAATTAATTATTCTTAAGAATAGGGGACTTGGCAGTGTATATAGGTGTGTTTATATATATGTGCATGCATGATGGAAAAAAATGCTCATTTATACATACATCCATCCATATGTATATATATATATATATATATATATATATATATATATATATATATATATATGTGTGTGTGTGTGTGTATATATATGTATATATATGCAAGAGCAGTTGTATATAAATTTAATATATTGATAGAGATATATTTTGTGTGTTAACACAAAGCAGCAACAATCTGTTTCATGCTTAAACGTGTTCTGATGGCCATTTGATGACCTGAAGATTGTGTTTAAGCATGAAACTGACTGTGACCGCTTTGTATTGACCTCAATATCAACTATATACTTGTTATTGAACACCTTTACCCATAAATATAGCATACCTTAAAAGTATATTTTCATCATATATATATATATATATATATATATATATATATATATATATATAAATATGCATAAACTTTGGCCATGTAACCATTAAGATGTAAGTCAGCTCATTGGGTTCCCCTTCCCTCCTCCTACCCAGGCACTCCTACCTCCATAATATAATTCCAGTAACATAATAATTCCTTCTTCTGCCATATCTCCCACTATGATCCCTCTAACACCCCCTCTCTCTCTCTTTCTTTCCCCAACTAACCAGTATCCCATTACAAACTGTTTGAGAAATCCTGCAAATTTTAAACTTAAAATGCATAGGTGAAAACTGACAGTCTCCATACAGTGTTTATTCCTATGTCCACTCTCTCTCTATCTCTCTATCTCTCTAAATATATGTGTGTGTGTGTGTGTGTGTGCACATGTATGTGAATATTGAAATATAGTCTCCTGTAAAGTTTATATAATTTATATACACTCACATCATAGGGTGCTGAAAAGTTCTTAGCTAATCCATTTCTTAGTCTGTTAATATCTTTTCAGCACCTCTTTGTGAGTTTGTGCCTGTGTGTGTGCATAGATGCATGCACACACATATGCATACTCACACACACATGCACACACATACATAATAAATTATATATATATATATATATATATATATATGCACACACAGGCACGCACACGCATATATATATATATATATATATATATATATATATATATATATATATATGTATGTATATATATGTATGTATATATATTTACATTTATGTAAGTAATTATGTGAGGACACACCTATTTCTTTCAAGAACCAATTCCACAGAGGAAAGTGTATGTTTCTTTGAAATGCAGCTAATCAAGAAGCAACAAGTTAACATTACAAGATTGGAATATTCGACAAAGAAAAGGATGAAATGAAAATAAAATCAGTTTTGATGAATAAATAAATTGAAGCAAATCTTATCAAAAATTCAATCCAAACACAATTTTGTTTGTCCAAAAAGAAGAATTTTTCTCCAATAAACATGTGAATCCTCTGACAGTCATCGTTCAATGCTTCAACATCACTGGGCGGTATCAGTTGGGGAGGGATATGACTGGTGCTTGGTTTATTCGAGGAGGGTTGGGTAAATTGTTGAGTGACAGCAGGGGGTCATAGAAGTGGGTGGATGGGAATTGGGTTGATAAAAATAATTTGGGCAAATTAATTATGGAGTAGTTGGAATGACATTTCAGTTTTTGTTTACCCTCCCAGGTGGTTTGAGCTGAAGGATTTTTCTCCCCCCACCCCGCCAAATCATCACAGAATAAATACCTATTTATCTATGCAACTGAATCTGACCAACTTTTGAGCTTTTTCTAATGATTTCTCCACTTCTAATACACTCTGTTCTTATCTATCTCTCTATCTATGTATCTATCTATCTATCTATCTATCTCACTCTATTGATATCTATTTCAAGTGATTTTGTTAATTTCAATACCGTGCCCACATATTTTATGGCCTACATTATACATTTATTTTACACATTAAGCTTTAAGCATATTTTAGCATCTTACCTAAGTGGTTATATTCCAGGACCCTGTCCAGTTCTTCATCTTCCATTTTTATGATTTTATTCAGATTTTCCATATTTAGGTCATTTTCCATTTCTTACAATTCATTCAATGATTGATTATAATATTAGTGAAATACTTTTAGCAAATAGCAAATGTTGTAAATATTTTTCATTTTATATTTACAGTCATTTAATGTCAGAACTTATTATGCAAAAAGATTTTTTTCTCTATAAAATTGGTAAAATGTCAGGCTATACTTATATTTATGTATACAATATATCATTTTGATTTTAATACTAGTTGCAGTAGTTTTTATTGCTTTCCACAGATCGTAGCTTGAACATTCCATTCTCAATACATTTTTTTTTATGATGGACAAAAGATTTTTCTATCAGATTTATAGCAGGGTGGCTGATAGTCATTCCATTAATTTAGTGTCTTTGAAGTCTTTTTTAGCAAACTGGACAATAATCAGTTTTGCAGAATGTGAAGGAACATTCTGTTTAACACAAAACTTGTTTGTTGCATACTACATAAAGAATGTCTCATCTAACAATAACTCTCAGCATTTATCTTGATACTATCATAAACTTTGAAGCAACCCATAGTTTTATGGCCTAAAATAGTAGCCCAAACTTTACTCTATCTCACTATCATCTTCAAACTCATGTTGGTCGGCTATTTACATGAAGGACCCAACCTCTACTAAACCATCAGATTCAACCAATGTAGCTTTACATACATCACTAAAATTTACTGTTGACAAATCAATTTTTATAAATTTCTTCACACAGTTGTCTGACTTTGTGATGTTTACTTAAAGGTGGTAGTTTGTTTTCTTTCATGTCTTTGGCCAATGTTCTTAATAACGTTTCATCTTTTCTTTCTGCTTACATTTGCCACTAATAGCATCTTCAAAGACTTTCTTATTTGTTAACCCACTTTTCTTGCTTAATAGACTTTAAATTTTTCTTTTATAGCATTCTTAAAGTCAGGTTTTTTATTTGTTCTGATTTTTCTAATATTTTTACTTTTATTTTTTTTCAAATTATCTTTTGGATTGTCTTACAATCTCTGCTCAAGTTTTTCACTTTTTCAAATATTGTGTTGCCATCAATAATTTAACAATATTTTGTTTCTCTTTCCAGATTAGATCTTTTTATTTTGACCACTGGCAATATTTTATATCTGAAATTAAAAAAAAATCAGTAACCATACTGTTATGTCGATCTATGTATGATGAACAATCCTGACATTGTATAATAAAATCTCATACCAACAAATATGTTTTTTGCAAATATTTGTAATAAAAACAGATACTATAAGTGGAAATTCCACAATATATTTATTATATAAATAATAGTATATAAAAGTAAATTTAAAAATTTTGCCAATATTGTCTGGTTAATGCTAATTTAATTGTGAAAACATTGATCTCGCAAAATATGATATATATATATATATATATGTATATATATATATATATATATATATATATATATATGAATAAAAAGAGACAAGAGGAAAAAATATTTTTAGCTGCCATGTTTTGTCCATTGAGGGACTTTATCAAGACAATGTAGGACTTATTTTGTTGCACATGTTTATATACAAAAGCAAGGATGTCATTGGCTTATCAAAGCTTTGAAATTTGAGAACATTCATGAATGTTCCTCAGGTGGTTGAAAGGTCAGTCAAAACATGTGGAGGACACAAAGTGTCATAATTCAAAGTCTGACAAAAATTCAGCAGGTAATATTCAAGAATTTAAAAAAAAAAATAATGTTTAAATTTTGATTAGATTGTTATGGCATGAGATGGATGTGCTATACATCTTAAAAAACATGAGGTGATGGATTTAACTGTTTTCTTTTGATTTTTCACCATATATATATAACATGGTAATTTTCTCTCTTCCTTTAATAAGGATACTAAGAAGGTTGTACGTGAATATGAGAGGATCCTACTGAAAATAAGTAGACAAAACTTGCCTAAATTATACAATGAGACACATTTGAAGTAATTGTGTGTCTAGCCATATTAAAGCAAAACAGTTTGACTGTCGATGACTATATATATATATATATATATATATATATATATATATATATATATATATATATATATATTGAAAGTACTTGGGAAAATAAAAACTATTTGAAAAGAAAGTTTGGTATTTTTCTTAATCAATTTTCTTAGGCTACCAAGAAATTAATCCATGAACTTAAAAGGATCAGAATCAAAATAAATTGACATGGTATGTTTAAATTATTTAACTATATGTGTTTGAATGAAAAAATGCTGCCTAAATACACACACACACACACACACACACTTATATATACATATATATATACATATATATATATATATATACATATATATATACATATATATTCATATATATATATATATATATATATATATATATATATATATATATACATATATATATATAAACATATATTTATATATATATATATATGCACATTTCCTTAAAAACGACTGACAAGGTGCTTTTAGTTAGTTTTTTATATAATTTCTCGTGCGATCTAATAAAGTTTTTCTTTTCAGATGATAAATTATATAAAAACTGACCAAATGTTCTTTATATCCGAGCGCTTTTGGCTATACATTTAGTCATTTTCAAGGATTATATTTCAACTGTTAGAATTAGAAATAGTTTGTTATATGTATGTTTTATAAAGTGTTTCATTTTTTTTTTTGTTTCAAAACACGGTCAAGATATTATGTCCATGTTCAAAGTTAATATTATTAAGTGTTGGTTTGTTTGTTTTTATTAGTAAGGCTTCCATTATTTTTAGCCTTTTTTTGCAAGTGGATGATGCTATTATATTAGTGTTGTCGAGAAGTATATTCCGAATAGTGTCCGGTAGGTCTCCATGAATATTTAAATGAGATCTAATTGAGCTATGGTCAGAAAGGTGTAGAGTTAATCTGCATGTTAAACAATTTGTAGTGTGGCCTATATAATTATTTACGAAAGTTGATTCTTGAGGAATACAATTCCTTAATGGGCATTTGAATTCGTAAATAATATTTGCTCTATTTAATTTTGTTCTAGGAGGTGAATTATTATTTTTAACTATAAGGTTAGAAGTTTTAAATTGAAATATAATCCTTGAAAATGGCTAAATGTATAGCCGAAAGCACTCGGATAAAAAGAATATTCGGACAGTTTTTATATAATTTATCATCTGAAAAGAAAAACTTTATTAGATTGTACGAGAAATTATATAAAAAACTAAATAAAAGCACCATGTCAGTCGCTTTTAATGAAATGTGCATGAAAGAAGGATTTCTGCCTAAATACACAAGTATATATATATATATATATATATATATATATATATATACACAATGGTATATATATATATATATATATATATATATATATATATATATATATATATTTTGAATTGGACAGGGTCTGACAATTTATTTAAAATCTATAAAAAAAAAGAACGTTAAACATATCATAAATGTTTTTAAATATATATATATATATATATATATATATATATATATATATATATATATATGATGCCTCACTGTGGTACAATGGTTAGTAAATAAGTCTTACAAACTGCTACATACTTACTGTAAATGGGTTGATCCTCACAAAGTACATCCACTTGTAGTGTTGTGCAGTATTTGTTAGTCACTATTATTAAATTTTGATAATATTTATGCTATTTCATTTTTTTGCTTTTTAAAACTCTCAGACCTAATAGATATAACTTGCAGTACCCATGAAAATTTAACAGTTTTCCAATGTGAATTTTTAATTAAACAAGCTTCTTGCAAGTTTCATGATTTCATATGGAAATTCCCACATTGCATTGTTATACATTTGAGCTTAACAACTTTAACAAAATATTGCAAAGACAATCATAAGTATAAATGAAAATCATTAACAGGGCACAAATGAAAGTGTTCAAAATTTACAAGGTTTTTCATTTCACTGAAGCAGACATTAAATGCTTAATAGTATTATCTTCCTTTTTTCTTTCTTTCTTCTTCTTCTTCTTATTATTATTATCTTATTATTATGTATGTTTTCTTTTTTTTACTAAAACCAAACAACATCTCTAATATATCTTTGTCTTCCATCTTTCCTTAGCATCAAAACAATATGGTGTAGTAATGGTCAGATATAACAAACATGCTATTCTTATAGAAGAACAAAAAGAATTATAACATGCTATTTTTAAATTGTTCTGTGTTCCTTAGAGGAAGGATTTTAACTTTTATTAAATTACAGTTTTGCTTTCTTTATTGCTAGTTTTCTTTTAGTTTTTTCTTTTACATCAACTTTCTTTTGCAAAGCAAGTTATGTTGATGAAAATATTTTGAAGAGGATGTGAATAAACACTGAAATGTTTATAAAAGCCATTTTCATCTCCTGTTCAAATAACCAATTATGATTTTATTTAATGTGTTTTTTGTAATTAATTTTATTCTCTTCCTACCTGTATGTTTATATATTTACATGAACAGAAAAATGAGAGTGAAAAAAAGAATCTTACAAATATCTCCCTCTGATCAATTAAAACAGAAAGAATCCAAATTTGATTCACAAAAAAAGCAATTTGATCTCAGCATTTATGAAAGAACTCAACCTGACGTGACATTTAGGCTAACTTTTGAATTTTGAACACAGATCAATTTATTCTAAATTTCTTTTAAAACTCCTTCCTTGAGATGAAATATAACAATAACTAGATAGTTCACCTCTCTTAACGATGTTTTTATTTTTTATTAAATTGAAATAAACACCTGTTAACAGTCTGTACAATTATTTTTCACCTGAATGGAATGAGAAGTCAGTGAATTATAATAGACAGGTAACAGCAGGTGTTTGCTCTTAAATTGAAGCAAAATTTGGGGGATTTTGATTGCATCAACAACAATAACAAAAAATAGTTAACAAAATTTATCATGCAAGAATTCTGTGTTTTAAGTGATATCAAATTGACATGCAAGACAGTTTGGTAGTCTTTCAGGAATTTTATTGAGTTCCATAAAAAGATCCTTTTAACTAAAAGGATATCAAATCATTGAAAAGGCTTCTTTCTATATTAAAAAGGTTAACTGTTTCAATGGGGCAAAATGCATTTTCAAAGGCAATTGTTGTAATGTCTTAGCTTCCTTTTATTAAAGAGTACATAGCACAACTTTATAGCTCTTGTTTAATTCACTTTAAGAGAGCATTTGCTTTATATTATGGAGTCAGACTGTTTCATCGGTTTTAGTTTTTAGTCATGTATTGGATAAAAGATGAGATTAATCCTCACAACAATGTGTATTCAAAGTATATTGTAACAATAATAATTTGCATAGAAATATAAAATAATAATTTGCATAGAAAAATGTAATAATAATTTTCATAGGAATATAATAGTAATTTTCATATGGATATGTAATAATATATAATAAGTGCAATTATTTTTATTTTAAAACTGCATACTGAATGAACTTACTTGAGAAATGCAAATAGTTTCTTTTATAATGGTAATGGTAATGTGGATGAATAAAAAGAAAGATTTTTTTCAGATATTTATGGAACTGCATACCAAATTATTAATGAAAAGCATTTCAAGTTATATTTACTGTTTATTGTGAGCACCATCTTGCATCTGAAAATTGGGGTGATCATCTACTCTCCCCTGGCGATAGTGGCAGAAATGGCTGTGAATGAAAGAGAGTTTCACAAGGCTATTTGCATGAATTTGATTTTGGTGGACAACTCTGCATGACGGAGAAGCCCATATATTTGGCCAGAAGCGCCTCCAACGCAGCTCAGAGGGGACTGAGACAGGCAAGATCTTGCAAACCTGGTCGTATCGGGCTGTCAGATGCTTGGTCTGTCAAGGTTTGCCTTGGTTAGGCCAACCCAACTAGCACTGCCTTGTTCCATTGGTTTTGCCTTTGAGATCCTGTAGATATTTGCCTATTCCTGGTTTGTCAAGGTCTACTTGGTTATGCCATCCTTGACTGGTGCTCTTCTCTTTCACCAGTTTGGCTGTTGAGATTGTGTAGATTCCATTGTTGGGGGCTTCTTTTTACTATAATAAAACGATTTCTGCTATAGGCATTCATTTACTATTTATTCTATTATTTTGAAACTGATTTTCAAATAAAAGTACTTAGAAATTGATTTATTATTGGAATGAATTGAAAATGACTTATAACAATGCAATGCAAATGTTTTTTGCTACAGTAATGTCTTGTGGGTGTAACATCACAGCTACCAGTGTGGAAAGTGAAACTACCAAGCTGTTACTAAGCTGTTACTTTTACTTTCACGCAAATTCCTTTGGGAAAGGCATGAATCTATCTCTTCTTCTAACCTCACAACTAGCGATTAAATAGTATGGTAGACAGGGTTCTCTAGCCTTGGATGGCAGACAGTCTAGGAAAAGGACAACATTGAATTCAAGACTATAGAGAAGGCAACAGCAAACTACTCTATTATCTTACCCAATAAACCATGGTAATTCATAAATAATAAAAAAAGTGGAATTTATGGAGAGTCATGATCATGAAGAAACACAGCATTTACAAAAAAATAGAAAAGCAAAATGTGTTGCAAATTTATTTAGGACAAAAATGCTATGGAAATGTTTTAATATAAAAGACATTTGCAAATGATTTGCAATAAG
>OZ038500.1:44590762-44615762 GCA_964036315.1 Acanthosepion esculentum
AAGCCAACAGCATGGTTGCATCTGCTGACATTTCTGTAGATGCAATTTCTTCCTTTACTCATTAGAGAGCTGATCCTTCCTTTTAATTTTTTTTCAAGTGAAGGCATCTCAAAGACAACAGGAGAGAGGTGAATCAGGCCTGAATTGTTATCAGAAGAGGAATTATGAATTTTCCCTTTTCGCCTATTGAGATTGATATGAGTCATTAAAAAAAAGCTAAATTATAAATAACTTTATTAAATAAAACATAATGTGTAAATGAGAAGAGCATAAAACATGCTTGTAATAAAGATTCAATAAATAAGATATTTGAATGTCAATACTTTAACTCTGATATGCATTATCTTTACAATACTATGACTTATATGACTTGATTATAAGGAAATATGCTCTGTCACAGTGTAATAGGAAGTTAATTTTGAAGAATATGTTTTTTACTAAATGCTCACAAGGCCCAAGAGCCACTCAAGAGAGAAGGTTACTGAATGAAGTTGTTGCATTTTATTTGTGGTAACAACCAATCTAGGAGAAGGAAAACTGAATTCAAGACTAGCTTAAAGATTGCTGTGCACCATCAGGGTATTTTACACAAGACAAACCTTTAAGAATGAAATTTTTCCAGTCCAACTATTTAACCAATAGCTGGGGGAGAAGATAGTTTCATATCTTTTCCAATATCTGCCATAGAAATAGTGATAAAACAGTGATACCCATCAATGTTCCATCTGTGGGAAAGGGGCTGCAAGGTTGAAAATAATTCATCACCCACAAGGCTGTATAAACGCTTTTGAACTCTGTCAAGTGAACATTGACAAGTGAACATTGGGCAACTCCAACCCAGATATGGCAGCAATACTCCATTTTTAGTCTGATCTGACTCTTGTAAGAGCCACACAGTAGTTACTAGCATGAAAAATAGAATCAGCAAACCAATATTCTTAGGACAGGCATGAACACACTTCTCCTTGAAATCTATACCATCAAAAGATATATGGAAATATGCTTGATGGAGAAGAATCCAAGCATTACTACTCACTTATCTGTCAAGACAGTAGTGGCAGAAAACTGTTACTCTTATTGTCAACCTTGACAGAGACACTGAGTGAGGAGCTGGGTAGACTATTCCCTCATATCATATATAACCTATTAGTTAACCTTCTTCTAGTTTGGTTGCTACCACAAATAGGCATATAAAATATTTAATATTAATATGCATGCAAAGTAATAATAATGGATACATGCTTTTCTGGTTTCACTTGCTTACATGCCATTACTTTTGGTTGAATTTAAACTTTTCCATAAAAAAATCTAAGATGTAGCTAGTGGAATCTTGCATATCACACTGAAAGCACATGGTTCTTGATAATGACTGTGATGGTCAAAAGTACTTGAACGAAACAGAACAAACAAGAACTTCAGACAGTTTGTCCATAATTGTATGGATTGTAACAAAAAATTCTTTTTTACAAGTAAATATTGCATTAACAAGTTTTTTTTTAGAATGACAATGATTTTTACAACTATTTAACCAATAGCTGAGGGAGAAGATAGATTCATACCTTTTCCAACGGTATTCAAATTTGACTCACTAATTTCTCATTCTGAGTCATTATCCATTACAACCCCCAACATTCTGTTTACATAGAGCAAGCAGCAATAAATATATGATAAAATGTGACAAAATTATTTTTCATTTTAATTACAAGGAATGTGTCAATTGGATGGCAAATATTTCAACATGAGCATTGACAAAAACCTGCAGTAAAATTATTCAATATGTATTGTCTTTTATATTTGCAAAATCGGTGTGGGACATATCTAATGATTTTGAATATATCTCATGCTAGAAAAAAAAAATTGCTGTGATAAAAAGCAACTGATGCAAGAAATCCTAAAAAACTAATAATGGTTGACAGTGTTTCACCTCATAAAAATTCAACATATTATTTACTTATATTACTAATTTAAATAAAGCAAATGAAATTATGAATGTCAAAATATTAATACTAGTCAAAAATTAAGAACTGTTGATATGTTTCATTTAATAAAATAATTCATATTACTACTAGTGTAAATAAAACAATTGAAAATAAGATGAAAGAAATACTAGGGAACAAATGGATAATAATTTATGCAATGTCTTGTTTGCAAGTTGCAAAGAAGCTTTGTGGATTTATTTTGTTTATATCCATTTGGGTTGTTTAAAACTTGAACTCAGATTGGGCATTTTAAAATTTCTGACAACTGGTTTTCTTCTTCTTCTATGTGCCATGTTCTTTCAGGGCACGGCTCTCCACAACTTCCTATCCTCTAGGATGCTTAGCAGTTTTTCTCTCTATGCTAAATCTCTTGCTCTCCATTCTGCCATCCGTTCATACAAACCTGTCATTTAAGTGACTCACTGGTCTCTCCTATCTCTCTTGCCCTCACTATGCCATGTGATGTTTAAGCTTTCCAAGCCCTTCTTCCTCATTATGGGTCCAAGGTCCTGATTCTAAATGTTTCTTCTCTTGCCATTATCTTTAAAATTTTCTTGTTGCTTACTCGCTTTGGTGGCTTTACTAGTGTCATAAGAAAATCTGTTTTAGTAGCCATTAAAATTTGGTACCTAATTCAGAACTCTATAAACGTGACCTTGTGCCAAATTTGGCACAACTCAAGAGTTATTAAGTATCACAAAATAGTTAATCTCATTTAGGTAGCTTCATAAACATGGTTTTTGTCAAAATATTGAATGAAATCAAAAAAGATCTAATTTCATGAAACACTGTTTCATGAAATTAGATTTAGCGCCCTATTAAAATGAAGTTGTATCAAACTAGGCTCAGTTCAATAAATATTTATCAGCATATTAAATTTAATAAAAAAGGTAGCACTTTGATGATAAAAGTTATTGAAAGTCTTAAGGATTTGGTTGGACAATACTAAGCAACCATACAGGATTTTAATAAAATTTTTATAACAATTGATAAAAACAATATTTTGTTTTCATTTTTATTTTTTGATTGCAATTTTACAAATTTTTATTTTCAAAGATTTTTCTCCACAGACATGCAAAAATGATGTTCATCTTTTCATGGTTAATGAAAATATCCAAAGTTTTACACATAATTTGCTTCAGGAGAAAGATGTTTGAAGTAATTAATCATTACCAGAAGCCAGAAATCCCAGTTAATTATGTGATAAGGTTATTCAGTTCATTGTCATGTTACACTTTCTTTCTTTTTTTTTTTTTTTTACTAATGTTTGCAAAGTACAAGGCCCAAGAGCCACTCAAGGCAGAGTTGTACTGTGTGGACTTATATTAGCATAGTAAAGAACAAGTGTTAGGAGTATAGACTTTTGAAGCATACTTTTGAAAGGACTGGAAACCCTAATGACACTAGTTAGTAAACTGCCCAGTAAAATTCAGCTGAACAACACAGCCATTTGTCAGGGCCTAGTGTTTGGCCCTAAAGTGAAAAAAGTACTTAAAAAATTTGTATGTATGAAAAGATATATAATTTCCCCAAATTCTTTTATTTTAGAATATATTTATTTGATGAAACACTCAAAAGAATATGAAAAAAATAAGGAATTCAGTATGTTTTATTTCCAGCTTTTTATGTGTGTATATAAATGGCTGGCTATTCATAACCGATGACACCCGTCTGTCAGGGCAGCTAGCCAATCAATATTACAGATGCCTGATTAACCCAGACTATTTTTGAACAAGATCAATATGTTCAAACTCTCAGTCATGAAGACTTGTGATTTCATGCTGCTACAACCATTGACCACTTCCAAATGGTACCATCTACTCAATTTCACCACAAGGTTTGGATTAATCCATGGTGTGGTTTTTAGGTAATATCTAATAATAATATCTAATAATAATATCTAATAATAATAATAATAATGGCCAATTACCACTTGTTTCTCTGCACAGTTGTCTGCCAGAGCAGCAAGCCAATCCCTATTACAGATGCCTATTGAACCTACAGAGCCCCACCTGTGGTTTATACTGCAACTATGCTGAGCCGGCCCTAGTTAAAGTTTCTGGGAGAGAGCACATAATCTGACATGATCAAATTTTTTTTAACAAGACCAACATGCTCAAAGGCTCAGTCACGATGACTTCTGACCTCAACCATTGATGGCTTCCAAAAACTCTCATTTACCCAGTTTCACTCACAAGGCTTGAGTCAACCCATGTTGTGCTTTTTCAGCCTCCACAGCATTAGTGTGCAGAAAAATGGCTGAAAAGGGTGTGATGGGCATCCATATTGGGAGGGCATCCAATCATAAAGTAAGATAAAAATTTAGTTTATATTTGATTTCAATATAGGGTTTATTACATGCTTCATCTATTTTTATATATTTAAAATGTCTTCCTTTCTCACATTTCTCAGTACTAAGCCCTATAGGGCCTCCCACCCCAATTTGAGTCTTAGGGGCATGCAATCAAGGAGTTTGCCCTGGGCATAACCAAATATCACCAAATCTCTGAACATTATTGCTCCCCAGGCTGATATAATCAAGAAGTCACCTCCATGACAGTCCTGGTAAGATTCCAAGCCAAGTCTCATGGCCAGTAAATGAGTGATCTAACCACACAGCCATACTCCCTTAATGTGGTGGATGCACAGTGGTGTAATTGTCTAAGTCTGTCCGCATTTTTATTACAATCTCAACAGGTACTCCAGTTTTGTTAATCTTCATCTTGGTCATTGCTGACACATTAATTATTAAAGTAGAAAAAAAGGAGCTACATAGTAAAAGGATTTTATTTGAGAGACGAGAAGAGGGCAACTCACAGTTCTTATCTCAAGTATTGTGAAAGGTGCAAACTAAAACAAACAAGACATACTCCAATGTGAAATTTGAAAGAAACAAGCATTACAATAATATAAAAAACAATAAAACTGAATACAAAGTTTACAATAAAATCTTGCACATTTTCATTTGTGTGCCAGATACTAAGACAAGATAACAAGTTCTTAAATTACATTTTGTTAGACTCACAAAAACTGATATAAATTTTCAACAAAATTTTTACTTACTTTCATAGATTCAACCGTCAGAAATCTTTGAGAAAGATGGTAAATTTACAAGCACCACTGGGTATCTTAATAGTTCAGTTTTAAACTGTTTAAATTTAATATTGAGATAAATGTCATATTTGTATAAAAGTTCAAAATCAGGTTTAATACCTCTAATTTTGTAAATCTTCTTTTTGTTGGGGGTGGGGTGTGTATAACTCATGACATCCATATGCCCAAAGCTCTCCCTTGATATATATATATATATATACTAAATGTGCAGCCCTGTCATGCCAAAGTAAATAGATCTCCCTCTTGGTTATGTATCCTTGTTGTACTCTGTCATGGGTGGAGAACATAGTTAATGAAGCTTTAAAACAGATTACATAAAAATTACTCCTCACAAATATACCAAGAGCACATCACCCAGAGGCAGATGCAGATGGTGACACAGAAAAAGCATCTACTCCTTTTCCATGCTTCATAGTCCTAGAATCTGTTGAAGAAAAACCCATTACGAAGCTGTCCCTCTTTGTGATAGAAAGGTTTCTTTCAAAGTAATGTGGCACCAAAATCAGTAAAAACAACACACATTAATTATAGAAGTAGAAAAAAAGGGGCTATTTCCACACTACTCCAAGCAAAAAGTTAGGAAGGAAACCTACTCAGTACTGGAAAGATACTTATCACAATACTTGGGATAATAGGTGTGACATGCTATTCTTCCAAAAAAAATCTTTTACCATGGTAAAAGGATTATATTTGAGAGATGAGACAATAGCATGTCATACCACTTATCCCAAGTATTGTGATAAGTATCTTTCCAGTACTGAGTAGGTTTCCTTCCTAATTTTTTGTTTGAAGTAGTGTGGAAAATCAAAGACCTACAAGATTCATTTATTTAAATCTATTTTAAATCATTGATCTGAGAAAGTGGTTGTATATAACGGATGGTTTAGAAATTTCTAAATGAGTTGTTCGCCATGCATGGCATCCATATGAACATCTAGATTTGATGACTAGAATTCTTAGATTAATGCTTTGGTCTTGTATCATTTTGCAGCATTGGACAGAATTCTTCAATAGATTTATTCCTTGTCATTAGTACTTTCCCTTTTTCCATTATGATTCTTCCCTCTTTAGATTTTATGTTAACCTGCTTTTTGTCCTGCTCTTTCTTTTAACTTTTTTAAGTTCTGTTGATTATAAATCATTTCACCAAAATTATCATAATGATTACATTATCTTCTGTTTGTTGATAATCACAAATTTCTATACAATCTGTCCGATTAAATGATTATTCTTTTTCTGTTTGCTTTATGGCATAAACTAAATAAGACAAACCACCTCTGGATATTTGGGAATATTTAAGAAGGATATTTTTAATGATTATTCTTTTTCTGTTTCATATTTCTTTCATTTTAATTTTAGTTTCCAACCCACACAGTTTATTCACTGATTTCCCGAGTAGTTGAGATGAAAAGCAACTAAAATTAAGATGAAAGAAATACCAGTCAAAAATTAATAATGCTCAACAATGATTCATCTGATAAAATAAAAATTAAGTACATATATAATCCATGATTTGCGGTAAATATTAATCAAGTGTTTACTTTCCATTATTAGACAGAAAGTTATTTTTTTACCAATTTTCACAGAGAAAAAAGTACAGCTTCTACGCTATGAAATATGGTAAATAGCTTTTGTGGTCATAGAAAACAAATATGAAAAACATTAATTGCTGGACGTTTTGCAAGAATTGTTTTCTTTGCTATTTCTGGTTGAATTCCATCAATCAACATGTGGCTGGCAAAAGGTTTTCTTGATTGGAATTGTTCTGAAACTAGTTTTATGGATAATTTAGTGTTTTCCAAATATTGGAAATATTAGTGAGCATCATGCTTCTTTTTTTTTTCTAAAATACCAAAAATAGATATTAAGAGAAGCAAAAATTTAAAACTCTGAGGAAGCAAAATGAGAGACTTGTTCACCACAAAAATGATTTTCTCTTATAGTGATATCATTATCTTTCTTCAAAATTAAAATTTATCCATAAGAAGAAACTAAGACAAGTTATAAAACAAGCACACATCTATATATATATATATATATATATTTAAGTAATTAAATCCTATGGATAATCCCAAGGAGGATGAAATCCAGAGAGCTCAATATTAAATCAGAGCAAGTAATAAAAATAAAATTAAAAGCATTCCTATCTCTCCCATCCCTCTCTAATTTCGACCATGTCTGTCATACTATCTCTCACCACTCTCTATATCATCCTACATCAACTTAATACTACCCCTCAAAAGTGTAAAATATTGCATGTAAATTTAAATTCATTTTTTCACACTTAGAAGTGTGGTCTGATGAGCCAGGGAATAAGACATTCCCTGGAGAAATAAATTATAACCATGGACCTTTAAAGTTGTCTGTTTTCATTAAATTACATTATATATATATATATATATATATATATATATATATATATATATATATTATAATATTTTTTGTTTTAAAAATATGATTCCTTCGCTACATAATGTAGCAAAGGAATCATATTTTTAAAACAAAAAATATTATAATATAAGCTCTACTTCTGTATGGAGCACTGTCTTTTTGAAAATAAAAGCAAAAATACTAAGGAACACTGGATTTTTACCTAACGTGTTCTTTCCTATTTTTCTGCATACCTGCATATATATATACATATATACATATATATATATATATATATATATATATATATATATATATATATATGATCGAATAAGGAACAAATCTTTTATTGTTTAATTAATGTTTAATCTCTATGGCTACAAAAACAGTATACCAAAAGGACCATTATTCTCTTGATACTGCGTTATTATATACATTTTTGTCTCCCTAAGTAATGTTTATTTTCAAGATTATAGAAATATGTGAACCAAGTACAATGCAATATTTATATATTTACCTTTTATAAAGATTTATTTTTTACCATTTTATAAAGAAATAAATTTGAAAAGAAAATTTATCAAAATTACAAAATTATCAGAATATTTAAGAGGAAGAGATACTCTTAACTTATTTTAGTTAATTTATGTGGGGAAAGAAATGCCTGGAAAATTCATTTGTTTTCAAATTTATATTTACAGATATTCATCGTTATGTGTGTATTTAAATTTTCTTGTTCGCAGAAATTTTTATAAGTTTATAAATAAAAAAATTTCTTTTCTTAATAAAACATATCATTCTAGTTGGTTCACATATTTTTATAATCTTGTAAATATAAAATTATTCTTGTTAATACGCAATCTCATAAAAAGTGTTTAATGTCTTCGTTATCAATTCACAAGTATAAAGAAAACGTATAAATCCACTTTCATCATATGTTTAGGTTTTATCAAAATTCTAATCATCACTTTTTAAAACAATAAACATTAGTGAGGGAATCAAAAGTATATGTAATAATAGCAGTGTCAAGGGAATAATTATCCTTTTGACACATCATTGTTTTATGGGCACGAAGATTAAAAATGGCTGAAAATCTTCATCAATTTTACATGTTTCAGTATTTATTTAGCTATATTAGAATAAATAGCCAAAAGATTTCCTACTTATTCCTAATTCAATCATTCTGTTGATTCAATGTATATTTTCAAATATATATATATATATATATATATATATATATATATATACAATATTAGTGGTAAATATATCGTTTTTACCATTCCAATAGAATAAATTATGACCATGGAATATTAGTGTTCAAATCTTTTTATTATATATATATATATATATATATATATATATATATATATATATATATATATATATATATATATATAATATATATATATATTTAGTTGGATTGATAAACTCACATCAATCCAACTAAATATGTTAACTCTATCACTGATATTGAGCACTTTCCAATAAGTACCACGCATATATAATATATATAAAAAATTGCATATATATATATATATATATATATATATATATATATATATATATATATATATATATATATACATACACATTTATATATTTATATATATATATATCTGAGGACAGTGAAGAGCATTTGGAAAGAGTCGGTTGAGTCTATTGGTGATTATGAAGATACGGCAGCTTGAAAAACTCACTCCATTCTGATAAGAAGAGAACTCATGAATTTATTGGTAAGGGCCTCTGACTCAACACAGAAGCCTACATCAAGTGCCTTGAGGACGTAGTCTTGCCATGGGTCAAGAGGATGGTTGCTGGGAGATCCTATATCTGGCAACAGGACTCTGCACCATGCCACACAGGCAGAAGGACCCAGACATGTCTGTTAGACAATTTCTGTGACCACATCACCCCTTACATTTTGCCACCTAACTCCCCAGACCTTGATTATTATGTGTGTGGTTTAGTTGAGTGAGAGAACAACAAAGCTCCGTGTAACACCAGTGATGAACTGAAGGCAAGGATTATGGCAGCATTCACCAACTTAAGCAAGGAGACAGTGCAGAAGAGTTGCCGGAGATTTGTCAGACTGCTTGTGTTTTGTTGGTTGGTGATATGAAATTTTAATTGAGCTATTTTTAGATAAATGGAAAGTTAACCAGAGAGGCAATTTTGTAATGTTGTAACCAATGTATGTACTGTTTGAATTGTTATTATTATAGAGATATTATCCAAGTGGGCAAGTGAATCTATAATCAACATTTGTTTTGTAGTGATCATGCAGATCAATAACGATGAATGTCACTATATGACTAAATTTGAATTTCTGCTGTGGCTGAGTACCTGTGGCTAAATTGGTAAAGTATGCCAAGGGGGCTCCTCAGGAAACAGCTACCTGATCCCGTTTCATACAGGGCCTATGAGGAATTTTTGACCGAGCCTACAGGCTCAGATACCTCAGAATAAATTCGGCTTTGTGCCACATCTGTTGATAGATATTCTGCAGTTGAAGATATCCTGCAGTTGGAGATTCATTGTGGAATTCACTTGACTCACTTTTAGCAATTGACTACTACTTCTGTGTGCCACTGTCGAATCTTATATGTTTTGTTCTTGTCCCAAGTATTATCATTCATTACCAACCTTCATGTGGTCATTCTATTCAATAACCTTCCCTAGGTTACAACACATATTTTTAACTATTTTTTGCGGTTTATATTGTATTTTTGTTTTATTGATAGGGACTCTTGATTAACCATTTTTGCCCATGCCATATTGTTTATTTACACCTTGTGATAATAGAAAGCAGTAGTCAAAGTATGGAAAATTTGTTAAATAAACATTATAAATTTACATTATTTTTATATGAATTTACCTTTCATAAGACGAGTGTCAAAAATCTAAGCAGCTCTTTCATTATATCTAATTTATATTTCTTACCTAATTAGAATGAAGTGTGAAAATGAGATGTGCTTACTGTAATAAAAGTAAGAAACAAAAGTGAAAGTGGTTTAAAATTAGAAAATGTTATCACAAGTTTCATTTGATAAACTAATAACTTTCTTTTTTTCTTTTGTAAGATTTACAAGTTCTTAAGAGACTGACCACAGTAGCATACAAGAGATGTACATTTCAGATTTTATTATAAAAGCCAATGTTTTCACAGCAAAATAGCATTAACCAGCTGATGTTGGTAAATTGATATTTTAAGCCGCTAACCATTACATGACCAGTACATCCAATATGAAATATATTAGAGTTTAAGTTGTCTTGATTACTTTAAAATTATTAAAATTGTTTACTTTTTATATAATCCTGAAAATTGTGAAAAGATGGATTTATTATAATCACTTATAAGTTTATCTCTGAGCCTTTATGATAAGAAAACATGAAGAAATTATTAAATATGAAAACAACCCTTTTTTTTTGTCTACTGTCCTTCTAACAGTGTGTTCTTTTAAAAGGACAATTGCTTATAATTAAATATAAATTTCTTTCCTGTTGCTGTGTTAATAAAAGGAGTTGAAATTGGTTCTGGAAACTCAAGGAAAATGCTACAAATTTCTCTTTGTAAGAAAAGTGAAATTTCACAATTTGAATATCCTAATTTCAGAATATACAAACATATTAAAAGCAAATTAGCTATTTTTTTCTATCTTGACTGAGTTGTAAACAAACTACAAATGTAATGTATATGGGTATTATAAAAGTTACTAGCATGGGAAACAGAATTATAAATGAATTTTGAATTTTGTGATAGTCACTTTACTGCCATTTCCTTAACTGACATATATATTTCACAAAATGCCTCATCACTGGTATGCCACAACAATTGATAGTAAACAGAATAGATAAGTGAAAATTTCTTTTAACTATCATGCAAGATGATTTTTCTCTCCAGAATATATCATACATATCTATAGGCCTACTATTTGTCCATGCTTAGAATATTGCTACCACATATGGTCTGGTGTCCCTGCTATTTACCTTGAGCTCCTTGATAAAATCCAAAGAAGAATCAGCAATATTATCAGTTCTGATCTGGCAGATCAGCTTTAGTCACTTTCTCATAGCTGTAATGTTGCCTTCCTATGACTTTTCTTTAAAAACTTTCATGGTAATGAGCTCTTTACTATGTTAACTAAACTTTTTGAATTTAAGCACAGTACTACACTGGCATCGAGATCTCATCAATTTACAGTTGAGTTGGATAGATGTAGACATAAATTTTTTTGCTTGCACTTCTCACTTGTGGAACTCACTTCAGGCTCCATTCTTCCCAGCCAACTTTAATCTGCAAAAATTTAAATACAATGTCAGTCGTTATCTACTGTCCTCCTGATTACTCTTACCTCTCCCTGCTCATTATTAATGTTTCTGTTCCTAATTCTTCCACACCCTGTGACCCCCCTTGTTTTAGTGGCTTTAATGCCTTGTATGAGGTGATACTGATAAAAAAAACACAAAAAATTAAGCAGCTGCAACAAAAAGCTATTATTTCCATATTCAACCATGATAGGAGTTCAATAAAGATGGTGGGTGAGTGAGCATTTCGGCAAACCACTCCCCCATAACTATCTTGTCTGCATAAATGATAACAGTAAAAAACTGTTACCCCCATAATCACCCATGATATGGTTCAATCAAAAGAATGGGTAAGTGAGCATTTGGGCAATGCTGTCTCCCATAATTACATTACCTACCCAGGCAGTAGCAGCAAAAAGCTTTTAAACCATCATTACCCTTGACAGGGTTAAATCAAGAGTGTGGGTGAGTGACCATTTAGGTAAATCACTCTCCCATAACTACCTTACCTTTCTAGGCTGTAGCAGCAAAAAGCTGTTACACTTATAGTAAACCTTGACAGGAGTTCAATCAAGAGATTGATAAGTTGAGAAAACAACTCCTCCAAGTAAAGGCTGTAGCAGCAAAAGAAAAACTCTCATAGTAAACCTCTCATAGTAAACCTTGACAGGAATTCAATAAAAAGAGTGAGAAATTAAGAAAACAACACTCCCATAACTATCTTACCTGCAAAGGCTGTAGTAGGAAAAAAGTTTTTACTCCCATAGACAGAACTTCAAACAAGAAAATAATTAAATGAATAAGTGAGCGATTAAATGAATGAGTGAGTGAGTGAGAATTTGGATAAACCATTCTCCTATAACTACCTTACATACCAAGTTGGAAGCAGCCAAGGGCAGCTACTCCAAAAATCAACCTATAAGGTTTCTCTAAAACTGTCTAATACAGTGCTGGGAACTTTTGCATCAACCTAATAGATGGAACTGTGTCCCGGATATGTGATTATCCAAGAACTGACCTTGTTTACTCTCCCATTTTCTTTTGCATTATTTAGCAATTGGCAAATTGATTTCATTCCTCTTTTCCAGGGTTGAGAATCATACAAACAGGCTTAATGATATGTTCCTTGATTGCAAGCCTTGCTTGTATGACTTGTGTTATTAGCTTTGTTTTTATTATCATTGTTATTTTTTTTTAATTAATTCATGAGGAAAGCTTGCTGTTCACATCTGAACAAAATACTGAGTTGAAAATTTCAAATTTGAAACTTGAGGCGATATTCAACTGCTATACAAATGTAATGCAGGTATTTCTCCCAGAGGCAAAGAGAAACATTTTACACCTGAGGGTGACTTTATATGGCTACGTATGACCAAGAAATGTGCTTCTGTCTAGCTGTAGTGTGTGTGCTGATGAATGGGTGGGGGTTTATGTGTGCAGAGCGATGATGGAAGGAATTTGATGGTGGGTTGGAACTCATTTGCTGCAGAGAAAAATTCTTTTTTTTTTTTTTTTTTTTTTTTTTAAACCTGGGGGCAAGTCAATGGCAGGCCAGGATTACAAAAACAATAGCAGAACCACATTCCATCAATTAGTGTAAGAATGGCAAAATAGATACATAGGTGGAAAGAAAGACAAAAGTAAGAAAAAGATTTAGAAAGACTTAGAAGAATATGAAAAAGTTGTCAGTGTTAATTCCTGTCAGTTTTAAGTAATACACCCAGTATGAAATAGATTCATTAATTTGATTAATAAGTTGTAAACTCACTTAACACGTGTTTATTATATTCTTGCAGTTTCCAATTAACTCCCCAAAATCCCATATATACCACATATCAAATGTCGTCTTAAACATATTAAACATTTTTGTAGAAATTCATGAACTTAAAAAAAAAACCTGGCAAAATTTTCCAGTGTTCTGAAATTTTTTTAATAATCTTCAGTAAACATTCTTTTTATTTACTAATTGTTCATTCAAGGCGTAAGAGCCACTCAAGGTAACTGATTAAGGTTGTTGAATAAGCATAAGAGGAAGAGGTAAGAAGTGCAATTTATGATGTCATGTAGGAAACATAATGGTTAATGTTAAACTTAAAGAGTCTAAAACTGTAATGTTCAAGGAAGCATCCTGTCAGGTGTTTGTTCAATAAACTAATGGTTCTCAGGAAGAAGCTGTCCAAATGGAACTTCTTTATTACTAACAGAATTCAAAGGGAATGGGAATGATTCGTCCCAGTGTACATGGCATAACGCGTCTTATCGGTGAAGGTTAGAACTGTGGAACTAAGGAATGTGGTTTGTCTGAATACTTGCCATAGAAATTCTCTACCATCAACAAAAAACCCATTTTCATCAGTTATCGATTAGCCTAATCATCTATCATTAAATTCAGCTTGCTTGCTGTGTGAGATAGTTGTACATGTTACTTTCTAAAGTGTGTATTCAGTGTTCAAGCTTACATAAAAGGTAAGGTTGCAAACGTTAATGTTCAAGGACATCTGCATCTGGGATATAAGCAAAACACTATACTTCATCATACTCTAAAAAGCAATCGGTAAGTGTGTCAATTTATAAAATTTGTAACATTTACATAGAATTTATATGTAAATAAATTTCAGCTGGTAAACATTTATTTTTTAAATATATTTTTCAAATAAGAAAAATTATGTTTGTATAATATACTTGTATGTACTCGCATATCATGTGACTTTGGAAGACCTAATTTTGAAGCTAATTTTAAGAGGGGTGCATCATACATGAGATGTAAAATTATTGTATGTACTGCTGACCCTGGCTACACCATTGACCAAACTATATATCCAATTACTATAGTGAAATTAGCTTCAAAATTAGGTCTTCAAAGGTCGCATGATATGCAAGTATATATGATATATGAAGATTTCTTGAAATATGAACCTAACAAACACCATGCAGTGTTGATTCCTATGTTCACACAGACTATAACTATTAACACATTATCTTTGATATTGTGCTCTCTTCCCTAATAAATATAAAAATTTTGAACTATATATATATATATATATATATATATATATACATATATATATATATATATATATATATATATATATATATACATATATATATACATATACATATACATATATACATACATACATATATATATATATACATATACATATACATATATACATACATACATATATATATATATATATATATACATATACATATACATATATATATATGTACACACACACACACACACACACACACACACACATATAATTCAAAACCTGCGGAGGGTCGTTTGGGGACCTTGTGGCATCCGTTGCACCAGGTCCCTGTATTCGTCCCTCCAAAAAGTGTGGATGGCCCTGCACAAAGCCTTCACCACTATAAGTATGCAAATGTGCGGGTGTCGGGCTTTCAGTTTCTGGGAACTGATCTGTCTGACCCTCATACGTCGTGTTCGACGGGAGAGTCCATCATATATATATATATATATATATATATATATATATATATATATATACACACACAAATGTAGGTCAGTGCAGAGGATTCAGAAAGAGTTGAATAAGTCTAATGGTAATTATGAAGATACGACAGCTCGGAAAACTCACTCTGATCTTTCTGATACAAAAAAGAACTCCCGAATTGCTGATGAGGGCTTCAGACTCAACACACTGCATCAAGCCACACGAGCAGGAAAACCTAAACATGGCTTTCAGACAATTTCTGTTTCCACGTCACCCCTCACATGTGGCCACCTAACTCCTCAGACTACAACCCCCTTGGTTATTATGTGTCAGGTGCAGTTGAGCGAGAAAGAACAAATCTCTTTGTAACACCAAAGCACCAACTGAAACAAGGAGACCATCCAGAAGAGTTGCAGGAGATTCCAAAGTTGTCTAGAGGGCGTGGTTGAAACCAATATCAATTTTATTGAATAAATTTACTTTTTAGTATTTGAAGATATTTTTGTGTCGTTTTGGTAAATAAATCTGTTAAAATGAGATGTCAGTGTTATCTTCATTTTTGTGTAATTTACACAACAATTTATTCATCACACCCTGTATATATGTGTGTGTGTATGTGTATGTGTATATTATGTATATGCATATATATGTATGTGAGTGTGTTTGTGTGCATATACATATATACAAACACATACACATGCCAACACACACACATACTCATATATATTATCACTTTATATATACAGTGTAACCCGGATATAAGAGACCCTGATATAAGAGAAACCCGGATATAAGAGAGATTTTATCTGGTCCCAAATTAGAGCCTGTGTTAATGTATATATAATAGACCAAATCCGGATATAAGAGAAACCCGGATATAAGATACTTCTTCTCCGGTCCCGACAACTCTCTTATATCCGGGTTACACTCTATATATATTAAAAATTACGGTATGTATAACAATGCACATCTTTATATAAATACGTATACTAATGAAAAACATATAGGTTTGTACCACTTGCACCCCTGAAGATGTTCTTGGAAAAAGATCGAAAGTACTTGGGAAATAAAAATAAAAGAAATTTAAACAGCTGTAGAATATTTCTCTTATCCTTTAACATCAATACAAGGAAGGTTATTCGTGAGTATGAATGGATTTTGTTAAAAATTAGCAGACATAATATCTGTAATTTATTCAGTCAAACATGCCTAAAAGAGGATTTTCCACCTAAATACACAAATATATATATATATATATATATATATATATATATATATATATATATATATATTATCACTTTAGTGGATACCCATATTTGAGTAGATGCCCTGTTTAGTTATTAAACAGTATATTTACTTATTTTCATCCATCGAGAAATCTTATTGAAGAAAAATATGCCATTGTGTGTATATTTTTCTTTAATAAGAAAAAGCAAACACAGGTTCGATCCCTGTCAGAGAATGTATTTTCTTTACTAAGATTCCTCTCATGGGCTGGCCAATAGCCTTATACACTCTGTTTAATAAATTAAATGAGCTCTCAATTTTAAATACGAAGTGATAAAAATGTCAGATTAAAATAAATAAATCTGTTAATTTTACATATATATATATATATATATATATATATATATATGCAACTGCCGCATCATCCATAAACAGTATGAATTTTGTGCCCAGTTTTGCATGCAAAACTCAATATTTACTTCCAGAATTTTCATTCATTTTAATTCCCACAAATACTCTTGGTGTTATGCCTTCTCAAGAAAGGCATTTTGTGGTTTTGTATCTTTGACAATATACAACATATCTGGTTCACCTATCATCTTTAGAGTCACCTCGTATACTATATTAGTAGTTAAAGATTCTCCACTGAGAGGTGACTTTTTTTTATTTCTACATTAACAAGAGTATGGCTGGATATGTATCACATGTGCACAGTGCCTTCATGCTATGTTTTTATTTATTTAATTTCTTTTATTAGTCATATTGTGTTATGTTGTCGGTGCATAGGCATATATATATCTACGTGTATGTATATACATTGTATATTTATACATACTTATGTTTATACATTTGTGTGTGTGCATTTCATTGAATGTGATAGATAAAGAAAATCTTTATCAAGAAAAGTTTTTCTAATGTTCTTACAGTTTCCCTTTTATGGTGTGCTAAGAGAGTGTAGAAACTATTCATAATGATCATTGTCCTCAAGCCCTTTCAGCCAATCCATTTCAAGGGGTTTGTGATTAGTATATTTTCCTGTATTCATGTTCTAAGTTGTATTATGTAGAAGTAGTAGTATTTCTAAGTAGTGATAGATTAAATGGAGCAGTAGTTCCATATTGGCAGTAGTCTTTAAATGACAGCCAACATGTTACTGGTGTTGTCAAATAAGGTAAGGTCATCTGCAAGAACATTAGAAAACTTATTAAAAATAAATTTTCCTTGTCTGCAACATTTATAAAAGAAAGGTTGCTACCCAAATATACAATATACTTATGAGGTGTGTCCGAAAAGTAACGGGAAATAGCAGTTCATTGGTGTGAGAGGCATTGTACACTGTGAGTTCTTGCACAGGGCCAGACAATCATTCAGCAATTCTACAAATTCCTGCAGCTTTTGCTTCACTTAGTTCATGAGAAGAGACAAGATTTGTGACAGGACAAATCGTGGCTGCTTCACCATGACAATGCACATGCTCACAATGCCCTGAGCATCCAGCAGCTCCTGGCCAAGAAGAACATTGCTGTACTGGAACAACCTCTCTATTGATCTGATCTTGCTTCTTGTGACTTTTTTCTTTGTCCCCAAGCTCAGCGGGATAATCAAGGGACATATTTTGAATATGAGGAGGTCATCTAGAAGGTCGTGACGATGGAGCTGAGGGGCCTCCATGAAGAATCCTTCCAGCAGTGCATAAAAACATGGCAGACAAGGATGGAAATGGGCATTAGACTCGACAGCGGATTACTTTGAAGGAGAAACCATGTAGTTTGTTGTTTGATATCGAAATAAATTATTTGTGACATCAGTCCTGTTACTTTTCAGACTGAGCCAGATGCACTTGTTCATATATATATACAGTGTAACCCGGTTATAAGAGACCCGGATATAAGAGAAACCCGGATATAAGAGAGATTTTCTCTGGTCCCAAATTAGAGCCTGTGTTAATGTATATATAATAGACCAAACCCGGATATA
Source organism: Acanthosepion esculentum (assembly GCA_964036315.1). Taxonomy (NCBI): domain Eukaryota; kingdom Metazoa; phylum Mollusca; class Cephalopoda; order Sepiida; family Sepiidae; genus Acanthosepion; species Acanthosepion esculentum. The sequence continues at coordinate 44,609,196 of OZ038500.1, forward strand.
AGAGAAACCCGGATATAAGAGACTTCTCCTGTCCCGACAACTCTCTTATATCCTGGTTACACTGTATATATATATATATATATATATATATATATATATATAATATATATATATATATATATATATATATATATATATATATATATATATATGTGTGTGTGTGTGTGTGTGTGTGTGTGTGTGTGTGTGTTGTAGTTTCTTTACTGTAATGGTATAGACCAAATTCAGCTAAATATTTTCACAAATATATACTCAAAAACAATTTTCTTATCAATCTGCATAATCTGAGACCCTTATAAAACACAATTCACTGAACTCTATATTAAATAAACATCTCATTATGCAGGATACATTGCATACATATGAAAACTAAGCCTGCAGATTAAACTCAGTAATTAAATCAGAAATCAAGTTATTAATTTAAGGAAATTGATAAGTTGAAACCAATTCTTAAATCATGATCCTTGTTGAAAAAAAAAAAAAATAATAAAATGTTGATCTTTCTTGGCTGGTTCGGTTGAAGTTCACTCTGATGTATATAATAAGTTTAGCATTTATATATTTTGAATAAGTGAATAAACTTGAACCCTGATCAGCATTCCGGATAGGACAGAGCTGGATATGTGGCGGTGGGGATGTAGCAGGTTAGAGTTGAATCAAATTAAAAAGAAAACTGGCAAAAAAAAAAGAGTGAAAGGTAACGAATACCAAAATCCTATCACAATAAATGCAGAAATTAAACATGAATGTTTATGCCCAAGAACAGTTACTTATATATGCATATATCTGTGTTTACATATATTTATTTCCATCTGTAAATTATGTTTGTTTTCATACATGTGTGATTTTTGCCCTCCTTCTGGTTGTCAATATTTCTATCTCTCTCAAGATAAATTCAGGCACATTCTTTATTTCTCTCTCATTTATTCATGGTGAGTCGTGAGTTCAATCCTCACTTGATTCCCAATACTTGTAGTCATATGCTATGGTCAATGTCATCGTCTTCATTGATATGTCGGGCATGTTTGTCAAGTCATGGATGAAGGAAGTATTCAAGCAGGATTCTACTTCCTCTCACATTGTCCATGTAATTCAGAAGTGGATGGCTAAGAATTTTTAAGCTCATATCACCCTCAACATATCCCTTAGGAACATATAATTAATAAGGAAAAATTTTGCAAATGTCAGTTTGCTTGTTTTCTGGAGACAAATATTAGTTGATAATACCAAAATACTATAGAGCAAACACTGCAAAGATAATTTCAAAATACCTAAAAATATTATTATACAAAAAAACAACCTCCATTAAATAAATCTTTCACTATGAGAGGCTACATTTTGAATAGCATTTAAAATATTTAATATGCATATAAAATAGTAATACATATAAAATATTTGTGAAAACTATTTTATATATAATATAACTATATGAAACATATATGCTTGAATGTGAAATTCATCATTCCAAAATTACCAGGATGTAGTCAATAAAATCATATCTGCCACACTAATAACATTTAGCACTTGATAATGACTAAGATGGTTGAAAATATCTTGGATGAAAACAGAACAAAAACATGAAATTTAGAGAGGTTGGTTACAATTCTAATTTGGATATATACACAACTTAGTTGAAAACAGACAGACTTTGTCATTTGAATTTTTTCTCTCTCCTTATATATATATGTATATATATATATATATATATATATATATATATATGAAGAAATATAGTCTTAAAGTGTGCTATATTTATGGGATAAAGTGCTCAATATCAGAGATAGAGCATGTGTAAATATAAAAGTGAACATAGAAGTCAACTCTAAGTGTTGACTTCTATGTTGACTTTTATATATATATATATATAGAGAGAGAGAGAGACAGAGAGAGGAAGAGAGAGGGAAAGAGAGACAGAGAGAGCATTATATTGGAATAGTCTTTACACTCAATTTCACACCAGATCAACTGCATGCCAAGAACTGAAGAAATACTTGGGTGAAATAAAATTAAAAGTTAAATATGAAAGATTCAAGTCTTGCGATATTCATTAGTCTGCACATGTTCTCATTAATTGGCATGCCAACTTTATTATATATATATATATATATATATGTATATATATATATATATATATATATATATATATATATATATATGTGTGTGTGTGTGTGTGTGTGTGTGTGTGTGTGTATATACATGCACATGCACATGAATGAGAGATGCTCAGAATTTGAAATCCAAAGTTTTTGTAGAATCTAGCTTTTTGATTCTTTTTCTTTTTAAATATATATATATGTATGTGTGTGAGTGCATGTGTGTGTCTGTGCCTGTGTCTGTGTAGTGGAGGTTAGCATCAGAATATATATATATATATATATATATATATATATATATATATATATATATATTCTGTCCAGTTTGCATCTAGGAAAGTTGGTTCACTGAGTTGTTCCAGATAATGTTTCTCACCAGAATTTATCTTACATATTTATAAGTCTACCATTCATCCATCGATTGAATATTGCTGCCACATCTGGTTTTGTGCTTCTTCCAAAGATTCTTGACAAAATCCAAAGAAGAATCTGCAATATTACTTGTCCTGATCTGGCATCTTGGCTTCAGTTATTTTTCTACTGCACTAAAGTAGCTTTCTTGTGACTCTACAATTATTTTCATGGCAACCGTTCAGATAGGCTTTCTTCTTTAATACCCTGACTTCATGAAATTAAGTGAAGTAAAAGATTGTCAACTCGGTCTCATTATTTTAGTTTTGAATTTGCTAGTTGTAACCAGAAGTTCCATGCTAATTGTTTCTTCTCCTGTACTTCTTGTCTGTGGAACTCACTTCCGGATTCTTGCTTTCTACAATTTTCAAAATTTAAATATAATGTCAGTTTTCATCTTCTGTCTTCTTGAATTCTGTCTTTTTATTGTACTCTTGATTTCTTTAATAATCCCTTGCATCTTAGTGGCTTTATAACCTTGCTTTGGGTGAAGGCATTTCCAGCATAAAACTACAAAATATGTTTGACATGTTGGATTGTCCACAGTACTTTCTTGGCAAATGACATTGTGATTTCTTGTATAATAACTTTTCATTCATTTTTAGATATTAATTTCTAAGAATTAAAAAAATCCTCAGGTATAACAGGTGATAAAAATATTAGGTTTCTATAGGTAGAAAAAAAGATAATTGCAGAAAATATTTAGATAAACACAAATTTTGAGGAGTTAGTGAAAAGAGAGATCTGAACTCCAAAAAAGGTCAAACAATATAAAGATTTCAAAGTAACATTTGAATCATAAATTAAAAAATGAAAAGTAGTCTAATGTATACATTTAGAAGTGACATCAGGTTTGGGGTGTACAAGAATCATTAACTTAAATAGTGAATCTCTCAACATCAATTTATTTTTCTTTTTAGACAGGAGTTGGGAAAGGCGTTCTTACATTTAAAGATGGCAGGCAGCTTCTTGAAATGACTCATCACATTATCCCAAAGCATTATTATCAGAGAAGCTGACTAATAGTTTACAGAAGGCTTGACAGAATATTAGAAAGATGTTCAAATTGAGTACTGCTTATCTTGTAGAATTCAACTTTTTGACAGAGTAGGTAAAATCTTTTGATCAGACTATAGGGGTGGGGAGGATGTCAAAATTTTGATCATGAGCAGAACATCTAATTTATTTAACAAATGAAAAGCTGGCAATCTGCTAAAAACTCAACTTTGAAAATATCTAGGTAAATGGGCCTTCCTCATGGATATTTCACACCTGTGCCAGAGATTGTTCAAGCCCTAAGTAGATGCCATGATTTCAAATGCTGATTTTCAAGGCAAGCAGAACCTCCCTACTTGAAATATGGATACAACACAATATTTCCATCACACCCATGTGGCCTATTTACACACACACACACACACACACACACACACACACACACACACACACACACACACACACACACACACAAATTTGCTATATTTACCAGAGAATAGTGCTCAGTAATAGAGATAGAGCATTTGCAGATATAGACAGTATGAATATAGAAATGAAAACTGTATGGTGGCAATCAGTTTCATGCCTCAAGTGATCTTTAGACAATATATATATATGTCTAGAGAGTGTCTTGATCACAAGAAATTGTAAATTTGCACCCAGCCTCTTACCATATTTCACCATTCCTGTCAGATCTCCTATTATCAGTGTGGGATATCTAATGACAAAAGTGATAGAGACAAAAAGAAAAAGAATCTAAATGAAATCAGCTAGATTATATAAAAAAAATATTTAATTTAAAATTCTCAACATCCGTCATTCATGTTCATGTGTAGTCGCACCAACATAACAATTATATCTGATGAAGGCCTAAAGGGTGAAACATGTCACACAAAAATCTTTTCCTCATATATTGTTTTTGATATATAAAAGTTTATATATTGTTATCTCATATATATATATATATATATATATATATATAATTAATATAAGTAAAAGCTGATTGATGTTATGTTCAGCATCACAACTCCAGAGTTTCATAGACAGACTCTCCATGAATCACTCCTCCCACTCATCAGTGGGTATCAGATATCCTGCTACACCAAATATATATATAAGATGACTATTGACATTGTATTTAAAGTTTTGAACATTATGGTTGACAAGAAAGCAGGAAGCTGGAAGAGAGTTCCACAAACTAGAAATGCAGAAGTAACTTAGCCTAGAACTTACGGTTGCAAGTAGCAGTTTCAAAAGTAAAATAATGAGACCTAACTGTCAATCTAGTACCCTGCTTAAAGTTGAGAAGTTGAGCTACTAAAGAACAATTAATTACTAAGAAAATATTTACAGAAAAGGCACAAGGAAGCTACATTACAGAGGTGTGAAAGTGACTGAAGCTGAGATGCCGGGTAAAGATCGATAACATTGCAAATTCTGCTTTGGATTCTGTTAAGAATCTCTAACAGAAACACCAGACCAGATGTGGTGGCAATATTTGATGTATGGATAAATGTTTAAATGTGCAGGATAGATTCTGGTTTTGTATAGATCTCTAATCTTCTACTGCTAAAACATTTAGGGTCCTCTTAAATAAATAAAAATTTGTTCCAGTTGTCGCTTAGACTTCATGAATCCCATAATCGCAACACTGGTGTTTCAAGAGGAAGTCAGCCTGACCCTTGCCAGGATGGTTTGAATTCAGGGTTTTCCTTCTCATAGACTGGTTGCCAACCAAGGCCATATGGTCCAGTCTGTTCTGCTATTTACTCATATCTGGAGGGAAGAGATGGATTCATAACTTTCCCAAGGGTATTAACACATTAGTGAGTGTAATAAAATCAACCAGAATTTGAACTCAGCTCTCTGATTCCTCATTCCAAGCTGCTAAACATTACTCCATTGTGCCTCCACACTTCACTTTTCTTAATAATACAAAATCAACTTTCTCCTTTCAATTATAATTCTACAAGGCAGTATCAACTTCTAGACGTTTTCCACAAATGCAAATCACTCTGCAACTCCTTCCATTCATCAAATGGACACTTTTCTTTTTAAAGGATTGTCTGAGTATTTGAGAATTTCACTGATACTTTATTCTTTCTAGTAAGGATTTTTATAACTTCTCCTACTACTATAAGTCCCCACATGATTAAGGACATTTTTCTCTCCCAAGCTTAATTTCATTAAGCTCTTAAAAGAATATTTTGAGTAACCCCTTACTCCGGCCCTTTCACATATCAAATTATTGTAAATAAACAAAGTATTTTTGTTTCACTTTCACACTGAGCAGTTCATTTTTTATTGTGTGTTTAAAAAGATGTTATGTGATATTTTTTGTATATGGGTTATGTCGCTATAAACTGAAAGGTTTTTAAAAAAAATGAAAAATAAATAATTAAATATTTTAAATATGCAGATATACTCAAGAAATTTAGGTGAAAATTTCTCAAAGGTTTAAGTGAAAATTAGTATGTTAATAAATAATAATAATAATAATAACATATCATTTAATATTATAATTATCATTATATTATAATTACATTATATCACCATTATATCATTCAACATTGTAATTATCACACTTATAAGAGGATGTCAAGAAATAAAAATAAAAGATTCACTCGTTATAAAATCATTGGAAAAATTTATAATTAAATGCAGCACTGCTCAACTTAGTGACTGTGGATTATTTGATAATTAAGACTGTCATCATTAAACAGTCAATGTTTTATTGGTGGGAAGCCATTAATAAGTAGTTTTATTGCAATTCAACTTGATTTAATTGCAATCAAATCAGTTAATTTAATTGGAAATTTAACTGAAAAACATTTAACTCAAATTTAATTTAATTTGAAAATATAGGTCCTTTAAATATAAGTGAGTTTGTACTTTATACACACACACACACACACATACATACACATATATACACACACAAATATATATATATATATATATATATATATATATATTTATAAATAAATGACAATAAGAAAACAGTAACTGCTGATGCGTTTCGTCCAATGCGGACTTTTTCAAAGCAAGAAACGAAATGAATTTAATT
>OZ038500.1:44620762-44628262 GCA_964036315.1 Acanthosepion esculentum
ATCAACATCTGAGGTACAAGAGAGACTGCCATATCTAATAGTGACTCAACATTACAGAAACAGAAACTAGTATCAAAATAAGGGAGGTAATTCACCTATCATATCTTATCATGAGAGATATTAAGACTTAGCAGGTGGGAACGACCTGGAGAAGATTTATTAGTCATGATGAGGTAAAAAAAAAAAAAAGAATAAAAAGATTCTAACCTCTAAAAGAAGGAAAATGGGAACAAAATGTGAAAGTCTTGGAAGCAAAAAAAAAACAACACTTAAAACATCTGAGACATAAATAGCCAAAGAAATGAAGAAAGAATACTAAGCAAAGTTTAACAAACCTGCTAAATAAATTGTCTCAAAAGAATGTTTTTTGTTTTCTTGACACCAATATCACTATATACCTGCTTGGCAGTTTGTATTGTTTAAAAAGATATTTTTAGAATTTTGATAAAACCCAAACATATGAGTAGATTTATCATTTTTGTTTGAGAACTGACAAAAAAATGTTAAACATTATTTATAATTTGTCTTTTTAGTTATTTCTTTGGAATATGGTGAATAATAAATATTGCCTTATAGTTGGTTCACATATCTTCATAATCTTGTAAAAATAAAAATATTCTTGTAAAGAAACAATCTAAAAAATAAATAAGTGTTTAACATTTTTGTTGTCATTTCTCAAGAAAAAAGAAAATGTATAAATCCAGTTTCATATGTTTTGAGTTTTATTAAAATTAATTCAAAAGAGGGCTCCATACTGAGAGTAGAGCAATAATTATTTATTATAATTTTTTCATATAGACAAAAAAAGCTGCATTTTTGTACTCTTGTAGTGAGTAAATCTTTTTTGTCTATATGAAAAAAATATAATAAACTATATATATATATATATATATATATATATATATATATATATATATATATATTCTTGATATATAATATATAATACATAATAATGTTCTTGATATATAAAAATGTATATCCTTATCTCATATATACAATTATATTTGTGTGTATGTGTGTGTGTATGTGTATAAGTACCGACTCATATATTTATGTATGTGTGTGTGCATGCATGTGTTTGCATTTGTAGTCTGTGGAATATATTATTGAATATCCTTGCATAATCCAAGAATCTTTTACATCTGAATAAATTCCATTTATGCTTATAATTAATTCCTGTCAATATCAAAACTAAATTGACAACCACAAAATCGACATCCTGTTGAATTCAAAATCACAAATTTTTAACAAATTGATTGGGGTAAGGAAAACAAGCTAATCCAACTTTTTCATAATCATGTGGACTGCAGTTAAATTTATACAACAATAGCCATATTATGCATTTTAGACACACAAAGATCTTTTGGGAGTTGCTTGTAGTGTAATGGTTATGAGTACAGAAAATGCACCCAGTTCAAATTCAAGGGCTAGTCTCTTGCATTCACTTTTAAAAATTATTTTAGGAACGGCATTAATCAGTCTCTTCTCAACCTTAAATAGTACAGTAGACTGAACTCTCAAGCATTGGCTGACAACCAGTCTAATAGAAGGTAAACTCTGAACTTCAAACCATAGAGAAAGTAACAGATATCCACTGCACTATCTTTTCCAAGAAGCCATGGTAATTCACAGATAATAAAAAAAGGAATCTATAGAGGGCCTTGATCACCTGTGTCCTGAAGGGACCCAGCATTTAAAAATATTAATAATATAATGGATTCATAGATAGTCTTTAGATATGTTCATGAAATAAGCCTTGGAATAAGGGTCTGTAAAAAATGAAAATACTTTTGATACACCTGAATATATAATAATAATAATAATAATAATAATAATAATACAATGGAGTCATAGACAGTTTTTAGATGCGTACATGAAATAAGCTTTAAAGTAAAGGGCTGTAAAAAATGAAGATACATTTGATACATGTGAATAATAATAATAATAATAATAATAATAATAATAAATCGAAATCTCAAAAATGTGGCACATGGGAACATCAACAATTCCTGTTGTAGTTGGAGCCCTTGGACTGGTTGGAAAAGATTCCAGTAGGCTGATTGAAGGGATCCCTGGAAGTCCATGCTTCAAAGAGATACAAAAAAATTGTTCTGACAAGTACAGCCCACACTTTACGAAGGGCTTTATCTATGTAATTATTTTTTTTTTTTTTTTTTTTTTTTTTTTTCAGTGGAAAGTGTCATGATGCCATTTCTAACCTTAGGTCCCTGGGTGGGACCCGGAAAGAAATGTGTAAACGCCAGATATCAAAGGAAATAAAAATAATAATAATATAGTGGAGTCATAGATAGTCTTTAGTTGTGTACATGAAATAAGCTTAAAAGTAAAGGTCTATAAAGAATGAAAATGCTTTTGATACACCCTAATATATAATAGAAATAATAATAAAAATAATAATGTGGTGTAGCCACCAGGAAACCACTCCACTATATTTCCCAAGAACACATGGCAATTCCCAAGCAGTAAACAAAAGGAATCTGGGAAGAGCCATGATAGTTTATGTTCTTTATACCTTTTATCTTTGTGCCACATCAAATTGAAACATTGGTTCCTATAGGCTCACCAAAGTTAAGCAATGTTGAACCTGGTCACTACCTAGATGGGTGACTACTTTGGAATACCAGGTGCTGTAAGCTTGGATGTGCAGGTGGTGTAGTGGATAATGTCTCAGAATTGTTAATTAGTACACTAAGTTCCAATTCCAGTTGGATTTGTTATATTAACTTATGCACAAATACCCTTGGGAAAGATAGGAATCCACTGCTTCTCCCCACAAATGGTAGATTTAGTAAGACTATCAATAAAAACCATTATTATCTCAAAAAAATAAATAAATAAAATTGCATACAAAATATTTATAAATGACCCATAGAGGTACTGATATGCCTCTAAACAAAAACAACCAATTTGTGCCAGACTAAGTTAAACGTATAAAACATATCTCTATTTTTTTTTAGGAAAAAAAAAACTTTATTTTTTAGCCACATCAGATGGCCATATGTTGTAAGATGTTTTCTACAGGTTTTCCGATTATGGATTCACCCACCATCCCTGACAGTGGATCATTTTCACTTGTCTCATAACGGAAATAATTATGTATGCATTTTCCACTGGTGCCAGGATTTACTGTTTGCCTGCAGCTTAAATTCCAATATTGAGAATGCTGATTTTCAAAGCAGACATGCAGGATCTTCCCTCTGTGGAATATGAGTGGAGCATGATCTTCCCATCCCTTTCCCCCTTCTACTTAGATCTTCATTGTGTCAGCCATGAATCTCGTCAGCTATCAAAGATGGTTTAGACCGACAAATATCTATTAAGCAGATTCTTTTCTGTCTGTAAATGATTAGATAAAAAAAATACTTCAATGTCTGAAACGTTTAACGAAAGGTTTCAGTTGGTATGTTTTCAATTCTTCTTGAAGTGTATATTGTATATGATAGCCTTCGAGGAATTTTTGGCTGGAACTCACTATTATATTTAGGTGGAAGTTTTGTGTATCTTGTTATCTATGTTACCACACCCAATTAGAAAGCCTGAGTTATTATTATTATTATTATTATTATTATTATTATTATTATTATTATTATTTTTGTTTTATTTTTTGCACTTCATTGAGTAAGATACTTTTTAGAAAAGGTTTCTGTAATGTGACAAATAAATAAAAGACTCTTTCCCCATTATAATGGTTCCAATAATCTAACAAAGAAATAAAAGATTTTTTCCCATTATAAAGGTTCCTATAAATGTGACAAATAAATAAAAGATTATTTTCTTATTATAATTTTTCCTATAATGTGAGAAATAAAAGTTTATTTTCTTATTATAAAGGTTCCTATAATATCAGAAATAACTAAAAGATTATTTTCTTATTATAAAGGTTCCGATAATGTGAGAAATAAAAGGCTCTTTTCTTGTTATAATGGTTCCTATAATCTGACAAATAAATAAAAATGTGATTCCCACAATAAAGATTGTTAGTTCACACTAAAAAAAATAAAATGTGAGCACCCTCACACCACCAATATAATTCTAAAAAAACAGAAAGTATTTTGAAGATGCATTTTCAATGAAAATGTTACATAATTTTTCTGGAATTATACAATCTTCCTGGAACTTTGGTCGAAACAGCCAGATAACCGAGATAAGCCTGGTTCTCCAAAATTACCTGTTCTTTGTAGCTCTTAGTAAATTTTGTCTTTTTACTATCTCTCCTAAACCCTGTTATGACATCCATTTACACAAGTTCTCTAGGTCGGTTATGCAATGCTTTTCTCTGTCTCTTTTGCCTTCAATATGTCCCTTAAGAGTGTCAAATTTCCCAAGCCGCCTTTCCTCATTATGTGTACTAGAAATTTCAACTATATCTTCCTGATGTTAACTATAAGTGTCCTTTTTGTTTCCATTTTCTCTAAATCTTTGTCATTTCTCACATCTTCAGTCCACTGTATTCTCAGCATCCTTCTGTAGAACCACATTTCTGTTGTTTCAAGCCTTTTCTTCATCTGTGAGGAAATTGTCCAGCATTCACTGTCATATTGGAGGACTGATATTATGTAACAGTTTTGTACTCTTTTCTTTGTTTCTAACAAATTTTCCCTGTGTTTTAATTATAAATTATAAAATTACTGTTTTAACCATTCCTTTTATTATGACTAATCTGTTACTTTACTGATGGCAAGATCATCAAATTTATCCATTTAAAATACTAGATTTATTAAAAAGTATATTCAGTTTAAATACAGGACTTTAAAGAGCCAGTGAATACATAATTTTCCTATTACTAAGGTGTTGTTAACAAACGGAAAGTGAAATCAGTTCTTGCTACACAAATTTCCATTTCAGTTTTATTGAAATTATTCATAAGTTTGCATGTACATTTTAATTCAAAAGCAGGCCTGTGAATATTTCTACAAAATTTTAAAAAACTTTAAAAAGTAATTCTATTTATTACTGAATAATTTCCGAAAAGCTTGTTCATGCTTCCAAATATATGATTTTATTGCTCAGCCCAGAGTAGGTTCTGTCCAGACTGAACGGAAGGAGAATGACAAACGCATATACGCGCATGCAAAGTCTCACGCAGTGTGTAATAGACAGAGAATCAGCTCATCTTTTATTACATTGATATATAGAGAGTATATTTTATATATTTGAACGTTTTTTATGAATTTGTGTATTATGATATAGGAAGAATTTTGGAAGCGTCGAACTATACAATTGAATAATTTCATTTTATTATTTTTGAAAGAAAGAATTTTTTTAAATGTTAATTGTAACATATTTTGTGCTACAATTGCAGAATAATTGAAAAGTAAAATTTTAATCATCTTTTTTTTCTGTAAAAAATTCCGACGATTTGAAAGTTTAATAAAGAAAAGAATCATTTAAATTGATTTTAAATACTGTACGGGTCAACGCCAATTACAATAAAGCAATAGAGCATGTGTATTTTATCTTTTTGCTGGCAGGACGTCTTTTTTTATTTACACTTCTATTTCAATGTATTCATGGGAAAACGTGGAAAGAATTGCAGAAACATGATTGTGAAATAATGATACTTTAATTCGTAATGAAAATTTTTTTCATTAAAAATTTTTTTTAAAAAATATTTGCGTAATTTTCTTTTGAACTGCAAACAGAATTTTTGAGACTCCATTGAAAGAATTCAAACAGAAGTCTCATCAAAGAAAATTCATAATTTATTGATACTTTTTTTTTTAAAATAAAGTCATCCAAAAAAATTTGATAGGCATTTTATTTTGGAAAAAAAGTCTCTCTCTTTATGCAAAAAATTTCATTCCTTTAAAAGGACACTCAGAGATTTGTTTTGAACAAGATCTTCGTCTCTGAAGAACATGCACATATGTAGGGACACGTGATCAACTTTAGCTGCAGCTTTGTTGTCTAGAACACTCTTTTCTTTTGCAAAAAGAAAAATAAATGAACACTTGTGTAAAGAGAAAAAAATGCTCACTTTTTTCTCCATGTTTATTGTCTATAATAAACTAGGAAAACTAGTTATAATATTTTATTTTTTTCCATGGCGTTTCTTCCTTCAAGTCTTCTCTCAGATCCAGCAAAAGTGGTTTTGGGATTGAATAATGCTGCTATAAATAATCGATAAACAAAGTCCATACAATTTAGTTAGACTTAGATTTTTTTACAATTTTATGAATTTGTGTAAAAAACTTTAAATGCTAAACTTACAGTGTGATTTAAAAATATATAATGCTTATAATGCAAGTAAAAAGGTAGGTAAAATAATACTAATGTATAATTGGGTATTCTTGCATAAAAATATTAATCTTTATACATACATATATACATGCATACATATGTTAATCAATCCATATCTATCTATCTATCTATCTATCTATCTATCTATCTATCTATCTATCTATGCTAGTCTGTTCATATCTGTCTCTACCTATGATTGCATTTTTCCAATTTTCGAATAATTTTTACATCTGAATTGTATATCAAAATTTTAGATAAATTGTTCAACGTTAATATTATGTCCTGTAACCGTTAACATTTTCGATGTGTGTGTTTGTGTGCGCATGAAAATCCCCTCTCTCTCTCTCTCTCTCTCTCTAGAGAGAGAGAGAGAGAGATCGATCACCAGGTGAGAAATCAAAATCACCAACTCTATTGTGAGGACCACACCATTTACAGAATCATTCGACAATTCTAGCTTCACTTATCCGCGGTTAACTATGTTTAAAACTACTTTATAAAATATAGAGTAAAATAAAATATTTAACAAAAAGGTTCAAAGGATTAACATGAAAAGACATAGACAATAATACTGGTATTTTGAAAATATAAAAGAAAAAAGAGTTATAAATCGTCTGAGTGAACAGATCACGAGGAAAGCTCAAATCAATAAAAAAAGAAGTCCCGCTGATTGACTACTGAAATGTGTTTGTCTAATTCCTTTCATTTTTACTGTTAGTTTGCCAGTACATAAGGCAATATATAATGGCAAATATATAAGCCAACTATATTTCTTACCTTTTTAAATTATGGTGTCGATGAAAATGTTCTGAATACCTTGATGGTTTCGTATTATTGTAAGATTTCAAGCGATACTAAGCAAAATTGTACTACAGTGTAACCCGGATATAAGAGAAACCCGGATATAAGAGATATTTTATCTGGTCCCAAATTAGAGTCATACCTACCTAAACAAAATAGACCAAACCCGGATATAAGAGAAACCCGGATATAAAAGACTTCTTATCCGGTCCCGACAACTCTCTTATATCCGGTTTACACTATATACTTTCCCTTCCTCCAGCTCTCAAACATTTCTCTCTCGCGCTCTTATTCTATATATATATATATATATATATATATATATATATATATATATAATATCTGGATAAAATAAATGAAACAAAATTGGGTGTTTTTTATGAAAGTATTTATTTCTGTGTTTTTGTATATATTTATTTATTTAATATTTCAGACCAC
>OZ038500.1:44633262-44678262 GCA_964036315.1 Acanthosepion esculentum
AATGTTTTATTGAATTTTAGGTATTTTGGCTTTAAATTTGCAATAGTTAGCGATATTATCTTCTGACCATATCGTAAGACGTTTATGCACCTATAGTACAGACGTCCGTATTTACAAGATCGGCACGTTTATGCACACACACAAAAAAAAATTCAAAATTCTTTTTTACAAGATCGGCACGTTTATGCACACACACACAAAAAAATTCAAAATTCTTTTTAAAATACTGGCGGTCGCTGAATTTCCATTTATGATTAGTAAATATAGTTTTTACTTAATAACATTATTACCTAACCAGTACAAATTAACACAGAATTTTAAATGTTTATAAATTATTCCAATCAAATTTTTAAAAAAATGAAAACAATTCTTATAAAAATTCATTATCTATCGAATTTTCTTTCTTAAGACAATAGTGACCATAATATATAATATTCATAAAGGCAATTAAAAGCTTTTCTAATTAAATAATGTCTTAGCTTTATTGGATATTTCATTTTACGATTCAGAGCAGATTTTCGGTAACTGGGCGTCCTGGTTTATAAAAAGAAATTTATGATTTAAATTCTCCCAGGACTTCTGCTTATAACTAATATAAACTTTCCAAAAAGAAATTTCTCGAAATTTCACAAAATTCAACAAGTCGAGGCTAACAAATGCTATATATATATATATATATATATATATATATATATATATATATATATATATATATATATATTGATAAAGAGCACTTTACTTAGAAAGACTGTTTGCCTTAAAAGAGTTATGTGACAGAAATACACTGGTATACCGTTTATTTATTTATTTTAGTGTATTTATGTATTTATGTTCCATTTCTTGATACTGAATATTTATTTAAAAATATTACTTGCTTTAAAAGTGTTCTTTAGAGTTTTCTTTGAATAGTCGGATGTCAATTTCACTGGGAATTAACAAAGCAGTGTTTAAAAAGAAGAGTTGAAATTAATGCGTGCGATATTTCTCAGCTGCCGCATCCCTCTTTGTCGTCATCCTAGGAAGTTATCACCCAATATATGTAAATATATATTTAAAAATATATATACCATATTTGAGTATATACACTTTTGTAAAAATATGCATTCTCCGAGACGGGGGCGGGGGGGGGGGCGCATATTTTTCTAATAATATTTCTCGAATATTCAGGTTGGTGGATGGAAATAAATAAATATAGTGTTTAATATATAAATAAAAATAGAGCACCCACTCAATTATTGGTACCCATTAAAAATAATGTTTAAGCGTTATATATATATCTATATATATCTATATCTATCTATCTATCTATCTATCTATCTATATATATATATATATATATATGTATATATATATATGTTGACAGAAAATAAAATAGGAAATGTTTGAAGGACGATGCTAATTTTGATCATGTTAGGTACAATCATATTTAGTCGAGTACTAGATTTTCTAATAAAATTTGCAATGTCTTCTACTCCCTTGTAACGTAAAAACTCATACTAAAGTGAAAGAGTCCATGTTAAGAAAGAGTTTTGGTACAGAGATTCATACTGTTCTCTTTTTGTACAAACAGAGCCATTGGATGAGTGTCGTTTAAGAGGCTAAATATCCATTTCCGAGAACTGTAACCCATATTAGACATAGACCAGATTCTGGGCGGCCATGTAGTATGGACAATTGTCAAGATTGGCTAATTCTAAAAAAGTAGCAATGTCCGACCGCACGGCGTTCACAACAGAGATCAGAGCAAATATGGCTCCAAGAATGTCAATATAGACACGTATAGACCTGATTTAGCACTCAAGGAAATGTATTTAGAAACCAGTGCGTGTATCGATATGGATATGTGATCGGCTGCTGTCTTCCCGGGGGTGGAGACCGAACACGTCTCGTACCAACCACATCCGTTGACCGAAAAAAAAATTAGAAAGAATGTGTGATTCTCTAGTGTTTAGAAGGCTGATTACATCACTGCTTAGTGAGAGCTTAACGAAGTCCTCTGGTAGACAAGGTGGGATAATCCCACATAAATATTTTGTCAATTAAGAAACATAGGCTTCTTTTAAAAGATATCCATAAGGAAATAGACAACAGAAAGATGAGTTTTCCTCTTTGGTACTCATTTTGGTCTCATCTTCTTATACCTGAAATAGCGAGATATAACCGTAAACAGTTTCTTCTCTTTTCTTCTCTCGCACTTCTCACTCGTGGAACTCTCTTCTGGCTTCTTGCTTTCGAGTCAATTTTGATTTAAATGCAATGTCAATTGTTATCTTCTCTTCTTAATTCCCGTTCTTTTATTGTTCTCACTCCTTAATAATGTTTTTCTTAAATTCTTTTCGACCCAGTAACCACCTGTGTGTTAGTGGCTCTGTTGCTTTGCTTGGGTGAAATGGTTATATATATATATATATAATATGATATAAGTTTTATGAGGTATATTGTCAGCTGTCAATATACCTCATAACACCCTCAAGCGCTTAGCCTTGGAACAGGTGGAATGGAGATCAACGCGTTTTAGTGAACTCAGCAGTTTTCAATCTGCTTGTCTGAATCGTCTTCAGGAAGCGAGAGCAAGATCTAAAAGGTCAGCCAATCTAACAGTGATCTCATCCCACAATCCTCACTCTTGCTCCATGTGCAGCCTCCTTTGTAAATCACTAGGCGGGTCTTAAGTACCACTTAAGATTATCGCACAAAATTTCATAATTGAATCAATTAAGTTGTCAGATCCTCATACGTCGAAACCGACGGGAGAGTCCATTATATATATATATATATATATATAAGATGAGATAAATTTTTTTTATATATCAAGCACAATATCAGGGAAATTGTATGACAAAATGGAAAAAGTTTACTTGTGATGCGGATTAAATTTTTTATGTTAGTACGACTACATATGCGCACAAAGGAAGGGTGCTGTGGGATTTTAGAATTTAAAAAAATTTTTTACATTTTTTTATATCTAGCTGAATTTTTTAACGATTTAGTGATGGAAAAAAAAAGAAAAAAATATTCTTTTTCTTTCCATCACTTTTCTTAGTAGGTATTCCACATTGTGATAATAGAAGATCTGCAAATTTATTGTGGATGACTTTGTGATCAAAGCACTCTCTAGACATTAATGTCATACTGAATTGTTTCCTCCTTTGATTAGAGTAGCATTTTTTATGTCAAAATTGTGGTCAGTCTCGTTAGGGTGAGCAACCAATGCATTTGATACATTGTTTTGTAAAATGTCCCTTTTGTGTTCATATAATCTTTTATTTAAATTCTTTGGGGTTTCTCCTATGTATTTTTTGTGACAATTATTACAGGTGATGGAGTAAACACCTCCTTCAGGTTTTAGCTTATTGTTTTGTTTAGTATTGACTAAGTCTTTTATTGTTTGGTATGTAGTAGTAGCAAATTTTATTTTGTGTTTAGATACATATATATATAAATTTTCTGTGCACAACATCTGATAAGGATCATTGTTACCTCTTCCTCATATTGCTACACTTTCTTCACACACTGGTTTCTCTCTTATTTTGACCTGAAAACACATACTGTGAAGAGTCGAAATGCATAGGCTGAATAACTTTTTCTTTTTGTCTCATTCTCTTCACTTTTGTTCACATATTACTTTACATCCGACTAACACTTATATATATATATACACACACACACACACACACACACATATATATATATATATATATATATATATATATATACAATCAACTTCACACCAATAAAAAGTACATAAGTTATTTTTTGACTCAATATAAAATACAAACCCTATATAATCCTATATATATATATATATATATATATATATATATATATATATATATATATATATATATGTAAAAATTATAGGAAAGAACAATGAGATTTATAATTCAGAGTTTTTAGCATTTATTTTTATTTTTAAAACACAGTCCTTGATACAACATAGAGCATAATATTATTGTGTTTTTAAAAATACATAATCATTGCAACACTGGAATTCCCATGTTTCAAAACTGAAACTTCAATTCAAATTCAATCATAAAAATTAAACTTAAAATATAAAGTTCCATTCCATTATTGCTTTTGAAACCCAGATGATGTGTTGGAACATAGACACTACCACAAATTTCTACTTGAAAAAAGGAAGTTTGCATTGATAGACAGATAGCCCAGCCCCCACCTTGACTTGATCGACTTGATAGCTACAATACGTTAGATATATGAGTTTTCTAAATAAGTTAAATCCTAACACCCCTAAAATAAAAAAGATGGAATCTTCCTTAACCCAACATCTCAAAATATCAAATTTGTCTGGACTTATAAATTAAGTAAATCAAATTCTAAAAAGATATTCTTAGAATCGCTTGATAATGGAACGGAACTTTGTATTTTAAGTTTAATTTATGTGATTGAATTTGAATTGAAATTTCAGTTTTGAAACAGGGAAATTTCAGTGTTGCGATGATTATATATTTAAAAAAAAACAATTATAATATATATATGTATGTGTATGTGTGTGTGTGTGTTTGTGTGTGTCTGTGTAAATATATACATAAATATATAAATATATGAACTACGCACAAAATGCTGGTTTTATAGAAACAGTGCTCGATGTTATATAACAGAGCTATAAAGTATATATATTCATAAATATACATATCTGACACTGTTTGCACTACTCAGAGTTTCATGTCATATGCAATCGTCAGGTGCTGAGTGTATAATTGTTAAGGACTCATGTTTCTAGCTATATGTTTGTGTGCGTGCGTGTGTGTGTGTGTGTGTGTGTGTGTGCACATTATATTTATCTATAACTATTCTGACAGCTAAGCCAACAAGAAAACTATGGAAGCTTACACAAATCTTGCCTGCTATTAATTCCACTTTCTGAAGAATGCAAATAAGTTTCACCTCTCATTGCCTGGACAAATGATTACCAAATAGGAAGGAAAAAATAGGAATAACAATTTTCTTATACCTTATTGAATTATCAAATAGCATTTTTTTTTTACCCCACAAATTTGTTCTGACACACTTTAATTCAATTTCACTCGTTGCCTTCCATAGTGTATGTAAATTTTCAATTATCCAAACAGTTTTCGTTGAGGTTTGATTTTTCTTCCTCATTTTCACAAATTCCTCAAATTTTTCAAAACTCTGTTACCATGGGAAGGCAGACTGCCAGCAAGTAAAGCAAAGAAAGGAAATAGAAGGAGTCCATTTTAGACCAGTATCTATGTCAGAGACTCTTTTTAACTAAAACAAGTTTTTGATGAATTGCTTGCTTCTATTGTCTTCTGTTTTTCTTTTCCTTATCTTCTTTTTTTTCAGTGAAATGTTTCAGAAATTTATTTTTCAAGAAGGTTTTCCAAGGAAACTGACTCAGTATATCCCCCAAATATATTTCATTTCTTTTTTTTTTTTAAATCCTTTTCATCCAAATAAAACTAAAAAGCTAAGAAACAAGAGAGCATTGAATTGAGCTTAATCATTTTTAAACACTTTTAAGTGAGTGAACAGCAACCATGGTGAGATCAACTTACCACAGAAAAGTAGATCTATTGAAATCGTTTGATTCATGATTTATTTTATGAGTTTTCTTAACGTTTTTGTTTACTGAGTTGATCCTTGTTCGAGGTCTGTTATTTTCAAAATGCTTTCCTTTGTACAACTAACTGCTTAAGGAGATTTTTCTTTTTCTTCTTGACTACCTCCGTGATCTACTGCGAATACAACAGCTACGGAATGGATTTAAATTTCAGTGTTTCAAGTCAAGGGATTAAATTGAAAAATTGATGATACCCTCCTAATCAAGGACTGGCTTTTAAGAAAGAAGAAAAATAATTTTTAGCTTCCATTCACCAGGATTGATATCATGAAAATTGCATCTCGTAAAGTAGTAATTTAAAAAAAAAAGATTTTTTTTATCAAAATAATCAGGACTTTCAAACATTTTAAAAAACAGTTTTTTTTCATTACTTTTATTTATTATAACTTATATTTTTTTAGTTAGGAGTCAAAATTTAATGGAGTCTTTCATTAATAGAGGGAACAGGTCAGAGAAATGAGTGACTATAATTGTTAAAAGAAAAGAGAAATAACTTTTACCAATATTTATGTGTGTGTATATGTTTGGTACATTAAAGGAATCAATGTATGATTATTTATATATATATATATATATATATATATATATATATATATATATATATATAGGTAAAAATTGAAATTGTTAGAAAAGTCTGTACAAAAAATTACTGTATAGAGAAAATAAGATTTTGAAAATAAGTTTTTCCAAATGTTATTCTCTCTCTCTCTCTCTCTCACTCTCTCTCCATATATATATATATATATATATATATATATACTTATTAGTAGAGGGCACAGGTCAGAGAAATGTGTGGTTATATTTGTTAAAATAAAAGAGAAATTTTTATGTATAATCCAGATGTATGTGTGTGTATGTGTTTGGTAAATTAAAGGAATATATATATATGTGTGGAGTTTTTTACATTCATAAAAAAAAATAATATGCTAGAATTTTTTCCCTTTCTCCCTACTGTGTGTTGATAGCTCAGACGTAGAAAGTCTGACATGCCAAATGGCTATTTTTGTAGTGATTTTATAACATATTTATGTTATAATTTTTGAATTAATTATATTTGCTCTACTCTGTATTGAGCACTCTTTTAAGAATAGTATTTTGGGGTTATTGCAATTTATTCCATATACACCAATCCTATACTTGAATATATATATATATATTAAATGATAAATTAAGTTCAAAAGACAAATCAGATTTCTTTTCTTTTAGCAACCGTTTACAGGTTATTTAAAGGCAGAAAAAATTTTAAGATTGCAAAAATTTTGAGGGTGGGTGGGGAGATAATAATGGTTTAATGATATGTCTTACTAATTAACCCATAGCTGGGGAGTGAATAGGTGGATTCATAACATTCCCAAGAGTATTTGTATGTAAGTGAATATAACAAACACAACAGGAATTGAAACTCAGCCTTCTGAATAACAATTTTGAGCCATTACCCATTACACCACCCCCACATCCAAGTTAACACCAGGTGGTATTCCCAAGCAGTCACCCATCTAGATACTGACCAAACTTGATGTAACTTAACTTTGCTGAACATAGAGGAACCGGTGTTTCAATGTGATGCATCCGTAACCAAATTTTGTATGAACACAGCCTCAGATGTATCTGTTGAATTTAGTAACAGATATCATATTTATATACAGTATATAAAAATGCTTATTATATATGTGTGTGAATTTGGGTAGTAATCTCTCTTTAATACATGTTTCATTAAAAATGTCTGACTAGGTATGTCTGTTAAGTTATTATTATTTTCCTGTGTGTGATAAATTTCTTTTGTTTTTACAATAATATTCGTATTGTACAAGGACCACTCAAGGTTAAAATACTAGCATAGTACACATAAAAAATGACAGTGAATATGCATATAAAATAAAATAATAACAAATAAGAATAGTAAATAATCAGGAAGTTGAATGTCTCTGCCTTGTATAGTACATTACCCATCAGAATGTTGAAGGAAAGGGACTTGTCGTGAGGGGGACATTATGAAAAAGTTAGTTATAAAAAGTTTTGATTCTTGTGCAAACAAGACCTATCAATAAAAACATTTAAAATTAACTCTACCTTCAAACTAAAACTGAAATATCCCCCATTAAACAAATCATGGCATTGAATAGCCCTAAAGGAGTTGAAATGATGTTTAAAAAAAAACTTAAAATGACAGAATTATTTAAACATAGATTTACACTTCACTCCATCTAGAATCAAAGTGTTGCCCCACCGAGCATTGAATTTTATATATATATATATGTAAGCTCAATGTTGATGACAAGAATAGGCAGCTATTTATTGTTGCTACTTTCTATACAGTTAATGTCATTTATAGGGGAGTGTTTTGCCCAAATCCTTACTCAGCTACTTTCATCTCTATCAACTATCACGGTATGTCAGTGATGAGACATTTTGTGAAGATATCTGGTGATAGGATAGAATGCAGCGAAAATGAATTCATGTCTCTACTATTAATCTTTAGTCGATATGAACAACTCCAGGTGGTACTCAAATTCTCTGTCTATAATTTCTACTTTTGTAAAAACATTTCTAAGACCTTGGGTATAATTTTAGAAACATTTTGTCTGAGAAATAAAAGGCAGAATATAATGCAAATATAAATATGACACCATAGTCAGTAATATGAATAAAAAGTACTTTTTCTTACCATTCCTAACCCCGAAAGGAAAAGAAAAAAAAATTCCAGGCTCAAGAAGATTTGAACCAAGTTACATTTACCTTGTTTTATTTTTATTTATTTATTTATTTTTTTCAAAAGCCTAAATTAATTTGATGGTAAAATAAGAAAACAATAATCAATTTTACTCTTCTCATAACCTGGGTTCTTTCTTAAGAATATACCTTTAGTTCCCCTTCCTTACCTTTAAAAGCAAAATTCAACCATTTATCAGTGAACATTTTCATGAAAGTCAATCTCTTTTCATTTATATTAATTTGTAATTACATAGAAAGAAAATTGCATTTCACTTTATTAAAATTCATTATCCATTACTAATTTCTTCCATACAATATTTCTATTCAATAACTAAGCTTTAAAATACCAGAAGTGAGCATCACTAAATCTCAGAGATTGTCAGGAATTTTAGCTGAAAATCTTTTAATGACAGCTTTCTCTTTTCAACTAAATGATTCTGAATGTTATAATTACCAAATGTAAAGAATTCCCAGTGAATTATTTTTTTGTTTTCTTGTCAAATGCCTTCGCTTTTCATTGAAAAAGGAAAGGTTTGATTATCCAAAGGCTTCCTCTCTTTAGCGGCCAGGAAACAATATTTTGCATGCAACTTTGGTTCAAAATGTTTCCCCCCAGGTACATAAACTCCTGCCAGACAATGCAGAAAATAAGCAGCTAAAAAACAAAGTAAATAAATAAATCTGGGGAATATAATGGAGGTAAAAAACGATTGATAAAGGTCAGGTCTTGTTCTAAAATTTCATAGAAAGGAAGGATTTTTATTGGAAAAAAAGTGGAGTGAAAGGAAGTGATGTGGGAAATTGAATACAAGACCAGAATAAAAGGAGAAAAAAATGATGACCTTGAGTTGAAAACAAATAATACAAAAAAGGGAGTTTCCCATGTTAGTAAATAGCTTCTGGGTCAGTTACTGAGACCACAACAAAAAGTTTACACTGCTTGGCTCAAAAGATTTTTATTCCTTTTTTTTCTTTTGCCTGACAAAGATATACAGTTCAATGCTTTGCAAAAATAATGAAGGTCCTCTTGTTAATTGAAATTAAGGTAGTGAGAATTATTTAAAAGAAATGGGCAGAAAAAAAACATTATTATCCACTTATTTACCAACAAAATGAACATTTAGAATGATATTTATAACAAGGAATTGATTATTGTTTCAAGAGGAAAAAACAGAGACTCAGCTTGATTACAGGAATATAAAAAAAGTAAACTTTAAAAATATATTTCGTAAAGTTTGTACTTTTTTTTTCATTGTTAGTGTGCAATGCATAACATTCTTGGTCTTCTTCTTCTATATGCAGTGTCCCTTCAGGATGTTAGTGATCATGGTTCTCCATAATTTCCTGTTCTTTGTAGCTATTAATAAATTTTGTCTTTTTGTTATTTCTCCTAAAATCTGTTCTGCCATCCATTTAAACAAGCTCACTAGATAGGCTATGCATTGTTTTCCTCTTGTCTTTAATCTGTCCTGTGAGTATCAAATTTTCCAAGCCCGCTTCCCTCATTATGTAACCTGGAAAATTCAATTGCTGATTTATGATGAATTAGTGAGATTTTTGTTTCCATTTTATCTAAAATTTTGCTGAATGCAATTATAAGCACAAATGTATTTTCTCTAGTAAAAAAACGAATAATAATAATAATAATAATAATAATAATAACAACAGTTCTTGATAATTATTATTTGTTTTGTCATACAGTGTAATTTTTTTAATACACTGGGTACATAAGCTATCTGTCCTTATTGTGACTTGACAGATAACTTAATGTACTTGGTGTATTTGAAAATTTACGCTGTGTGACAAAAAAATAAAACAAAAGTGTTTTCTTGTATCTAGCAGAATTCAAATGTGATTCTTTTCATGTGAATTGTTGAAACCTAAATAAGCTGTTCCTATTCAATACATGAATGAGCAACAGGCTCATTTGAAAGACATATTGGAAGAGAGAAGACATTTTTCGAAACAAAGGAAGTTAACTTCAGTAATAAATCTCAGAAAAATTCTGACACTAGGAAAATAAGATGTACATGAAATGTGGAAATGAATATTGGTCAGCACTTACACATATTTTTCTCTTCTTGTCCAAGAGACACATTGTAGGGAACTATCCTCGTTACCTTTGTATTCAATTCATAAAATGTAAGTCCTACTCGAACAGCTTCTTTCCATGAACCACTATTTTGTGGAACCAACTCCCAAGAGGATGTTTCTCCAATCATAACAATCTTAACCTGTTCAAGTCTAGGGCTAACCATTATCCTCCCCACATATCCTCATAAACTGTGCCTATCATCTTTTACTCTGTAACTATCTGTGGTAATAAAATAAGCACATCCCATCTCCCCTCTCACTTGTAACCATCCATCACAATAAAATAAATATTTTTCAGCATTAAAGCAGAATGAGTCAAATAATTAAATAAAACTTCATAAGCTTCTACTTGGAGTTGTTACTATTTTACACCCTCTACCTTGAGTGGCTCTTCGGCATTGTACAAGGGGAACATTATTGTAAAACAAAAAAGAGAGAAAAAAGTAATCTTTTGACAAGATGATGAAAGATGGTAATGAAAAACTGATTTGTTATGATAATCTAAAACGAAGAAAATCATAGCTAGACTCAGTAGAATTTGTGTCATATCAACCGAAACACAATATTCCGTTGAGAAAATCTTTTAAACTCTATGATTTGTAGGATTATGAATTGGTGGAAGCAAACTTTTACTGTGTAATGTTACAGTGAGTAATTGATTCAGAGTGAAAGATGCATTGAATTGGAAAACATATTTTATTTGGTATGTGGAACTCAACTGGTGATTTTGCTATACATTTATCCTCAAGTTGCAAATGTGATACAGTAAATGAATCAAAGAGGTGTTTGGGGAAGTTCTTCCACATGCAGTAAATTTTTTCATACCTGTCACCTTCAGACTATAACATATTTGATTTCAGGAAGCACTACTTATTTGATGAGCAATTCTAAAGATATTCCCAAAATTCATCAGAGGATTCATCAAATCAAGATTCTTCTTTTATGTTTGAAAATAAAATTTATGTGAAATTTGGCATCAGGCCATAAAAAGTGAAGGAAAAATACTTTAATGACTGAATCATGATGCTATGAATTTATATAAATGAAAGATTTAATTAAAAACATATTTGAAACTTTATCAGGCTAGTAAGGTCAGTTTGTGAAGATTTAAAATATGGGTGATAATAAGGAAAAGGGAAAATAATTATAATAATAATGGAGATGATATTAAGTATGATTTTACTATTCATTAGGATGTTAATAATTAAAAATGATAATGTTGCTAAAAAATGATAATGCTGATAATGAAAAATGATAATTATTATTAAAGTAGTATTTTTTTCTACATGCAATGCGGGAAAACGTCTGATACTCTGCCCTCATCAGCCTCCAACCAGGGGAGGTAACACATTTTTGATGGCTAAGTTGGTACTGTCACCCCTGGTGCCACCAGAAGCTTTTGTCACTGGACAGGTTACTGTTTTTGTGGTATAGCCATGTCAGTCTCTGTGATTTTTATACAACTGCAAGTCAGATTTTTCAACATTGTGTTCAATAAAAGCGTTTGCCTTTGATTGTTAAACAAAACACAACATGCTTGTAGTGACAGTTATCAATGACATTATAATGGAATGTAAACAGAAGTAGCATTGTGTTGCGAGCATGGTTTATAGTATTAAAATAACACAGTGAAGGTAATAATGATGGTATTACAGACAGTGATAAAATCTTTCTCTAACAGTCATCCTTTGACCTTGAATATCAGCTTCAGTATAGATGTGATTGACCAATGACCTGACTGACAACCACTACTGTGTCATTCTGTAGTAGGAACAGAACAGTGTTCAATATTGACTGAAAACCATGTTTAACAGATCAGTTTAAATCAGATTGTTTTTATCAATTGCTTCTTGTGTTTTTAAGAATGTTCCTTCAAGATTTTCTTCAGTTTGGGATGTTTGTGTTTCAAAACTTAGAATTGGTTAATTCAGAGTTATCCAAGCCTTTCACAATGATAACATGCTTAATTAAAAATAAAAACACTTTAGGTTTTGTTCGAAAAACCAAATATATAATTTAAAATGTATATAAAAAGAAATAACCCAATGAAAAATTCAGTTAATAATTGAAGAAAAAATAGTTAAATAATTTCACTAAATTTAAAAAACTGGTCTAAATAGAGGATATTAAAAGATTTTTTGAAGATTTTTACAAATTGTAGCAAATATTTGTCACATTAACATTAATTATAATAATAATTTATAAAATCAATATGATCAACAGTTTTTATGAATTTTTCTCAACCCCTAACATTGGAAAAGCTTGAAGCTGCCTTTTAAGCAAGAAAACATCAAACGTCTGACTTTCTATCCTTTTTCTGCCTGAATCTGGCTAATGACCAGAGGCACACATTTTCAATGTCTACATTGTCTTTTAATTGTAAAGAAAAACAGGTAAATAAGGAATATCTGGAGTATTCTTTGACAGTTAACCCTAAAAATACAAACTGTCAAAACTAGATTCTTTCAAATAAAAAAGCAAAACAAAAAGAAAACGTGCAAAATTTAATGTTTATTTTTTTGGATAATTCTGGAAAAAAAAACAAAAAAAACACTTACCCCATGCCTGTATAGTCCATTGACCTATAATATAAGTAAAAGGGAAAAAACAATTTCAATTAGATTTACGTCTCAAGAAAAGATCAGATGAAGCACACGTTTTATAATGGATTTTTGATCCAATCTTTTTGGATCATTTTATGAAAAACATAGAAAATGGATGGCATTATGCAATCAGAAATAATAATTTTTGACAAAATAATTTTTTCAAATCACTATAGATTAAGCAATTCAGATCACAAATATAAAAAAAATTAAATTTTATAAAAATTAATAGAGGGTCCAGTTTAATTAAATTAATTGTAAATTGATCCTCCTACAGAAGCCAAAACAAAGTATGCTAATACAATGTGTCATCCTGGATATGACGCTAAACTACATCCAACAGCAAGTCTTTTGATTTGGAGACTGGAAGTTTTGAGGAGTGTGGAACCACCTCTTAATTGCTGCTGTTCCCAGGTCCGCCTAACCATGGGGCGGTAGCACCTTTTAGGGTCCTAGCTATGGGAAAATAGTGAAACCCTAAACAAAAATCAACAATACATTTTTATAGCAAAATAACAATCAATACAACACTAAAAAAATATAAAAATACATTTTTATAGAAAAATTACCAACAATACATTTTATGATCTAAAAACTATATATCTAAAAAACATACCTTTACTCTGAAAATATAAAATTATGCAGAATATCTCTAGTTGAAAGAATAAAATTACATTGCATTAAATAACCCATGGAGGTGTTGATATGCCACCAAAAAAATCAACCAGCCAAACAACCAACATGAAAGAAATCTTTCATGACATTAGTATCCTACAATCTCTTAAATCAGAGTGTATTCCAAAATATAACAAATCTACAATATAAAATACACATATCACTGTCTCTAGTAATCCTGTCCCCACAAACATACACAAAAGCTGAGTATCATCTACCATGTATTCAATTGTGAAAGCAGAATAACATCATTTTATTACTTCAAAGCTCCCCCCAAAATTAAATTTCGGCATCAAATGACCTACAAGGATGTTGATATGCCATTAAACAAAGAAATCAATCAATTATACAACATAATTTCTTAAAAGGCTAAAAGTTTTTTTAATTTTTAATTTCATAATCTGAAGTACTTAACAGGTAGTAATTTATTAAAAAACTACACCAAATTATGAATTTTAATTATTTTTCTTTTTCTGTCTACCCAATTTCACTCACAAGGCATAGGTCAACCTGTGGCATGGTTTTCAGGCACTTCCCAAAGGTGTGGCACACTGAAATTGACCCCTCCAGTCTGATAACATCATTCCTCAAGGACACATGGCACAGTGGATAAAGGCGTTGGTTAGATCCAGTGACAGAGTCAAAGAGTGTGAGTTCAATACCCGGTTAAGGCAGTGGAGAACTTTCAGAGGGAAAATTACCAGGAGATAACTGATAACTGACATCCATCAAACATGGCTCGTGGAACTAGAACAGTCTACCCCAGTGATCGAAATAAAGGGTTCAGTTCGAAATTCCAACCACCTGAAGAAGGCCGGAGCGTACAACGGCCGAAACGTTGTGACAAATATGGCGACAAAGATGAGGACAATAGTCCGACTAATGTAAATACTGTACATAATACCTCATCTCAGAAATATAGACAGACTCTGAAGTGTTACCGATATATTATGTATTAAACAGTAAATACAACAGTATTACACGGCTAGTGAGTGTATGTTGGAAGACCCAGCAGTCAATCTATTTGACTGTCCTCCCAAGGCCTTCTCTCCTACTAATCTTATAGTAGGTGGAAGAGTCCAACATAGACTTTTTAGAGCGAAGACACCACAACAAGGTCACATATACACACATATATAACATCTATTGAATGTACATAAAAACACAAACTGTTTATGTTTTTTAAGTACATTCAGTGTGTTATATATGTGTGTGTGTCTGTGTTTATCTATGTATGTGTGTTTTGCATTTTTAACCTAATAAACTTAATATTAAGCCCATAATGCACCAATATAGAAATCTATGTATTTTTAAGTTGAACTGAGAAATTATCATTTTTATGATGTTTTATTATTTAGACCATTGTCTTAGTTGTTATATTCATATATTCAACCATTGTGCCCTCGAGCTTACACCAATGAGGAGAATAAAATAGCTGAAACTTTGTTAGTTTAACAATCAAGATGAGCATGCTGGTCTGGATAGTAAGACATATAATCACAAGAAAAGAGAGAGAAGTGAGAGAGAAAGAATGATGTAAAGATAAGAGAAATAGAAAAAAAGAGTGAAAAAGAAAAGAACAAAAATAAAGAAGCGATAGAAGGAAAAATAAGGAAGAGAAGAGAAGGAGAGAAACATTAAATCTGAGAGAGAAAGAAGAATACAGTGAGGTTGAACTGAATTAACTGATAGCAGGATAGAAAAGATAAGGAGTAGAAAGAAAGAAAGAAAGAAAGAATGAAAGAAAGAAAGAAAGAAAGAAGAAAAAGGGCAAAACTGATAGACAATGAAAACAAGGAAGAAAGATGCAAATGGAAGTGAAAAAGAGAGAGAGATAGAAAGAAAAGAGTGGGTTAAAATATTTCTAAGAAAAGAGAGTCACAGAAGAAAAAGTGAAAATAAGAAAAAGAGAGGAAAAGCAAAAGAGAAAGACAGAGAAACAGAGAAAATTATAGAAAAAGGGAGACAAACCACAGATAGAGAAAAAAAGAGAAAAGAAAAAACAGAAAAATAATGTGACGTATATGGTAGTATTTTTTGTTGTATGTTGGATCACACTGGCATTCTTGGGTCAAAAGTCTTGCAAGGTTCATCTTAATAACATCAAATATTTCATTTGTATTTCCTACCTTCTTGTACTTTTTGTTTTAGTTTTTTGTTTTTACTCTTAAAGTTTTCACTCACAGAATTTTTTTCTCAAATGTAAAGCATGTTTTATTAATCAAATTAAAAAAAAACTATGTTTTTATTTTGAACATGGACTTTCTATCATTTTTTCTTTTTACCATTCTTGGGAAGTTCAGTTCAGTTTATTTAACCTTGAGTATGCAAATCCCAGGTGAATGTCAGTGTGTACATACATACATACATATTTATATATATATATATATATATATATATATATATATATATATTTATCTATCTATCTATCTATATGTGTACATGTATATAAATATGTATGTATATATATATATGTATATGTATATATATATGTATGTGTATATATATATGTATGTAATGTATATATATGGATAAATATATATATATATATATATATATATATATATATATATATATATATATATATATATATATATATATATATATATACACTTTAAATATCATTTGATAAAAATCACCTGAGGATACCGTAAAGTTGAAACCAAGGTAGTGGATTGAAACTAATCTCGTGATTTTTAAATTTAAAAGCACTGCATGTTATTTTTACTTTTATTTTATTTTTTTCACATGTACATTGATCATTTTTAATACCACTGTTTCCTGGTCTAATTCAACTCTGACCATTAACCTTTTATGTATTATATATATATATATATATATATATATATATATATATAGATAGATAGATAGATATATGTGTGTATGCAAGTATATAGACATTTCCTCTATTTATTTGCATATTTATCTATGTATATAAGCTTAAATACAATTATTAGTGATTATTGACAAATATGTATATTTGAGCATGTGCTTGCACTTATTTTTGAGTCTATATCTATCTATCAATCAATCAATCTATCTGCACACACACACATACACATGCACACACACACAAATATAAAAGTGAACACCATGGTTAACGCCAGTGTCAAATTAAGTAAATAATAAGCAAATTAACAAACTATGAATAGCTAAAAAACACACAAGTAAAGGTAATAATAATAAACAACCAGAAATTGTTATGTAATCATTAATAAATAATCAGTAAAAATGTTAGCAAATAACTGCAATTGGAGTCACTATAATTTCTACTCAATTGCCTCAAGTATAATTTGAAATATAATAGTCAGCCCCCACCTAATAACTGTTAGGATAATATAATAGACCTTACTACCCATAATGCATCATTGGCCAGCATATATACATAGTCTAGCCAAAACACAAAACACATGGTCTGAAGATTGCATTGTATCATGGAACAGACTTGCTAATTAGTGTTGACCTTATTGCCCACTGTTATATTTTGAATTATTCACATACCTAGGAAGCAAAATAAATTCTACTAAAAAGAATGTGAAAATTTGCATAGCGAAAGCCTGGGTTGCCTTGAATAAAATGGATGTAATCTGGAAATCCGCTCTATCAGACAACCTCAAGTGGAAATTCTTTTGAGTCGCTGTAGAAGCAGTGTTAATGTATGGTGCCACTGTTTGGGCATTAACTAAAACTCTAGATTTTAAACTTGATGGAACCTACACTCGGATGCTGAGATCTGTACTTAACATCTCCTGGAGACAACATCCAGCTAAATCACAGCTCAAGGAACCCAGCTCTAATATTTTTGCAATCTTACATGAATGCAGAATGCTCTTTGCAGGACACTGTTGGTAAGCAAAACAAGAACTTGTGAGTGATCTACTATTTGAATGTTTAGCCATCCAGCGACCACCTACATTGACCAGCTATTTTAATACATAAAATGCAACTGTAATGAGCTTCTGACTTTGATACAGGACACTAATGGTTAGTGGGACAGACTCATGACTGTTTCAGCTAGTTTAACCGAATGAATAGAAATAATAATAATAATAATAATAATATATACAGTGTTATTCAAAAAGAATGAACCAACGCATTGCTTCAGTTCTCAATCATCGTCATGGAATGAATTAGTGACCATTTAAAAGAGAAGTTTTCTAAGGTTTTCAATGGCTGCCACATGAGCACTGTAGTCGCATTGTAGCTCCAGTGCAGCGTGCTTTTTGAAGGCAATTCAACATTAATGTGCCCTCTCTTAAGAACATTCAATGGTGATTTAAACAGTTTCAAGAGAGTGGGTGTCTGTGTAAAGCAAAAAGTCCAGGACGACCACAAGTTTTGGAGGAACAAGTGGCAAGAATCTGTGCTGCGTTTAAAGGAGTCCATGGAAATCCACAATTCAAGCTAGCCATAAGCTTGCGATCTCTCAATCGACTATCTGGCATGTGCTAAGAAGATGTCTACATTTGAAACCTTACAGACTACGCCTCATTCAGGCACTTACCAAAATCTTGCTCTTTGTGCTTGACCTGTGAGAGAGGAACATTGCAACATTTGAGTGATCACACATTGAACACCAATTCAAAATACAAGTCAGAACACTGGCCACTGACATTCCTGCAGCCTTCACATCGTAATACATAGGAATGGGATTTGGTGTGAGTCTCAAGCTGGTCTTAAAATCACCAAAGGCATAAACACAAGGGAGACATCAAGAATGGAACACACTGTTGAACCATTATACATTGAAAATGACAGGAAAGTCCATACATATATAGATATATTTTCAACTTATATCCATCTAATCTGTCAATGTGGGCATGAGTGTTCCTTTAAGTGTTGATGTATTGAGCTATGTTCAGCCAAATGAAATGTAAGTCTTTTTGTTAGGATCATTGTACTAAAGCCAATGTACATATTGACATTTTTATCAGAGATACTGAAAAACAAAAAAGTTACTACCCTTACATGGAAAAAACACGAAAGAACACATGAAATTTGAACTTTGAAATCTAAAACATGGCAATAGCAGTAAAAAACAGTTGAAATGTTTTAAATTCACAGAAACACATAATTATTCACAAACAACTTAACCCCTTGAAAATGGTCTGAGATATAATTGAAAGTACTTGGTAAAATAAAAACTGTTTGAAAGAAAATTTTGGTACTTTTCTTACTCAATTTTCTAAATCTACCACAAAATTAATCCAAGAGTTTTATATATATATATATATATATAAATATATATATATATGACAGTCTGTCTCATGCTTAAACACAGTCAATGTCCTGATGATTATATTTAAGCATGAAACTGTTGACACTGGGTATGGACCTCAATGTCCACTTTTATATTTATATATACTTTATTTCTGATATTGAGCACTTTAACCCATAAATCTAGCATACCTTAAAACTATATTTTATCATATATATATATATATATATATATATATATATATATATATATATATATATATATATATATTACTGTTTTTCTATGAAGATTTCTCATACATTCAGGCCAGTAAATGTTGTTAATACTGTTTATTATAAACAGAGCATTTACTTAAATATTTGTATGTATGAAAAGAATGTATAAACATAAAAAAATGTCTTATAATAATTGTCGGACTTTGTCCATTTCATAATGTGTGACATCATTTGTTTACATTTGGATACACATCAAGCAGATATGAATGTATGAGAGAAAATCATGGAGAATTATAGACATATACATATATATATATATATACATATATATATATATATATATATATATATAGATAGATAGATAGATAGATAGATAGATGAATAAAGGTAAAAGGAAAGCCAACACATTGTTATTTTTAATTTATTTTGTTCAAATGTTATTTTTGATGGATACTCATATTCAAGTAGAAGGCCTGTTTTTTTAATTATTTTTTTATTCAACAATATTTTCTGCCTGATTACATCTACCAGCTTGAATATTCAAGAAATCTTGTCAAAAAAAATATGTGTCCTCTGGCATGATTCGAACCTGCATCTTCTATTGGGAACCATCACTATATATATATATATATATATATATATATATATATATATATATATATATATATATATATATATATATATATATATATATATTCCATTTATTATAAATGTCAAATATATATATATATATATATATATATATATATATTCCATTTATTATAAATGTCAAATATATTTTTTTAAATAAATATCTAATCCTCTTATAATATATGACTGCACCAACATTGCATTAACCAGATGTTCTTATTAAAATTTAAATTACATAATGGTTACTCTATACTCAGCACCTGAAGACTGCGTTGTGCATGAAGCTCTGAGTGAGAGCTAATATGTATATTCATTAATATATATATATATATATATATATATATATATATATATATATATATATATATATGTATATGTGTATATATATATATATATATATATATATATATATATATATGTGTATGTATATATATATATATATATATATATATATATATATATATATATATATATATATATGTAGGATTAATACAAATATAAAATTTGTCACCTAGCTGATTGATGTTTCAGCATTCCAACTACAGAGTTTTGTAATTGAACCTTTTCATCATAATTTGGGCCACATGTTGCAAGGTTTCAGCAACTGATTGTCAATTTTCACATTATTTTTATATTAAGTTAAAAAGATTATGTGCCTTTTATTGGTGTTAGGTTAATTTTTCCTTCTTTGTGTGTGTGTATGTGTCGAATGACATGGTTATTTTCACCTTTTCATAATCTTCTTTTTCTCTTTTTCGGCTCTGAGTTTATATATATATATATATATATATATATATATATAAGTAAAAAAGAAAGAACTGTCAGATTTATTATCCAGAGTTCTTTTACATTTATTTTTAAAAACAGTGTAAAATACATATTATAATTACCAATGCCCAATCTCATCTATTGAGAATCCTAATATTGAGAAGTTCTATATAGGATCTACTAAAAATGAATTTAAATTAAGATTGAGCCAACATCTGACTTCCTTCAATAATATTAAGTATCACAACCAAACATTCCTATCCAAATATTTTTGGCATTTAAAAGAAACAAATAAAACACCCACAGTAAAATGAAAACTAATAAAAAAATAAGAACATGTAGATCTTTAAATCTTTAAACTTTTGTGCCTGCATGAAAAGTTATGTATTATTAAGATACAATGAAAGATAAAAATTTATTAAATCAAAGAAATGAAATAGCAGTTTTTTGTAGACATTGTCTCATATTTTCCTTAAAAAATAATTTATTATAAAAATAATTTGCATAATTATATATCTATTATCTGATCATAAATAAAATAGTTTATAAATACATAATTAAATTCTAATATTTTAATTTTACAATACCATATATAGTTTATTAGTAAATATAATAAAAATATTATTTTAGATCTTTATAAATAAAAATATAAATATAAATAATATAACTTAATCAAATTTGAAAAACCCTTTAAGAAAATCTTGATATATTTTAAAAAATAAGAAAATAAATAAATAAAAATGCTAGTTGTATCGTAGTGTAACCCCCCCACCCCCAAAAAAAACAGACTATGATGACGTGTTCACGTGAAAGGATGTCAGTATCAGCAGACAGAAATTTCAAACCCCCACTTAACCTGAACCAATTTTCACTTTTTCACATAAAAATATATTTGTATTTTCATTCATCAAAAAAAAAACCCAACACCCCCTTAATAAAAAATTTTGAATTCTCATTCCTCCACCAACTTAAAATATATTATACTATTTGGCTTATTAAAGAGAATAAATCAATTTTTTCAAAGGTTATTCTGCATCGCTTGAAAATGGAACTGAACTTTAAATTTTAAGTTTTAATTTAAGATTTAGGTTTTGGTTTTGAAACATGGTAATTTCTGTGTCATGATGAATATATATTTTTAAAAAGTAATTATAATATATGAATGTGTGTTTGTGCGTGTATGAGTGTGTGTGTGTGCGTGTGTGTGTATCTATACATATATACATATATATATATATATATATATATATATATACATGCAAACACGAATACACACACACACACATACATATATACATACATTTATATATATATATATATATATATATATATATATATATATATGCATATTTTCTACCCCAACTATAGGTTAAATAGCAGAGTAGACTGGGATTTCTAGTTTTGGGTTGTAGCCAGTCTAGGAAAATTATTGTTTTGAAGACAATGGGAAATCACTCCACTAGCAAATCACCAATAATAAAGAAATCGAAGACTTGGAGAGCCATAATAAAATTTAAAAATATATATATAAAACTGAATGACATTTTAGCATAATATTTTGGTATATATTTAAGTTTTAAAGGATTTGTCATGGAATTGGTTAATGCAAGAGATTTGCTAATTTATTATGACTGTTATAGCATCTACAAAAATTGTATCTATTATTTGGACATCTTAATTTCCATTACGATTTTATACAGAAACCTTTATTTGGGACTACAACAAATGAGTATCCAGGTAAACATTGTTTAACTGGTGTAGACAATTATAACTATTTTAAATGGTTTTGATAATTGTAGCAACTATTTTAATTGGTTTTGATAATTGTGGCAACTATTTTAATTGGTCTTGATTATTGTCATAATATGTTTGATAATTGTAATAACTATTTTAATTGTTTTTCATAATTATGGCAATTATATTAATTGATTTTGATAATTGTAGCAAATATTTTAATTGGTTTTGATAATTGTGGCAACTATTTTAATTGGTTTTGATTATTGTCATTATTTTAGTTGATTTTGATAATCGTAGCAATTATTTTAATTGATTTTGATAATGATGTCAATTATTTAATTGATTTTGATAATTATGGAAAGTGTTTTAATTGGTTTTGATAATTGTAACAACTATTTTAATTGATTTTGATAATTATGGCAAGTGTTTTAATTGGTTTTGATAATTATGGCAAGTGTTTTAATTGGTTTTGATAATTATGGCAAGTGTTTTAATTGGTTTTGATAATTGTAACAACTATTTTAATTGATTTTGATAATTATGAAAACTATTTTAATTGATTTTGATAATTATGGCAAGTGTTTTAATTGGTTTTGATAATTGTAACAACTATTTTAATTGATTTTGATAATTATGGCAAGTGTTTTAATTGGTTTTGATAATTATGGCAAGTGTTTTAATTGGTTTTGATAATTATGGCAAGTGTTTTAATTGGTTTTGATAATTGTAACAACTATTTTAATTGATTTTGATAATTATGAAAACTATTTTAATTGATTTTGATAATTATGGCAAGTGTTTTAATTGGTTTTGATAATTGTAACAACTATTTTAATTGATTTTGATAATTATGGCAAGTGTTTTAATTGGTTTTGATAATTATGGCAAGTGTTTTAATTGGTTTTGATAATTATGGCAAGTGTTTTAATTGGTTTTGATAATTATGGCAAGTGTTTTAATTGGTTTTGATAATTGTAACAACTATTTTAATTGATTTTGATAATTATGAAAACTATTTTAAGTTAAGCAAATCTTGGTTGAAGAAAAGACTAAAATCATTCTAATGCTGGACAATCTCCTCACAGATGAAGAAGAGACTTAAAGCAACAGAAATGTTGTTTTACAGAAGGATACTGAGAATACCTTGGATTAAACATGTGAGCAAGGACAAAGTGTTAGAGAAAATGAAAACAAAAAGGACATTTATACTTAATATCAGCAAGAAATATTTGAAATTTCTAGGGAACATAATGAGAAAAGTGAGCTTGTAAAATTTGATGCTTGCTGAAGATATTAAAGGCAAGAGGGAGAGAGAAAAACAAGACATAACCTACCTAGCGAGCTTAATAGATAGCAGAACAGGGTTTAGGAAAGATAACAAAAAGACAAAATTTATCAAGACCTACAAAGGACAGGAAATTGTGGAGAGCCATGATCACCAACATTCTGAAGGGACATGGCACATATAAGAAGGAGAAGAAATCCTGGTCACCTTACTTAATATGAAAAAAAGAAAAATTAGAAATAAAAAGAAAGAGAGAATGAAAAAAGGGTGAAAAGACTTACAAGCAGAAAAAGGATGGAAATAGAAATAAAAAAACTGGAAAAAATAAAATAAGGAAGGAAAGGAAAAAGATGAGGAAAAAGCAAAGAAAATGAAAAAATGCAATGAGAAAGAGAAGAAAAATGAAAAAGAATAGGGAGAAAAAGCAAAGAAAATGAAAAATAAAAATGAAAAGAAAACAAATGAAAAATGAAGAACAAGGAGCATGAGAAAATGGAAAAAACAAGAAAGAGAAAAAGAAAATAAGGAAAACGCAAAGAAGAAAATGATCAACAAGAGGAAGAAAATGAAAACGAGCAAAAAGAAGGAGATGAAAAACCAGAAAAAGTAAAAAATAAAAAAGAAGAAAAATAAAATAAAATAAAAAAGAAGAAAATGACAAAAAGAAGGAATGCAGAAGAAGACAAGGAAAATAAAGAACAAGGGAAAATAAAAAAGAACAAAAGACAGAAAAAGAAGAGGAAAAACAAGAAGAAAATGAAAAAGAGGTAAATTAGAAAGAAGAAGAAAAGGAGAAGAAAATGAAAAAGAGGTAAATTAGAAAGAAGAAGAAAAGGAGAAGAAAATGAAAATAAAGAAAACCTTGGTTCAAATTAATCAGTTCTCAATTGAAAGGTTGAATCAGAATTCAACATTGACCAATCAGAAGGCAGGAACAAGAAATATAAGGCTTCTCAAAATGACAAATAATTGAGTTAGGCATGTGCCAGGAAATTGCTATAAGAATGCACAAGGACATCTTCAGTTATCTTGGAACCAATTAAACCCTTGCCTTTAAACAAAGAAACCTGTTTGATAAAAATGAGAGATTTTATTGATCTTCGTTAGTGACACTGATGTAAGTGTTTAAGCTTATTCAGCAAAGATAATGATCTTTTTGTGTAACCCCCTGGCATGTCAATATACTTTCTTGTAGGCTTTTCAACTAGAGGAAGAATTTATTTTCTTTCTCCCTCTTCTCTGCTGTTATTAATTAAAATATCTTTGTATAAAAAATAACACTCAATATGACCTTGTGTCAAATGAAGCTAAACTTAGAAAATGTGCTTTTTCTTTAATATCTGTGAATTGTTAACTCTGCTCTTTTACCTTTCAGATAACTATTATAGAGATTGTCAATACTAATCCTCCCAAGGATTGAACCCCTTGGCTAACAAATATTGTTGAGTTACCCTGTTCAACCTGCTAATTAAATATGACCCCACCCTTTTCCAGGAGAGCTTCTTTCATTTGCTTTTGAGATTTATGCTGGATAATTTCAAAAGTTAAACATTTCTGGTAGCAGAATGTCATTTTGTGAAAGAAAAATAATCACCAATAATAAGTTCTTCACCCTACCAAAGCTTGTCCCAGAAAAATATACTGCTTGAGATTCTCCATTGTGAAGTCCAGCAAATGATGCATCACCATAGATTGTGAGTTTCGTTCTAATAAGATTGCCTAGGTTAAATATTAACAGTTTGGAGGATATTTTCTTAGCTTTTCTAGCTGACTTATTTATTATTATTATTATTATTGTTGTTGTTATTATTATTATTATTATTATTATTATTATTCGGTGAACCTGTTATTATTAGGTAAACTTACCTACTTCTATTATTATTATTATTATTATTATTATTATTTTATTTCCTTTGATTTCTGGTGTGTACACATTTCTTTCCTGGTCCCACCCAGAGACCTAAGGTTAGAAATGGCATCATGACATATTCCACTAACCAATTAAAAAGAAAACAAAAAAAAACCCACAAACATATTTTACATCATAAGCTGTGGGCTGAGAACAATTTTTTGTATTTCTTTAAGGCATGGACTTTATTATTATTATTATTATTATTATTATTATTATTATTATTATTATTATTATTATTATTCGGTCAAGCTAGCTTGGGCATTCATGAGTCTATCATGCCAACCATTAGGGTTAGAAGGTCATTAGGTCTTGCTCCATGGTTAGGCGTCCAGAGCAGTGGATCGCTCGCAAGTTCTTGTTTTGCTCTCCAACAGTGTCCAGTGTCCTGCAAAACAAATTCTGTATTCATGTAAGGTTGCTGAAATATCAGGGATGGGTCCATAGATCAGTGATTTAGTTGGATGTTATCTCCAGGAGATGTTAAGTATAGCTGTCAGCTTCCGAGTGTAGGGTCCTGTAAGCTTAAATTCTAGGGTTTTAGTTAGTACCCAAGCAATAGCACCATACAATAAAACTGCCTCTACAATGGCTCAAAAGAATTTCTTCTTGAGGTTGTCTGGTAGATCAGATTTTCAGATTACATCCATTTTATTCAAGGAAGCCTAGGCTTTAGCTGTGCGAATTTTCACATACTTTTCAGTAGAATTTATTTTGTTTTGTAGATATGTAAAAGATTCAACAGATTTTCTTGATTCACCTGAGACAGTTTGTATTGAGCCTTGTAGGTCGTAGCCTATGAATTCAGTTTCAGAGGCATTGATATAGAGCCCAACATCATTAGTAGCATTTTGTAGATGATGTAGGAGAACTGTGGTATTGGTAATGATGTCTAGGTCATCTGCATAGTCAATATAGGTCAACTTTTTTTGCAGGATATTGACTTGAGAGTCTTGGTGATAAAGTAAATCCTAGATGATGATGTCTGAACCAGTGATATACTCTCCACCTTTTTGTCTTTAATATATGATATATTATTTATCTCATAACTTAAACCAGGTTGTGTCTATGTTGCTTGCCAATTTAGCTTTCCTACAGAGCTTCTGCATAATTTGAGCTTATCATTTGGGAAAACTTTGCAGGTATCACAGGGATTGATTTGACAAACTCATATTGACTCGTTATTAGGAACTTCTTTTGCTATCAAATCTCACAAACAAGATATTTGAAACTTGAAGTTTTCCTTGATTTGACCCTAGAGACTTTCCTAATTTTCTGTATTACATTTTCTTCAAATTTCTCAGTGTTTGCCCAGAAGTCATCCACTTGAATTCATATGATTCCATTAATCTTATTATTCTTATTCAGCTTGGTCATACTTATATGGACATATCGCCAGTGGCATGACTTATTGGGAAAGATAGTGGAGTGGTTTCCCATTGCATTTTCTCTCTCCTTGATTAATGAATATAAACTAAATTAAAAGAGTCTTGGAAAATATGATACATATCTTTTTATATAACAGAAAAAATTAATAACAAAGTGGAAACATTTTTGGGTAATATGTTTCCTCCTTTAGGACTTCATCAAACTAAAGTTTTACTCAATTTAATTATAAATGTGTATGAAGGGGAGTGGGAATCTAAAAATGCAAATGTTTCTTGTAATTAGCCATAGATAGAAAATGCTGGAATGTTGAAATTTTAAACTTTTAAATTTCAATTATTTTTTTACATGTGTTTGTGTATTTCATTTAGTTTCTTTATACTTTTGTTTTTATCACTTTTATTAAGTACCTCACATTTTGTTGATAGAAAATCTCTCAATTATCATCAGTTATAACAGGTGCATATAAAGTGTGCTCCAATAACTTGGATTGATTCTAAATGTGAAAATAAGTTTATGTGTCTTATGATTTTTTCTTTTTCTTTCAGATTTAACAACTTAAGTCTTTGGCAATTTCAACCATGGAAAGAGTAACAATCAAACAACGTGTTAAAGTTTCAAGAGTGCAAATTGTTTGTGAATTCAAACAAACTGGGTTGGTGGCAGATGTGAAAACACCATTGCATGCTTCGTTACAACGTTTAGCTGGAAACATTGCTGCAGTGCAAGAGAATGTGGCTGAAAATCCATACACCTGTATTCATCATCGCGTGCAGGACTTGAACCTCTCCACAACAATGTGATATCATTTCCAATTGCATTCTCAGTTGGTCAGTTACGTTGACCAAAAGAATTGTGAAGTGCACAAAATGCATTTCTGTTTGAACACCCATTTTCGTAATGAGGCTTTGATAACTTCAATACATTGTTTGATATATATATATATTGTTTATATTTTTTCATTGTTTATATATACTTTGTCATAATTTTACCCCCAAAATTGTTTCTTTATATTTAAAAAATTATATATTGTTTTTCCATATGAATATATTTATATAAATGTAAAAGTGGACAATGGGGTCAACACCAAGAGTTGTTGTTAGTTTTTTTTCATGTTTTGACTGTTTAAGTTATATTTTATTTTTGTGCTGTTTTGAATAAGAGCGTTTATTCTGAGCCCTAAACAGTCAAAACATGAGTTAAAAACTAAAACCACCCAAGACAAAACTGACTAAAGAAGTGGCCGAAAATG
Source organism: Acanthosepion esculentum (assembly GCA_964036315.1). Taxonomy (NCBI): domain Eukaryota; kingdom Metazoa; phylum Mollusca; class Cephalopoda; order Sepiida; family Sepiidae; genus Acanthosepion; species Acanthosepion esculentum. The sequence goes on from OZ038500.1 coordinate 44,661,349, forward strand.
GGACAATGAAAATTATGGAAAACTTCTGTACTCAATTACTCCTACAAAATGGAAAAATATAAGGATGCTGGAAAAACTAAATAAAAAATTAGTTAAATTTTCCTTGTCTGCCATATTTAATGAAAGATGTTTAAAAGAAAGGTTGCTGCCCAAATATACATACACATACATGTATGTATGTATGTATGTATGTATGTATGTATGTATGTATGTATGTATGTATGTATGTATGTATGTATGTATGTATGTATGTATGTATGTATGTATGTATGTATGTATGTATGTATGTATGTATGTATGTATGTATGTATGTATGTTATTACGGTCAAATCACGCTGAACACACCGGTTCCCGTTCGATCACCGAAGTTAAGCATCGTAGAGCCAGGTCAGTACTTAGATGGGGGACCGCTTGGGAACACCTGGTACTGTAAGCAGTGTGGCTGTGTGGCTGAGTGGTCTAAGGCGTTGCTTTAGAATCACGAGGCACCGAGTTCGAATCCTGGCTGGAATTAATTTCAGCGGCTATCGGACTCCAAGCACAGGGCACCTTTGGCAAGTGTCTGTTCCATAGCCACGGGTCCACCAAAACCTTGTGAGTGAATTTGGGAGAGGGAACTGTGTGGAAGACCTCGTTGGCCAAAGCTAGCACGATATCACAAAACACCGTGATTGCGAGTTGAGGTGGCCAGCCTTGTTCATTTATGATCACGCTGGGTTCGCACCAACGCTCTAAAACTGTTAATTGGTTCTGCACACGCCAATAACAGTATAAACTGCAGGTGGGCTCTGTGGGCATTTCCCAGTTGGGAAATTGCAAAAATGCCTGTGCAAATGTTGCCATATGCGCTAGCTAGCTGTGCATTGCAACGGGTGTCATCGATATCGAGTGGCCAATTATTATGTATGTATGTATGTGCATCTATGTATGAAAGGAAGATATGAGAATGATGAAATAAGGAACAACCGCTGCGTATAAATTTGACGTGTTTCGCTATTTATTTAGCTTCATCGGAAAATATTGTATGTGGAAATGATTCTGTTATATTTCAGTTTTTAAAGTCTATGTTTTTTTGCTGTTTTCGGTAATTGTGTAGATGTTCCATGTACATTGGTATTCTTTTTCTATTCTATTTTTGTTTTTTAATCATTGATTGCGAAAGGTATAACTTACGGAATCTGTGTGTATGTTTCGTTTTTAAAATGTTAGCTTGATTTAAATGTGCATTAAAAATTGAGGACAATAAGAAGAATGTTGAAAGGGAAATGTACAATTCTAGTCGATAACATCAGCAAATATATGGACCGGTGCACTGAAAGATATTAATTTCTTTAGTTAATCACACACACACACACGTGTGTCTCTCTGCGTGTGTGTGTATATATATATATATATATATATATATATATAAAGACATTTATATTATGTTTAACGTTCTTTTTATAGATACAAGTATTTAAGCAAATGCTCTGTTTTATAATAAACAGTATTAAATAACATTTACCGGCCTGAATGTCCGAGAAATTTTCATAGAAAATTTTCGTTCTCCGACAGGAATCGAACCTGTATCCTATACGGAACCATCATTTCGCGTGATATATATATATATATATATATATATATATATATATATATATATATATATATATATATATATATATATATATATATATATATATATATATATATATATATATATATATATATATATATATATATATATATATATATATAAACATATATATATATATAAACATATAAACATATATATATATATACAGTAAGTCCCTGGTTACGACTTCTGCCGTTTGCCTCAAACATATATTTTCATTATATATTGTCATTGTATGCATTATTTTCAATTTCATTGTTTATATTTATATTGTCTGTCATGTTTTTTTTTGTTTTTTTTTTCATCCTAATTATGTTAATAACGTTAATATTTATTTTACTTGAAAAATATAAATATATATTACTATATAAAAATAACAAAACAAAAGTCATTGAAACAAAGCAAGTTCAGTCGACCAATGATGACAATTCCAGAACAACGTAACTATAAACAATTTTTTCCTTTCTATCCTCTGCCAGCCGCTATGATGGAGAAAGCATTACCTCGAACCGTCGCCAGTGAGACACACTGCAAGAGCCACTCCGTTTCGCGAGGCTCGTTCCTTAATCGCGACGCAATCGCGCCAATCCTCCGAAGGAACACCATCGAACGAGGGCCAATAACCCCTGAAGTCTCCACTGCCACAGGAGTAAAAAAAAATCTATCAGCAAGAGAAGAATATTTAGCTATTTTTTTTATCTCTGCGTCTCGGGCGACGAACCCCGGCTCAACCGCGGACCTGATCATATTACCGGCCGAAAATGTATCCGCACAGGTCGCATCCCAAATCAACGACTTACCCATTTTAAAAGGGAAGATGGTAATGCCATCCGGCCGTTTTCCATCACCACGGTCGAGGCCTACGGGTTCAATTTGAGATGGGAACCCAGCTGCATCCAAACCTCTTTTGATGATGTCGTTAATTGCTGCATGCCGTGGAAAGCGGCCGGCACTACGACGACAGGAGAGAGGATGCAAACCAAACTCATCGATGGAGGCTCCACATCTGCATCTGCATTATGTTAATTAATATATGTCAGAGAAATGTGGTGACGTAAGTGCTTATTCTTGGAAAATAACGGTTACGTTCTGATTTAGACGGAAAATCGTGTTCGGTATTTTCGATCTCTCTCTCACTCTCTCTTTCTCTCTAGTTTAAAAATCATGTTTAATTGACCTCATAATTTTTAAACTTAAAACTACAATACATGTTATTTTTATTTTTACTTATTTTTTTCTGTGTATAGTCAATACTACTGTTCCCTTAAATACTACTGTTCCCTGGTCTGATTCAACTCTGACCGTTGGCATTAACCATCATTTATATATATATATATATATATATATATATATATATATATATATATATATATATATATTCTTTATTTTCGGTTATTTTTGCATGCATACACATTTTATTTCTTGTTAATCATTTATTCAAACACATGAACATATCGATATGTTAAAATTTATTTTTATTTCCTTTCACCTCGACTAACATAATGATGACCGGACGCATCATTTACATCACATATGAACATTTTATTTGCCACCGCTTTTAATCCAACTAATAGCAGGTTTGCAACAACACACATACATACACACACATATAATCAAATAATGTTACTAAAGAAGTAATGGGTTTTATCACTAAAAAAAAAAACGTTATTTGAGTAGAGACGCTCCGTTTTATTTATTAAACTAAACAGTATGTTTGTTTATTGCCTGGTCTGAATATTCGCGAAATTTTATTAAAGAAAAAAATATCTGCCTTACAGCAGGATTCGAACATGCGTCTCTCTGGACAAAGGAAAACAGTCGTTAAATCCGACATATTCTAAACAATAGCTACAGAAAACTCGTGAATAGTGCCTTCAATAAATAAGCTGTGCGTCGTCTTAAATATCAGTATAAACTAAAATAACGTTTAAAAGTGATAATATATATTTTGTGTTGATTAATTTTATTGATCGAGTTTTCAAAATTATGAATAATCCTTCTCAGACAAAGACGAATTTGCGTCAGAAATTGACTGAAGTTTAAAAAGGACCTCCTATCAGTGGTTAACTGGGACAGGAAATGGCTTGTAAATTTGAATGCCTCCAAAACTAAACTGTTCTCATTTAACCATCATAGAGAAACTTCCATGTCCGCCACCAGCATGGCTGATACTCTAAACCTGGAGAGCGTCTCACGGTGCCTTCTTGGCCTCATGTTCTCACCAGACATGAAGTGGAACAACTACATTGAATCAATAGCTGCATCTACTGCAAGGAAAGTCAGTTCATTGTGTCGTGCCAGAAGGTTTTTCTCATCAGAGTCCATCTTGCACATTTACAAATCTATCATTTGGCCGTGCATTGAAAACTGTTGCCATATCTGGTCTGGTGCTCCTGCTATTCATCTTGAGGTTCTTGAAAAATTCATAGAAGAATCTGTTATGTAATCAATACTGACTTGGCATCTTGACTTCAGTCACTTTCTCACAGACGTGATGTGGCTTCTCTCTGTCTTTCCTACAAATATTTTTATGGCTACTGCTCTGATAAGCTTTTTCCCCTGGTGCCCTGACTACATGAATTTAAGCGTGCTACTAGATTGGCATCTTGGCCCCACCCTTTTACTGTTGAAATAGTTAAATGCAACTGCCACTTCTACTCCAGCAGTTTATTTACTAAAACTTCCCAACAGTGGAACACCCTTCCACTTACTTACTTTCCTAAAAACTACAATCTTCAGAAATTTAAATGCAACATCAATTGCCATCTTCTGTCGTCTTGAACCTCGTTTATCTTTCATCATTTCTTCAATTCCCTCTATACCCAGTCTTTTCTTTCACCTTCACACTTTGTAACCACCTGCGTATTAATGGCATTCCTGCCATGCTTGGGTGAAATGATTTTTTAAAAAAAGCAAAAAAACAAGAAATATAGAGATAAATTGTGAGTTTCATAAAACTCGCAAGTGAGAATTGTGATCTAGTCAAAGACTATGATAATGTGAGCGAGGTGTGATGAGTGGCTGATTTTTTTTAATAATATTTGCCTTAACAAACATTTGCTGCCTAAATACACAGAATATACATGAAAATAACACTGACATCTCTTTTTAACAGATATATTTACCAAAATTACACAAAACATCTTGAAATACTAAACAGTAAATCTATTCAATAAAATCACCATTGGCTTCAACCTCAGCCTCCATATGAATTCGGAATCTCCTGCCTCTCTTCTGGATGGTCTCCTTGCTTAAAGTGGTGAATGCTGCCATAATCCTTGTCTTCAGTTCATCTTTACAAGGAGTTTTGTTGGTCTCTCACTCGACTGCGCCCCACACATCTTAATCAAGGGGGTTGCAGTCTGGGAGGTTAGGTGGCCAGATGTAGGGAGTGAGGTTGTCGCAGAAATTGTCTGACAGCCATGACTGGAGTCCTGTTGTCAGACATAGAATCTTCCAGCAACCACTCTTGATTTAGGGCAGAACTACTTCCTTAAGACACTTGATTTAAGCCTCCGTGTTGAGTCTGAGGCCCTCACCAACAAATTCAGGAGTTCTTTTATCAGAAAAATCAGAGTAAGTTTTCCGAGCTGCCATACCCTTCGTAATCACCATTAGACTCATCCAACTCTTTCTGAATCCTCTGCACTGTTTTCAGATTGACACCCAAACACTCTGAAATGTTCATATTGGAGCTTCCAGCACAAATGGTAAGCAGCATAGCATGCCCTTTCCAAATTTCTGATGGAATGAATTGTGTCATGGTGCTCTTTTTCTCACAGACAGTGCCCAACTGACCCTACTATACTGGACAGTTAACAAAATCAAAAACAAATAACATGCATGTGCAAAATTAAAAATATAAAATGGCGACAATTTACTCATCACAATCCAGAAGACACATGAATTTATAATATAATGATGTATCAACATTTTTGATGAGAGCAAAACAATAACACAAGATTCTGAATCATTTTTGATAATAAATTCAAAACGAAAAAAATGATGTGAAAACTGTAAATTTTTAATTTAAAATATACAATATATAAAATATTCTCTGCTACTTAATCTTATAGTTTTCTATAGCCTTAAATAAACTTTATCTATCTGTATGTCTGTCTATACTAATCTCATTTTTCTCACTGCTTATCTATCTATCTATTTCAGTCTTTTCTTTACTCTCTATCCATCTATATTTGCTAATCTGCTCATATCTATTTATCTCAGTCTATTCTAATACCTATCTATCTATCTATCTATCTATCTATCTATCTATTTCAGTGTGTTATTATCTATCTATCTCAGTCTATTCTAATATTTATCTATCTCAGTCTATTCTAATATTTATCTATCTTAGTCTATTCTAATATCTATCTATCTATCTTAGTCTATTCTAATATCTATCTATCTATCTATCTATCTATCTATCTATCTATCTATCTATCTATCTATCTATTTCAGTCTTTTCTTTTCTTTCTATCTAGCTACCTTGATGTACTCTTTTTATTCTCCATGCCCAAATACTGAAAATTGATGAGTATAAATAAATCTAGGATATCCTACCTTTATGAAAATATGAATTCATTTTAATAAGATGTTAATTTAATCTTAAAATAAATCAGTTTTACGATATCAGAATGCTTACACACTTGCCTGTATAAGAAGAATTAGATACTACACATTGATCCTAAAGAAAATGGCCTCTTATATAACAAGCAAATTCAGTTCCTATGTTTTATCCTTCTTTGTCTTTATCTTCAATCATTTCAATAGCTTTTGATGCGCTGTCAATGTTCAATGCATTTTCTGAGTTGCAATGACGGTTAATGCAGTTTCATTGATGGAATTTACTCAGGCCAATTTCACTTTAACAACAACATCTGTCATTTTTGAAAGGAAATGCACAATGGAAATTATAATCCGAAATTGTCAAGCTAATTATTTTCAATAAAACTTTTTATGGTTTGACGCATTCATTTTTTGTTTTCATTTGAAAGGAAATATCATATATAATAATGTTTTTCCTTTTTCTTCCTTTTTGACATTGGTAAAAATGGAACGTGTTAAAAAGAAATATCATCAAAAGTTTTAGGTTCAGAATGATGATCCCCAAAACATTCTTAATTGAACAAAGGTAAATAAGCATTCTCATAAGCTATTTCTCTTTCTGTAAGACACTCCCTCTTGCTTTCATAGTCTGTTCATATCTATCTATCTATCTATCTATCTATCTATCTTTCTATCCCTCAGCCTGTTCATATCTATGTATCTTCACCTTATCATATCTATCTATCTATCTATCTATCTATCTATCTATCTATCTATCTATCTTTCTATCCCTCAGCCTGTTCATATCTATGTATCTTCACCTTATCATATCTATCTATCTATCTATCTATCTATCTATCTATCTATCTATCTATCTATCTTTCTATCCCTCAGCCTGTTCATATCTATGTATCTTCACCTTATCATATCTATCTATCTATCTATCTATCTTTCTATCCCTCAGCCTGTTCATATCTATGTATCTTCACCTTATCATATCTATCTATCTATCTATCTATCTATTTAGGCAGCAATCCCTCTTTTATACAAGTTTTTAAAAAACGACTGACAAGTTACTAAGCTTTTTATTTACTCTTTCTTGCAATCATTCAAGTATTTTCTTTTCTGGATATAAAGAGTGTAAAAACTAGGTACCTCCATTAATTCACTGAAAAATCTGTATAGCTTGATGAAAAAAGGCTCCATACTTAATAAAAACATGTTTATGCTATTATTAAGTGGAAAGACTAAAGTATTTTTTTATTATTTTATTAAATTTTTGAATCCTTTCTAGCATGTTCAAAATTTTGGTTAAAAATCTTGTTTTTTTTTTTTTGCTAGCAGTGGGCCAAACATTACTATGGGCATTTTATCTGGCAAAAAACACATTACATATTATGGGCATTATTATTCTATATAGCCAAGAACTTTTGTCTCTACCCATTATCAAAGATTTTTTAGAATATGTATATCTATAATGATGGGAATGTTTTATTTTCCGAACCTGGTCAATACATTGTGATTGTATTCATAGTTGATATTATTGTGTGTTAACTTTCTATTTTCTATTATTAATGATTCCATTGTTTCTGTTATATACCATACCTATGAACACTAATGGGTATGTCCCAATCCTTATAAATACGTTGGACACTATTGTAAATGGGTGTAATATGCTGTCTAAGTAGTCCATCACTAGCAGTGGTTTACCTACTTCACGATGCTGGCGAGTATTGTATTTTGTTGAAGTTAAAAATATTACCATTTCATTTCCAACCTCCATTTTGATTATTCCTCATTCAGTAATCTTTTCTAGGTTACAATAGTTTTTAACATTTTTTTTACATGTGGATGAGGCTAATATGGCTGTATTAATATAAGAGTTTGGTAGGTTTCTGCATGTGTTTATATAGAATTATTATTCATGAATTTGTGTTTTAATAAGGAACACAGTTCTTTAAGGAGCATGTAAATACATAAATAATATTGGTCTTCTGTAATTTGAATCTTGCAGGTGAGTTGTTATTGATGATGAGATTAATTGTTTTAAATTTTATATATTTACTATTTAAAACTTTCAACTTACCAAAGAATACCAGAATATAGACAAAGGAATCTTTCCTATTACACAGACACCACATTGTTCTTGAAAATGACTGAGACGGTTGAAAGAACTTGAACAAAACAAAACCAAAAACATAAACTTTGGACAGTTTATGCACAATTTTGATCGCAATGCACAACGCTTTATTTGAAAATTGTAAAAATAAAATAAAACATTAAATAGACCTTTTTAATCAAATTTGTTTAGATGATGACTTGTTGCCTAAATATACTATCTATTCAGTATTCATCTATTTATAAAAATAAGTGTGTGTGTGTGTGTGTGTGTGTGTGTGTGTGTGTGTGGAGTCTAGGATTAGTATTTATTTTTGGAGATTATAAATATAACATCAGGTAATAATTCAATAGATTTATCAGATACTCTGACCTGAAGTTTCACAAAACTTTGGATCTGACAATAATAATGATCTATCTATCTATCTATCTATCTATCTATCTATCTATCTAATTCTGTTCATTATCTATCTATCAAAACTCCTTCATAAACCCATATACAACAATAATAAAACAAAAATGAAAATTGTTATCTAATAAGAATTTATTGGCAGTAAAGTTTTCAATTTCTATCAATTTAATTTGAGTAAAAAATCAATTAGAAATGACAAAATATTTTGTGTTTATCACGAGTAATTAGGAGAACAGCGGAAATATTGAAAATCAAATTTTTACTCTGTCCTGTCTGCCTGGCTTTCTTAACAAAAGAGGCAAATTGATATAAACCGGGATATTTTGAAACTGCCGTGATTCATTTATTGATGTAAACGAGACTTTCCTCCTCAAATATAATTCTCATTAAGACTAAGTTATTTTGTAAGTTATTCTAAAAAATAAATATTCCCTTGGATCCTGTATTTTGCAATTATTGAAAGACACTGTAGTAAACAGTTAAGTTTAGACTTATCAAGAGGGAAATTAAGTTTGTCATTAAGGTAAAGTTAGGTTTTTAAAATATAAATTGGGATAATTGGAATACAAATTTTTTTTATTAAAACTATGTAAGTCTTGTTGACTTACATTTTCATACTTATCAATCATTTTCATATTTATGATGAATTTTTCAAATGAATTTAGAAATGCAATTTCTTAGATCACTCTCATTTTGGTTTATGTTTGTGTCATAAGGGACATAGCAGTCATGGTGAGTCCTGGGCAAGATAGCCTAAATGAACTCATTTCTCTTCAGGCGGGTTTTGAATTCAATCTCACTTCTCCTAGACTGGTTACAACCCCAAGATGAAAGAGCCTAGTCAACCCTGATATTTAACCCATAGCTGGAGGAGGATGGCATTAGGGAAAAATGAATGCAACATAACCATGTGGGAATTGAACTTGGCATGCCAAATTTATTTTCTGTGCTGATAAACATTACATTATCCACACCTCCAATAAGTTTAGGGGACTCAAATCAATGGTATACTCAGGTAGTTTAATCCAGTTCAGACTCTTTTTGGATGCATTTATCATTTTAGACACATTAATCCTATGACAAAATTTATTAATTTTTGATAAAAATTGAAGTTAATGGTCAATCGTTATCTATCTTTATATATATATATATATATATATATATATATATATATATATATATATATATATATATATAGATAGATAGATAGATAGATAGATAGATAGATAGAAGACATTGAGTGCTGGTGGTAATAATAAAACAGTGCTTGATGAGTTATACAGTGAGGAACAAATATAGAAGGAACAATAAATATACAGTGAAAAACAAACATATATTTATTCTTATTATCTATCTATCTATAGATAGATAGATAGATAGATAATAAACACATGGAGATAGATAGATAGATAGATAGATAGATAGATAGATAATAAACACATGGAGATAGATAGATAGATAGATAGGTAGATAGATAGATAGATAATAAACACATGGAGATAGATAGATAGATAGATAGATAATAAACACATGGAGATAGATAGATAGATAGATAGATAATAAACACATGGAGATAGATAGATAGATAGATAGATAGATAGATAGATAGATAATAAACACATGGAGATAGATAGATAGATAGATAGATAGTAAACACATGGAGATAGATAGATAGATAGATAATAAACACATGGAGATAGATAGATAGATAGATAGATAGATAGACATGAACAGAATGAGATAGATAGATAGATAGATAGATAGATAGACATGAACAGAATGAGATAGATAGATAGAATGAGAGATAGAGATATGAACATATTGAAATAGACAGACAGATATATATGAACATATCAAAATAGATAGATAGACAGACAGGTAGGCATGCAGACAGACAAACAGATAGATATAAACATACTAAGATAGATAGATAGATAGATAGATAGATAGATAGATATTGTATCCAACATTTTTCTATGTCATTAGATTATTTAGACTAACATCTCTTCTACCTGGACCAAGGATTGAACTCTCAATTAATATGTCACCAAATTCACAAATATTTCCATCATTGAGGCTTATTCAAACAGAAATGTTTCTACTTTGTAGAATTATGCTTTGTTGTTTAATATTTAGGTAACACAGCATTATTAAGTTTTTGATATTTTACAAGTATAATGTAATTGCAAAATAACAAAAAGAACATTTTTGATGACACAGATAAACGAGTTAATCAATAAAATCCAGGAAACATTTATTTTACAGTTAATTCCCTAATTAAAATTAATCTTCTGGGTATGATGTATAGGCAAACATTTTGCCCATTAATCATTTTTGCATAAAAAATCTAATTTTTAAACATGTTTCAATCTGCTGATCTTCAAATTAGTTCATTAAATTTTTTTAGAAAATCTCATATAAAATAAAGATAATCAAGAACAGTTTTTTCTAATTTAAATTATTAGGGTATATTAAAATGATTTATATTTTTAAAGTACTTCATTCTAAAGCTTATTGGGTGTACACATCTAAAGACCACATATATGGCTCCATTATATTATTATCATTATTATATAAATGGGGTTTATCAAAAGTAATTTCCTTTTTTATAGACTTTTACTCTAAGGCTTATTTCATGTCTGCATTTAAAGACTATCTGACTCTACTATATTATTATTATTATTATTATTATTATTATTATTATTATTATTATTATGTGTATCAAAAGTATTTTCATTCTTTACAGACCTTTTATTCCGAAGCTCATTTCATGTACACATCTGACTCCACTATATTATTAGCATTATTATCATCGTCATCAATATGATTCAGCTGTACATTTTGAGGTATTATTTCAAACTGCTCCTAGAAATCCAAGATGGAGAAGTTAAGGAAATAATATTTGACTGTTTTCCTGCCCTAAAGTGGCTTAAATGGTGGTTACTTGTCCCTTGAAATAAAGACTAGAAGTCACCAATTGTTGATTAAAATGCTTTCATAATAAGCGTACAAGGTGAAGAACACAGCAACCAGCAATCAAAAGTTTGAGAAATGCTAGAATCTTTGAAAAATACCATATGTAAAGTGTTACATAAGCTTCAAAAGACATACATGTGTTCTGCAGAGGAGAGGGGGGGGGGTTAAAAAATGGAAATATTTTAATGCACCCTATTAATCAATTCTTTAAATGATTCACTAAGGAAAAATATGATAATAGACAAAGATTAAAACAGTGGCACAAAACCATTTTAAAATTAATAAAAATTTGACAGAAAAAGAATAATTTGATGCAAGTTCAAAATCATATAAACCTTTTTTCTGCTGAAGGCAAAAAGAAAAAAAAATTCTATACTAAATGTTATTAAAATTGAATATTTTGGGGTTTTAAGAGATTTTATTATTGAACGACCAAGTGTTAGCATCCTTCTCCTTCTCCCCACTTCTTCTTCTACACATCATCACCACCACCATCATCATCATCACTACTACCACAACCACCATCATCATCCCTACTACCATCACCATCGTCATCATCCCTTTCTTTTACTTATCATCATCATTCTCTTTCTTTTGCTTATCATCATCATCATCATCCATTCTTCATCTTATTGTCATCATTATTTTAATTTTTATTCAACATCATCTTCCTATTCTTTTTTCTCATCATAATTTATTACATTTACTTACATGCTAATATCCTTGGGAAAGGTATGGATCCTCTTCTTCTGACCCCCACCACCCCCACCACCACCAGCAACACCACCACCACCACCACCAGGCTATGTGTAAATAGCAGACTGGGATGGCAACTGGTCTACCACAGAAAGAAATGGCAACCTATTGCGGGTAAAAAAAATCCGCCTCGTCAGTCATGTATAGAAGGATACATGATTGCCTAAGCATGTCTCATGCATGGCTCATAACTGACTGAGTCATTAATTTCTTTCGCTTGTCATTTTCTCTTTCTTTTTCTTAACAACCTCATTGGATTTTATATTGCTTTATACTTCAAGTTAGAGCATTTTAATAGTGCTGGGCTGACAAAAATTGTGCTACAATGTTCCGTTTTTGTTGTGTTCTGTTAAGAAACACTGAGAAATCTGATTATTACAATAGAGAAGATATTATTATCATGAGTATAAACCATGGAACTAATGATATTCTAATTGTCATCATTTTCTGTTAAAAAATAATAGAATTACAGGAAACTTTACATCTGTACCAATTTTGGCCATCTTCCTCACAATTATAATGAAGCTAAGACTGAATAGCGATTGAAGCACTTTAGCCCCCCCCCCCCGTATTTAAACCATTCTATTGATAGCAGCCATTTTTCTATCAGCCAGAATTTGTGAGAAATAAAATTACAATACACTTAAATTATAATTTAATCTCCTTACAGAATGCAAGTTAACCTTAGGTAACTCTTTTAAATTGTGAAAATAACCTACAAAAAATAAATGAACAAGACATAAACTAAGAATTAGCTTGGCCATTTAAAAAAAAAAGAAAGAAAAAAGTTTCACATTTATAGCATTTGGGGGTCATGAAATTGGCCAAAAGCAGAGATTGAATGTATTATCTACTCAATGCATTTTATAGACAACTTTTATAAAAAAACAAATATTAATATTTATCTTGCCAAAATATAGATAGCATTTACATAGGTAAATATTGTCTGTCTGAGAACAAAAAAAAAAAAGAATTAAACATAATAATTAAGGCTCTTTATTTCAGAATAAAATTTGCCTGGAAGATATGCAATTATTGTAAATGCAATGAAATAGGGTTAAAAATGTGATGAGACAACAAAACTGAAAATTCTCTGAAAGGGATGAATATTTATCATGGCAGACAAGTCATGGTTGGTACTTTAGTTCTTCTTTTATATACTGTATTATTTATCTTTTTACTATCCTTTCCATTCTCTGTTCTACCATCCATTTACACAAGCACTTTAATGAGGTTACTCACTGTTTCCCTCTGCCCTTAAACATGTCCTATGAGTGGTGAATTCTCCAAGCTATCTTCCATCTTTATGTGTCATAGAAATTTCAACATTCTTTTTCTGTCTTTAAGAAAAAGTGTATTTTTTTTCTCATTTTCCTTAAAACTTCCTAATCGCTAACATACTCTGTTCATGACATTCTCAGCATCCTTCTGTAGAACCACATAGATGTTGCATCAATTCTCTCTTTTATTTGTGCGGAAATTGTCTAGCACTAACTAACATATACGAGGATTTTATTTTTATTATTTCACCCTAAGCTAAACAAAAAAAAAAAACCCACTAAAACAGAGGGTTACTGGGTGTGAAAAGAATATCAGAAAAAGAAAACATTTTTTAAGGAGCAAGAACAATAAAAGCAAAGAAATTAAGAAGATAATAATTGATATTGATTTAAATTTTGAAGATCAAACTTGATTGGAAAGTAAGAAGCTGGAAGAGAATTCCACAGGTGAGAAGTGAGAGAAAAAAAACTGTTAGTATATAGCAGCTAGGCACTCTTTTTTTTTTTTTTTCTAATGAAATTTTCCTGTTTCTTAATACTTTGTTTAGCTTTTGAAAGGCATCTTTTACACTTCTAATGTGCCTTTTGATTTCTGTGTAACACTTCTCACGTCATAAAAATCTGATTCTGCTCCAGGGCTGTCAAATTGATTGTGAAAAATTTCTAAATGATTGATGAATGTGTGGGTAGTGTCACATTTAGCATCTTGGCAAGAGAAATTGGTAAGCCAAATTTGGATTTTGACTAAGTTCATTTTGTTCCGTTTCACACATAGACCCTTGGGAAATACATAAATCCATCTCTTCTCCCCCAACCAGCTCTCCAGCATTGTTTGGCAACCGAGCGCCCATGCCTTAAGGAAAAGCTGACCTGAAAACAATGTACAATAGCTAAAATTTTTAAGTCATGTTGGTAGCACAATCTGTTTTCTTTTGGAAGAATTCTATGATTAAAAAAAATATGTTGGGGAAAGAAGTTAAGTGCTGCCAGAATTAAAAAAATATATCCTGGAGGTGTATTTCATGACAGAGAGACAATAATTTCCACCTGAAATGACTATTTATCATTATTCTTACATTATTTACTGTTGAACTAATGTCATTATCTTTGTTGTTATTATCACAGCCTTTAGAAAACAATGAATGGAAGATTTTATTTCATTGAAAGGAGCAAAGTGGCTACCAAAAAATTGATCACAAAACAAACAACAATACAAGCAAAAAAGAATCCTTGTCCCTTCCAATATTTGTTACCCTTTCATATTTTTATTTTAATCTTAGCAAACATGTCCCATAAGCAAAAAAAAAAAGGAATAAAAATGAACAAAATGAACAAATATCTTCTCATGTATTTTCTCTTTTATTTCTTTTTTGATCTATTGCTGCTACTATGGTATGATATCTGCCGTCCATTTTCTACTATAGTATGATATCTACTATTCATTTTCTACTATGGTATCATATTTACCAACTGTTGGAAGTATGATATATGTTAGGGTTATGATTAAGGTTAGGCTTACGTTTAGGGTTAAAGGCAGTGAGCAGTGAAATGGTTATGTATTAAAAAGCATTAACAATTTTTTATGCAAAATAATATAAAAATTTTAAAAATAGTGATTTTAATGTTTGTAAACTGATTTAAAAAACAATAAACAGGTCATCATTTTTCTTAGGCATTTTCCAGCAATAATGAGTGCATTGTCATTTACAGAAGATTGCAAATGCCTCGGTAGATATTATACTACAGTAGCACTGATCTATCATTCTATAAAAAATTTAATGTATCAAAATTGTTACACATTTCCATTTCTACCTACCTTTTGATTTTTAATTTGTTTTCCCGTAGTATCTAGCCATCAAACCTGTGTCTTCTCCATCATATATATATATATATATATATATATATATATATATATATATATATATTCATTTATTTATATATGTATGTACATGTATATATATATACATATATATATATATATATATATATATATATACATATATATATATATATATATATATATATATATATATATATATTTTAGAATTGGACATTGTCCGACAATTTATTTAAAGACATTTATATTATGTTTAACGTTCTTTTTATAGATGTTTTATAAAACAGAGCATTTGCTTAAATACTTGTATCTATAAAAAGAACGTTAAACATAATATAAATGTCTTTAAATATATATATATATATATATATGTATATATATATATATATATATATATATATATATATATTCATTTATTTATATATGTATGTACATGTATATATATATACATATATATATATATATATATACATATATATATATATATATATATATATATATATATGTATATATATATATATATATATATATATATATATATATATTCATTTATTTATATATGTATGTACATGTATATATATATATACATATATATATATATATATATATATATATATATATATATATATATTTAAACATGTTGTGTTGAATGTTAAAAACCACATCGTCCTACGCATTTTCCTTTGAATTTTCTCATATTTTCTAATGAGACTTTTTATTTGAAAATGATATCGAAAAAGTTGCTGCCAAATTACACACACACATATATATATATATATATTATATATATATATATATATATATATATATATATATATATATATATATATATATATATATATATATATGTATATTACTTCAGATGTTATTCTTAGTGGATACCTATGTTTTAAATAGACACTCACTTTTTTAAACTGTGTGTCCCACTTTATAAAAGAAACCAGTTCGATATGGTGTGCTGTAGACCACTCAGCCACAGACGCGGGTGTCACAGCCCAGCAAGATTTTATTGACTCTTTAAGGAATACACATCCTCCCGATTAGGTTTTCTCAAAAACCCATATCTGTTCAATTTCATATCCAAAATACAAACAAAACCATTTCTCATAAATTCATTAATTATATATATATATATATATATATATATATATATATATATATATATATATATATATATATATATATATATATATATTATGAAATGGACAAAGTCTGACAATTATTTAAAGACATTTTTATGTTTAACATTCTTTTTATAGATACAAGTATTTAAATAAATGGTCTGTTTATAATAAACAGTATTAAATAACATTTCAGGCCGGTAAATGTTATTTAATACTGTTTATTATAAACAGAGCATTTACTTAAATATTGC
>OZ038500.1:44690762-44695762 GCA_964036315.1 Acanthosepion esculentum
GGCAGGCAGGCAGGCAGACAGGCAGGCAGGCCGGCACACATGAAGATTCTTGTGGAAGAACAGCAGACCATTTCAGGTACTAACCTCGCGTAGGTATTTCCAGGCTGCGACACACAGTGCTCACTATTCCAAAACGGTATATTCAGTTCTTCCATCATGTTGCTCTTAAACTTCATCATATTTCTCCTGCAGAAATGGTAATACTAGGGACTGGTGCCACTTACGATCTTGCGGTCAATAGCAGTTTGACACTTCACGTAGTAGAGAAACCCACTCTTGTCAGTGACCCACTCCTGCAAAACGGATAAGCAACGAACTTAGCAAGGGTAGCGTTATCCTTTTCCCCTTTGGTTTCACCGTTTCCTCGCGGCAAACAATAAGGTCTTTACAGTTCTTCTAATGCTTATAAAAGATCGCTAAAAAACAAAAAAAACAAAAAGAATTTACTGACTTGTTTAACTTTTTCAATGTGTGTGTGAATGTGAGTGAGAGGCTGAAAACCCTAGCACCCCGGGCTGTTTAGCCGAAAGGCTGACGTAAATATATATATATTAATTGTTTTGGTTTATATTTCCTCGCTCTCTCACCTTTACCGTATAGTCAGGGGTTCCTGATATTGGGAGAAAAGAAAGGTGTGGGTGATTAGCTTTGACGTGTTGTACGTTATGTTTGTCCAGTGGTTCCTGTTGATTAGAGTTAGCCTGGAGAAGCTTCAAGTAGCGACATCAATAAAATACACATGTAATGTATCTGACACCCACTGCTTACTTAGTTACAGTGTCAATATTCTATTCAACAGGAGTCTAACTCTATGTAGTCTGCTTTGGTACTCGGAGAAAATAGAGAAAACGGCTTCTTTTTTTTTCTTGCGTTTCGTTGTTGTTGTTAACAAGAGACATAGAGGTAAACTTTTAGTTTTGCTAACACGATGTCAGGGTAATACTTTTTTTTGTACAGGCAACTTTTTTCAGTGCTCAGGTGTTCTTATACTTTAAAAATAGAAAATATCTGTATCTATCAATATAAATCAATAGATAGATAGATAGATAGAGATTAGATATAGAGACAGATAGATATACGTACAAGTTTCATTAAAACAATTTTAAATTTAAGCTTTTTTTTTTAATATTGTCAGTCGTTTTTAGATGAAACTTGTATAGAGGATTGGTGCTCATAAAATAACTTCAAACGTTATTTTTAGTGGATACTATAATTTCTCCTCCAAAGGGGGACGTAAGTTCGAATCCTGCCGGAGGGTATTTTCTTGGAATTTTCTTGCGAGCACAGGACGGTAGACGAAATAAGTACTGTCCAAAATAAATGGAGTGTCTCCTCAAATACGGGTATCCATTAAAAATAACGTTTGAAGTAATAAAAATATATCTGATTAAAAAAATAAAATCCATTAATTCTTTTGATATATATATATATATATATATCAGTATTGATACATATATATTATATATTTAGGCAGCAGCCTTTCTTTTATACATATTTCATTGACTATGAGAGACAAGGAAAATTTTATAATTTTTTAAATAATTTTTGATGTCATAGCAAAATGAAAACCGTTAAAAAATTAGAATAAATCACGAAAAACCTTATAAGATTTTTCTTGTCTGTCACATTGAATGAAACATACATATATATATATATATATATATATATATATATATATATATATATATATATATACATTTTATGCATTTAAATGCATAAATATAAATATAAACGTGAACATAGAAGTCAACACTTAGAGGCGACAGTCTGTTTCATGCTAGATGCAATCGTCAGGCCACAACAATTGCATTTAGCATGAAACAGACTGTCGCCTTTAAGTGTTGACTTCTATGTTCACTTTTATATTTACACACGCTCTATCTCTGATATTGAGCACTTTATTCCATAAATATAGCACATTTTAAGACTATATTACTTCATATATATATATATATATATATATATATAATTTATATATATTTATATATATATGTATATACTATGTATATATTCTTTTATAGATGTATATACTACATATGCATATATTCATCATTTATTCAGTTACTGCATTTTGTGCCACTATGGTTGCCACTCTCCTCCATCTCACAGTTGTGGTTCATCCAGACATTCAAAGCAAAATATCCCATCCATCCTCTCAGAAGTTAAAGAGGCAGCAGGTAGTTTGAATTCAGAGTTTTCCTTTTCCTAGACTGACTGCCAACCAAGGCCATAGGTTCGAGTTCTCTGGCTATTTTACCCTTAGCTGGGGGAAGAGACGGATTCATACATTTCCCAAAGTTATTTGCATGTAACTAAATGCAATGAATGCGACTGGAATTTGAACTCCATTCTTCAATTCCTCAATCTAGAATTCTTCAATTCTTCAATATCCTTTACTCCAAAATGACTATATATGTAGATAATATATACAATATGAATAGCATAATATATATATATATATATATATATATATATATATATATATATATATATATATATATTAGATATATGTATATGATGTATATGTGTATATATAATACAATCATATATACATTCAGTATGAATATACATCGTTTTTGCAAGAACATTCTTACACACATACATATATAGGTATACATTTAAATTATAATATATGAGTATACATTTAAATGCATAAAATATATATAAACACGTATTTATATACATACATATGTGAATACATATGCAGACATATATGTGTGAATCTACACATTTATGCATACATGCATATATATATATATATATATATATATATATATATATATATATATATTTATAAGGATATCTTAAAGTATAAACAAATAATCCCATATTACCTGTATTATTGTAAATCTGTACAATGATAAATTCATAGATATATACTTAAATTGTCATAT
This sequence comes from Acanthosepion esculentum, assembly GCA_964036315.1. Lineage (NCBI taxonomy): Eukaryota > Metazoa > Mollusca > Cephalopoda > Sepiida > Sepiidae > Acanthosepion > Acanthosepion esculentum. The sequence continues at coordinate 44,693,657 of OZ038500.1, forward strand.
ATATATATATATATATATATATATATATATATATATAAATATATAATAGTTAACAGATGATGTTATGATAATTATGTATATTATATATTGTTAATGTGTATATATATGAATATATACTATATACACATATATATAATATAATATATATATATGTGTGTGTGTGTGTGTGTGTTTGTATATATATAATACATGACCGTATATATGCATATATATGCATGTATATTCACATATGTATATATAACATCATTTTAATATTTATTTGCATAAGTATATCTGCTAAAGAATCATATATGTGTGTGTGTGTGTGTGTGTGTGTGCTATGTGTGTGTGTGTGTCTATGTATGTATTTTTGCATATGTGTGATGCAAGAACCAGTGGGATAATATGAAAGCATATTTATACATGAATATATATATATATATATATATATATATATATATATATATATATATATATATGTGTATGTATATATATATATATATATATATATATATATATGTGTGTGTTTTTGTGACACATTTTATCAATCTGGCCTTCTTTGGGATAAACTAATGCTTACCTTGATGATGTAATTACACATGATCATTAAAGGAGGAGATGGTGATAAATTTAAATTAAAATTTATTTTCAAATTTAAATTTATTTTCAAATTTAAATTTTTGCTTATTTTTTAAATCTGTTTTTTGCCCAAAATTGTTCTTGATATATAAAAATTTATATACTGTTTCCCCACCTTTGTTTCAGATCGTCATCATCATCATCATCATCATCATCATCATCATCATCATCATTTCCAGGTTTTCTGATTTTTTACCTGTGACCTGCGGCGAAAGAAAGTATTTCTTAGAAACTTATGGAGCATATTAAATTGAGCGAATTTTTCTATGTATGTCAGTGATCCTTTTTAACTCACTGTTTGACATCATCATTTACCAAATCTTTCACCCATGACTTAAGGTCAATGAAGGTGTTTTTTTATGAGATATGGAAGAGTTTTTCAGTCAGTCATACTCATTAACACAATCGTGTACAGCAGGGTAGTATGCCCACATAACTTAATCCTCAATAGACCATTTTATTATTATCATTATCATTATTATTATTATCATTATTATTATTATCATTATCATTATTATCATTATTATTATTATCATTAGCATCATTATTATCATTAGCATTATTATTATTATTATCATTATTATTTATAATTTCAGTTAAATAATAATAATAATAATAATATTATAATTATCATTATTATTTCCTTTGATTTATGTTTCATGCACTTTTCCTTCAGGGTCCCAACCAGAGACCTAAGGTCAGAAACGGCTTCATTTTCCACTGATCATTTTTGTAAAAACGAAAAAAAAACTAAAAGCATGCACATTTTACATAAAACTCTTTGTAATGTGTGCCTCCTCCTCCTCCTCCTCCTCCTCCTCCTTCTTCTTTTTCTTCTTCTTCTTCTTCTTCTTCTTCTTCTTCTTCTTCTTCTTCTTCTTCTTCTTCTTCTTCTTCTTCTTCTTCTTCTTCTTCTTATTATTATTATTATTATTATTATTATAGTAACAATTAGAAAAATTTCATACTGTGGTTGTTAAATGCATGAATTTTTTTCTGGGAAGGACATTTGCTTCCTCTCTTGACCCCTACCCACTCCGGAAAAAGTTGTCACTTTTGAATTAAAATCAATATTACCCAAATTAGATAAACTACGGTACACTTTGAATCAACACCATGAGGGATAATCAACATTGCTAGGGGTCGTAAACATGTTCGTCTGACTTCTCAGTTACAAAAAAAAGCATGTTTTAGAAGGTCATACTAACAAATAAACTCACTGTTAATGGCCTGAAACGACAACATTACTTGTCTTCGATTCTTATATCACTTATTAACTTGTGAAACTTGTAGACTAAATATTGCTCTAGAGATAGATATATAGGTAGATATGATTAGACAGAAATATATATGGATAGATATGATTAGACTGAAATAGTTATGAAGAGAATGAGATAGATAGATAGATAGATAGATAGATAGATAGATAGATAGATAGATAGATAGATAGATAGATAGATATGAACAGATTTGCATAGATAGATAGAT
>OZ038500.1:44700762-44710762 GCA_964036315.1 Acanthosepion esculentum
AAAAGGAAATAATTATTTAAATCTAAAGATTTACTATTTGAATTATGTCAACACATGTTGAATATAACAGAAGGCACATCTATTTGTATGAAATTTGAATGAAATTTCTATGAAACAGAAGGCAGCCATTTGTATGAAATATCCTAATGTTCAAAGTCTCAAATTAATAGCAACAGCGAGATTTTGAAGATTGTAAGGATGATTTGATGGATGAAGAGTAATATTTTATAACTTCAATATTAGCAAAAGGTAAAACAATGCTGGAAACTGTAATTTCTTTTTCTTTTTACTGATAGTTTACTTAATAGAAGGCCCAAGTGCCACTCAAGATAGAGGGTTACTGAGTAAGATGATAAGAGAGATGGAAGTGAGATATTATTATGAGGATGAGTAGGATACATATTGGTTGACCCTGGACTTAAAAAAAAACAAAATTGTGGTTGTCAGGGAAGCATAGTCTTGGAGGTTTGTTCCACAAAGTAACAGTTTTGGGGAATAAGCCATTTGAGTGGAACTTTCTTTTTATTAAAAGAACACAAAGGGAATGGGAATGGTTTGCTACTATTAATATGGTAAGACGGATCTGAGTTGTGAAGGTCCAAGCTGGTGGCACTAAAGAAGTTTGAACATCTGCCATAGTAATAACAAAATAGTAGTGAAAGGCTGATGACATTTCATCTGTGAGATAATGGTTGCAGAATGGAAAATAATTCATTACTCCCAAGACTGTGTAAGTGCTTTTGAACTCTATTGAGGCTGGACAGTGAGGACTGGGCAGTGCCAGCAATGCTCCATTCTTGGTCTGATCTTACTCTTGTAAAGATATAGCATGGCAGGTATTTTCTAGAGTGATAGAAGGAACCAACCATTCTTCCAGTATGTTATATGATGACATGAATATACATGTTCCATTTGAGGCTGAGAGTGGGCTTTAGCCCCAGTAGGTTTTAAGACAAGGAGCACTCATCATAATTAGTGCATGTTTAAGGTCTGTTCAGTGGTGAAGAAAGGTTACAAGTTTCCTTATTGGTAGATGTGTTGGAGTTGTCCAGGTTGTAGTGATTGGAAAGACATCCTACTGGGTGTCTGTTCCACAAAGTTGCAGTTCTTGAGAAGAAGCTGTCCAAGTGGAACTTCTTTCTTACTAATGGAATACAAAGGGAATGATGCTGGTTCATCTGTGTGTAAGTGGCCAAGTGGCATGGTGAGTCCCAATTTTAAAGGTCAGAGTTGGTGAGACCAAGGAATGTAGCTCATCAGAACACATGCCTTGGAAATAGTGATAGAGTAGTGACAGGCTCATGACATTTCATCTGTGGGGAAGTATTATGGTAATTTACTCACGCATGCATGGACACTCCCAGCTATAAATAGGAGCAGGTACTGCCTTTTGGAGGGTGAAGTTTCCAGCAGTCAGCTCTGACAGTCAGACCAAACATTCTTGCTGTAACACACTCATTTGTATATGTTTGTATTACTGTTTCTGTTAATATAGTTGTTTAACTCACTTCCTCTCTTGTGTCTTTATTTCTGGCTCTAACAAGGCCACAACAGAAAGTTATAAAAAGAATGAGATAAAAAGATGGATGGGAAAAAACAGAGATAGCTAACTCACCATCCTTGGCAATGCACATAATTTCATAGTGAATATAAATCCATCTTACATGTTTATCTTTGTGATGTTTACTTAAAGGTAGTAGTTTGTTTGCTTTCATGCCTTTAGCCAATGTTCTTAATATTATATGTTTTTTCTCTCTGTTTATACTTGCAACACCAACTGTAGAGACTAGGACCCATTCTCTTAGTATGGTGACTTTGAAATTAGTTTTTGACAAGGTGGCCAATGATGTAGAATGTAAAGGATTATTTTCTTGCAAGAATATATTCTTTACCTTAAAGGCTTCTGTATTTCTCCTCTGTTATTGTGATGATTGAATAATTCCATGAAGGACATAACCTCCCACTCAGTGATCATTTGGTTAATCCAATTCATCAGTAAAGTTAATTTTGAGAGATAAATTTTCACATACTTCTTCACCAATTTACCTGTTTCTCTGTGTGATATTCACTTAAAGGTTGTAGTTTTGGTGCAGTGATGCCTTTAGGCATCTTCTTAATATTAAAATATTTTCTTGACATTCAAAATACCAGGTTCGACAAATATTATCATGCTGTTCAATTTATTTTTCTTCCTTCTTAGCTTTTCAGTTTTTCTCAAATTTCCTTTTAAGATATTCTCAGTACAAGTTTTTACTTGTTTTTATCCGACCAATGTTTTCAATTAGCACTTTTTTAGTTGGTTTAATGCACTATTTCCAACTTTTTCATAATTTCAAAAATTGGTATCACATTAGGCAATCTTTATATATTTAAAATAAAAAAAAATAATCTGTACTATTATTTATATAAGAATAAATGTTCCTGTAATGCTATCAGTAGATATTTTTAGTCTAAAAATACAAACAGCATATTCTGTAATTGATATTCGTGCAAGAAGGTTTTCATCCTGGCAAGAGGTAAAGAAATGAAAATTCACAAAAAAGAACTGATTAAGCTCTGGAAAGAAGATAAAAGTTACAAGAAAATCCCAAACAACCTGAATATTCCATTTACTACCATTAGCTCATTCATTGCAATGTATAAAAAAACTTGAAACTGTTGAAACCAAAGAAGAAAAGGTGCTCCATTTCTTCAAGATCTTTGAGGAAATTAATGTGTCAAATTAAACAAAATCCAATGGTTACTCATCAAGAGTTGCAGGCTAATTTGCTTTCATCAGGAATTTGTATCACTAAATGTACAATAAGCAATGAAATTCATAGGAACAATCTAAAGTCACGCTTCCTTTGGAAAACTCCTCTGCTATTGAAAAGACACAGAGATGCCAGGTTAAAATTCATTTGTGAACATAAGGATAAGTAAATATCATATTGGAAAAGAGTATTATGATGATAGACAAAACCAAAATTGAGTTGTTTGGACACAATTCTAAAAATCATATATGGAGGAAAGATGGTGATGTCTTCAAACAAAAAAACACAGTTCCAACAGTGAAATTTGGTGGTGGCAGCATCATGGCTTGGGGATGTTTTCCTGCAAATGATACTGGCTACATATCAGTAATAGATGGTAGAATGAATGCCGCAGCATATGAAAATATTTTGGAAGTAAATTTAATGATTTTGGGTGAAAATCTTGAACTTCCTCCTGATTGGATCTTCCACAAGATAATGATCCTAAGCAGACTGCAAAATCTACGAAGAAATGGCTTGCTGAAAATAATGTAAGTATCCTGAAATGGTCAAGTCAGTCCCCAGATTAAAACCCAATCAAGAATCTGTGGCGTTATTTGAAAATCCAAATCCAATCAAGAGCTCCAACAAACATCCCGGATCTGAAGACCACATGCGAAGAAGAATGGAAGAAAATACCAACTGAAATTTGCAAATCATTACTTGAGAACTACAAGATGAGGTTGGTTGTTGTAGAAGTGAATAATGGCTATTCTATAAAGTATTAAATAAGGATTTTGTAATATTTTTTGTATTGTATGAATACTTTTTTCACCCATTAAAATGGATAAATGGGATTTATTTCTGTTAAATCATTTTTTTTCAGTTTTCTATGCATATTTAGTTATTATGCATCTGTGTACAGTTAATTATATGAAAAGTATGTTTATTCATTAGTTGGAAATACAATAAATTAGAAATTTGCATGTGTACGAATACTTGTTTCCCCCCACTGTATCTATGCATGAAAGTAATGTAGATAAGAAAGAAAACATACGTAAGTAATCAATAAAGGTGTGATTGATAAAGCTGAGATGTAGACTTAAATCAATGATCTGCCAAGAATATTGAAAAACTGATAAAGGTTCCCATGAAGAAGATGTTAAATTGAAAATACATATGAGAAATGAGTCTTTATCCTCATTCATAAAAATTAGTTGATATAAATTCCTAAAATCATAAAAATAGTAATTAATAGTAAAAATAATGATAATAATAATATTGCTAAGAATATTAAGAAACTGTTATAAAAATAATAATGATAACAGTAAGAATAAACATATCAGATATCAAACATATTTGATAAAAAAATTGATATCCAAGAAAATGAATTCTTAGAATTGTTATTATCTTATCTCATTTTGCCACTTCTATGACTAAACACACTAAGTGTATTTCTCTATAAAAAAAAATGAGAGTTGATTGATCAGATTTACAATCCTATAAAATGAGTTTGAGACCAGATAGAATAATGAAACTGGTATCAAAAGAAACTAAATTTATTTCTCTTCAAAATTATAAGAGTTCATTGATCAGGGCTCCAGTTCTGGAAAGTAGTTACTGAATGGATTAGATGGTGCCAACCAGAAGATCAGATGCAGTTACTGTAAAGAAAAAGAAGAAAATTTATTAGAGAGTAAATGTTGCTATTCTAGCCAATCACAGATCAAAATTGGAAAAAAAAGGGAAAATCTTAAAGTGAAAACCTCAAAACAGAAGTAAAATAAAATAGGAAAAAAAGGAGAAATAAAGAATATATGTCTATGGATATCTTTCTAGTTCTTATTTTCAGTTATTGTTTGCCCTGTTTCTGTCTACTTTACGTCAAAGGCTTATCCAAAAGGATTCAGGATAATATCCAGAAACAGCACCCTTCTATGGAGAAATCTCTGCAGAGTAAAGCCAAACATCGGGTAGAAGATGACCAAGAACTGTGTGTACTCTATTCCTTGCAGTTGTGGCAAAGAATATAGAAGTGAAACAAGCCGCACCCTAAAAGTAAGGCATTGTAAAGCTGTAGTTACGGGTAAGACAATGAAATCAGGTATGACTGATCATATATGGAGGGAAAAGGGTAGTCAACATCCCCTATGGAATGAGTTGAAAATGGAAAGTTAGATATCTGAAAGAATCAGCACCTATGCTAGGCTATGAGGATCTTAGTAGGCCTAGCGTAGAAATAAATATGATATGGGAGCCACTAAGAAAGAAAGAAAGACAAATGAGAGAAAGTCTTCACCAGTAGCCATGAGAAAAAGAGAAAAACTTCAGAGTGCAGTCAAGCATGACAATCAGCAGCAGCACTCACCAACAGTTTGAAAGATCTTGTTAAATTTGCAGGTGAGTTCACTATAAAAATAATTTTTGGAGCCAATTAGATTTGCGATTTTAATTCTTTAATTTCTTTAATTTGTTTTTTTTTGCTTTTGACAGGTGGGATCCATTTTTGAATTTAATAAATCAAATTTGAATTTTCTAGTATACAAAACATAAATAATAAATTTTGGATATAATAATTATCATTAACATCATTGCATTAATCAACAAAATTAATGTTTTTATGATGATATCACTATTCAGTTATTAAATTTATATTTTTTCTGTGCATGTCAATATTGTCACCCTGATTTATATATATATATATATATATATATATATATATATATATATATATATATATGTATGTATGTATGTATGTATGTATGTATGTATATATATATATATATATATATATATATATGTATGCATGTATATATATATATATATATATATATATATATATATATGTATGCATGTATATATATATATATATATATATATATATATATATATATATATATATATAAAGACAAAAGAAAAATGTATCTTAGCCGATATGTTTCATTCACTGATGGATTTTATCAAGTCAAAAGTCTGTCAACGGACAAAACACATTGGCTAAGATAAATTTTCCTTTTGTCTTTATGCATATTGCCTTTCACAGATATTTAATTATACCTGAAATTTTCCACACACACACACATATATATATATATTGTCATTCACAGACTGACTGTTTTGCTGTTTCACAGCTCATCAGTATGGCTAGATATCCTGCCTCAAGCCAGGATCAAAACTCAACTGATTTGGTATCAGGCAGAGATTTTATCCCTAAGCCATTGGTGCATGGCAGGAATGAGGATGAATTTAGACGTATTTATTTTTAGACAAACACACCAGTGACCAGAGAACACGATTCTTCTTAACAAAGAGTCTTACATATATATTCTGTGTATTTAGGCAGCAAATGTTCCCCAAGACAAACAACACAAATAAACCACAGACATTTTGCATCAATTAATTTCAATGCTTGACTGTTCCAAACTATGAAGAATCCTTCTCAGACAAAGAAGAAATCCCATCAGAAATTGTCCAAAGTTCATTTTGGAAGAAAAGTACAAGAAATATTATCCAAGCTTTAAATTTTCTTAATTCAAGTCAAAAGCTTGGACAATATTTCAGTGTTGCCCTCAGAATAAACATTTATATATATATATATATATATATATATATATATATATAGTCATCCACACTATATATATACAAGGTAACCAAAAAAGTTCTGTCCGTTTTTTGATTAGTCATTGAATGAAGTTGAAATATATACAAAATGTGTGTAGCAATTGTTTTCAAATTCGGACAGCAGGAAGTAGGAACATCAGACGTTATAAGGAAAACAGGTGCACCATGCCCGGCCATCAGTTATAAACCGGACAGTTGTGAGAAGGATGGAAGTGTCTAGAGATCTCGTTTGGGGCTGTTTGCTTTACGACTTCAAAGTGGGCTTATCAGCAGCTGCATCAAGTCGCTGCATATGTCAAGCATTTGGGGATAGTGCTGTGGATGAACGTACTGCAAGGCATTGGTTTCGAAAATTCAAGTTGGGAGAGTTGTCTCACCATGATGAGCCTCGCAGTGGACGACCACAGGTCTTGAATGACGAAGTCCTGAAGGCGGCTATTGAAGAGGACACTAGTCTAACGTGTGGTGAACTTGCAAGACAGTTCAACGTTTCCGCTGAAACAGTTAGACTTCACCTGTACTGCCTAGGTAAGACGTACAAACTGAGAAAGTGGGTTCCGCAAACGCTGTTGGAGGTCCACAAGGGACAACGAGTGGCAGCCTGCGTATCGCTGCTTTCTCACCACCGTACCGCATCCTTATTCAATCGAGTGCTTACCAGTGATGAAAAGTGAGTTCTGTACGAAACTCCCAAGTGTTCCAGACATCGGTTGTCTCCTCAGGATGCTGTCCCTCACACCGAAAGACCGCCTATGCACCCATGCAAGATTATGCTTTGTGTCTGGTGGACAGGTTGTCAAGTGGTTCATTATGAACTGCTACCAACTGGCCAAACAGTCACTGGAGACCTATACTCGCAGCAATTGAAACGTGTGCAACAGGCATTGCACCAGAAGGAGCCAGCACTGGTGAATCGCAAAGGTGTGCGTTTCCTCCATGACAATGCCAGAACGCATGTCTTGCGAGTGGTCAGGGATACCATACAGCAACTTGGGTGGGAGACTTTGTGCCATCCACCTTATTCACCTGACCTTGCGCCATCCGATTACCACCTCTTCCACTCCCTGGATAATCATCTTCGTGGGAAATCCTTCACCAATGAAGCAGACTTGTGCCAAGCCCTCACGGACTTCTTTATGTCAAAACCCCCCGAGTTCTACTGCAAGGGCATTGAACAGCTGGAGACACATTGGCAGAAGGTGCTGGATGCCGATGGTGATTACTTCGAAGATTAAATATAAGTTACACATACTGTGAAGTGTTTTCTTTTTTTCCTTTAAAAACCGACAGAACCTTTTTGGTTACCTTGTATATATATATATATATATATATATATATATATATATATATGTATATGTGTGTGTGTGTGTGTGTGTGTGTGTGTAAGTAAAATAACACAGGAAAATCTCTGGGAACTTGGTTGAACTGTTCTAACCAACCTGCCATATTCACCTGACCTAGGATCAACAGACTATTACCTTTTTTGAGTGCCAAAAAATGCTTTGATCAGGAAAACATTCTCTAATGAAAATCAGACCCAAGAGTTCATTAAAGACTTTTTCACACCAAAACTTGCAGAATTTTACAGAAAAGGTCTTGGAGAGATGCCTGATAATTGGCCACAGGTCATTGCAGATAATGTTAAATATATAACTCAATAAAATGTAATTGAATTTTATTTTTTGACAAGTAAGGGTGATAAACAAAAACGGAAATTATTTATGACTCAATCTAATATATAAAGAATATTGATGATGATGATGATAATGATGATGATGATGATGTTTGTGGTGGTGATGATGATAATGATGATGACATGCGATCGCAGTGGTAGTATCAATGGTTACAGAATTATCCAAATCATTCCAATCTTATTTTTCTCAAACCTGAGATGACTAATTTCCATCAAAAGATGTGCAAATTAAAAAAAAAAGCAAGGGAAAAGAAATATAACAAAAAATGTTAGTAAAATTTCTTGAAAACATTTTAAGTATTTTTTAATAAAAAAAAGTCATTTTAATAAAAAGAGAAAATTTTTTTTTTTGAAATTTGAAATACCCCCTGTGAATCCATCACTTTCTAATAACAATTCGATCATCTCTACCCACTCCCTGATTAGCTTGATGTCAGCTTTTTAATAGTTTCTGACATTCTTATTGTCAGTGGGGATTTTTTTTTCTGCCCAGAAAGATAGCCCAGTTTCTGAAGCAGTGGCCCAAAGATCATTAAGTAGTTGGTTCAATTCCTATTACAAGCTAAAACTTGTTAACCACTCATGACTTTGAAAAAGCCCAGAAATTTAATTTCTCTCATTAGAGTTCAATAAATTGTGGCTGATAGCTATGCGGTTAAAGCATCGAACTGAAAACGTTTGTTCCATTCCTAGGACTCTTTTGTTAATATCACCAACTTGTTATGTTTACTTTAATATTTTCACTTCCTCTGGATCAAGTTCAACCTAAAGAGCAGTCTTTTAATAAAAAGAAATAAATAAAACAGTATTTATTAATTTAATTATAAGTATACAATTAAAAGAAGTAATTTCTAAATATGTATATTCTGATTCTACTTAAATCTTAAAATTTAGGAATTTATGGTAAAGTTGTCTCCATTATTTAGTTGAAACATTTTTATTACTATTGACTAGCATAGAACATACAAAATATGTGATTAGTTACATATGGACTGGAACATCTGCCTATGATCAAAGCATCACCCTTTGGTACTCTGCCTCAGATTAGTGCAGTATCTGTGCACTCTTTGTAGATTGAAAGTGTTACAAGCTAGTACCTTTTTTTTAGGATCAGTATAATATCTGTACAATCTTCTTAGAATACAGGCTCGGAAACCCCACAATAAACTCGGCCGGGTGGGGCGGTTAGTGAATATCTTCTTAGAATTAAAGTGCTGCTCCCCGGTACTTCTGCTTCGAATCACTGTAGTATCTGTGCACTCTTCTTTGAATCAAAGTGTTGCTCACTGATACTTGCCTCAGATCAGTGTAGTATCTGTGCACACTTTTTAGAATCAAAGTGTTGCTTCTGGCATTTTCCTCAGATCAGTGTAGTATCTGCACACTCTTCTTAGAATCAAAGTGTAGCTCACTGGTACTCTGGCCACAGATGAGTGTAGTATCTGTGCACACTTCTTAGAATTAAAATATTGCTCCCTGGAACTTCTGCTTAGGATCAGTGTTGTATATGTGCACTCTTCTTAGAATTAAAATGTTGTTCCCCAGCATGTGTACATAGGATGTAGTATATGTGCATTTTTTTTAGAATCAAAGTGCTGCTTGCCAGTACTTCTGCCTAAAGAGATGACCCATCAGTCAGGAACATATAGTTTAAATTCAAATGTTTCCTTCTCTTAGACTGATGACCAATCAAGGCAAGAGAGTCTCCTCTGCTATTTGATCCATAGCTGGTAAATATGGATTTATGAGTTCATGCCTTTTCCAAAGGTATTAGCACAATGTAAATGAAAGAGAAGTGACTGGAATTTGAATTTGGTTTGCTAATTCGACATTCCATAATAATAATAATTATATTATCTACTACTAACACACACAATATATATATATATATATATATATATATATATATATATATATATATATTGTCATCAACAGACAGACTGTTTCGTTGTTT
>OZ038500.1:44715762-44788262 GCA_964036315.1 Acanthosepion esculentum
CCGTAAATGTAGCACACATTAAAACTATGTTTCTTCATATATATATATATATGTATATACATATACATATATATATATATATATATATATATATATATATATACATATATATATATATATGTGTATATATATGTATATATATATATATATATATATATATATATATATATATATATATATATATATATATACACACAAGACGAAAGTAGGCAAAGTAAGTTTAAATGCAGTGTCTGTCATTATCTTCTGTCTTCTTAATTTCTTGTTCTTTTATTGTCCTCTCCCCTTAATAGTATATTTTTCTTATATTCTCTAATACTCAGTAACCCCCTTGCATCTTAGTGGCTTTATTACATAAGTTAGGATGAAATGATAAAAAAAACTGTAATAAGCCAAAAAATTTGCAAAGTAAGAGTTGTCTTAACACACAAGAGAGATACAGACAAGTGATTAAAGTGTTCTGACTTGAAATCACAAAAGGAAAAAAATATAGCGGATGTAACTGAGAAGTGGTCTATTTTTATTGGCTAGGAAAAATCCCAGCATGCATCTGTGCAATTTGTCTATAAATTTGGAGAGGGTGATGTTTTTGCAGTTATTCCTAAGCAAATTGAAACCAACACCTTTTTTACTGATTCAGGTATCTTAAAATAAATTTACCAGGCATAAAGTAGAATATATTGTATAGCTCCTGTTCTATAACTTTTGAAAATAACGAAATAGGTTTTTTACATGAATTTTAAAATATGTTTACTTTTATATACAATTGATTTTATAAGCCTCACCAAGTAGAATTGAAACAGAATAATAGACCTCTCAGCTATCAGTCTAGTAATCTTTTTGTTTTAATTCTAGACTCATATGCAGTGGCTGTGCAAGTTTTGAGAGTTGATTTTACCTGATAGTTATTCTTGGGGAAAAAGGAAAAAGTTTTTCCTCGAGGCATGTCTCGAAGTGCAGATAATATAATGTTAAAAGCTTAAATATGATTGAATCAAATTTTATCTGTAATGCATTAAGGCTAGTCTTTTAAGTAAAGACTTAAATGTTGGTCAGTCATGAAGACCAGTAGCTTATGCTAAAGATGAAACTTGATTCTTGTTCCTAATTTAATCTGAGATCAAAGTGTAAACAAATGACCTAAAAATAATATTCCAAAATGAACAAAAGATCAAAATGAAAATTTAACTAATTTTTTATTTTCATTCAACTAAATTTGAAAATCAGATTTGATCTCAGTAATGTGCTTGCAGTCAACAAGATGATCTATGTATATAAATATGTAAAAATCACATTTCTCTTTCTTGCTAATAGTGTTTTAACTTTTAACTTAGTTTTCAACATACCAGAATGGATCATTAAGTTGGTAGTGTGACATAGTTTTTAGCTGATTTGAAATGTTTACTGTATGATGACTGATAGAGTTGATTAATAAAGAAGTGTGGAGTGAGTAGCTATAGTCAAAATAAGTAACAGAACTGTCCAACAAATCGAATGACAAAGTTTGCAATAAAAAATAACAAAGAAAAGAACAGAGCCAAAAATAATATAACGCAAGCAAACAATATCTAAAAGGCAAAGCAAAGTAATATGGCAAAAAGTTCACAGACTAAAAATTGGAGTGGACGTGCAAAAGCAAGTTCGGACAAGCAAACGTTCAAGACAAGACAGACTGGAACTGAGTCAGATGAAATCAAGAAATGTCTTATTTTATTGGCTTGGAAAAAATCCCAGCATGCTTTTGTGTGCTTCTGCCTATAAATTGGGGAGTGGCTAGTGTTTTGGAGTCATTCCTATGGAGATTTGAAACCAGCAAAAAGTTTTGGCTAAAATACATAGATAAGAAAGGAGATTGTATTGACAAGTTAATATTTGTTGCCTGACATAAATGCATTTATCATTGCATATTGATATCTCTACATATACATCTGGCAGCAAGGCCTCTGATTGGGAGATTGAAGTTTTTGTGGGGCATGGAACCACCTCTTAATTGCTGTTGTTCCCAGGTCCACCTTGACCCAGGGTGTTAGCATCTGTTAGGGTCCCAGCTATTGGCAAATAGTGAACCCCTAAACAAAAACAAAAGTGTATGAAACTATAAAAATACATAATTATAGTATAATTACCAACAATATATTTTATATTCAAAATGACCCACAATACATTTTATCTGTAGTTGAAGGCATACAATTGTGTTCAAAAAATATTTAGTTGAAGCCATAAAATTCTGTTCAAAATATTTAGATTTTGGTATTAAATAACCCATAGAGGTGTTGATATGCTGCCAAACAAATTCAATCAACCAATCTCCACATAAAAAAGGTCAATGAATATATCTTTAGTCTAACAGTTATCACTAGAATTTTTATCTTAGATTTCCAGTGCAACTTGCTCAATTTATTTGACCTATACAGAAGTGTTAAGTGCATTGACAAGGTAGCATAGCTAGAAGTATGGGGGTGTGCAATGAGGGCAGTCACTTTTATTGGGTGGCACTTTTAAATCTGCTGTATAAGCCTTTATAGGCTCTATTGAAATAAAAGTGATTTTAATGTCGGAACACTACTCCCAATTGAAGAACCTTTCTGATTTTAAGTATATTTAAGCAATTGTTATCTTGGCTGAATGATAAACATTATCTGGTGATGTATTCAGGGGCGTCTTATCATTGTTGAATCCTGTGATCAATTCTTTTAATGCCAAAGCACCACTGTGTGTCGAAGACCCATCTTGGTTCTTATATAAATTTCACTTTATTTTCCTTGACAAAAGTTCATTTGAGTGTATACATTGCTTTATTTTTCATCTTTTGGCCTTGTTAATAGTTTATATATATATATATATATATATATATATATATATATATATATATATAAAATATAAATGTGGACATTGAAGTCAACACCCAGAGGTAAACGCAATCATTAGGCCATGTGCATTGTGTTTTTGCACAACTTTTTATATTAACAGATCAGTGATGCATTGTGGGTAGTCTATTGTATTATTTTAATGGTTATTCTACAGGTGTGGTTTTTTAATTTGTTTATTATTTACTTAGTTTATTTACTTATTTATTTGTTTGGATTAATTTATTTTACTATAGTAAAAATGATGGTCAATCATCAGTTATGCATTTAAGTGCTAATGTTACTGGGAGGATTTTCATTCATTCTCAGTCCTATAAATGTTTTCATCTTTTGTACCTTGATCAGCACTTACCAAAAGTGGGCTAATACAGTTTTTTCTTTGTGGGCAGTTGGGCAAAATATATCCTTGAAACACATTTCTGAAGTTAATATTTTCCACTATTTACATTATTCAGACTATTGTCCTCATCTTTGTTGCCATATTTATCACAATGTTTTGGCCATTGTATGCTTCGGCCTTCTTCAGGCTGTTGGAATGTTGAACTGAACCCTTTATTCCACTCACTGGGGTAGACTGTTCTAGTTCCACATGCCATGTCTAGTGGATGTCAGTTATCTCCTTTTAATTCACCTCTCCAAGTTCTCCACTGCCTTAACCAGGTATTGAACTCACAAATCTTTGGGTCCTGTCACTGGATCTAACCAACACCATTATCCACTGTGCCATGTGTCCTTAGAACAGTCTACCCCAGTAAGTGAAATAAAGGGTTCAGTTCGACATTCCAACCACCTGAAGAATGCCTGAGCGTATTATGGCTAAAAAATAAATATGGCAACAAAGATGAGGACAATAGACTGAATAATGTAAATAGTGTACATAATACCTCTTCTCAGAAATATAGACAGTTAATATTTCCCCATAAGTTTTCTAGTAGAATCTAGATAAATATTAAATATAAAAGATTTGGGATTAATCTAATCTTTAATACAGAACACAACATAACTTTATATATTTATCATACATGCAGCCTAGTCACCCCAAATGAGATATTCTGTTGCTATCATAACAGGATTCATTACTAGCACCAATAATAGTTTATTGTTGCCTATTGCATCTACTCCTCCCTACCTATTGTAATAAAGGGCCAATCAAGAGCCCTCTGTAGGAGTTAGCTTAAATACCACCTGATAGGGCAGCTTTTAAGTTAGTATACATATAATAATCCTTGATGTGTTGAGTTCATTTCTTTTGAAAATGCTGAATTAATTAAGTTTGAAAATTCACAAAATTTCACCGCTGCAAGATTTCCATTGTTCAGAAATTAATGTGACTGTTACTGATAAAATCCAGCTAATAAATAATTTATTTACAGTTGTACTAATATCCTCACCTTTGTTGTTAGTATCACAGTATTTCAGCCGTTGTGTTCTTCTTTGAGTGTCTGTTGGTCTGTGTAACCTTCATGGAAATCTTAAAATGAACCCTTTATTTAGGGATATCTCATCTTGTACATTTTTAGTACTACTCAGTTGTTGCTAATCCAGTTACCACTGCTACTCTACTACCCAGCCCAGAAATTGAACTCACAATTATTATGCCGCAGAATTCACAAATGCTCTATGTTGTTGTCTTCTGAGCCACCCCTGTAAAAAGAATTAAACATAATATTCTTAATTGCCTTCTCTACTGCAAACTTTCTCTAAATAATGACTCCTCATTATAATATATAATATGCAATAATAAATAATTCCTCAACCCAGAAATTCAGATCAAAAGGGCTATTAAGCATATTATGCAGAAATACATTGTAAATGATTTTGTTATAAAAATACATTGTAAATGATTTTATTATAGAAATGCATTGTAAATGATTTTATAGCGAAAATGTATTATGAAAGAATTTATTATAGAAATACATTGACAATATGGAAAAAAGAGATTGTCATTGACCAGATATTAATGTATACTTCTTCTTTTAGCTATGTCTCTTCAGAATGTGCGCGATCATTGCTCTCCATTATTTCCTTTCCTTTGTAGCTTTTAATAAATTTTATCTTATTGTTATCTCTCATAAATCTTATTCCACCATTCATTTACTCAAGCTCAGTAGGTAGTTTATACACTGTTTTCCTTTGTCTCTCTTGCATTTAGTCTGTCCTGTGAGTATCAAATTTTACAAGCCCTCTTTCCTCATTATGTGCTCTAAAAATTTCAAATATTTCTTGCTGATATTAAGTATAAGTGTCCTTTTTGTTTTTATTTTCTCTAAAACTTTGTCATCGCTCACATGTTCAGTCCATGTTATTCTCAGCATTCTTCTGAAGAAACACATTTAGTTACTTTCTAATCTGTGAGAAGATTGTCCAGCATTTTCTTTGTTTCTAACAAAATTTATCTGTTTCTTAATACTTTGCTTAGCTTTTGAAAGGCATCTTTCACTATCCCAATGCACTTTCAGACTTCAGTGTTGCACTTTCCATCCTCTGTTGAAACATTTCTCAAATATTTAAATTGTACTTGTTTGATCTTGTTATCTCCATTTCATAATTTAGTAAATATAGCCTCAATTTTATCTGGTACTTTTCACTTGGAAGATTAGCTCAACACAATCTTCTTAATATCATTCTCCACTCCAGCTAGCCTTGTGCCAAACTAAGCTTAATAACAGTTATTATTCCCATGGCTATCAATGTTTTGATTCCCCACTCTCTTCTTTCCCTGTATTTCTTTCTTTGCTTTGGAATTTTCTGGAAAGCAGGCAGATTTTTAAAAGGAATTATAAACAGTCTTCATTCATAATCAGGTGATAAAAGATAATGATGATCCTTGAATTAAACTCAACAAAGATGGGTAAAATCCTCAGTCTATGATTTGAAAAATGTAACGGTAGCAAAAGAAAAAAATATTATATTTATGTTATTAAAGTAATACTTCTTAGATCTTAAGAAAAAAAAAATTCCTCTTATTAATAGAAATAAATATTGAAATTACTATGAATAGATGCCATTTTTTAATAGCTTTTTTCCTTACAGAAGAAGGAGTTGGAGGAAGAGAATTTTAAATTAAAAAAAAAAAAATCCCTCAACAAACAAAACATTAAGCAAGCCATATTATAATTCAGACTAGACCATAAAAGTTGTTTGAACGAAACATTTATCTGGGTGAAAGCAGCTTCAATTCATCAAGGATTTGACGAACACACAGACTAAAGAAAAAGAATCAATAATAACACTTTTATTTATTTTTCTTCTTTTTTTACTTCAAATATTTTTTGTCCATTTTTTTTGCTTTTTTGGGCACTTCACAGACAATTAAATGAAAGGAATAAACACATTCCTTTCAAGCAAAAACACTATGGAATTAATTTCAACTTCTGAGATCGCTTTTGTAGAGACCTTTTTCATCCCATACAAGTTGTAACCTACAGAACAAACGAATAAATAAATGAGAAAAAAAATGCAAATAGGATGTGTTACCAGCCATATTAAATATAGATATGAATTTTTTTTCTATTTTTTCCCACGCTATTTCTTTGTTTTGCTTATTATATGCATTGTTACTCCATGTCTTGGCATTTAAATTCGAAAAGCAAAGAAAAGAGGCCTGAATGCTGAGGAGTTGAGTGAAAGCTTTGAATATTGAAGACTCTTGTGTATTTTTCTCATTTGCAAAACATTGCACATATTTCATATTATTTAGTCAGTTATGTAACAAATTGTCAGGCTTATTTTAACCCTCCTGCTATCAATAGCCCACTTTTAATGGCCATACATAAGCTTCATTTTGCATAATTCTTCATACTTAGAATAATTCTTGAAAGGAAACAAAAGACATTTTTTCTTTGGTTTATATTATTTTCCTCTAGGAATGATTTGTCGTTTTTTTTAACGAAATTTTATCAATCGTTTTTACTTTTTACAATCTACCCCTCTAAATCGGATGCTTACATATTTTTCCCTATTTTCCCTGTTAGTTAGAGAGTAAAAAAAAAATAAAACAAAAAACTGATTAGTCGCTTTTAACGAAATTTGAATGTGATCAATCACCTCTGGGAGTTATCAATATACAATATTTTTATTCGGACTAATAATGTTTTCATCTTTGTTGCAACGATCACAGATTTTAGTCCGTTGTACCCTCCAGCCTTCTTCGGTGTGTACTACCCACGACCAGGGGGCCATGGACAATGCTTTGTGAACCTCGCTATCTTATCAATATTTGCTTTTTTCTACCTACATTTATGTTACAAATTCAACTAAGCACGACTGACTGTTAAAGGATGAGAAATGTTCACAGATTTTGATGTCATTCTGGGGCCTTTTTTTATTTGTCCTCATCCGTGAATTTGTCGGTTTTTTTTGCTCATGCTAAGTTTTGAAAAAAAAATTACATACATTTCGCTATTTTTTATCCCTAATAATCAATGTATTAAATTATTCAACTTAAAAAAAAAATGTTAAAAATTGCCACAAAACATTGTTGATTTAAAATGGAATGATCCATTTAATGACACGTCTCTCTAAATCTAATTTGTATTTACAGTGTAACCCGGATATAAGAGAGTTGTCGGGACCGGAGAAGAAGTATCTTATATCCGGGTTTCTCTTATATCCGGGTTTGGTCTATTTTGTTTTATTAACACAGGCTCTAATTTGGGACCAGAGAAAATCGCTCTTATATCCGGGTTTCTCATATATCCAGGTCTCTTATATCCGGGTTACACTGTATTGTATTTATTCCTAATTTTTCTAGTTGAATTGTTTACCTATTGCATGTGATCCATTGTATTATTATCGGTTACAAAAAATTAAGATGAAAATTGAGATGTAGTAGAATAGTGCCCCGTATCATAGATTCGGTAGGAGTGCTAGAGACCCTTGCACTGGTCATGTTTTCAAGTATTTTCGAATTGCACTATTTAGGGGGCATAGACGCGTAAAAAAGCGATATTTAAAAAATGATGAAACCGCCACAAGTTCACATCACACACACAAACGCACCTGTTGCAGCAGCTACTTCTATTAGACTAAAAAAGCTGTGGCAACAATATTTCAAACATGTGACGGTGAACGGTAATAATGGCACAGGTACCCTACACGCAAGCCGCTACTGGCCCATTGGCGGGCCACCCATGGCAAAACCAGCAGTCATCTGGTGGCAGCCACCCGCGAGCCAACGGCGGGCCACTGGTGGGCCTCTAGCGGTTCACCAGTGGTAACATTGGCGAGACGAACACTCCGGCGGTCCGACAGCGGGCCACCCAGTGGCAAATTGGTGGCTTGCGTGTAGCACGGTAAATGGTACCGGTAAAAATGGCACAAGTGAAAAACAGACTCTTTAAACAGTTTAAAATCAAACAACCAATAGCTGTTTAATTTTAAGCTATTTAAATTTCTAACCAGAGGACAGTTGTTTTCTATTTATTTACTTATGGTTCAGTTGTCCGGGAACCGTCAAGTACAAATTTATTAACAAATGGAGGTAAAACAATTCTTTTTTTTTTGTTAATAAAAGGTTATATTATATAACCTTTTGTTTATTTATTAACAATATATATATATCATATATAACTTAAAGTTATATATGATATATATTTTTTAAATAAATAGATTACATTCAAAATCAACTTTTTGCCAATAGTGTATATATTTCAATAAATTTAGTTTGTTCCTATTTTTTCACTTGTCCCATTTTTCAATATTTTTCCATCTGTGACATTTTTTAAAGGTGCCATTTTACCGTTCCACTATTGCCTGTGTGATTAATAATCCCTAAATTCGTAAATGATAGGCACAGTGAATTTAATTAATTCCTGAAGGCCGTTCGTAACCCGAAATGTTCGTAAACCGAAACTATTTTTCCAGTAGGAATCAATGTAGAGAAAAAAGTCACAGTAAAATAAAATTGGGGGCGGGCACAACACAACACACGAATGTATACAACACGGCGGCCGACTCAGAAATGATCTCGTTCGTGTTAACTCGGTTCGGCTATGTTGTTCGAGAACCGAAATTTTGTTCGATAACCGAGGCATATCGAATTTTCTGTTCGAAAACCGATTTGTTCCACATGTGAAACGTTCGAGAACCGAGGTTCCTCTGTATAAAGAAATGGAAGACAATATAAACGATATTTTATATTTTTGTTTTTATATAACTGAGTAAAAAGAGAGAAAATGCATTATGTTTGCAAAAGTAAGAAGATATTGAAAATTAAGAATTGAGTGTGTGTGTGTGGGGGGGATTCAGTCACAAAGGGGAAATATATCCCTATACCCAGGAACAAGTTCCCAGTGGTGTTGCCACTAAAGCATGCTGGGAGAAAAAGAGAAATAACTGAATGATGAAAGGAAGTATCCCATTTTTATAGGTGCTTGACAACGCCATCTAATAACTTTTTGGCAAAGATATCTGGGGATCCCCCAAAAAAAACTTTTTGATAATCTATAAGAGCTGTTCACGCAAGCACACATACACAAGTAATTTGACTGAATTTGATATAAGACAAATAATACATTATATTAAAATAATACATTTCCCTCCAACTCAGTCTGGACAACTTCTATCCAATGCTGGGCAATAAAATCAGAAATTTGCAACCAAAAAAGTAAGAGAAGAAAATTATGAACAATTTCATGTCCTTTCTCTTTGCTTACGTAAGTATGGCTGTGAAATAAAATAAAATAAAATAAAATCAAAGAAAAATAATCAGAGTTAGTATTTTATCGATAATCCCTTTCGTCCCGTTCCTATCTATCGATATCAATCTATTTTTATGCCTGTTTCAGTCTATCCCTCTTTATATTGGATCGCATATCAATATCAGTCTATTATTCATAATTGATTTATTGGTACTTAGAACCTGACTGCTGAGAGACGGCCACAAAGTAAATACCCAGTTATAACGATAAAGTGAATTTAGGTTAAACATTTAAGAAAAAGATAATAATAACCGTAAGTGAATTCAGGTAAAAATGGCACTGGTGAAATGAGGAGAACAAAATGGTACAACTGATTTCTCAGCGAAAAACACTAAATTATTTTTTAAATCATGTAGGTACCTCCAAAGATTCGATAAAAAATAAACATACTGATGAAAAAAATACTCCAAACTTAATAAAAAGAAAGTTTTATCGTCAAAATCTTTTTAAGAGGAAAGACCAAGGCTTATTTTAAATTATAAACCTTCAAAATCTTTGGTAAAAATTTTGTTTTTCTCGCGTCAGCGGGTGGCCATAAATTAGTATGGTAAATTTTAGCGGTAAAAATTTAACTTGGAAATTCTTGCAAAAATCAAATAATCGCTGGATTTTAATCAAATTTTCATGACTTATTCATAAATAAATGAACTTATTTTAGAAGTGTTTCTTTTTTTAGAAAGTCTTGATAAAATATATTTTTTACCTATCACTTATTTAATTTTATGAAATTTCAAGAAATTAATTTTTGTGGCTCTTAGATTAGCTATAAACACCAATTACTTGGAGAATTTAAATCATTAATTATTTTTAATATAACCCCCAGTTACCGAAAATCTACTTTGAATCGAAAAATAAAAAAATGTAATAAAACTAAGACATTAAAAACTTTTAATTGATTTTATAAGATAAATTATGGACATTGCCGTCTAAAGAACATTTTTTTCAATGAATGATGCATTTTTTGTGCGTATAAATATGCCGATTTTTGTAAATATGAATGTCCATAACATTATCAGAAAATAAGAGTAGTAACTATAGTAAATTTAAAATTTATTGGTCATTTTCTAACATTTCCTCAGCAAACGTATTCGTAAGTAAGACTATAAAGTACCTAAAATATTAGATTACTTAGAATATTTTCATAAATTTGAAACATTACTGGGTAGTTATATATATATATATATATATATATATATATATATATATATATATATATATTTATATAGTCAAACCTAGTGAGCCAGACAAACCTACCAAGGTTTCGCCTAAGCGGATCGTCAGGGAAAGTTACGTTTGTATTGAGCACTTTTTGTTAGTTGTTTACTCGTGTGGGTTTTTTTCATTGGGCTTTGAACCTGTATCTGTGCGATTATTTTCGACAGACTTTCATGTTCCTGGCTCTCTTTTTTTAAAACCTTTTTTTCCTTCGAGATTGATTTGATTATTGGCAAATCAAGAATTCGAAGGTTTTTCGAGACGAGTATAGTTACCTATATATATATATATATATATATATATATATAAAGGTGCTCACGTTATATTCGCCAAGCAATTTTTACAAATATGTCTCCTGTAAAAAAAAAGCTCCCAAACAAGTCTATCAAGAAACTTGTAAAAACCTCATAAAAACACTCACTACCGTGTTAAAAATGCCTTTCTGCGATATAAACTAAAAGTAATATTTGTTTCAAATTAGATTAATTAAAATTTAAATCAGCTAATCTTCCCCAAATAAAGTTCTAGAAAAGTATATTCAATTTTTGAAAGTTTTTTTGTTTAACTGATTTGCTAATATGGCTGATGTTTAGCAACTTTAACGGTTAAAAAAATCATTCTAATGGATTTAAATTTGGTTTGAAATACAGTAAAGTATTTTGTTTAATGGATATAAATTTAATGCATTAGTTTGAAATTAAAACCGAAATAAAACCTTCAAGAAGAATTTGTATTTTTAAAAATTTATTTTTATCCTTAAGTATAGCTTTTCTTTGGGGGTATCTAAAAGATTTTAAGACTTTACTCAAAATCTTTTCATAATAAATAAAATTTTTAAAACCTATTTTTTTAAAAATTTTGTAGAAATGTTTTCACATTTGTTATTGAATTAAAATATATGCGCATGCTTAACCGTACATACACACCGTCTACGCGGCCTTGTGGGTGACAAATTGTTTTTCAACTTACAACCTTTTCCAACAGACGAAACATTACAATTCTATCGCTATTTCCATGGAAAGTGTTCAGACAGACTATATTCTTCAGTTCAACCAGTTCTAACCTTCACAGCTAAGACCCGCCATGCGACGTACATTGTAGTGAACCAACTTCGTATTCTTGTAGGTGAGATGTAAGTTCCATTCCAACTGCTTCCAACAAACAACTATTTAGTGGAATCGACTCCCAAGAGGATGCTTCCCCAATCACTACAATCTTAACTTGTCAAATCGAAGGTTAACCGTTATCGTCCTCACGAATCTTCATAAACTCTGCCTCTAACATCTTACTCGGAAACCCTCTACGTGGCTCTTTGGTCTTGTATAGGCTGAAAATTATTGTAAAAGAAATTAAATAAACACTATTTGAATGAAATTGGAATCGACATTCTGTCTGGCTACAAACCTTGACTAACAGGAAAAATATGTGCCAAAATGTGTAGCCGTTTGAAGTTACTTTTTATGACTGTATTTATTTTAAACTGAATGTCTTCTTTATATTTCGGGACGATCCAGGGTCTCCACAACTTCCTGTCCTTTGTAGCTCTTAGTACTGTCCTTCCTGGTTTGAAATTCATTTATACAAGCTTGTCATATTGTATCTCTCTGTCCTTCTGTCTTTAATATATCTTGTGAGTATCAAATTCTTAAGGCCTTCTTTCCACATTACGTGCCCGAGAAATTTCAACTGTCCTGTTCTGATTCTAAATACGTGTCCTTTTTATTTCCATTTCCCTTAATATTTCGACATTGCTCATATGCTCCGTCAATGGTATTCTCAGCATCGTTCTGTAGAACAACATTTACATTGCTCTTCATCTGTGAGGAAATTGTCCAGCACTCACTGCCATGTGTTGCTATTATATAGCAGTTCATCTCTATTCTTTGTTTCCAACGAAATTTTCTTGTCTTTTAATAATAGTTTGTTTAGTTTTACTTTCATTTCTTTCACTATTCAATTGCTCTTTCGGGTTTCAGGTCACATTTCCTGTCGTTTTTAAAATACTTCCCAGATACTTAAATTTCTGTAATTGCTTGATTTTCTTCAATTTGTAACTCGCGTCTTGTTCCTCTTGTCGACAATCATTCAATTCCGTCTTCTTACAATTGATGATTAATCCTTTTTCCTGCTTTCCTTTACTACACTGCCTAGGAGTTCTTCCAGTTTTCTTTGTCTCAGCCATCAACACAGTAAATTTATTTTAAATGGTCAAACAATTGAAATTTGATCGTCTTACCTGCGGAGCGACGGGTGCTGAACTAGTGACGGCTTATAAAAACCTACATCGGAAAATTTATATTGGTGTCCAAAAATCAGAATAATGGATAAAGGGAAAAATAATTTTAAAAAAAATCTAACACAGAAATTGTCTTTAACCAAACAGTACTTCTAATGTTTACAAAAATATGTTTCTTGTATTCGAACTAGTGTTTTCTCTTCTGGGCTTAATTGTCCAAATGTTTGTTGATTTCGAGCGCTTTCTTCTAGCCATTTTCAAGGTTTTTACTATTATGGATTGAGATCAAATATGAATCAAATATTATAATACGCATTAGAACACGACAGAATGATAAGATATAAAGAACTAATAAGAAAAGTTTATAAATTTACCACGTTTTGCTTTTATTTAAGCATCATCAGTAATTATAAAACATATTAAAATTTTCTTTTCAACTCCATATTTAATTTCGGAGGAAGCTTAAATAAATACGAAACGTGATTAAATTCATGAACGTTTCCTTATTATTAAATGGACTAAGTCATACAATTATTTTAATATATTTTCTGTTTATATGTTATTTTTATAGATTTATTTACTTAAATATTTGTATCTATAAAAATAACCTATATAAACAAAAAATATATTAATATAAATATATGTATATATAATTAAGAAAAAATTCAAAGAAAAACCTTACATTTTAATTTTTCAGTTATAAACTTAAATTTGATTATCCACATAAGCAAAGGATTATATATATATATATATATATATATATATATATATATATAGTTTACGAAAAACTAGGTAATCCGGATGGGTAGACCCAAGGAGGATAAAATCCAGAGAGCTCAATGTAAATCAGAGCTAATAATTTCAATCAAAATAAAAACAGACCACTTTAAGAATTCTTTATGGTTCCATGTAATAAATTATTTCACCACAGCCCTTTTAAAGGACCGTGGATCATCAGATTTTACTTCCAAAGGTTGAAACGAAAAATGAAAAGAAATTTACACATTTTTGACGGTGAGGAAGTGAGAGGTGAGAGAGACATGATTGAGTTAGATGTAATTTAAAATTTCTATTCTTTCAAATTTAATATTGTTTGAGGAAGTCCAGACATTGACACATTTAATCGGTTAACTTAACGGAAGTTATATATTGATATAGAAGAGGGAGAGGAGAAAAAAGACCTAAACAGAAAAAGAGAGAAGGAAGTCACGAGAGAAAGTGTCACTAACTTTCTTTGGAATGAAAGGCCCGAAATAGACGCTGTTGTTTTGCTTTACTTTGAGAGTTCATAAATATTATAATGTTTGATATAAATTTGAATGTTTAAACAGTCTATAAGGAATTTAATTTGATGTTTGTTAGCGATTTAAGTTTTTTAAAAATTTATTACAAAAATTTGGGGGATTTAATATGAAATAGTTGATTAGAAAAATATTCATAGAATTTACATTAAAATACTAAAATTTTATTTTAAAATATAAGTTTACTTCTAGTTGTAATTGATTATTAAGCTAACATCTCTATCAGTTTGAATTTTATTCATGAATTTATTTTGCGACTATTTTTAGATTGATAATTTCTCTTACTTAAAGTTAAGTTTTTAAGTTAATATGGAGTGATATTTGAAGGTAATATTAGAGATCTTGCTCTGTCATATATTGTACAGTGTAACCCGGATATAAGAGACCCGGATATAAGAGACCCGAATATAAGAGAAACACTGATATAAGAAAGATTTTCTCTAGTCCCAAATTAGAGCCTGTGTTAATAAAACAAAATAGACCAAACCCGGATATAAGATAAACCCGGATATAAGAGACTTCTTCTCCGGTCAGGACAACTCTCTTATATCCGGGTTACACTGTATTAAAGTAAAGCAATTAACCGATTAAATGTGTCAATGTCTGGACTTCCTCAAACAATATTAAATTTGAAAGAATAGAAATTTTAAATTACATCTAACTCAATCATGTCTCTCTCACCCCTCACTTCCTCACTTCGTTAATTTACATATGCTTAGTACTGCCCGTCAAAAATGTGTAAATTTCTTTTCATTTTTCGTTTCAACCTTTGGAAGTAAAGTCTGATGATCCGCGGTCCTTTAAAAGGGCTGTGGTGAAATAATTTATTACATGGAACCTTAAAGTGGTCTGTTTTTATTTTTATTTAAATTATATATATATATATATATATATATATATATATATATATATATATAGTGTAACCCGGATATAAGAGAGTTGTCGGGACCGGAGAAGTCTCTTATATCCGGGTTTGGTCTATTATATATGCATTAACACAGGCTCTAATTTTGGACCAGAGAAAATCGCTCTTATATCCGGGTTTCTCTTATACCCGGGTTTCTCTTATATCTGGGTTACACTATATATATATATATATATATATATATATATATATATATACAAGGTAACCAAAAACGTTCTGTCCGTTTTTAAAGGAAAAAAAGAAAACGCTTCACAGTATGTGTAACTTATATTTAGTCTTCGAAGTAATCGCCATCGGCATCCAGCACCTTCTGCCAACATGACTCCAGCTGTTCAATGCCCTTGCAGTAGAATTTGGGGGGCATTGACGCAAAGAAGTCTGTGAGGGCTTTGCGCAAGTCTGCTTCATTGGTGAGGGATTTCCCACGAAGATGATTATCCAGGGAGTGGAAGAGGTGGTAATCGGATGGCGCAAGGTCAGGTGAATAAGGCGGATGGCACAAAGTCTCCCACCTAAATTTGCTGTATGGTATCCCTGACCACTCGCGCGACATGCGGTCTGGCGTGGTCATGGAGGAAAAGCACACCAGATCGTCAGGGGATCTATCTATCTATCTATCTATCTATCTATCTATCTATCTATCTATCTCTCTCTCTCTCTCTCTCTCTCTCTCTATATATATATATATATATATATATATATATAGAATGCTGAAAAGTTCTTGTCAAAATATGGCCAAATGACCAAACGTTAGAAATATTTTGAAGTCCCTTCTTGGTGAGGCCGAATTTTTTTCAGCGCTCCCTTGTACATTGATAAATATGTAATTAATTATGTTTGTGAATGAATCTAATGAAATATTTCATTCAAAGTTGAAAATAAAATTTTACACTAAATTCAAAGAGAATTTAAATTTAACAAAAATTTTCATAAATGAACTTTTACTCTTTTTAATTGTTTGAATGAAAAGTTAATGAAGCCGCTGACATTAAAAAAGACAAAACGAAGATTGCATCAATAGGTAATTTATATCTGAAACATATTTAAACGCATACAAAAGAAAATTAATTTTTGAACTATAAATTACAAAAAAGTTTCAAAGATTTTAATATTTTGACTTCTTTTTTTCAAGCATTCATCACTGGAATTCCTGTAAGTAAAATTAGTAACAATTTATAAAAAAAATATTGCTTCTCAACCGAAATTGTTTCCCAGCAGCAAAAAATTTTGATTTACATTTTTATAAAGATATACAAAATATTTAACTTTTCTTGATGGCTGAGGTAGTTGCATATATATATCTATATTATTTAATGAAACATGTATGAATATATATATATATATATATATATATATATATATATATATATATATATATATATATATATATATATATATATATATGCGACTAGACTATCTCAGTCTATCTATCTATCTGTCTATCTATAGATAGATAGATAGATAGATAGATAGATATGGCTGAGATAGTCGCATATATATATATATATATATATATATGTACATATATATATATATATGTGTGTGTGTGTGTGTGTGTGTGTGTGACTATCTCAGCCATCTATATCTGTCTATATATATATAGAAGAAGAAGAAGAAGAAGAAGAAGAAGAAGAAGAAGAAGAAGAAGAAGAAGAAGAAGAAGAAGAAGAAGTATTGTAACACTTTACATTGTTCCGACTCTTCCGATTATTTCATTTCTGATCATAAATATCTTTGTTTAGACTTGTCGCAAGCTCGTTCGCATCAGAAGGTCATTAATGTGGATAAGTGGTAGGATAATTATTTTATCGGAAATTTTGGGAATAAAACGAACTGACTCAAGGGTTTAAAATAAATAATATATTTTTATCTATTTTCTTTAGAGTGACGAGTGAGTTGTTTGGTATTCGGTGTAGCAAAAAGTTTGTTAATAAGGCGGATATTGGTAGCAGTCTGAAGAAATGTCCGTTTCGGTAGCTTGAAGTCAGATTATGATAGGGGTAGTAGTAATCTCAGAAATTAGGTCATTGTCAGTCTACTCTGTTTTTCTTGGCCCTGAGCAGGGAGGAAATATCAGTAGCAAATGACATTTTAAGTGCTTCTTCACGTGTCACCCATGGCTGTTTTCTCCGCAATAGCGTTCTTTTGTTCCCTCTTCTCTTCCTTTCCATCTCTCTCTCTAGCCCAGAGGTGTCAGGTTTATATCCTTTTGACCACACTTGAGAATTTTGCGTGAACATTGTTCGGCTAACATCACTTTTTGTCAGTTTTTTTGACTGGCCAAAATTATTTTTTTCCAGCGTTCCTTTCTTTTGCAGTTTTTATAACGGGAGTTATGCATGAAGCTTTCATGATTTTTGGGATTCTAAAGTCGCAAACGTCTGGCGTTTTGGGCCAGATTCAGTTTTTTCTTCTTCTTTCTCTTTTTATTTGAGGGTTGCCTTCTTGTTAGTTGAGAGAAGTATAGAAAGAGAAGTTCAGCGAGAGAGAGAGAGAGAGAGAGAGAGAGAGAGAGAGAGAGAGAGAGAGAGAGAAACAGACAGAGACAGAGACAGAGAAAGACAGAAAGAGATAAGTGTTTTAAAGGAAAGCGCAAATGCCTTATTTCATTTTTATTCTTTTTATTTTTGTTTATATATTTTATTTTATCAGGTTTCACTACATACTATTGGGCTGGAAGAGTTCAAAGCGTTTTTCAATAGGTGGCGTTTGAACACGTAATTTCACTTCACTGAAATTTGTTGAACACGTGATTTCGCTTCAATAAAATTTATTACTTATATGTAAACTCTGGATGATAGCATTTTACCGAGTCTTTTTTGTACAATTTGTGAGTGGATTGTGAATTTTTAATGTTCTCATATTAAAATTGAAAACAGAGGATAAATGGGTCTCATTTTTGATATTTGATACTCCTTCATTTCTGAAGGGAAAAAAATCGCTGTACAGAAAGCAAAAAGGTAAGTACTGTGGGATGTGTTTCATTTTCAAACATCATGCTAAAATTTAAGTATCTCATTAAATGTTAAATTATAATAAACAATAAATAAATATAAGTTTTTTAAAGAATTTTAATTATTATCTTTTTATTACAAATTATAATAAATTGTTTTACTCTTTTTTACTCATAATAATTTAAGTATGCCTCGGAAGTTTAATTATAGGCTTGTAGTGAGTCCCGATAAAAAAGTCAAAACAATAAAATAAAATATATAAACAAAAATAAAAAGAATAAAAATAAGATATTTACACTTTCCTTTAAACCCCTTTTCACTTTCTTTATCCCCCCTCTCTCTCTCAATCTGAACTTTTCTTTCTACACTTTTCTGAACTAACGAGAAGGCAACATTAAACTAAAAAGAGGAAGAAGAAAAAACTGAACCCGGTCCAAAACACTGGAAGTTTGCAGGAGCAGAGCCTACATATTGTGACTAAAAAATACCAAAAATTAGAGAAGCTTCACGCATAACTTCCGGCATAAAAAATGAAAAAGAAAGGAACTCCGGAAAATAAAATAGTTTTGTTTTGGCCAATCAAAAAGAGACCTTTTGATATTAGCCAAAACCTATATTCGTGCCAAATTCTCAAACCTGGTCAAATGGATATAAATCTGACACCTCTGGTGACCTGATGTGAACACACTTGCCACAGGCCCAACCTGATCAAGTGTGCCGTGAGTTAAAAAAAAGTTTGAAAAACATTATTGTAGATTTATGCAAATTGCAATAAATACTACTGTGATTCTCATCATCCCAGAAATTGCAGTTTTTTCAAAAGATGGATTACCTCAAGATTTTGTTTGTAATTTGTATAAATAAATCCATACACTTCCTTGTGAATTCCAAGGATTTTGAAGTCTACAAACAATTATCGGTAACAGCATTTCGAAAATATTATCAGTGAAGTGAAGGAATGTTCTAGATATCAGGCAGACATTAACTTATGGATCTAAATTAGATCGCATGATTCATTTTTTGAGAGATGATTTAAAATGTTATTTTGAAGGGATTTTTTTTCTTTGTGGCGAATAACATGACTGTTTATTTTTATATTATTTTTTTAGCAACAAACTGACTCTAGTTACTGTTCTCACTTTAAAAGTTGTCTTTGCTGAGCCATAATGGAATGCTGAAAACGAACTTGTCATTTTTTAACCAAGAAATCATAGATTTTTGAAAAAAATTGATGGTTCAGAAAAAGTATTTTTTATGGACTAGAACTCCCACAAAAAAAGCTTCAATGATAGAAAAAAAGAGAAAAAATAGAAAAGGAGAAAGAGAGCAAGAAAGAGAGCAAGAAAGAGAGAAAGTGTATGAGAAAGAGAGAGAGAGAGAGAGAGAGAGAGAGAGAGAGAGAGAGACAGACAGACAGACAGAAAGAAAGAAAGAAAGAAAAAAGAAAGAAAGAAAGAAAGAGACCGTAACTATTTTTGTCTCCCACAGAGCATTTCACTGGATCAATATAAGACAATGCAAATATCTTTCAATTAGAACGTTGGATTATTTGCAATGATTCAGCTGAAGCAATTCAAAAAAACAAAAGTAAAAATAATAATCTGTAGCCAGTCTGGTGGACATTTTATAAGTTACATGTTAACCTCCTTCAAAAATTTTAAAATAATAAAAAAGAACAAGGAAACAGTGGGCGGAGAAATAGCTAAATTAAATCTCCTTGATATATTTGGCATTTCTAAATAAATCATTTTTCTTGAAGATGAGAAATCTGATGAATTGAAAATGATCAAGGAGGCGAAGAAGAAGTAATCTCTAAAAATGAAAATTGATAAATGAACATTATCTTCATCAGAAATACTCTCTCCCTACCACCTGCTACAAAAACAACAATTTTAATTAATATTTTCTCAAATACTGGAGTAATTACGTTGGTAAATCTTAAATTTTCACCTTAAACCCTGAAGAATTTTGTTTTCACTAAATTTTAAGGGTGTGAGATTTAATCTTGAATTTCAAAGAGAGATTTTACGTAGATTTTTCAATTTTTTCTGACAAAGATTCTCTTCAACAGAATAAGAAAATTCTAAAAAGTAAGAAAAAGTGAAAAAGTATATTTTTTGTTGACTCTAAAAATCATGATACAAAATTTCTCGAGTAATTTATATTAATGGTGAATAGCATATTTATAAAACTAAACTTTTAAACTAATTAAAGTGAAAATAATGGAACAGAATTGGGAAAAAAGAAACTATTGGAAATAACCGTTCAGAACTAAACGGAAAATGGAACTGAGAGAAAATAACTGTTCATATCGAAATGGAAAATGAAACTGAGAGGAAATGGCCGTTCATTTCTAAACGGAAAATCAAACTGAGAGAAAATAAACGTTCAGATCTCAACGTAAAATGAAACTGAGAGAAAAAACCCGTCTCTAGATCTAAACGGAAAATGAAACTGACAGAAAATAATCATCCAGTTCTAAACGGAAAATGAAACCGAGGGAAAATAACCGTCCAGATCTAAACGGAAAATGAAACCGAGGGAAAATAACCGTCCAGATCTAAACGGAAAATGAAACTGACAGAAAATAACCGTCCAGATCTAAACGGAAAATGAAACCGAGGGAAAATAATCATCCAGATCTAAACGGAAAATGAAACTGAGAGAAAATGGCCGTCCATATCTAAACGGAAATTCAAACTAAAGAGATAACAGCCATTCTGATTTAAACGTAAAATGAAACTGAGAGAAAATAATCGTCCAGATCGAAATAGACAACCAAACAGAAAATGGGAATATGAGGTCACTTGTGCTTAGAACCAAAAAGAGACAATTGAAATTTCTGCGACATGTAACCAGGTAAGAGTGCCTAGAGAATATGATACTCACAGGACATACTGAAGGCAAGAGAGACAGAGGGAAACATCGAGTAACCTACCTAATTAGCTTGTGTAGATGTTTGACAGAAGATGAACAGA
Organism: Acanthosepion esculentum; assembly: GCA_964036315.1. Taxonomy (NCBI): domain Eukaryota; kingdom Metazoa; phylum Mollusca; class Cephalopoda; order Sepiida; family Sepiidae; genus Acanthosepion; species Acanthosepion esculentum. The sequence goes on from OZ038500.1 coordinate 44,736,940, forward strand.
GAAGTGTAGTAAGGGGACGAATATGGCTTAGAACTACAAAGTATAGGAAGTTGTGGAGAGCTGTGATCGTTCACATCCTCAAGGGAAATGATACAAAAGAAATTATGACTATTTTAGTAATAACTTACTAGTATTTACTTTTTTGTTAGTGTAAATGAAGGTTTTAACATATTCATTCAATACATCTGACAGATGACATCACAGGTTGTATATGCAGCTAGTATTCAAGTGATTTGCAGTGCGCATCTATAATAAAACTATTTTTACAGTAAAATAATTTATAGTAAATTTATTTAGAAAATAAAATTTACAGTGTCAGAATTATTACTTAATTAACATTTATTATTTAAATATAACATTATTATTATTTATTTAGAAAATAAATTTAAAATAATTTGTAATTAATTTCAGTAGTAAAATAATTTGCTTATTTAATTAATTTGTAGAAAATTTGTGTATTAAATTAATTTGAAAAAATTCTATGGTAAAATAATTTTCAATGCCTTTTTTATGGGAAGAATTTTTAAAAATAATTTTATAGTAAAATAATTTTCAATGTATTAACAGACATTGCATTACTGTAATTAAATATTCAATACTTATAGTTAAATATAGTTACATATTATAATTAAATAAATTACAATAAATTTTTCTCTTAAATAATTTATAATTATATCTATAGTAAAATGATTTTCAATGCATTTTTCATGTGAAATAGTTTTCAAAGCATTTTAATAAAATAATTTTCAATATATTTCTACAGTAAATTAATATCTACTGCATTATTATAGTTAAATATAATTAAATATTAATTTAGTTAATTAAAATAAATTTCTATTATAAAATAATGTTCAATTAATTTCTATAGTAAAATAATTGTTAATATATTTTCATAGTAAATGTTTTTCAGTGTATTTTGTATAGTAAAATAGCCTCAATACATTTCTATAATAAACACTGCAATAATACATGGGAGAGCAGTTTAGCTTAGGAAGATTTATTCATCTTGGAATACTTTAGTGCAAAAATTGATACTATTCATAGTGATTTTAACATGGAAACAGTGTCCTTTAGTTAAAGGAGATAATCACCAGCAAGGCGGGTAGTTATGTGGTTACCTATAAAAAAAACTCATTTAGGGAAGATTATTTTAGAAAAATAAAGAAAGGTTGTTTTAAAATTTATAAAGAAAAGATTAAAGGAAAAAATACACCAGAAATATGCCAAGTATAATTAACATGGAAGTCCCCACAGTTAGAAAGATTGAGATTAGAGTAGGACATTTGATCACAAGAAAGAATTAATTTTTCCTGCTTGGGGTTAACTGGTTTTAACACCAACAGGGCAGAAACCTTTTTTCCACCTACTTTTTTTGTATGTTGATAAAATTTAAATTTATCAATTTAAAACCAGAAGATAAATTAAGTATTCAAATTCTGATTAAAATTTCAATGAGGTTTAATCAGCTTGTGTTTTATGGTCATGTAGGTTGGTTGCCTATAGGTGTTGTTCATAAATTCATTAGCATGAAAGTGGAGAGTGTCAGGAAAGGAAAAATGAAGCAATTATAAATTTATATGGAAGATGATTGAACAATGGCAGATGCAGAAAATGAAGGATTTGAAAGATCATGAGAAATTTAATTTTGTGATTGAATAGAATTTGTTCTGTTGAAAAATTGTATCTGAAATGAGGTTTTTAAACTTCAAAAGGAAATTTATCAAAACATTGGTTTTATTTATATTTGTTAAACTTAACTTATTTATGGAATTTTCTGTTTCTTTACATGACATAATTTTATAAATTTGGACAATTTTCATATATTTTTTTTTAATCATTTCACTCCCAGTAAGGCAATAAAGCCACAAACACTCAAGTGCTTACTGAGTGTGAGAGAATATAAAAAAAAAACATTATTAAGTTGAGAGAACAATAAAAAAGCAAAAATTAAGAAGACAGTAAATAATGAATGACATTAAATTTTTGAAGATCAAAATTGACAGAAAGCAAGAAGCTGGAAGAGTGTTCCACAAACTAGAAGTGCAAGAAAAGAAACTGTTATCATAAAACATACACTTACATCTTGGCATTTCAACAGTAGAATGATGTGACCTTGCCACTAATCTAGTACTGTTCTTAAATTCATAAAGTCTAGGTATCATGGGGGAATTAATATTTATTTTGCAAATACAAAAATGTGGCACAAGGCCAAAAGGGGGATGGAAAAGTCTGGTCTTCAATTTGTCTTATCTTAAACTTAGCTAGCCAAAATAACTGACCCAAACATACCACAATTTTCCTTACATCAAAAAAACACATTCTTAGTTACCATTCTTATTACAGCCACCATAATACCTCAAAGTCTCTATGTAGTCCTAACTAGTTCCTATATGTACGATTTGTCTGTGGAGAATAAAAATGACAACATTTAAAACTGAAACCTCAATGAATATTTATACCATAGAGGAAAGTTCATCAGAACAATTACTATGAAAATATTTATAGAAAAGTCACAGGAAAGCTACATTAAAGTGATTGGAAAGTGATTGAAGTCAAGATGCCAGATCAGGACCAATAACATTGCAGATTCTTTTTTTTTTTATCAAGAATCTCTAAATATATAGCAGGAGCACCAGGCCAGATGTGATAGCAATATTCAGAGCGAGGATGATTGGTAGACTTAAAAATGCCTAAGATTATAAATGGATAATTGCACATGGATAACTGAATGACAAAATGGAAAAAAAAAGTTGTCATGCATTTCATTCCTGAAAAGGACTTCTTCAGACTAATGATGGTTTTATAGATGGAGTCTTATAGCAATTTTCCAAGCGTAGCTAAGGTGTGGCACAAGGCCGAAAGTATGGGACACCCAGTGAGGATCAAACTCACTACACAGTCGTATTTGTTCTAGCGAGACAAGTTTGCTAACTATTACACCACCTTGAGGTGCTCAAGATGGAGTCTTATATAGGAAAGAAAAAGTATAATCAATGCCACTTACAAATTTACATCAAGAAATATTGAAGATACTGGGACACTTAGCTTAAAATTAATTTTTTTTAATTTTCCATATCCACTGTGTCATCCTTAGCCAAAATCTCATTCAGTTTTCTGTCACTTTTATTTTTATCATTTTTGTTTTCTACATTTGTACTTGAAGGTTTTAGAAGATATTTTCTTTTAAATAATTTTTGACTTATTTCTTTATTTTAATTTTAATCTTGAGTCCAAGATGCAAATTTTAATTTGATCAATATAAAGAAAGATAATCAGCTTAATTTCTACATTTCACCGACAGTACAAAAGAATTGAAACTATACCTAAATCATATATAACCAGTGGTGGCATCCTACTGGCTTGTGCAAAGTGATTCTTAAAATTATAAATCTTAGTGAACATGTTATTGGATTATCCAAAAAATAATCTTATATGTTAATAGCTGATATATAATAGCTGAAAATATAAGTAATACCATTATTGTAAGTTCTGAGTAGGCTGAAAGAGTATTTTCTGTGGTGAGCATAATTTATTCTAACAAAAGAAATAATAATAATGTGGCAAATCTTCTAGTCATAAATTTTATAGGTCTTCCACTGGATCTCTGGGACTGCAGCGATTTGTTTTGAATGTGGCTAAGAAACCATGACATAGTTGATAACACTAGAGTCAAAAAGCATCATACTTCAGAAGAGAAATATGATGAAAACAAAATTTCAATTTGGAAATAGCTTAATAAATAAATCTTTTCTCAAAATGGTTTAATTATTTTTGAAACTATAAAGTGATTTGTTTCTATTCTCAGATTAAAAAGAAAAGATTCTTAAAGATTACCTACCTTTATAGAACAGGTTCCTGGAAATTTGGGATGTCATTATTGTATATAACTATTCAGTAAAAAGGATTTTATATTGTTCTTCTAAGATAAATGATAAAAATAAGGATTCTTATCTATTTTTCATTGAATATGTTTGTAACTTAGGAATTTGAAACTAAACTGTTCATACCTAAAATTATTATTATTATTTTTTAAAATTCTGAACTACATCAATTGATATCAGCATGAGGGTGTGTGTTTTGGGGAACTTTCTCTGAATGTTGATTTTCTTCTTGGAAGGATGTGAGAGACTTTCATATTTCCCTTTAAGGTAGGCACTTATATAATCCCTATCATCTGATTACCTCAGTGTGCACAGCCTAAGCTCAACAGGGTCAATCACCTGTTTACATGTGGTGGGCAGCTACTGACATCCTTTCAGGACCAATTCTATTCTTGGTAGCTATGAGTTTACCTTTAAGGTCATCCAACTGGTGCACAATATAAAGCATACTTTGATATTGGAATCTTTGCAGATCAACAAAGGTTACTTATTAACATTAAATTCAATTCAGAATGCCTGTTATTTCCTGGCATGAATTACACATATGTTAATTTACCTATGCTGTAAAAAATTATAGTATTTTTAATATATATTTTCAGTTATTGTTTCTGTATTCTGCGCTTTAACAGAGTTAATTTTTTCTCATTTCCAAGTTTTGTAAACAACTTAGATCAGCTCAACATCGTTATAGCAATGATATTGCCACCTTGTTTCGCCAATAAAACTCTAATAATTTGAATTATTAAAGTTAGAGATATTATAGATATAATTGTTCAATTTAGTTTTGGTCAAAGGGTGCAATATTGCAACTTGATTTTCTCTTGCATTTAGAGAAATTACCACATATGTTTTGTTTTTTTTTGCATTTAGGGCTGCCAGTTAGAGAAGCCATCCTAAAAAATGTCCATTGTCAAATGTAGAAATCATTTTGTTAAAGGTAAAGACAATATATATGTATAAATGCAGAGTGCTACAGATTTTAAACCTGGTAGAAGGTGAAGGAAGGTACAATACATTGATTCTTTTTGTGTTTGGGGCTACCAATCTACAGGCCAATCATTGTATGCATGTTAACCAATATCTATCATCAAAGGGTAGATAAGATTCAGTAGTTGAGTTTGTTGCTTTCTCCTGAAGAAGGTGAATAGCAGAGTAAATGTGTATGTTGTTATCCTGGAAAAGTGATGGTACCAAGAAGTATGGTAGTTGTGGCAGCAGGATAATTTGGACAACAGTCTACTGAGAAACAGTGAGTTCTAATATTCATGGAACTTTGTCATGTATGATCTGCCTCAACATCATTGAAGACCAGTTACACCTCTTTTATGATGTGAGTGCTATCTTTCAGCAGGACAATTCATCTTGATATACTACAGAAGTTGAATATAAATGGTTTCAGGAAGATGAAAACCTTCACCACACTCCCAAGATCTAAACTTCATTGAGCACTTATGGAATGTATTGGACTCTGCAGAACCTCCACTACATAACTTGCATCAATTAAAGGACTTGCTTTCAACATCCTGGCACCAGATTTCAGAGGAAACCCTTCATAGGTCTTGTAGGCTACAGGCTTGATTTGGTAAGAATTGTTCCAGTGGTATACTGAGAACCAACACAATATTAGGCTGGTGCTTTTCATATTTTAGCCTATCAGTGTATATTTCTTTCTTTGTTTATTTTCCAGTATATCTATCTATCTATCTATCTATCTATCTATCTATCTATCTATCTATCTAGATAGATAGATAGATAGATAGATAGATAGATATGAACAAATTGTGATAGATATACAGACAGATATGAATAGACTGAGATAAATTAATAGGATAGATAATTTTATACACACACACACACACACACACACACACACACATATATATATATATATATATATATATATATATATATATGTGAATTGGGACCAAATATAGATGGCATATTGATTGGAATCCAACAGAATGATGGGATAAGGAACAAATAGGAAAAGTTTATAAATTTAACATGTTTTGCATTTTATTTAAGCTTCATCAGAAAATAAATTTAATAAATGCTACCCTAATTAGAAAAGAACATACTTTACTATATAGAAAATACTAAGAAGGAATCCTGATAAATATTTTACTACCAATAAACACTCGTCAAACACACTTTATTATATTACCTATTTTTATAGACTCCATGCTTAAAGAATCTGTCAACCTACAACCAGAACCAGAGCAACCTAAATTCTTTCACAATTGTATTTCTTTCCTAATTGTATTTATGAATAAGTGAATATAATGAATCTGTCTGGAATTGGAACTTGGTTATCTAATTTCCAATTCTGACTTATTATCTATTACACCACCTACACGCCCAAGCTTATGGTTCCTAGTATTCCTAGGTGGTCACCAATCTATGTATTGACCAGGCTCAATGGTGCTTAAATTTAGTGATTGACTGCAAATTGGTGTTTCAATGTGATATGGCCAGAAGCCCCTAAAATTTGGAACACGAACTTGAACCTTTCTGCTGTTAGTCCATTGCTCCTTTTATACAGTCTCGTGTATTTTATGGAAGCCTTGTTATCCTTATGGCGTTTTTTCTTTTTGTAAAACAAATATCAAGTTTAAGTTCACAACCATCTTCAATTCTTATCTTTTCTCATTCTGCAAATAATATTCATATATTTGTCACTTTTGCACATGACAATAATGGAATTTATCACAAACCAAAACATTTCTCGGAAATAACATAATCTTTGATTGTTTCCAGCTTAACCAGAACTGAAAAAAAAGAAGAAAAAAGACTCAAAGGAAAGAAAAGGCATAAAAAATTAATTTGAACAAACAAAATTTGAAATTAAATTGTTCAACAAAATAATGAATACAAAACTTGAAGAAAATAGAAAGGAAGGACAGAATTTAAGCCAAAAAAATTTTTTTGTGTAAAGCTTTTGATTAAAATTTGTTCCATTATTAAATATCGGCAATTTTCCCGCCAAAAAAAATAAAATGGAAAAGGCAAAAAGAAAAAGAAACAAGAGAGAATGTGTATTCAATTCCAATAGAAGAAAATTCATTGAAAAATTTATGCTTTTGCTGAATCTTGTTCAAAAATGGAGGTTTTTCAGTTTTCTATTATGTTGACTTGAGTTTCATTTTAATGAAGGATGGTTGATGAAGGCAGAGCAATAGACATGGTGGTGTGACATTTGCATTCCTTTTCTGAAATGGTGATGAAAAATAAATATTTTAATACCTGGGGATTTAGGGTGCAGAAATGTTCCGATTTGCACGGAGAAAAAAAAAATGCTAGCAAAATAAAAGCATATTTCAGTCCACAAAAGAAAAGCCTGAGAACAAGTCTCTTAAGTTACGCATATAACATGCAAGAAAGCTAAAAAGATCCCGTTAGAGTATAAAACACTGATAAAATTACACTTTACCAACCAAATTTGTATAATTACAACTTGACTTCACAAAAATTTGGAAGGGTTTTCATGCTTATTGCAGGCCCTCTGATGATCAGCAAGGCTGATAGGGTGAGAGAATGCCTTCTCACAGTGGCTGCTGTGAATGTCTGGCAATGCATGGGGGAAGCTCTGATTTTACTGCATTGTTTTTTTTCTGTTCTGTTTTGTGATTTACAGTGGAAAGGTAAATTGCTTTGTAGACCTTTTGTCCTCTATTTTAGAAGCCCCTTTTGATGACTGGTAATACTTAATTCCATGAAAGTTGAGAGTCCCTTTCATCCATATCCTTCTAGTATTGGTTTAAATTGACATCTTATTTTTCTTCAGGAACTTTATCAAGGGAAATCATTTCATTCGTTAAGGAATTTTATCAAGGCAAATCTAGCCACCGCAGACTAAATAAAGGGTTTGATTTGAAATTCCAACAAATATCACCTGAAGAAGGCTGGAGCGTACAACGACCGAACTGTCATGAATATGACAATAAAGAGGAGGACAACAGTTCAAACAATGTAAATAGTATAAATACCAAATATAAAAATATTGGAAAACAATAACGCTAAGTAAAATAACATTATGCATTCAAATTTGAATTAGAGAACACACTCTAAAATATTTGAAAATCTCTCAGCATTAAGGAAAGGAAAGGAACATTACAGGGGACATTAAGTTACATAAAATGTTGGTATTTTGCTTAACAAAAGTAAAGTAATGTTGTTGTTGTTATAATTATTGATTTAAAATTTTTTAAGCCATTTGTTAGCGGTTTAGCAGTTTTCGTTTATATATATAACATTGAGCACTATTTTTATTAGCAACAACACCTCAATGTTCAATATTTTATATTCATATATATATATATATATATATATATATATATATATATATATATATATATATATATATATTGATAATATTAGTGGCCAATATATATATATATATTTATATACATAAATTCCCAAGAGGATAAAATCCAGGTAGAACTCAATGTCCAGGACAGATTAAGAATGTAATATAAAAAGCTCAAGTACTAATATTCCATGGTTATAATTTATTACATTGCAATCGTAATCACATTCCAATTCATCAGACCTACCTATATATATATATATATATATATATATATATATATATATATATATATATATATATAAACCAAAACCATTCATGGAACCAATGGAAAACTTGCCAAATACTAAAACTTTTATCCAGATAAAGTCTAGAACAAAAACAACAATACTGAAAAAGTCAACTCAGTAAAGTGCTTGAAGCGTAGATTGCCTAGACAGAGTAAAAAACACTTAACAACATTAAATCCTATGAAAGAATGGCCTTTGTTGTAATCTGAGTTTCATGCTCACATGATCTCCAGATGAGTTGAATATATATATATATATATGTATATATAAATAAAAAGAAAGAACAGTAAGATATAAAATCCGGTGTTCTTATAGATATTAGGAAATGGAACTAATGTCTTTGGTTTAATAACAAAATTAAATTCAGGGGCTTTAGCTTCCATTTCTGAAACATGATTATCACTGTGTAGCGAAAAAAAACATATTTTAAATCAATTAATTTATAATAAATATATATATATATATATATATATATATATATAGTCAATTATGCAAAACAGTTTTACTGTTGTGGGAAAACAGGACAGATGCATAATTAGTATAACGGTTAAGAGTTAAAATTTTAGAATAAAAGTAATTCTAATTTTTGGTAAAATTAGGAAATATCATTTAAAAAACAAGTATCTAAGAAGCAATTCTACAAACATTGCACATATGAAAATATGTAGAATTACTTATATCGCACTTCAGCATGCTTCTTTTGCATAGTTACAGACCAACTCCAATCAGCCACTATTGGTCTATCCAAGGCAGCAGTGTACATATATCACTTGTGCCATCAGAATCATTTGTAGAATTTGCTACACCTCCAAACAACTTTCCAAAACCAGTCAACATCTACAAAGTATCAAGAAAGAATATAATCGCTGATATCTATTTTATTTTTTAAAAAAAGAAAAAAAGACATCCATAAAATAAAAAGGTGGAAGGAGAGAAAATGATAAAATTAATTTTAATTTTTTAATATTACATATTTTTATATCCCAGGAGAGGGATAGACTCTGCCAGGTTAAAATGTCCAACACATGTCACATGATGAGCACACCAAGAAACCATCCATGGGGACCCAGGCTCTGGCACACAACTGTGACAGAATGTTTGAGGGGTTAAGGGTCAAAGAAGAATATTTTTATTAGTTCAAACATTATTTTTAGTGGATACCCATATTTGAGTAGACACTTTGTTTATTTTAAACAGTATTTATTTCATCTACTGGCCTGTGTACGTGATAAAACTTTATAAAGAAAATATGTCCTCCTATAGAATTTGAACCTGCATCCCTATTTGCAGAGGGAACCACCATCTCATCCAGTATACTTTTACTGCTTGGACATGAAGTGCTTCACAATAAAGCAAGGTAATATTTCACCTTTAAAGCGCACTCACTCATTTAGATTTTTCTTGAAGCACATATTTATTCATTTTTCAGATCTGAAACACAAACAAAGCAATTTCAAAAGAATTAATGGATTTTATTTTTTTAATTCCACATATTTTTATTATTTCAAACATTATTCTTAGTAAATACTCATATTTGAGTAGTTGCAACATTTATTTTAAACAGTATTTCTTTCATCTAGTGGCCTACATACTCAAGTAAAACGTAATAAAGAAAATATGCCTTCAGTAGGACTCAAAACTATATCATCCTTCACAGGAGGGACTACCATCTGATCCAGCAGATAAATAAATAAATTTTTATATAACAGAACAATGTTAGGAAAATTAATGACAAAGTAGAAAAAAATATTTCATGTGGCACATTTCAGCCTTTAAGATTTCATCAGTCTAAAGGGATGTTTGATTGATGTAACAACACATTCGCATGAAGGAGAGGGGATACTCTATTTTTAATCTTTTAAATTTAATTTGTTTTTTTAATATGTTTGGGTATATATTTTAGTCAATTCTATTTAGTTTCTTTGCCTTTTTGCTCATGTTTTTATCACTTTTGTTATTAAATATCATGTTGGATAATGGCTCGGATTGAGGAATTGGAGAGCCAAGTTCAAATTCCAGTCAAATCCATTACATTCACTTACGTGCTAATACCCTTGGGAAAGGCATGAATCCTCTTCTCCTCCTCCCAGTTATGGGTAACTAGCAGGACAGAATGGGTTCTATAGCTTTGGATGGAAACTGGTCTACTGCAGAAAGAAATGGCAACCTACTGCAGGAAAAATCTGCCTCATCAGTCATGTATCAAAAGATACATGATCACCTAAGCGTGTATCACGCATGGCACAAAACTGATACTAAATATCCCAAATTGTGATAATAGAAGATCTGTCAAGAAAGGTGAAATGTAAGAACTTAGATGCAAGAAAAATTAGATCTGTGTTTGACAAACTGCTGCTGAATAAAAACAAATGGTCGTAAACAAGAAAAAAAAACAATACCTAGAAGTACTTCAAACCTGGCAAAAAAGTATACTTTTGAACTTATAAAAATGGAAAGGAATGCTGGGAAGATGGGGTAGTTGGGAGATCTATCGGAAAGTTATTGTACATGATAAAAGGGTTTACATGGGTGCATAAAAGACATCTAAATCAAATAAGAAAACGGTACTTGAAAGAACAGAGTATCCAAGAGGAGGAGCGATGATGGTTCTGTATGTCGTGTTCAATGTACCTATCCTTCAGATAGCTCCGGAAACCACACACTCCAGTAAAATGAATAGACAGCCGACAGAAGTGTTAGATCTTATCCCAAAAAGAAAAAAAGGTATAACATTTATAGGAAGTAAGTCTCAAAAGGGGAGATGTTGTAGTAAGAGCCAGTTACCCTCCTTACTATCATGAATGGACTGATCCATTCATAATAAGTAGTCCTGGGTAATTGTCTGGGAGTAGGAAGATAATACTATTGCAGTGACTCTAACTGAATATTGAATACTACCATCATGACTGACTCTGTCAAGTCATGTGTTATATCTTGCCAGACCCCACATCACAACAGGTATAAAGTCTAGATAATTTTATTTAGTTTCTTTATGCTTTTGTTCATGTTTTTATCACTTTTGTTATTAAGCATCCCACATTATGATAATAGAAGACCTGCCAAAATATTTAAAAATAATTAACAAAAAGAGTTTGTTTTAGTAAATAACAATTTTTAGGATAAAATTTTATAACATAAACAATATAAACATTCTTTCAACACAAAAAAAAACAAAAAAATCTGACTCACAGTGTAACTGTCCTCAAAATAAATGTCCAGTATATTAATTGGCTGTAAATTGAAGTTATGTAAAAATGGCACAAGTGGAATTAGAGCAAAAATGGTACAACTAATTTTGCACACTACTTCAATACACAAGTTCACCTAAATGCTGTCTCCAAAATTATCCACCCTGTCTAGATGCACCAATGAGAGAGCTTAAGTGACTTAACGATAATTATTTCATTCTGTTTCTATCAATTGAAATCAATCTATTCCTGTCTATCTATATCAGTCTATTCATGCCGTGTATCAATATGAATCTATTTACATCTATCATATATCTATATCAGTCTATTCATGCCATATATCAATATGAATCTATATACATCTATATCTATATCAGTCTATTCATGCCGTGTATCAATATGAATCTATTTACATCTATCATATTTCTATATCAATCTATTCATGCCATATATCAATATGAATCTATATACATCTATATCTATATCAGTCTATTCATGCCGTATATCAATACAAATATATTTACATCTATAATATATCTATATCAGTCCATTCATAGTGTATATCAATGAGAATCTATTTACATCTATCATATATCTATATCAGTCTATTCATGCCATATATCAATATGAATCTATTTACATCTATCATATATCTATATCAGTCAATTCATGCCGTATATCAATATGAATCTATTTACATCTATCATATATCTATATCAGTCTATTCATGACGTATATCAATATGAATCTATTTACATCTGTGTTTATATCAGTCTATTCATTCCATATATCAATATGAATCTATTTGCAGCTGTCATATATCTATATGAGTCAATACATGCTGTATATCAATATGAATCTATTTACATCTATCATATATCTATATCATTCTATTCATACCATATATCAATACGAATCTATTTACATCCATATATCTATATCAGTTTATACATATCGTATATCGATTTATATTTACATCTATCATATATCTATATCAGTCTATTCATGCCATATATTAATATGAATCTATCTACACCTATCATATATCTATATTAGTCTATTCATGCTGTATGTCAAAATGAATATATTTACATCTAACATATATGTAAATCAGTCTATTCATACCGTATATTAATATGCATCTATTTACATGTATCATATATCTATATCACTCTATTCATGCCGTATATCAATATGAATCTATTTACATCTATCATATATCCATATCAGTCTATTCGTACCATATATTAATATGAATCTATCTACACCTATCATATATCTGTATCAGTCTATTCATGTTGTATATCAATATGAATCTATTTACATATGTCATATATCTATATCAGTCTATTCATACCATATATCATTACGAATATAATGATATCTATCATATATCTATATCTGTCTATTCATTGCATATATCAATATGAATCTATTTATATCTGTCATATATCTATATCTGTCTATACCTACCGTATATCAATATGAATCTATTTACATCTATTATATATCTATATCAGTCTATTCATACCGTATATTAATATGGATGTATTTACATCTATCACATATGTATATCAATCTATTCATGTCACATATCAATATGAATCTATATACATCTATATCTATATCAGTCTATTCATGCCATATATTAATATGAATCTATATACATCTATATTTATATCTGTCTATTCATACCATATATTATTATGAATCTATTTACATCTATCGTATATCTATATCTGTTTTTTCATGCCATATCTCAATATGAATCTATTTACATCTATCATATTTCTATATTAGTCTATTCTCATATTTATTTATTAATTTGAAAACCTGACAGAATAGAGATGGCCACAAATTAAATGTCCAGTTCATAACTTGTGGCAATAAAATGAATTTAGGTTAAATTTTACTGAATAGATAAATGACCACAAAGAAATTAATTCAGGTAAAAATGGCACCAGGTGAATTTGAGGTAAAATAAAACAACTAATGTTGTGCAATACTTCATTATACAAGTTCACCTAAATGCAGCCTCCACCAAATTGTCTCCGCACCTCTCTAGGGGAACTAATGATCAGAGATATATGATAAAAACAGTATTACAATTAATTCCTAAATTCCTTTAGTCTGTCTTGAACTCTGCTTTCCCAGTTGCTAAAAGAAGAAGACAATAATCAGAAATGGGTCTGTGTTCTTTTCCAGAGACCATGACTAAGGTCTGCTCAGCTTATTTACAGTAGAAACCACAAATGGACACTGTGGGTTACGCAGGTGTCTGTAATAGGGATTGGCTGACAGATGGCTGTGCTTGAAAACAAGTAGTAGATGAACATTATCATCATCATGTAATATGGAATGCTGACATCACGGAGCAGAATGTTAACATGAAAATAAAGGTTTTTCAGCTTGTTTTCCCATGTCTCATATTTATGTACTTGGTCTGACATTTCACATCAGTCATTTATTATTTTGAAGTGTAAAACTTGAAATAACGTAACTTCTGGAAAGAATTAGTTTTGAAATGCAATAATCTTAAGTAAACAAAAACAAACTGAAAATCTCAGTGAAAAGAATTGTTTAATAATACAACAGTATACAAGAATATAAAGTCATATTCTGTAACAATTTTGTATTTTTTAGAAAAAAATTCCAAAAAAGTGATTATAACATATATACTGTTGTGGGAGACAAAGAAAATGAAGAAAAATATTTAAAGAATGTATTACAAGAAAACATTTAAACTAGAGGATGTGTTTGTATTTATGGAGATTGGTGTAGGGGGAGTCCTAGAGAAAAGTAATGGAAAGGGAAGAGAAGATGCCTGCGTGTCCTAGTTGGTGGACGCTTTTCTCCACATGCAACCTATCAGGTCATTCCATAAGTTCTGTTGGAAATAATATATATGTAATTTCAATCATATTTTACGATATTCTAAAATGTCAAATGATAGTGATTGATAATCATATGAATTTTGAAGCCTTTAACGTAATATAATTTCTTTTTACAGAATAATTTGACTAAATTACTCAAATTAGCCCCTCAAAGATGGAGGTGTCAAAGGATCATTTAAGGCACATAATGCTTTATGAGTTTAAAAAAGGGAAACTCTGCAGTGGAAGCAGCTCAGAATATTCAGTCAGCTTAGGGAAAAGAATGCCTGAATGAAAGAATTTGCAGAAGATGGTTTGCCAAATTCAGAAGTGGAAATTTCAGCCTTGAAGATGAAGACTGAACAGGACGTCCAGTTGAGTTTGATAATGGCATCATTTGAAGAAAACCCTGCAGTATCAGTTGAAGAATTGGCAATAAAGCTTTGTCCAAACCATACAACTGTTCATCGTCATCTTCAACAACTTGAAAAGGTTCATAAACTTGAAAAATGGGCACCTCATGAATTGTTTGCAGTCAACCACAAATCCCAAGCTGACATCTGCTCTTTTCTTCATTCTCTTGAACTCATCTCACCCTTTTTAGATAGACTTGTGATTGGTGATGAAAAATGGGTTTTTTAATCAAAATGTTAAACATTGTAGACAGTAGCTTGGAAATGGGGGAAAGAGGCCCAAACACAATCAAGAAGGGAACTTCATGTGCAGAAGGCTCTTCTCTCAATTTGGTGAGATTGCAAAGGAATGATTCACTTTGAGTTGCTACCAAATAATGCAATAATCAATGCTCAAGTCTATTATCAGCAATTAGAGTGTTTGAATGCGGCTTCGAAGAAAAAAAGACCTGTTTTAGTGAATCGAAAAGGAGCGGTGTTTCATCAGGACAATGCACAACCCCACACTACAAAAATCACATCCCAGAAGATTGAAGAACTTGGTTGGGAAAGAGTTCTTCATTCACTTTATTCTTCCGACCTTGCTCCTTCAGACTACCATCAGAATCATTTGGATGGATTAACTGTCAAAAGCTACGAAGAGGTCGAAACTAACATTTCAGAGTTCTTCTCTTCAAAATGGAAAGAGTTCTTTATTAGTAGGACTAAAAAGCTTGTAAGCAGATAGTAGGAAGTCATAGATAATCATGGAAACTGCATTGATTAATTTCAATAAAATGTAAGATTTGATCACTTGTTCTTTATTATTCAAAATCCAGACAAAACTTATGGGATGACCTGATACATCTTAACGTCACTGAGAAAAATAGGAAAAAGAGGATGACAGAGAATGTCAATGTCTATTTAGTTGTAGACATCTGTGGCAAGTGAGAGTTGTGTTGATAATTGCTAGCAGTCTGGTATATTTGTGTTTGTTTTAAAATTTGTTTTGAGTTGAGTATGGTGTGTGTGTGACTTAGACAAAAATTGGTGTGTAGTTAAAGATATATGTTTTCTAATAATTGTATAAATTTGACTTTAATTTGTTATTTCTATGTATAAATTGTGTTTTTCTGGTACAATACTTGTGTATAAGCTAACTTCATGCACAGTGTAATCCCTGAATTATGCATGAATTTTAGCCCCACCAGAAAAAAATTACCTGTGTATAGTGCAACTAGTCACCAAAATATAACATTAAATTCTGTAAAATGTTTGTATTTATTCAAAAAATTCTCATGATAATCATTATACAGTATTTATTCATATGTAACTCAACTTCATGTATGGATTTTAACCTCATTAAAATATCTGAAAATGCATGGTTTTTAACCTCTTCCAAAGATTAAATTTGTACAGAGTGACCCTCTATTTTTGCATAAAAACTGATCCTAAAATCTCATTATATATTTGAGTATATACAGTAATCCATTTTGTTGATACATTTAAATTCATCTCTATGATTTCAAAAATGCTTAAAAAGTAGTTTGAATCAATTAATATATTAAGTGAGTAGTGATGGATTTGTTTAACCCCTAAACACAAATCTATATCATTAGAGAAAAACTGATTGTCTGTCCATCATACATTGTTTATGGATGACATTATATGTAATGTGTATGTTTACGCCTGTGTTGCACATTAGGGGCATTTAATATATACACAAGCACATGCACAATTTGACTATGTTTAAAATAAGATGTTAGAATAATACATTCCCTACCCATTCAGTCCTAAATTATTCTAAGCAATAAAAGTTGGAGACAAAAAATATTTAAACACTTAAAAAATAATTGTAAGACTTTATTGAGCTTTTCAGAAATTTTTTGTAATGAATATAATTATTTTAATTTTGTTTTTTAAATTTTGTAGAAATATTTTTTATTAAAATATAAATGTAAACACACAAACATATATATGCAGACATAATTTGAATTAAATTGAAATTGGATGTCTGTGTCACCAGTGCAAATTTCCCTGTCTGAGATTACCCTTTGGCTAACAGGAAAAGAGTAAAAGACAAATTGTGCAACCTTCCTTCTGTACTGATACTGAATGTATTTTCTAATAAATATTTTAAATGGACAATTCAATCATCTTGCCATCAGCAAAGCAATTGGGATGAATGAGTATAGACTGAAAACTAAGTCACAAATTTTACAAATTTTAAATTTTGTTTTCTCCAAAATAAAAGTTTTATCATTTTTGTATTTTTTGAACTGAAATTATCAAGAATAAAAAATTAATACAAAAAAAAAAAAAATAGAATAAAATAATAAAATGCAAAACTTCTTTTAAGAATTCTTTCACAGAGAATAGTTTTGTCGAAAAGGTTGCCAAAAACACAATGGTTCATTTTAGTCAATCTATTGTTATATTTGTAAACAATGAACAAAGCATGCTTTACAGGGATCAACAGCCTCCTTTTGAAACCCATGGAGGGTTTCTCACAAATGCTCAAATGTCAGGAACATATTTAGACATTGCTCTGGCATTTTCATGATTCCCGACAGTTCCTAATCTTGATAGATATTAGATTATGTCATTGTGTAGTCCAAGTGATTTGCCAAAAATGATGTTTTTAACATTTTGAAACCATTTTTGGATTTATTTTTAACTAACAAACGTGCATTTCTTTTGGCAAATGCAACTTCACAATTCAATTCTTCACTCGTCTTGAGTTTAGCTGTTCTTGAATGTATAACAACTTTCTTTGTTTTTATAACTTTTCAAAATAAAAGCTTGCTGTCTTGCTGGGTTGTTTCTGTCATTGCCACACTTGGTTCCACTTCAAATAACATAGAGGGTCTCTGCTTTTATCTATCGGTTGTTCCTACTGCACAGAACTTACAGTCAAATCATGTTGAAACACCAGTTCTCATACAATCACCGAAGGTAAGCGACATCAAGCCTGGTAAGTACCTAGATGGGTAACTGCTTGGGAATACCAGATGCAGTAAGTTTGGATGTGCGGAGGTAATGGATAAGGGCTCAGAATTGGAAATTCCAATTCCAGTCTGGTTCCTTATATTCACTCACACATAAATACTCTTCGGAAAAGTATGAAACCACCTACCCCCCTACCAGCACTATGGATTAATTAGCAGGATTTATCAGTAAATCATTACTATCTCCCAAAAAATTCTTAAAATCTACAAATATTTTCTGGCTTTAAATAACCTGCAAAATGTTGAAAAGCCATGATATTGTTCTCAGATATTGACCAGAATCTTTGATATCGTCTGCTGACCATATTCCTTGATGGTATTTGTACATTGTTCTGATAATGTTCTTAGATATTGACTAGGTTTTGGGATTTATTTGAATTCCTGATATTGTCTGCTGACCATATTCCTTGATGGTATTTGTACATTGTTCTGATAATGTTCTTAGATATTGACTAGGTTTTGGGATTTATTTGAATTCCTGATATTGTCTGCTGACCATATTCCTTGATGGTATTTGTACATTGTTCTGATAATGTTCTTAGATATTGACTAGGTTTTGGGATTTATTTGAATTCCTGATATTGTCTGCTGACCATATTCCTTGATGGTATTTGTACATTGTTCTGATAATGTTCTTAGATATTGACTAGGTTTTGGGATTTATTTGAATTCCTGATATTGTCTGCTAAACATATTCCTTGATGGTATTTGTACATTGTTCTGATAATGTTCTTAGATATTGACTAGGTTTTGGGATTTATTTGAATTCCTGATATTGTCTGCTGACCATATTCCTTGATGGTATTTGTACATTGTTCTGAAAATGTTCTTAGATATTGACTAGGTTTTGGGATTTATTTGAATTCCTGATATTGTCTGCTGACCATATTCCTTGATGGTATTTGTACATTGTTCTGATAATGTTCTTAGATATTGACTAGGTTTTGGGATTTATTTGAATTCCTGATATTGTCTGCTGACCATATTCCTTGATGGTATTTGTACATTGTTCTGATAATGTTCTTAGATATTGACTAGGTTTTGGGATTTATTTGAATTCCTGATATTGTCTGCTGACCATATTCCTTGATGGTATTTGTACATTGTTCTGATAATGTTCTTAGATATTGACTAGGTTTTGGGATTTATTTGAATTCCTGATATTGTCTGCTAAACATATTCCTTGATAATATATGTACACTGTTCTGATATTGTATTTACATATTGACTAGAATCTTGGATTTATTTGAATGCCTGATATTCTTTACTGACCATATTCCTTGATAATATATGTACACTGATTTGATATTGTTCTTAGATATTGACCAGGATCTAAATAAATACTCGTAAATTGTATCGTATATATTCCTACTGCTATATTTATCTTTTTCTTCCCTTTTAATTCTCTTTTCTTTTTCTTTAAGATGAAAATCAATATAAAATAATATATAGGAATTAACACTAGATTATTATAAAGGAAAAAATCTTTTCATATTTGCGTTTTTGAGTTTGTGTACTTTTTAGAGAAATTCTTTACCAGTTATTTATTCATGCCACATTCTTATATAGACTTTAATCTCTTCAAATGTCATTTGCTGATAGTTCTTCATTCTACCATTCCCCAAGATACTATTCATCTCCTTTCTTTACCATCATAATGTCTTTCAATGTCCTATTCACATTAAAAACTATATTTCTAATGAAGGACTGTCTGAAAATTCTGTACATTTTTCTTTTTCTCTTTTACTGACAAGATGCAAGTTTATATATTCCTCCCAAGTCATTTTCCTTTAAGTATTTCCACCTTCTTCTTGAAGATTAAAGTTAGGTATCAATGTGTACAGCTGATAGTAGTGGTATAATATACAGGGTAATTGAAAAGTAACTCCCTTAACTCCCTATTTTATGTATGATGGACTCTTCCATTTATCTATAATTTTTACAAGATGGGAGAGTCCATTGTCATCGGCGGCGGGGGTGGCATCTGTCCATCTCGAGAGACGATGGAGTAGTGTGGTGTGCTACGAGCCTGGGCAGGATATATGGAGAACTAGGGCTGCCCAGACGTCTAGTTCCCCCTCTCGGCCTTGCTAGCAGAGTGCAAAGGAGAGGATAAACCAATACAGTTTGGTACCAACGTGGCTGCAGGAGGTGCTGGAAGGTAGCACAAAGTGCCGTCCATCCGAGTCCATCAAAAATAAAATAGGGTGTTACTTTTCAATCACCCTGTACATAGACCAAAAGTACTTTACAGTGCCTCCCTTGATGAGTTTCATCTCAACATCAAGAGACTGGTTAGAGATCTAGAAAGGATTATTATAAAAATAAATAGACATCATATGTCTATATTATTCAATAAAACATGTTTGAATGAAGATGTGTTGCCTAAATATATATATATATATATATATATATATATATATATATATATATATATACGCATACTTAAGGGTAAATCAGTCCATAGCCTCTTATGTAGTTATTAGGTGAAATTTGATCAAATATTTTCACTGCATGTTTGCTCTATGTGATTTATGGTCACCATTAGATAAGTGCATTGTTAAGGGAGGGTATTATGTTGAAAAATAAATATTGGTTGTGTAAAAGAATGCTTTTGTTATCATTAGACTGCAAAATTATTGATTTAAGTATATATACTCTCAACACATAAATTGCTAGTTAGATGGATATGATCAGATTCAGATAAATGGACAAACAGACAGACAAACTGAGATGAATAAACTGAGATAGATAGACAGACAGGCAGACAGACATACAGATAAATAGATAGATAGATATGATCAGACTGCGATAGAGAGACAGAAGGATATATAGAAATACACTGAGATAGATAGATAGATAGATAGATAGATAGACAGACAGACAAATAGACAGAATCATATTGAGATAGATTGCTAAATAAATAGATACAGACAGATAAATAGATATGAACAGAATGAAACAGATAGATAGATAGATAGATAGATCAATAGACAGACACATACAAATAATCAGACTGAGATAAATAAATGTATGTAAACAGATTAACAACAGATTAAGAATGATAGATAGATAGATAGATAGATAGATAGATTCATATATAAGCAAATTTTAAGTAAATTACATGAGAAACAAATGTCTTAATTCTTTCCCTCTGATAATAAATATCTGTATTGGTTTAAAACCTTTCTGTAATGAATATACAAAAACAAACCAACAAATGCATTTGAATTTGTTAACTGATTAACTTTGAAAATGAGTCAATTATATTCATATGTAGGAAACCTGATTGATTCATCATATTTCTTAATTAGCTAATCTGTTTTTGATTTACATGAAGGCAAGTCACTTGATCACAATGTGGGGTGTGGGTCGACCAATTTTAGAAGGAACATGAAAATTACAAAAGAAATGAATGCCTCTATTCAAAGGAATAAAATTATTAACAAAGCAAAGAGAAAAATGTATCTTATTACATGAAAAGTTTTCATCTGTGTAAAAATATTTAATCTTGTTGCATTTCTTCAAGTTATTCAAAGTATTTCAATTTTCTCTTTCCTTTTCTAAGTCTTTTCAATTTGTAAAACATTTTGTTAATTTTGTTAACGATTTATGTCATAATATGATGCAGAGCACTAAGATGTCATTATAATTAACACTATATGTTTATTATAATATTATATTTCACACACACACACACACACACAGTTAAGTGCAACATTTTTCAGATGAATCTATCTTTATAAAAGGACAATAGGAATAAGCACAAAAGGAAAACTTATCTTAACCGACACATTTCATCTTCTGACAGACTTTATCAAGGCAAATGGCACAGATGTACATATTAATAAATAATCAACATACAATAACTTTTAACATCAGATGCACTTTTTCATATCACCAATATTCGTAAAACCTCTACTAAAAGACTGAAAGGTCCGAATATTTGCAGGTGATACAACCTTATGTAAACATTCACTTCACACATTCATCCTAATTATCTTACAAGTAATAATAAACCTATATTTGAATATATTCTTAAATTACCTCTTTTTTTAAGTGCTACATATTTTTCTATTTCCATCTCAAGGTCTTTGTATTTGTTGTTGTTGTTGTTGCTATTATTATTATTATTATTATTATTATTATTATTATTATTACTATTATTTCCTTTGATTTCTGTTGGAACGCATTTCCTTCCGGCCCCCAACTAGAGATCCAAGGTCAGAAATGTCTTCATGACATTTTCCCCTGATCATTTTTGTAAAAAGAAAATAAGATTGCACACACATTTTGCATAGATATGGATAAAGTTCTTTGTAATGTGCAAGCTGTACTTGTGAGTAAAATTTTTCATATTTCTTTAAGGCATAGGCTACCAGGAATCACTTAAATGTGTCTATTAGAACCTTTTCCAATCAATCTGAGGGCTCCAACTACAACTGATATTATTGATGCCATCATGTGCCACATTTTTGAGATTTCCACTTCAAGATCCTTGTATTTTGATAGTTTTTTGAAGATCTTCCTAAGATAAATTACAATCTGCAGGGGATGATGTGTCAATATGAAAGCACATTCTGTTTTTATAGTATTTGATGGTTATTATTATTATTATTGTTATTATTATTATTATTATTATTATTATTATTATTTCTCTTACTTAAATTTTATTTTTTATTTCTATTTTTTTAAATTTTTTGGGTTCAATTTACAATGAATTTCCATAGCTAACTAAATACACCTATTAAAACTTATGAACTTTTTTGAAAATATATATATATATATATATATATATATATATATATATATATATATATATATATATATATATATATTCAAGATCTAAAAACCTAAATTTATGAATACAGAAAAGGAAATCTGTGGAAGGGACATAAATAAATAACCAGTATGCTGTAAATATTTACCAGGTGAGCTTTTTCATATCACCAATGTCCATAAAACTTCTACTAAAACTTCTTTTTGAAAATATATATATATTCAGTCGGGTTTCAATCCTAGCTAGAGGCAACTGGACGTCTAGCCACACTGATGAGCTGTGAAACAGTGAAACAATCTGTCTGTGGATGACAAAAATATTGGCTCCTGAAAAATTAATTTCGGTTGAGCTCTTTGGTTTGAGGTGTGAGTTTGTAAACAGTGACTATTTAAGCTAATATTGCACGACCCTTCGGCAGAATTGAGTCACTGTCAGTCACTGTGTGTTTATCTAAATCTAAAAATAAACACGCTAAAATCCACCTTCATCCCTGCCGTGCGCCGACGGCTTAGTGGTAGAAGTTCCGACTGACGCAAATTCAGTTGGGTTTCGATCCTAGCTAGAGGCAAACGGACGTCTAGCCACACTGATGAGCTGTGAAACAGCGAAACAGTCTGTCTGTGGATGACAAATATATATATATATATATATATATATATATATATATATATATATATATAAGATCTAAAAACCTAAATTTATGAATACAGAAAAGGAAATGTGTGGAAGGGACATAAATAAATAACCAGTATGCCGTAAATATTTACCAGGTGAGCTTTTTCATATCACCAATGTCCATAAAACTTCTACTAAAAGACTGAAAGATCCAAACATTTGCAGATGTTGTAAACTTATGTAACCATTCACTTCCAACATTCATCTTAATTATATTACTGTTAATATACACTGACTTGTAGCAACTATGTCAAATCTATAGCTGCATCTACTGCAAGGAAAGTTGGCTCACTGTATCATGCTAGAAAATTTTTCTCGTCAGTGTCCATCTTGTACATTTACAAATCTACCATTCATCCATACACTGAATGCTGTTGCCATATTTGGTCTGGTGCTTCTGCTATTCATCTCAATGTTCTTGACAAAATATAAAGAAGGATCTGCAATGTAATCGATCCTGACTTGGCATCTCGACTTCAGTCACTTTCTCATGTGTCTTCCCTCTGTCTTTTCTACAAATATTTTTATGGCTACTGCTCTGACAAGCTTTTTTCCCCTGGTGCCCTGACTACATGAATTTAAGTGTGCTACTATATTGGCCTCTAGGCCCCACCCATTTACTGTTGAAATAGCTAAATGCAACCACCACTTCTACTCCAACAGTTTCTTTTCTCTCACTTCCCACCTGTGGGACTCCCTTCTGTTTACTTGCTTCCCTGATAATTACAATCTTCAAAAATTTAAATGCAATGTCAATCGCCATTTCTATCTTCTTGAATCCTGTTCATCTTTTGTCCTTTTCTCAATCCCTCCTATACTCAGTCTTTTCTCTCCCTTTCACTCCCCGTAGCCCCCTGTATACTAGTGGCATTTCCGCATTGTTTGGAGTGAAATGATTAAAATAAAAAGTAAAGTCAAATGAATCTAAAAGTTTAATATATTCTTAAATTAGATTAAATTTGCAAGAATTAAAATAAAATTAATTCCTGCTTTCCCCACCTGAGACTAGAGATGATTGGGTGGGGGGAGCTATGCTGATGACACATAGATAAATATAGTTGAAAATGTTCTTCCTACTAAATACTAAATTGACACATGTTTTTTTTTTATCACCGATATTTGTAAAACCTCTTCTAAAAGACTGTAAGATCCAAACATCTGCAATTGATGTAACCCAATATTACATATTCACTTCCAAAATTCATCATAATTATTATACAATTAAAATACACTAATATACCCAATTTTTAATACAGACTTAAATTATACCAACAGTTCATTAATTAAATGCATACAGATACCATGCAGTAGGCATACGGTGCCTACACAACAAAATTGGTACATACCTAATGGCTGTTTATGCATTAACTGAACATGACCATTGCTGACTTTTTAACACCATTTTTATTGTCGGTCAGTAGTAACTTTTAATTCCAGCAAGTACTTATCTAAAGGTATACCAAACAAGATTTTTTAATTTGTAACTTAAATCAGGATAAGGGACTCGGTGTACATTCAGATAGACTTTTGAAACCTTTTCCATGCTCCTCACATATCAGATGATTGATGCCAAAGAATGCCTTATAGTTGATTACAGGTCTTTCAGCCAGATGAAACTGGTGACTGGTTAGACCAGCATTTGGCAGACAGACTTGCCCACACACTTGGCAGACAAACTGCGACATGTTTCCAATTTTTCTGGTTGATCTCTTCGTTTTAGCCTAAGTATGTTCATTATTTGGCAAACAATGGGATGATTCACTACACAGCATCTTTCTACACCTACTTCTATCACATGCACCCATTCCCCAGTTGGGATTGTCAAATTTAAACAGTGTTAGTGATTCTTTGAAACAATCTTTGGAATGTTTTGGGGGTTTATACTGTGAGTGAGAGCCAACAGATTGTTCCCAATACAGAAGCTGCTAAGAAATGGGGTTGTTACAAAGACATAACATGAACTAACCAATAAAGCTGATGTTAATGAATGTGTGCTTTGATATTGGTCACATTTGCTTTCTTCAGAACATTTGTGTCTGGAGTTTCAGTTATCCAGTGAATACCATGAATTGATCTGGAGCAATGCTGATGAAAGCACTCAAGCTGCTTTACATGTCTCCAGTACACCATTTATGTTCCTCAAGAGTACATAGCACACATGCATTTCACACTACTAGCTTGGTGATCTTTTTCAGATCCCTCTGTGACAACATATGGTTTTTCAAGTCAGAGAAAGTGTCCATTATATTATTTTTAAATATAATGTACAGAAGCAGTTAATAGTGCTGTCCAGTTAGGTAAATCTGCCAGTGAACTTCAACTTCTTCTGTCAATATAAATAGATAACTGAATGTATACTGTACCTGAGGCAGTCTGGAACATTACTAATATCTTGTATAAACAAAGCACCCTGCATTGTTTCTGATAATCTCTGCATAAAACACCACATATCAATTTCTCTATGCATGACCAACTTGCACTCGCCTGCATACAAGAGATCATAAACCAGCACGATTAGAACTTTGATTTGGAAGGCAAAATGGCGTATGTTGAAAAGACTTCCAGAGCTCCTGTATTTGATGTATATTCCCTGATTCCAGTCTGTGAAAGTATCAATGAAAAGGGAAGCAAACAGAGAATGATGTCGATGAAAGTAAGTCTCCCTGCTCTATGACTAATGGTAAAAGTCAACTTGTGACCATCTGCACTCAAACTTTTTCGTGCATCTTAAATATCATCAATTCATCACTGATTATATATCAAATAGCTTTTAAGACCTGTAAGAGTCTTGCAGTTCTTCCAACATTGCCGACATATCAGTCTTCCTCCTTCAGCTGGCCTTTCTGTATGCTGACTGTGGAAATGTTGTGTGAGTCCCCACTGGATGATTGACACACATTATGGCAGATTTTACATGTATGATCATCAGGGATGTCATATTGGTAGTTGACATCATGATGACTTCACATGTAGCTGAAATGACCTGCTTTTGAAAGGCAAATGCAGTCTTATTGATCGCGCATAAGAGACTCCTTTGATCCATGTTCTGGGAGAAGGTTGACACCTCTCATATATCTGTCTCTACATACAATTTTACATCTACATACATAAATACATATACACTAACACTATAAAAAGGAGCACATCCTCTCCTTTACCACTCCTATCTGCTCTTCCTCCAAACCTTCTGTAACCCCTTGCGTGCTAGTGGCCTCCAGACTTGCTTGGGGTGATACGCTTAAAAAAAACAAAAAAAACATGAAAATAAAAAATATAGGATTTAAATATCGTAACAACTCTGCATTATGCCACTTCTAAGAAGTTAAATAAATAGTGAAAAATGTTATAATTGTAGAAAACTCCAAGTAGCATAGAGTGGTGTTAGTATAAATTTTAGCAGTTATTTTACACTGAGCACTTGTTTATTGTCTATTATATATATATATATATATATATATATATATATATATATATATATATATATATATATATATATATGCAAGTTTCATTAAAAACACAACCACATGCTTATCCAGACGTCTTACATTACACCTATCTGATCACAGCTCCATTAGAACCCATTTAAACACACACAAAAATTTACCAAACTCCATTAGAAATATACTAGTAGAAAACACAAATATATTAATTGCTTCTACCTGTAAAAAAAGGTTAAAAATAATGGAGGCTTTAATAATAAAAAAGAAAAAGCCTACCCATAACAATATTAACTATGAACAAAGCCACAACGTGCTAACCGTATTCGGAAATTAAAACACCACTACTACACACTAAGACATATACATAATGCACACACTCAACTAAGTCTGAAAAATCAAATCATCCTTGATAATGGCTAAAGATATAGCCAAAAGCGCTCGGAAAAATAAAACATTTGGACAGTTCTTATACACCCTTTGTCCAGCAAAGAAAGCTCTTGTTTGTACACAAGAAAAATTAAATAAAAAACTTAACCGTAGTAACTTGTCTGTCGTTTTTAATGAAACTTGCATAAAAGAAGAATTGCTGCCTAAATATACAACTATATATATATATATATATATATATATATATATATATATATATATATATATATATACAGGCAATATTTTGAAACATATTCGCACGTCTTTCAAAACCTCCACCTATGAAGTACATCAACCTTTTTTCTTTGGTTATTCCAACTCAGTGCAAGGCTGATTTATGCTCAACCTTCATAACCATGCTAACCGTCCAACGATGATGTAAGGACAAACTTTTATTTGGTCATTCCAAGGCTGACTTGAACTCGACCATTATCATGATGCTTATCCTTGCTTACCCTAAATTCTGGAACAAAAAATGAAAACAGATATATACCAGAGGCATTGAGAACTTTGTTTTCTTACAGTTTATATAAAAAAGGGAATAAATGGTTTATAGTGGAAATTTAAATTTTGTACGCTTTTTCTTTAACTGTTTAAAGATGAACACATCTAAGATACACCCAACCCTACATCCTTTTAAATATTGTAATATAAATACAGATTTAGATGATTTTAATGCAGAAATGTTACATTTTGTTAAAAAAGTACTAATTCTTTCAATGGTAGGCTAAACAAGAAGAGGTCTACAATTTATTTAGAGAGAAACTTGTTCATAATCTCATAGAATATTATAAACAACACTGTATTTCAAAAGAAAATAATGATATTAATTCTTATTTTATTAGGTCAATTATATAAATGTTACCTCTTTTAGACATGAATATTAAAGTCTTATATTTATTTGCTTTGGGTGTATTTGTTATTGAGAAAAAATTCTAATTTAAAATACCAAGTTTATTAAAAATATTTCTCTTCTTCTTATACTCTTTTTATTTTCTTGTGACATGTTCCCATTTGCAAGTGATCCGAAGAAGTAATTTTCATTGAGAAAAAGTCTTTAGAAAAGGAGGAAGAGATGGCCGGCCTTTAGAAAAGACTTGTATAGATTTTCTTTCGACTTCAAATACAATGAATTTAAAATTATATGCTGGGTATCGTTTGAACGGAAGGTGGGCAGAGAATGGTGATCAGCAGATGTGATCATATCCAAATCTGTCAATCGTATATGGAAGAGAAACAAACAACTGATTGTAATGGCTGGGAGCAAATCGTAGAATATCATGGTGGGTCATTCATTGGTTAGTTTTTGCTCTTGCTTCTTTTTTACTTTTTGCTGTTATGTGAAAGCTTTTTCTATTTCTTGTCTTTCAATGTCATCTATTATATTGTCATTATATTGTCTTCTAAATTCTCTGTAGTGTAGAATAGAGAAGTATGAGTTACAAACATGGAGATATCTGGCTCTAGATTATTGGTAAAATAAGCAAAAAAAGAAAAATAATGAATTACTAAAAGGAGGAGGAAGAGGAGGAGGATCAGGAAGAGAATGCTTAAATGGGAGGAGGAGTTGAAGAATGAACTCTAATAATAGTAATAACTGTAGAAGTAATGATGTTAAAAATTATAATCAATGTGAAAAAAGCCGAGAAGAAGAAATATGAAGTAGAGAATGAATGAAAAAGGAAGAAAATGAATGAAAAAGGAAGAAAATGAATGAGAAAGGAAGAAAATGAATGAAAAAGGAAGAAAATGAATGAGAAAGGAAGAAAATGAATGAAAAAGGAAGAAAATGAATGAGAAAGGAAGAAAATGAATGAAAAAGGAAGAAAATGAATGAAAAAGGAAGAAAATGAATGAGAAAGGAAGAAAATGAATGAAAAAGGAAGAAAATGAATGAGAAAGGAAGAAAATGAATGAAAAAGGAAGAAAATGAATGAGAAAGGAAGAAAATGAATGAAAAAGGAAGAAAATGAATGAGAAAGGAAGAAAATGAATGAAAAAGGAAGAAAATGAATGAAAAAGGAAGAAAATGAATGAAAAAGTTAAAGAAATCATTGAAAATAATGAAAATAATGAAATCAATGAAAATAATGAGAGAGAAAGGTGAACAAGAAAAGGAAGAGGAAAACAAAATATTGGAAAAGAAATACCTAAATGGTTAATAATGAAGGAGGAGGAAGATGAGGAATGAGGATTTAGAGTGTGAGGATCTCCTCCTCCTCCTCCTCCTGCATTGAAGGATGAAGTGAAAGAAAGAAACAGAGAATAGAGATGAAGAATTGTAGAAAAATAAGAGCTGAGAAGAGAAAGATGAAACAGGAAAAAAAATGGTGATTATTATATGAAAGAAAAAAGCAAATGAATAAAAAAGAATAGAATGAAAATGGAAAAAGAGTCAGTAAATACAAGAAGAATAGAAAGTAATTAAGAAAAAGAAACATAGTGTGGAAGAAAGAAAAGAAAGAAGAGAAAAGAAGAAGCAAAACGGGGGTGATAAAAAGAAGTATAAGAAGAAGATTAAAGTAAAATATGAAGAAGATGAAAGAAAGAAGAGGGAGAAGAAAAAAGAATAGGAGAAAGGAGATGAAAGAAATAAGAATAGAAAGATGGCAAAGAAGTAGTAGGAATAGAAGGGATGAAACAAAGAAGAAGAAGAAGAAGAAGGAGAAGAAGAAGAAGAAAGACTGAAATACAAAAAAGCAGAAGGAAGAAAAATAACATGGAAATGAAAGAAAGAAATAGAAAAAGAATTGGATAAAAGAAGGTAGAAGTACAAGAAAGAAAGAATGAAAGAAAGAAAGAAAGAAAGAAAGAAGAAAGAAAGAAAGAAAGAAAGAAAGAAAGAAAGAAATAGAACAAGATGAAGAAGAAGTGGATGGAAGAAAGTAGAATAAGAAAGAGATGATTATGAAGAGGAAGGGGATCACAGAAGAAGAAGAAGAAGAAGAAGAAGAAGAAGAAGAAGAAGAAGAAGAAGAAGAAGAAGAAGAAGAAGAAGAAGAAGAAAAGTAGGAAAAGAAGAAGAAGAAAATGAGAAAAAGAAGGACAAAAGGATAAAAGGATGAGAAGAAGAAGAAGAAGAAGAAGAAGAAGAAGAAGAAGAAGAGGAAGAAGAAGAAGATGAAAAAGAAGAAGAAATTGATGAAAGAAAAATAGAATAAGAGAATGAAATAAAATAAGAAAATGTAGGAGAAGTGGATAAAGGAACTAAGACAGTGAACAAGAGAATTAAAAAAGAAGTAGAAAACGAAGAATAAAAGAAGCAAACAATGATATTACTGAGACAAGAAAAAGACAAAAGAAAAGTAAATGAAAAAAATGTCAATTATAAATTAAGGAGAAAGAGAGAAATAAAGAAAAACAAATTAAATGAGGAATATAAATAAGAATAATAGAGGGGAAGAAGAAGAAAGAAAGAAAGAAAGAAAGAAAGAAAGGAGGAAAGAAAGAAAGAAAGATGAACAAAATCAAGAAAATGGTAATGGGAAGGAGAACAAAGAAGAAAGAAAGAAAGAAAGATGAACAAAATCAAGAAAAAAATGATAAAGGGGAAGAAGAACAAAGAAGAAGAAGAAGAAAGAACAAAAGAATGAAAGAAAGAAAGATGAACAAAAATAAAATCAAGAAAAAAGACTGAAGATGTTTGTCTGCCTAAAACCTGCATTGTCATTGTATGATTGAACAATAGCTAATTAGTCTCTCATTCTGCAAGTGACTCTAATCTACTGACAAACTTTGTAACTTTGAAATTTGGCAAAAAAATGAAAGATAAAAAGCAAGCAATAAACAATAAACAAAATGATTCCCACCACCATACCGCCACTATCGATGTCACTACTACAATCTTTGTCTCTGATGCTTCTTTGCTGATGACCAGTCTATGTTAAAAGAAGGAACCCTTACAGCAATTCTTCTATACCATGGCCTGCGATGACAGCCACTCGATATGGCATCCAGCTTGTCTGAAATCAGTCAATTAAAGAAATATTTAATTAACTTGACGAACTTCTCTGTAATTCACGGACTCGGTTAATTGCAGAGGCATACCTAATATGTCTTACTTTTCATGGAGGTTTTATCAATGTAGGTCCAATCTTTCTATACCTTGTGCACTCCTCCCTCTTTCTGCGTTATTCTCTCTTTTTCTTCCTCTCTTTCTTTCAAAGAACAATACCCATGTAATTCTCTTGGTCTCTTAAAATTATTGAGTTGATGCGAAATTCCGAAGAATAATAGAATGATAATGAAGAATTAAAGTGGACACAGAAAAATAATAATAACATAGAAAGAAATTGAAAGAAAAGGTTGTGTCTGTTAGCAAGAATATCGGGTACTGTTCTCGTGACACTTGAAGATGGAAAGACAATTTGTTTTTATACGACATTTGTTTAATTTTGTCAAACTCATAATCAGTTAGCTTAGTGGTCACACATCGGGACTACATTAGTTTATTGTTCAATCACTCTTAGCATATCTATTTTTTTTACCTGATCAGATGAAGCAGAAAGTAATTACAAGATCAGTGTATTAAACAGAACGGCTTACTTTGGAGTGTTGGGTCTTCTTTTATGTGCCCTGTTCCTTCAGGATGTGGGCGATCATAGTTCTCCACAACTTCCTATCCTTTTGAGTTTGTTTCCTTTTAGGATTGGGTTTCTGGTACCTTCTAAAGTCTATTTCAACTCTATACTTCTAATGACTTTGTCTGAACTTATTTTTCTCCTCAATAGGAGTGCATAGGTTTGGCTATCACTCCGTCCACACTTTTTCCTGATTTTTTGAACAGCTGTAGAGATTTATCCCCTGTTTCCTGTTTAGGACTGGGTTTCCAGTTCCTTCTAAAGTCTTTTCATTCACCTTCAATCCCAGTAACCCTTTGTGTCTTAGTGGCATTGTCACCTTGACTGGGGTGAATTCATTAAAAAAATCTACAGAATATTTTGGATGAGGAACTTGGATCAATAATCCCATGACCTGATGGGTTAAAAACAAATGCTAACAATGTTGAGTAATGGTAAAAGACTAACTTGTCTTTTGCACACTCCTGCCTGGGTCTTTTGAACAGGTGTAGAGGTTTATCTTTTGTTTCTTGTCTAGGATTGGGTTTCTGGCTCCTTCTAAAGTTTTTAATTTGTTTTCACTCCCAGTATCCCCTTGCACCTTAATGATAATGTTGCCTCGCTTGGGGTGAACTCATTAAAAAAAAAACTCTGAGCAATGTTTATTTTTTTAAATATCCTTCCTACACCTTGTTCTGCCATCCGTTTACACAAACTTGTTAGGTAGTTTGCTCATTGTTTCCCTCTTGTCTCTCTTTCAATATATATCCTGTGAGTGTCAAATTCCTTAAGCCCTCTTTCCTCATTATGTGTCTCAGAAATTTCAACTGTTTCTTTCTGATTTTAAGTATAAATGTCCTTCTTGTTTCCAGTTTTGTTAAAACTTCTTCATTGCTCACATATTCCGACCATGGTATTCTCAGCATCATTCTGCAGGACCACATCTCTATTGTCTCAAGTATTCTTTTCATCTGTGTAGAAATTGGCTAACATTCATTATGAGTGTTGGGTAAGTGAGCCTAATGATCGTTCATCAAGGAAATGAAATTATCAGACATGAAAAGTCAGAATAAATGGAAATGGTTTTAAAAAAGTGGAAGATAACTGTTGAAGAATTTGAATATTGTAAAATATATGGTTCATTTTTAAAAGAATCATTAATCTAAATGATGTTAAAATAGGCTGTGTGTTGTGGTGCAATGGATATTGACTCAGAATGAGAACTCGGAGAGCCAAGTTCAAATTCCAGTCATGTTTGTTATATTCACTTATGCACAAATACTCTTGGGAAAGGTATGAATCCATCTCTTCTCCCCCACCTATGGGTTAAATAGCAGGACAGACTGGGTTTTTTAGACTTGGTTCGCAAACAAGTCTACTGTAGAAAGAAGTGGCAACCTACCGCAGGAAAAATCTTCTGCCTCGTCAGTCATGTATTGAAAGATACATGATTGCCCAAGCATGTATCATGTATGGCACTTAACTGACTGACTGAATGTTAAAAACACACATCGCCACACTATTTACATTTAGATTAAAATCTAAATAAGTTAATATATTTTTTGTAAACACAAAATAATCATCAAGGCTGGCCATAGTTGGGATCCTAGGGTCATTGTAAACTCCACAACCTTTTCATTAGCTGCATATGTGTTTTACCAGGGCTGCATATGGTTTTGAATTCAGAGTTGTGCTTCTTCTAGACTAGCTGCCAACAAAGGCTTAAGAGCCTAGACTGCCTTACTATTTATCCCATTGCTGGGGGATTCATGAAATCACACATTTCCCAAGTGTATTTGCTTTTGAATGTAACAAGACTTGACTGGAATTGGAATTCAGCTCTCCAATTTCTTTTTGGAGATACTAGACATTACACCAGCTGAACATCCACAAAAGAATAATAAAATACCATAAAATAAGAAAATACTGCAAAATAATAAAATACCATAAAATAAGAAAATACTGCAAAATAATAAAATACCATAAAATAAGAAAATACTGCAAAATAATAAAATACCATAAAATAAGAAAATACCACAAAATAATAAAATACCATAAAATAAGAAAATACTGTAAATAAAAAAAAAGATTCTGTTATTTAGCTTGGTTTCAAGCCTTAAAGGATCTTCATCACTTCCACTATTGCTGGGAAAAGAATCAGGCAATATTATGATCAAAGAGAATACGATCCTTAATCTATTGTTGTATTCTTTTATTACTGATGTCACATTTCTTAAACAGCTTAATCATTATCTCAGGTGGGACATGGCAAGCCTCTAACTGCTGTATTGCTACTTCTATGGAAAGTGCTGCAACAAACTGCATTTCTTGATTCCACCAGTTAGAACCTTCATGGGCCAAGATCCACCATGCCACCCACATTGTAGCAAACCACCCACATTCCCTTCATATTTCATTGGTGTTCCACTCAAACAGCTTTTTCCCACAAATCTCTGCTCTGTGGAACTGACTCCCAAGGGAAAATTTCCCTTATCTCTATAATCTTAACCTGTTCAATTCTCTAGGGTTAACTGTTATATTCCCTCCTACCTGCATAAACTGCCCCTTAGTGTAACTCTATACCTTGAGTGGCCCCTGGGCCTTGTACAGATGGAACCTCAATGTAAGAAAAAATTCCTCTTTTTTTCTCACAATTTCTTCACTAGTATGCACACTTGAGCATGTGTTGTCATTTTCCATTGTCCAGTAAGGATTTAAGTAAAATCTTCATGCTGTATCCATTATTCATAACTTGGGATTTGGACATCAAATGTTAGGGTAAAAAAGTATGCCTGAGCCACTGAAACAGAGGGTATATTACTTATATAATCACTTGTATTACTATTTCAATGTAGGTCTTAGCAAGGACCATCCTTTTTCAAACCTCATAGACTGGCACTACAGTATCACTAACAAATAGCTGTAGCAAGTAACAGAAACCCTATCACTTGAGGACTACCAACAGCAGCAACAACTAAAAAGCATAGCACATGTGACTGGAAAAGAAACTAATGACATAATCAAGATGCTGACATTCCATGCTATTTCAATGAAGCCTGTAGGTCTTAGCAAGGACCATTCTTCTTCAAACCTTATGGACTAGGGTTACAGAATCACAAAGAAAGAACTGTATGAGATAACTGAAACCACATCAGTTGAGGACTACCAACAACAGCAACAGCTAAAATGGATAGCACGTATAACTCAAAGAGAAAATAATGACATAATCAAGATACTAATATTCCACTATACTTTAAACAAAGAGTTAGGAAGGAAGCACCCATCAATACTGGAAAGCGTAATAAGTTATAGTGAAACCCATTTTCATGAAAAATTGTTTTAATAGAAAATGTTTTGTAAATTTCAACTCTCAGCATCACTTGCTGCTCAGTTAATGAATACTGAATGTTTTCTTATAAGAAAACAGCTAATATTACTAATATCATTACCAGTGATGAGTACAAAATTGTTAATGACATTTTATTTGAATGTAATGATTGATAAAGTCTGGAAATTATGTGTGGGCCAGACCAGACCATCATCAATTATTATTTTTATGAATTCAAAGTCAACAAACATAGAAGGGTCATATTTAGAGCCTTTACTTAGGCTGTGATAGTGGAAGAGTCACCTTTAACATCTAACATGATAATGATTCTTCAATTAAAAGTCACAGGTTTTACAAATTTAATAGAAACACACATGTATGAAAAGACATATCTGAATAAAATATTTGAAAATAGATCACATATAGTTACATATTCAAATATATATTTTTCAAAATAAATATGTTACAATACACACACACATGTTCACAATTCTCACACGCATATGCATACTGCATTCATTTTCCATGTACTGGGAATCATCAGAATAATGGCTGTGTTCTAGTCTCCAACCTTCACTACAACAATTGTATTTCAATTTTAAAAAGGAAAAGATTTAATAAAAGCAAATCTTTTGTCTTAAAAATCATTTTCCTCTTCAATTACTTTTGAATCTTGATATCTTTTTTTTTCAACTTTAAAGACAACTTCTGTTTCCATTTGTAATTTGTATGCTTCATTCCACAGAATCAAAATGGCTGCCAAATTATTATGAGTGATCATATATTTGGCAGCCATTTTGATTCTGTTGTAATATTTTATTGTGAGCATTTTTAATATTTCCTTTTCCTGATGGTTTCCCAAAGTTTTATTGTAAGAATTTTGAAAGAGATTGATTGATTTAACTTGATTTAATATTAATACAATCTTACTACATTGAAACTTAAAAAAATACATGCAGTTTTGACTTTTATCAATATTGTTTGTACCAGGACTAAAATACTAAAGAGATGAATTTATGATTGATCTACAATTTATTTTAATGCCCAGTCCCTTCAGGACATAGATAATTATGGCTCCCAACAGATTACTTCTTTTTATTATCTTTGTACTGACATGACTTCTTGAGAAAGATGGGGTGGTTTCCTGTTGCTTTCTTGATGGTTTTGAATTCAGATTAGTCTTTCTCCTAGACCACCTGCCATATTAATCATGAACCTGTCTCATTGCTATTTATCTCATAGCTAGGGTGAGAAGAAATTGATTCATGCCTTTCACGTGAAAGGGAATGAAGCAGACTGAGCCAGAATTTGAATCTAGCTTATCAAGTTTACTTTCAATTCTAATAACCCTTATGTTATGTGCACATCTGCTGATCTACATTAAAAAAAGACTCCAAAAATACTATTTCTTTTTATCGAATAAGGAATCTATCCATCAATGAAAAATATAAGTCTATGTTGTTAATGATTTTATTCATTTGTTATGATTTAAATATTTGAGTTTCATAGGGGTGAAGTTGGTAGAAATTTAATTTAAAGCAAAGGAAAAAAATCTGAAATATTTTGAATTTATATTTTTGCACAAAGTCCTTCATTTGAAATACAGATATTCATTTCTAATTTTTGGGATGAGTGAGGAAAAAAATATAAGATGAAGATTTTGAATGAAGATAATTATAAGAGGTTATAAGAAGGAAGCTATTTAACTAACATGGAGCATAACCTGGGAGAGGATTTTGCCTCTGTAATTTACACATGAAATCATTATAATACAGAATAGACATTTTTGCAATATCATTTTATTATCAATTTTTCTTTCTTTTATTATTATAGATTTTAATACTAATACACTGACTAGTTTCTAGTCAGCATATTAGTATAAAAATCAATTATTAGTATCATTTTATTGCCAGTTATAATCAATGTCAATCTTGCTTTTTATCCCAACACCCTGGGTCAATATACTCTTCATTATTACTATAAATTTATTCTTAGTTTTACTATATCTTTATTGTTTCTTTTTATCTTAATACTCTGGGACAATACACTCTTCATTATTAGTATTATTTTATTGCCAGTTTTCCCATGTGAATATTGGATGGTATATGTTATTGGAAGGGAAGATGGACACTTTACAAAGGTGCATTAATGTATCAGCCCCGGCGATAACTGAAGAGTTGATTAAAAATCCAGCAGTGTGCACAGTCTTATAGCCTCAGTGTTAAGTAAGGCTAATTATCATTTAAAAGTTTGGCAATCAGTATATATTAAGTCTTACCAACCATCTCTCTGTCAACAGAAGGAGTGGTTGGGGGAGCTTAAAGGTAAATAGTCTTTAATGCTATATTTTTGTTTGTATATAACATTAGTCTGAGGTCATATAATTTTTAGTTGCTGTACATATTTTTGTCCTCAATTTGTGCTCTCATGAGAGAGGACTGATAAAAGGGTTTAGCTGATTTTTAAAAGTTGTTATATTCCCATAGGAAACTCAGTGGAGTAATGGATAGCAGCTTGAATTGAGGAAGTGGAGAGCTGAGTTTGAATTCCAGTCAAATCCATTACATTCACTTACATGCTAATACCCTTGGGAAAGGTATGAATCCTCTTCTTCTCTCCACCCCAGCTATGGGTAAATAGCAGGATAGATCGGGTTCTATAGCCTTGGATGGCAACTGGTCTACCGCGGAAAGAAATTGCAACCTACTGCAGGAAAAAAAAATCTGCCTCGTCAGTCATGTATCGAAAGATACATGATCACCTAAGCGTGTATCACACATGGAACATAACTGACTATATTTCGGTATTACCAATTTAGACTAATATATATTTTTAGTTACTTTTTTGTTATAGATTGTTTCTTTTTTGTTATGAATGATTTTTAATGTGCCTGCTATTATTGCTCTAATAAAATTTTAAAGACCTCTGAAAATATTTCAATTATCTTATGAGTTTTACTCCATCTTATTATTATTGCTATTTAATGTCAACACCATCGAGAATCTATAAAATAATTAATTCCACCAGTTCTAACCTTCATGGCTAAGACCTGTCATGCCATGCATATTATAGCGAACCAGCTTCATTTCATTTGTATTCTATTAATGAGATATAAGTTCCACTCAAGCAAATTCCCATGAACCACTGCTTTATGGAACTGATTCCAAAGATTCCTGATCACTACTATCTTAACCTGTTTAAGTCCAGGTTTAACTAACTATCCCACATATCTGCATAAACTATGCTCCTTTACCTCAAGTGGCTCTCGGTCCTTATAAAGGGTGAACATCATTGAAAAAATATGAATAAATCAAAAATAAAAAAATAGTGACCACTGAAGATCTAATGACATCAAATCCAGGAGGCCTGCTCTTTTTTACTGATATTGGCCTTTTCCTCAGATTTCTATAATACAAAAAAAGAGGTGACCATTCCAGATCCATTTTCTGTCATATCCAAGCAACTTATTGTTTTTTTAAAATAAACTTGACACTCAATGTGAAATTTAACTGATTACTGCAAACTGTAGTCAAAGAAGAAGCCTTTAGTCTTTTGTCATTTTCAACAGGTTTGACATTCAAAGCTGTTAGCGATGCTATAAGTATGTATAGCAATTGTTGAACACATTTACTTTTTATTGTTTTCTAGAATTTTTTTTTCAGTCATTTCTTTACGCTGAATAAAAAAAAGATATAAACAAAACTAACTGCTCTTTTTATGCCAATTTCTGATGTAAATGTCACCAATCTAATTTTTCAAGTTCTGAAAATAACATTAAAACTTGTTTCACAGCAGCAATTGAATCTTTTCTTCTTCCCAAGTTTTTTTTGTTTCTTCATCTCATCTATTTTATTTCTGTTACCTTTTCCTCCATCTTATCATCATAATGTCATTATAATAGTGTTAAAATAACATGAGATAATTTTATAACAACATAAATGTGATTATGTTAGCATTATTGATGTTAAAATAATGCTTTTTATAAATTATTATAATAATACCATATACTGTTATAAAACATTATAATCAAAAAAAGGTACGAATCTATCCCTTCTTCCCCAAGCTATTAGTTAAATAGCATGGTAGCCTGGACTTTATAGCCAGAGTTGGCAATCAGTCTAAGAGAAGGACAACTCTGAATTCACAACCATTTTGGGAACAGATCACAGAGTTCCCTTTGGTAAGGCATAGCAACTAGAACCCATCCTTGTTTGGGTAACAGTGAAGACATCAGCAGTAAGACGTTGGATATAATTAATGGAAGGGGACTTTTGGACTTCACTTGACTAAAGTGAGGTTTATGTTGATGTGCATGAAGTGAAAATACTGGACAAGGAAGAACACTAGAGAGTTATTGTGAGGATCTCCTCAGTAAGCCTAGCATAGAAATAAATACAATATGGGAGCCATTAATAAAAAAAGAAAGGCAAATGACAGCAGGTCTTCAACATCAACAGCAGCAAAGAAGCTTAAGGGTCCAAGGTTCCTAATTCTTCCACACTCTGTAATCCCTTGTGTTTTAGTGGTTTTACTGCCATGCATGGTGTGATACTGATTAAAAAAAAAAGAACTAGACAAGAAATCCCTCGACATAGGCAGTGGAATTAGAAAAATAAAGAGTTCAGTTCAGAATTCCCTGATGAAGG
The DNA here is from genome assembly GCA_964036315.1 of Acanthosepion esculentum. Lineage (NCBI taxonomy): Eukaryota > Metazoa > Mollusca > Cephalopoda > Sepiida > Sepiidae > Acanthosepion > Acanthosepion esculentum. The sequence continues at coordinate 44,776,732 of OZ038500.1, forward strand.
CTGAAGTATACAATGACTGAAACATTGTGATAACAACAACAAGGATATGGACAATAGTCTACATGTAAATAATGTAAATAAGAGTTTCATTAGTTCCTGACCACCAACAATCCCTTTCTTCTTATTTTTCAATGTATTTCTATAGTAAATATTTATTTATTATACATTTACATACAAACATCACTTATAATCCATTTCTATAGTGATGTACAGTATATGTTTATCTTATAGAGGATAAATGTTTATCTATTATATATATAATAATGTTATTAGTAATCCTTATATTAACTACTACATTTCTTCCAGATTTTCAATATGTTCCTGTATTTATGCTGATGTGTGGGTGGTGCAATGGTTAGTGGTGCAGAAAGAGAAATCAGCAAACAAAGGTGTCTTCCCTCAATATATGATCAGCTATACATGATTTCATTGTCTTGCCCCCTCACTAAAGTTTTTCACTGTTCCTCTAGTCTTACTTTTAGGGGGCATTCTTTTATAGTCATGAAGAGTGCCACCTACTGGACATCTTGGCAGATGAGGTGGGAGTAATCCCCATAAAAGGAAATGCAATTAAATTAGTGAAAACTGCAAAATATATTGTAACTATAACTGTATGCATTGTCATCAACAATATATATACACATGTAGCATCTTGACATTGGATAATTATTATTCAGTTAGTTTTGTTAAGTAGTGAATTTCAGGTGTTCAGTAGTTGCAGATTTGTACAAAACTTATTTAAGCTGAATATATAGCAAAAATATAAATAGTCTACTTTTAGTATTGTAAAATCCCAGTTATTACCATAAGTAAATTTATCTATTTCCCTGTTTCCGATTCAAGAATGGCCTGCATGTCTTTTGGGCATTTATAAGCCTGGTGGGAAAGACAAAGTATAAAATTCAGTTTGATATATAGATTTTATATATTTCCCCATTTCTAAGTTTATGTCTTGTGGCCCTGGTAGTACATGTAAATCACATAAATTCTGCCTGTTTACAGTTAATAGTTAGTCCTTTCTTCATGCCTAAGGGTCCCTTCAATTTTATTTCTGAGTCTTCCATCATCTACATATCTGATGTTGTTAAGCCTTCATCCTCCAATAAGCAGTAGGTTTTCTAATTCTCTTAGTACCGTCTCACTATATAGACAAACAAAAAAAACCATTGAGAAGACGTGCCCTTGTCTTATGCCTCTTTCTATTTTTGTGTATTCCATGAATTTGCTCTATATCCATATGCAGGCTATTTGTTCCCAGTAGACATTATGAATTAACCCTTTAGTAAATGTTGACTAATAAACAATGTCTGCATTAGGTTTTGGATAGATTTTCTTTTAATGACAATGCATCTTCAAAAAAAAAAAAAATATGCACCTGGCATTATATTACAGAAATTATATTAAATATAATATTACTAGCATTTTATTTATTTTATAACTTTGCTTAAATTGCACAGAAAGCAGCCTTTAAGCTTTATGCCAAGTCATTTTCTATTTATGCGATTTATATTATAATTATTTGCATATAAATAAGGGGAGACTACTCTGTAATTAGCCAAACTGCATTTATAAGTGATATCCATAATGTACAGTATTGATTATATCCAACTTCTTTTTTCAATTGATATCAGCAATGAATGATATTGACCAATTCTCTCTTAAATAAACTCTCACTTAAAACTCAATTCTTAGTCATTTCATATTTATAGAATCTAAATAATAATTGCCATTGTGTATTTATTTATATCTTTTGTGTCACACTCTATAGTGGGAAGGGAGGTAAATCATTTCAAAGTAGTAATTATTTACAGTATTTACACTGTTTAGACTGTTGTCCTCATCTTTGTTGTCATATTCACAATGTTTTTGGCTGTTGTATGCACTGGCCTTTTTCAGGTGATTGAAATTTCAAACCAAGTCCTTTATTTCATCCACTAGGGTAGATTGTTCCACATGACTCTTCTTGATATTTCAGGTTTTTTTCCTTTAACTCCACTCTCTATTTGTTCACCTCTGCTGTGGCCAGGTATTGAACTCACAACTCTTTGTGTCAAGTCACTATCTACCCCAGTGGATGAAATAAAGTGTTCAGTTCAAAATTCCAATTACCTGAAGAAAGCCAGAGCTTACAATGGCTGAAACATTGTGAATATGACAACAAAGATGAATATATTGTAAATAATTACAATGCCTCATCACAGAAGTATACACAGATACCAAAGTAGTAAATTTATAAATGGTTACTTCTCTTCTCTTTTATTTTAATAATCTATACAAACAAAATATATTTATTCAGACAAAATTTGTTCCTGTGCAAAATGAAATATTTAATTGATCTATTCCCCTACTACTAAGTTTTTTAGATTGCAGTCTTATTTGTTTAAGCCTTTCTTGTGAGGCACTCAGGTACTTTTCTCTACTAAGTGATCATGCTTCAACTTGGTCTTGAAATAGGCTTTGTCATCGCTATTTTTGTCTTTCTGTTGCTAATCTTTTCCTTTCAAGATGTGTGTGCATTTTGAATCACTGTTATATTAAAGACATAACATTTTTAACATGAAAAGATATTGAGCAAAAAGGGATTTATATAATGCCAAGAGTAATCAAGGAATCATAGATACCATTGACTGATTGAAATGATTCATTGGCCTCTGTTGAATTCTGGATCTCCACTTTATTGATTCTCAATACATTGTTTCAAAACTTTTGTTTCATTGCATCTCAATATTAAAAATTTCTGACAAATGAAATCATTTTTATGGCATAGGTAAACTAGTTTATATTATAACCATATGCAAATAAATCAGGGGAAACTACTGTGTAATTAGCAAAACTCCAACTACATTTATATCCAATATCAGAAATGAAAGATATTTACCATGGCCATGTTAGGCCAAACTACAAGTATTTTTTTAATTATTTCACCCCAAGCAAAGTGGGAATGCCACTGGTACACAGGGAGTTACAGAGAGTGAAGGTGAGAGAAAAGACTCGGTATAGGGTGGGGGCTGACTTTGCTTTTAAATTTTTGAAGATTGTAGTTATTCTTGAAGCAAGTAAACAGAAGGGAGTTCCACATGAGGGAAGTGCGAGAAAAACTATTGGAGTAGAAGTGGCGGTTACATTTAACTAATTCAACTGTAAAAGGGTGGGACCTAGATGCTAACCTAGTAGCACACTAAAACTCACATAATTTGGGGAACCAGGAAAATAGCTCATCAGATAACTTTTACTTCTACTAATCCTAAACTGGTAGGAATCTAATGTCAAATGATTTTTGTGCATACATATTTACAATTTAGAAAAAATTTGTGGAAATATTTTGTCATAAAATGTTGAGAGAAGAGGAGAAAAATGTAAAGATCATTTTTGCATAAATAATGATTGCTATAAAATAATATGTTTATTTTGTATGAAAAAAAAATATTTCTATAAAAATATGTAATAGAATTTTTTCTTTTACAAAATAAAGGTATTATTATTTCACAAGTATCATTCTTTTATGAAGCAATTAGTAATCGTTTGAGTCTTTTTTCTCTTTCCGTGTTGATAGGTTTTTCTTTTCAGCTTTTGTAAGAAATGCATAAACAAACATACAAGAATCCTATCACAATTATCAGGGTGAATGCAATTGCAGACTACACACTGTTATTATTAAGCTGCAAACTGGACAGGAAATTGATTTATTTTTCAAGTTGTAACTATTTTTCTCACAAAAAATTTCCCTAAGATGTAATGTTTTTACTGGTTTATAGTAAAAAAACAAACACACCCACTAACAGAAAATGGATCATTATAATAAAGATATTTTAAGTATTTTTATTAATATTTTTCCCTATTGTTTCAAGTGAATAAGTTTCTTGAGGCTTAAAATTCTCTTTTAGTTGCTTTTGTCTTTTTGAAAGTCAACATTAAATTAGTAATAGTTTCCTTTGATAAAACAAAAATAATATTCTAGAAAAAATTAAATTATATGGATATAAGTGATTTTGTAAATATCACCCCCATAGCCAATAATTTATCATTTTGAAGCTACAGACAACCATGAGAAAAGACGCTTAAAAGAAAATATTTTAAGTACAAAGTTTCAATTTTTTTTACTTGCCTCTGACCATAAAGCAAGTCATTTTCATTACATTCAAAGAAAAAATAGGTTTAATATAACCAAGTCACTATCTACATTTGAAGATCACCATTAGGGTCCAGAATATGCTGACTCCATTCCTGTGCAAAGAACTAAAAAGGGTCCACCTATTTACTGTGCTTATGCCTACCTTTTTTTAATTTTTAGGCAAACCAAATCAGTCTTCTATTTAAATTCTTGTTCTATGTCTATATCTTTTTTAATCTCATGCAAACCAACCTCTACCTTTTTTGACTCAGATATAAACCAAACCTATATGTACCTTTTTGACTCACATGCAAACCAAACCTATATCTACCTTTTTGACTCACATGTAAACCAAACCTATCTCTACCTTTTTGACTCACATCTAAACTAAACCTATATGTACCTTTTTGACTCACATGTAAACCAAACCTATCTCTACCATTTTGACTCACATCTAAACCAAACCTATATGTACCTTTTTGACTCACATCTAAACTAAACCTATATGTACCTTTTTGACTCACATGAAAACCAAACCTATATCTACCTTTTTGACTCATATCTAAACTAAACCTATATGTACCTTTTTGACTCACATGAAAACCAAACCTATATATAACTTTTTGACTCACATGCAAACCAAACCTATATCTACGTTTTGAACTCACATGAAAACCAAACCTATAGGTACCTTTTTGACTCACATGTAAACCATACCTATATCTACCTTTTTGACTCACATGAAAAGCAAACCTATATATACCTTTTTGACTCACATGCAAACTGAACTTATATGTACCTTTTTAACTCACATTCAAACCAAACCTATCTGTACCTTTTTGACTCTTGGATAAACTAAATATATTCAAACAGTTTAGAAGAAATTTCTCTTAAATTCTGTCTGAAAATTAAACAGTATGACTTATTTAGTTTGTTATAGGGATGCCTAAAATAACTTTGCATTTGCCTTGCTAAACATTGTGGCACACCAGTGATAAGACCTTTGATAAGTTATCTTATAGTAGAACAGAATGCAAGAGGAAGTAGATTCAGGTTTTAATCAGGTGATTTGTCTCTAATTAAGTTTTTGAAAAAAGATTATTTTCTTTTGGGTACCAAGCACGTATGCAAACTGTTGAAAATAAATGTCTCCTATCTTTTACTTGAAGATAAACTGTATGAGTTTGTTTATTCATTTTTGCACCAATTACATTGAGATTTTCAAAAAGTTTATAATTTTGACTGTTGGGTAGTATGGATTTTATTAGTAGAATAAATATTTAAAAAAAACCACTTTGATATCATAAGACTGTCATTGCATACAAGAATTTGGAATTGTTTTAATGGACATTGAAATAGAACATATGCTTAAAAAATGGAACTAAACACAAATGAGGAAACCAAAAAAAAAAACAAAGAAAGCATATTTTTTTCTTTTTAAAATATAAAATCTGCTGTTTCCTCTGCCATACTTTCCCCAAACATACAGAGAAAGCTGAAGAAGACTCCAGCAAGTAAATAAATAAGTAAACAAAATAAATACGGTAATCCTTTGTGAATGAAGAATTTTTTAATCCCTCTAAAAACCTGAACAGATTATGTCATATAATCTTGGTTGTATCATACACGTGTTTCTTGAAGCATTAAGCTATTCAGTTGAGGAGCGATTTGAACTTTTCTTTCCTCTTTCAGGCCGCTTTTTCCTTCTTTATGTCTTTGAAATTCTCTCTGGTTTTCTTTCTTTTGGATATATTTCTCGTGGCAAGGATTCTTATGAAAGTACCTACTTTCATAGGATTTAAAACCTAGAATATCCAAAATTAAAAAAAAGAAGAAGATCATATATACCTCCCCCTTACTTATATACATACCTAGTCACCTGCCTCTTCTCTCCATCTCCAGGATTCTTTATCGACCTTGAAAGGTTAATTCTTTTTAGAACTGCAGTAGCAACCATTTTTATACTGTACCATAAAAATCCAATGTTTGCACATCCATATATATATATATATATATATATATATATATATATATATATATATATATATATACTTACATATCTATATGTATATATATCTATATATCTGTATATATATGTTTGTGTGTATATATGTGTGTGTATATATATATATATATATATATATATATATATATATATATATAAATGTTAATAATAAATATATACATATATACATATATATATATGTGTGTATATATATTTGTATGTATGTGTATTATGTGTATGTATATATATATATATATATATATATATATATATATATAAATATGTTAACAGTAAATGTATATGTTAACAGTAAATATATATATACACATATATATGCTTGTGTGTGTATATATATATATATGTATATATATGTGTGTGTGTGCATGTATATATTTATGTGTATGTGTGTATATATATATATATTTATGTTAAATACCAATAAATACACATACACACACATACATACATATATATATATGTATGTGTATATATATATATATATATATATATATACATATATATATATATATATATATATATATATATATATATATATATATATATATATATATATGTATGTATGTATGCATGTATTATGTATGTGTATGGTGGAAAGTGAGATGGAAAGAGAAAGAATCAAGAAACAATATTCTTATTTTACTTATGTAGTAAATAAACTGATTATGCATATAAGTCTAAAACGAATCTCCCATTTTTTCTTCCATAAAAAATCCAATAAACTACTAGTTGCAAGTCAGGTAGAGTTTTATTTTTGTTCAAGTACTAAACTGATCCATCACTTTATCTCCTGTAAAAACTCTTATTATACTAGTGTTCATGAAGGTTCCATTCAGTTATTAGCTAAGCAAGTAACTGGAGATTCACTTCAAATTGACCTTTAATTGATAAGATGTCCTCATGCATTCTTTGGACTAGGAATTTAAAATATTCTTAAATGGGACAACAATTCCAATGTTTGTCATGTCTTTTATTGGTTACCCACATATTGAATATTTTATGTTGATAATCAATTCCTTTAAAGATCAGTTATCATCAATTTGGTATTTTAAAAAAATTTAAACAACTGACAATATTTTTTTTCTTGTCATCCCACCAAATACTTTTAAGTAGTAATGAGTTCAAATGTTTTAGAATGGCTTCTCTCTTCCTTTTTATCCCAAATCTTTTGTCTATAAAATTAAAAACGGGTTCTGTCTTCATTTATATATTACTAAATTGACAAAATCCAAAGAAGAATCTGCAATGTTAAAAGTCCTTATTTGGCACCATGATTTCAGTTACTTTCTCACCACCATAATGTAGCTTCTCTCCGCCTTTTCTATAAATATTTTCATCGAAATTGTTCTGATGTGCTTTCCTCTTCGGTACCTCACTTTACAAATTTAAGTGCTGTACAAGATTGGCAGCTAGGTTCCATCATTTTAGACTTGAAATTGCTAGATTTAATGGTAAGTTCTATGCTAACAGTCTTCTCTTGCACTTCTCACTTGTGGAGCTCTCCTCCAAAACTCCTTCCTTCCTAGTCAGTTTTGGTCTTCAAAATTTAAATGCAATCAATCGTTATCTTCTGTCTTCTTAATACCGGTTCTTTTATTGTTCTCTCATCTTAATAATGATTTTTTTCTTTTTCTTATATTCTTTCACACTCAGCAACCCCTTGTGTCTTATTGCTTTTATTGACTTGCAATAAAGAGGTGAAATGATTATAAAAAATCCCTCTTGCAGAAACCCCTGTGAATCTCCTGAATCTATTCAATTCTTTTATAAAAAGTCGTATCAGTGGAAAACATGACTAGCAATAACTGAGTCGTAGTAAATAAGAACAAGACAAGATATCCCTAGACATGTGCAGTGGAATGAAAATAATCACTTCAATAAAAGTATTCATTTCAAATAACCTGTGCTGAAGGGCATAACAGACAAAACATTGTGATAATAACAACAAAGATGAGGATATAAGTCTGAATATAAATAATGTGAATACCATTAACAATCATCCCAGCAATTCAGATAGATGGCATCCAAATATTCCATTAAATATTTTTGAATATCTTGTAAGACTCTCTTGTAAGTATCTAATTAAGATCATATTATCATATTTGTGTTTTTTTATACTATATAAAAGGAAGGTTTCATAATAGGACAGTATGTCGTGTTATAATATAACTTACGTTATTGGACTGGAGGGGGTCGATCCCAGCATGCAGAACCTTTGATAAGTGCTTGAAAACCACACCACGGGTTGACCAAAGCCTTGTGAGTGAAATTGGGTAGATGGAACCCTTGGGGGATATCGATAGCTGTGCTAGCACAAAGTCACAAGTCATCATGGCCGAGGTCTTGTGCGTGCTGGCCTTGTTCAAATTGTTGATCACGCTAGATAACACGCTCTTTCCCAGAAACTGTAACTAAGGTCTGCTCAGCATAGTTGCAGAATAAACCACAGGCGGGCTCTGTGGGTGTTGAATAAACACAAATGCGCCTGAGTAAGCGTCTGCAATAGGGATTGGTTAGCTGCCCTAGTAAATGGGTATCCTCAAATACGCGTGGTCAGCTATACAGTGTAACCCGGATATAAGAGAGTTGTCGGGACCAGAGAAGAAGTGTCTTATATCCGGGTTTCTCTTATATCCGGGTTTGGTCTATTGTTTTTACATTAACACAGGCTCTAATTTGGGACCAGAGACAATCTCTCTTATATCCGGGTTTCTCTTATATCCGGGTCTCTTATATCCGGGTGAAGAAAACTAAGATATCTCTTCTCTATTCCCAAGCGCCGGATTTGCAGCATATCATATTTCTTGGTATTTCATCTCGTTAATTAATGTTGTTAATTAAAGAAAATGATTAATTATGATAAAAGATTTCCTCAGTTCATGGCTTTATTAATTTTGTTAGCATTTCTTTTTCCTTTAAAGAATGTAGGGAACGTTTGCAAGATTTAAATTTCTAAAGAGACATTGTCTTCTGTAAGGAAGCAGCAAGGAAGGCTGATGGTGAAGATTAAGAAGAGTTTTTTCTGCAAAAGACGGAAAAAACAAACTGTGCAACCCATGAAAAAGAGGATCAATGGAAAAGAGATCTGAAGCAGCTGACTTGGACCAAATTCAGCAACTTTTATAAAATTTGTTCAATTTTGGAACTTCAAAAGGAAAGCCTTTTGATAAGGAATACTGTGTGTATATGCAGATTTGTGAGATGACCTATTAAGTGGATGATCATTAAAAGTGGGATCTGAGGCAGCAATGCTAACAGGTCATGAGTGCTCTGACCTCCCCAGAATTGAATCGGCAAACATAAGAAGATCAGAAGCATGTAGTTGGAAACAGATTTAAAGTATTTAATGATGCAATAAGCCAAAAGAGGATCATTGATACCAGGGGATCAGATTAGATTGTTCAGAAAAAGGTCCAGCAATTTTTTTTAACCCATCAGAAGATTAATATAAGGATCAGTAGCCAGAAAAGGATCAGTAAGACATAAACCAAACCTAACCTGGCGCAATTGATTTGCAGATATCAATGGCTCCAATATGTCGTCATCTTTTCAACGGAAGATCAATTAATCTGGAGGATCAAATGATTGATATTCAGTACATAACATTTGAATGAAAGTCTCAACATCAGGAATTGTCCTGAGAATCTCCTTTCAGTGTGGTACTCTTAGTTTGTTATTAAAATTTATTCATTTGGTAAGAATTGGATGTCTTTTTTTTTTATTAAATGAAATTAAGTATCATTAGTAATATTTCTTACATTTTAATTCTAGTTAATTTTTTTTCTTAATTTATATTTGTTTACAAGGTCAAGTTTGGTACGTCCCCTTATTTGAGCAGCCAGATAAAAAATAACTTGTTTAATTGCCTTCTTTGCAAGACCATCTTATTTAAAATAGTAGAAGTGATCAAATTTCTTTATATTTTGGAAGGAAGTTTTAATGTTCCTATCAAAAGTTGTGCCACCTTCTCAGGTAAAAGCCAGCATTGATGTTTTTGTGCCATCTTGGAAATACCAGGTGAAACCACAATCTTCTTGGTTCTCACCTGTTCACCTGCTATGGCCTGGACAACATGAGTTTAAGTGTGCTACTAAATTGGCATCTAGGTCCCACCCTTTTTCTGTTGAATTAGTTAAATGTAACCGCCACTTCTACTCCAACAGTTTCTTTTCTCGCACTTCCCACCTGTGAAACTCTCTTCTGCTTCCCTGTAACGTCAATCACTATCTTCTATCTTCTTAAATCCCATTCAGCTTTTATCCTTTCTTCAGTCTCCCGCTATATCCAATTTTTTCTCTCACCTTCACTCTCTGCAACCCCCAGTGGATGAAATAAAGAGATGGTTCAAAATTCCAATCACCTGAAGAATGCTGGTGTGTACAACAGCCAAAATATTGTGAATATGACAACAAAGACGAGGACAACAGTCTAAACAGTGTAAATACTCTAAATAATTACTACTTTGAATTGATTTACCTCCCTTCCCACTATAGAGTGTGACACAAAAGATATAAATAAATACACAATGGTAATTATTATTTAGTAGATTTTATAAGTATGAAGTGACTTAGCATCAAGTTTTAAGTGAGTGTTTATTTAAGAGAGAATTGGTCAATATTGTTCATTACTGACATCAATTGAAAAAAGAAGTTGGATATAATCAATACTCTTCATTATAGATATCACTTATAAATGCAGTCTGGCTAATTATATAGTAGTCTCCTCTTATTTATTTGCAAATAATTATAAATGAAATTGCATAATTAGAAAATGACTTGGTATAAAGCTTAAAGGAATAACCTTTTTCATCTATAGCAATATGGCAGTTCTGATAACAAGAGGCACCTCTTTGCATCTACTCATAATAATTGTAAACATGAGGCTAAATCTTTGTGTGCTGATTGAATGAGGCACTGTACATCCTCTAACAAGTTTACTTCTCTTGACTACTGCGTTAAATAAGGACAATCCTCTATCCCTCCTCTCTGCACACAATTTGAGGTGTTATTGTATTCTTCTGATAAATCAAAAAGCTTTGTTTGTAAATTCTCTTCCAATTCTACTCTTGATTCATCTGGAGTATCTTTGCCTGACTTTCCACTTAGAACTGAGTCTTTACTGAGTGATATGCATGTAACTCCATCCATGGTTTTTGCTATCATCTCTAAACTGGATCTCCGCAAAGCATGCAAACTTGATGGTATTCCTGCAATAGTCCCTAAGAAATGTACACTTGAAATGGTTCCTGTTCTCTCTAAACTCTACAATAAATACTATGCTGCTTCTTGTTTTCTAGCTTGTTGGAAAACTTCTGTAGTTCCTGCTTTCAAGAACACAGAAAAAAATGCCTGATCCATCTAGCTATTGATCTTTTCTTCTTTTTGGCAAATTCCTAGA
>OZ038500.1:44793262-44823262 GCA_964036315.1 Acanthosepion esculentum
AAGTAGTTTTGCCCCAATACCCCAAGTTGCTGCAAAACCAAAACATTAACCTGAAACCTCAAGTCATAGCCTCAGCAGATTGAGTCTTTCTTATGGATGCCAAGAATGTACCACCAAACCTGTTCAAAAATATCTAAACTGTCAGCTGTATACAACCATGTTCTAAGATTAATGGTTAAAAATAGCTTTGAGTGAATGAACCTGATGTCTCTTGGTGAAAGCCACACTTCTTGTGCCCAACAGAAACATGAACAAAAAAATAATAGAAACCACATCACTTGAGGACTTTTGACTGATATTATATAACACTCCAGTACTCTTTTCTTTGTTTCTAACAAAGTTTTCATGAAATTTCCTTTGAAATTAATAAATGTGTCTCTCCTGAAAAAGTCTCAAAGCTTCTGGAATGTCTTTCATATTTATTTCTATGCCACATTGCAGTGTTTACCAATCTACATTTTTTTTTAAACATCTGTTTACATTTTTTTGAATTGATAAATCCATGAAGAGTGCATTTTATGCAGTCTTTATTGGCTAAAAAGCTTGAACAATCTTTGGAAAAGAATAAAAAATGACATTTTGAAATACTTTCAGCAAACGAACAAGTTTACATTTTTTGTTTCCTTACTTGAAGGTTAAATATCAGCTGAATATATTATGGCTGAACACAATAGCATTCTTAAATACACAAACTCTGTAGATAATGAATTATAAATTTTCTGAGTTGTACCAGCAGCGTTTTGTTGAATGAGGGTAGGAAAGAGGATTTCATTTAGGGGATGTTTTTCTTTATCATTTTGTGGGGAAATATATTCACCCATATATGTGTTGATGCTGTTTGTTTCCGGCCAAATGCCATACTGACAATCACTTGAGATTGGGTGAAACATTGCGGATTGGTATGAATCGGGGAGTTGAATAGTGAGTTATCTTTAGCCAAGAGGAAATAGTGTTTGTCGTTTTGGAAGAATGGAAATGGCTGTTGGATTATTTTTTGTCATTATTTTTATTATTTCTTCTTAATTTTTTATTATTACTGTTTTACTGTGATAGTAGCAAAAAAAAAATTCTGTTATTTTTCATGCGCAGAAAAGGAAAGAAAATGAATGCAGAAGGTAAATAATGGACAATGAACGAAAAACCATTTGGAAAGGAAAAAGAGTAAAAAATGAGATGAAGACAAAGAATAGGAAGAAAATGCGGGAGAATAAAAGGAAAAATAGAAAAATGGTTGAAAGAAAAAGAAAATACAGAGAGAGAGCAATGAGAGAGAAAGAGAGATGTGAGAAAGCGGAATATGAAGAGAGAAAAATGGTAGAGAAGGGAAAATAGATTGAATGTAAGGAGAGAGAGGAGAGAAGTGAGCCTATAAATGTAATGCAACCAGGGAAGAATGAGAGAGAAAGAGAGATGTGAGAAAGCGGAATATGAAGAGAGAAAAATGGTAGAGAAGGGAAAATAGATTGAATGTAAGGAGAGAGAGGAGAGAAGTGAGCCTATAAATGTAATGCAACCAGGGAAGAATGAGAGAGAAAGGAAGATGTGGAAAGTAATGAGAGAAGAATGCGAATTAAGAAGAAATGTGAGAAAATAAGATGTGTATGTAAAGAAAGAAGAGAGAGAGAGAGAAGTGAAAGTAAGTAGAATGCAAACAGAGAAGAATGGGAGTGAAAGGAAAATATGTAGAATGTAGAAAGAGAAGAATGAGAGAGAGAGAGAGAGAGAGAGAAATAATTGGAATGTAAAGAGAAAATAATGAGAAAGAGACGAGAATAATTTAAATGTAAAGAGAGAAGAATGAGAGAGAGAGAGAGAGAGAGAGAGAGAGAGGAAAATAATTGAAATTTAAAGAGAGAATAATGAGAGGAGAAAAAAGAGAGAAGAATGAGATAGAAGGGAAAATAAATGGAATGTAAAGAAAGAAGAATGAGAGAGAGAGAGAGAGAGAAATAAGTGGAATGTATTGAGAGAGGAATGAGAGAGAGAGAGGAAAATAAGTGGAATGTAGAGAGAGAATAATGAGAGAGAGAGAGAGAGGCAGAGACAGAGGAAAACAAGTGGAATGTAAAGAGAGAAGAATGAGAGAGAAAGGAAAATAAGTGGAATGTAAAGAGAGAAGAATGAGAGAGAAAGAAAAATAAGTGGAATGTAAAGAGAGAAGAATGAGAGAGAAAGGAAAATAAGTGGAATGTAAAGAGAGAAGAATGAGAGAGAAAGGAAAATAAGTGGAATGTAAAGAGAGAAGAATGAGAGAGAAAGGAAAATAAGTGGAATGTAAAGAGAGAAGAATGAGAGAGAAAGGAAAATAAGTGGAATGTAAAGAGAGAAGAATGAGATAGAATGGAAGATAGGTGGAAAGTAAAGAGAGAAGAATGAGAGAGAGAGAGAAGAAAATAAGTGGAATTTATTGAGAGGAGATTGTGTGTGAGAGAGAGAGAGAGAGAGAGAGAGAGAAGAAAATAAGTGGAATGTATTGAGAGAGGAATGAGAGAGAGAGAGGCAAATAATTGGAATGTAAAGTGAGAATAATGAGAGAGATTGAAAAGTAGGTAGAACGTAAAGAGAGAAGGGAAAATAAGTGGAATGTAGAGAGAGAAGAATGAGGGAGAAAATGAAAAGTGAGAATCTAGATGTAATATAAAGAGAGAAGGATGGTAAAGAAAGGATAATTAGATGAATGTAATGAGAGAAGAATGAGAAAGGAGGGAAAAAGCAAGACAATAATCGAAAAATAAGGAATGTAGCATGAGCGAGAAAACTACAAAAATTACGAAAAGATAAGTTACTGTGTTATTTTGAGCTCCAGACAGGCCACCTCACCAAAATAAGAAAACTTGATTTGATTATTATAAACAAGGAAAAAGGACCTATCAGATTTTATATGTGGCTGTGTGAACAGATTTCAGAGTGTAAATAAAATGGACCACTGGAAAAATCCCTCATCTACACAGGTGTTGTAAAATGTGTCGGAGATGAAATAATAATAATGTTGGTGTCACACACTGATGTAATCAATATAAATTCTGTTCTTCAGGTACGGTTTCTGTGACTCATCATACCTGAAGAACATTTCAAGAAATCCTTGCACAATTAAGGATAGCAGTTTCCTGGAGGTGTACAATGTTGATCCCAATTCCAATTTTTCCTAAGTTCTCTTTCAAGTTTCTAGGCGGTGTTCCAATTGCATCCTTTAATTACTTCAACAGTTATGTTCCCTATCTTCTGCAGCTCTTTAATCAAATCCAGATTAATATTATTTCTATCATTATTATTGTGTGTGATATCATCTTGCCAGAGAGTAATTTTGAGTGCCTAATTACCAAGTCCCCTTCAGTCTCTATGAGTAAAAAAGAAACTGTAGGGGAGTTATCTATACTCATATGGGACTCTTTGTTTAGATTGAAAGGGTTTCGTGGATGATATGTGCAAAGCTCATTTGCATCAATTTTCCTAGAAAATTCCAGAGTGTAGTCACTCACCTCCATTATTATTATTATTATTATTATTATTATTATTATTGAAGCTGATCTGAGTAATGCTTCATTTTCTAGTTCCTCTTTGCAAAGTTCATTTGCATCTTCCAAGTACTCTGATAATGACTGACACAACAGTCATCTTCATATTCAACAAGTTTTTCACTCCTTTCATAAGGTTGTTGGTGATTTTATTATTTTTATTATTTTTTTGATTTCTGTTGTAGACTTATTTTCTTCCAGGTCTGAACCAGAGACCTAAGGTCAGGAAGGACATCATGAGTATTTTGGTACAAAAAAAGAAAAAAAGAAAGCAACCTAAGTTCACACACAACTTAAATAGATAAGGCCCATCATGAGTAAAATATTTGTATTTCTTTAAAGCATGGGCTACCAAGGATCCCTTCAATGTTTTTATCAGAACCTTTTCCAGTCAAACCAAAGGCTCCAACTACAACTGGAGTTATTGATGTCCTTATGTACCACATTTTTTATTTATTTCTGTTGTAGACTCATTTCCTTCTGAGTCCCAACCAGAGACCTAAGAACAGAAATGGCATAATGACATTTTCACAGAGTATATTTGTAATAAAAAAAAAAAGGCAACCAAAGATCACACACATTTTACATAGATAACACCCTTTCTAAGGTGGGAGCTGTACTTGTGTGTACAATTTTTTATATTTCTTTAAGGCATAGGCTACTAAGAATCCCCAAAATAGCTCTACAGGAACATTTTCCAATCAGTCCAAGTGCTCCAACTACAGGTGGAATTATTGATGTCCTCATGTGCCATATTTTTAGATTTCCACTTCAAGATCCATGTATTTCAATAGATTTTTTAAGATCTTTAAAGATACATTACAGTCTGCAGGAACTGCCATATCAATAAGAAAGCACATTCTGTTTTTGTGGTCTTTGATCATGATGTCTGTGTGATTAAGTTTGTTTAAAATCCCATAAAATTGTTACAGGTGCTATCTATGTAACCAGGTTCATACCAGTTTCTTACAGTTTACTTCCCATAAAAGTTGTATATTTTCCAGTGCAGATATTGACCCACTCTATCATACTAAATTTTATATTCAGTAGGTGCTAACACTGTGCAACCTGATATTACATGGTCAATTGTTTTGCAATATTTATTACAGAATCTGCATTTCAATTTAACACAATTTTTCAGTATGTGTGCTTGATAATTTCTAGTTAGCAAACATTGATCCTGTGAAGCAAGAATAAAATCTTTGCTTTCAGCTTTTACCCCTGCATTAGGTAACCATTGATGTGTATGGGATTTGTCTACATCAGTTTGTTTGGTACAGGCAAAATATTGACCATGAAGAGGTTTATCTTGCCATGATTTCTGTATTTGGTCCATTGCATTTGCTTTTGCTTTTTTAGACTTTTTGCTGGTTTACTTGCACTTCCTCACCCACATGAAATTCCATTTTGAATTTGTTGGCTTCATTTATTACTGAATATAGTTCCTTATTTCTTTCATCTTCTTTGACACAGATCATCATCCAGTCTTCTATAGTTTCTATGTATCTTTGAAGACCAATTGTTGTAGTTTAGTAAGACAGTTCTAGTTGAACTAATCCTCTACATCCTTTGGATATGGGCATATACAGACAATCAACAACAGCCTTAGGATGATGCATCTGGTGGTAAGTGAGAAGCTTTCTTCTTTTGGCATCCATTTGCTTAATGTCAGCTGTGGTCCAGCTAAGGATGTTGAAATTGTATTGTACCACAGGAACAGCCAAGCTGTTTATGGTTCATATTTTGTTTTATGAATTCAACTCTGTATTTAACACCAGATACACAAGCCTGTAGTACTCCTGTCTTACTTTCTCCTTCATTTGGATATGTTCCATTCCATCTCCTTCACTGACTTTTAGGTATTTATAGGCTTCTTCTTGTTCCAGTTGCCTAATCTTTGTGAGAAAATAGGATTTATTGAGTGTGTTTCTGCAATTCTCCCATTCTTGAATGTTACTTTCGCACATTTATCTAATCCAAAATCTATACCGATGACAACACTCAAACATTTTACATTACTGAGGAGACCCTTCAACTCATTGTCATCTTTGGTAAAGAGACTGAGATCATCAATGTAGAGTAGGTGATTAAATACTTTCTTGTTTATTTTGAAACTGTTTAGTTCATGTGACAGGGGAACTAAGGACAGACAAAACAGAAGGAGTGACATGATGTCTCATTGAAAGATTGCTTGTTGGATATTCAAGCGAAATGTAAGCAATGGTGCCTTTGGTGTGATTTAGGTATAAATGTGTTTAGATGAGTCCCAGTTGAGCTAGGCTCATTTGAAATAGGCTCATCTACATGTACATGAAAACCTACTAAACTTCATCTGAAACATATTTGTAGAAAATACATGTATAATAGCCTCATCCACATGTAAAAAAAGACTAAGAATAATGGAAGCAATAATAATAAAAAAGAAAATGCCATCACTCAATAACAACAACTATAAACAAAGCCAAAATGTGGTGACCATGTTTGGAAAAGAAATAAATATCCCCATCACTCTAAAAAAAATCTACCCATTCAGTTAAAAATAAAAAAGATCCTTAATAATGGCTAATAGAATAGCTGAAAGCATTTGGCTAGACAGAATATTTGGACAATTTTTACACATATTGTCTATAAACGAATACATTTATATAAACAAAAGAAAAATTAAATAAAATTCTTAATCACAATACCTTGTCAGTTGTCATTAATAAAGTGACAGCAAGTCTCTTAACATTGACAGTGATTTTTAGCAATGCTGTTTTTTGAGACGTTTTATTCCTTCCTTCATTTTTGAATTCCTTTTTGTAACACACATTTTCCTCTTCCAAGTACTTTGATAATCACCTCTCTATATTCATCAAGTTTTTTAGGTTGTTGTGGATATTATTATTCCTTTCACATGGTGTTCCTTTCAAATATATATTTTGTATTATGGATGCTTTCCATCAGGTTGTACAACCTCAAACAGAGAACACCTTTTACAGTGACAGGCAATGCAGGCTTCTTAGATCATGTAATAGTCAGCTTTATTCTGATTTTCTCAATATAGAAGTTTATGTTTGGTGGTATAGACCTTAATGCCTCAATGATAACTGGAACAATAGTGGCCTGAATGTTCCAGATTCTGGCAATTTCAATGTAATCTGTGTATTTCTTAAGCTTGTCAATTCCTTTAAACATGGTGTTATGGTCATCAACAGCCACATCAATTAGAAGGCATTCTTTTGTTTCTTTATCAATGATGGTGGTGTCTGATTTGGGGTCCTCAAAGATTATTATTATTGTTGTATTTTTTCTATTTTGTGGAAATAATCACACCTTTCTTTTTTTATTTTTACTCATCATTTTACTTTTTTGCTTTTTATTTTGTAAAAATTGATTAAAGAAAGAAAACAAAATCTGGTCTGTTTTCTTTCAATAAAATCCTGTTTAGGATTTCTTCTGAAGCCCTGAAGGTAAGACCCTCACAAAACCCTTTCAAATAACATGAATCGTTACTAGACATTGATTTATTTGAACAGGTGTCCCCCTTCTTTAGGTCAGGCATTGAAATTCACCCTCCTTCAATGGAATGAGAAAAAGTCACCTCACACTATTACACAGAGATTTTAACTGCAAGAGACTTAACTAATATCAGGTATCCTGAATCATGAAAAGCAAAGTGGGAACAGTTTCCCCCCATGAATTGAATAAAGGGTTCAGCTTGAAATTTGGAAAACATTAGTGAACATGTCAGACATCTGAAAATATCAGGGCGTACAACCACCATGGTGAAGATGTTTGAATAAAACAGTGTATTCAATGAAAGGAGGGTACCAATTGTAACAACGTTTGGTTGAATGCCAACATTTTCAAAATAAGTGAATTCAACACATACATTAATGTTACATATATTTATATACTGAACCACATAGCTCAGAAAAAGAGAGAAATATATATTTATAGGATTAATCATGGAGATGTTGTGATCACACACAGGATTTTTTCTGAAGAGCAGATAATGTGTGTGTGATGTACTGAATAGTTTGGTTGAGTAAAAAATTGACTCATTGAAGGGAAACAAGACATGTCTTGTCACTTTTATCTTGTGGATAAAGAGTGAAAAAAAGTGAAAGAGGGTTTGAATCCTTCCCTTTTATACTGCTTTAATCAACACCACCTAGCAGTCCGACAAGAGGTGGGTTAACCACACATGTGTAATGACATGACCACAGAAATTAAGACTAATTAATTTGTCTATATTTCTGAGATGAGGTATTGTAACCATTTACATTATTTACATTGTTTGAACTATTGTCCTCATTTTTACTGCCATATTGATGGTGTTTTGACCATTGTACATTCCAGCCTTCTTCTGGGGATATATGTTGGAATTCTGTTCTCGTTCCACATGCCATTTCCGGATATCTTAGTTTCAGTTTCTTTCCTTTAGTTACTCAACTTTCCAAATTTTTGTTGACCTCTGCTGTGGCAGATATTGGACTCACAACTCTTAGGGTCAACCAATACTTTTCTCCACTGGTCCATGTGTTCTTGGGATATGAATTTTTGGGACTTATAAATGTAATGTCTCAGTAACCATTTTTACCAGAGCTCATATTACAATTTGTTGTTATTATTGTTTTTCTTTAGCTCTCTATATTACTGGTTCCCATTCTGTATTCATGTCTATGCTTGGCCAGCTTAAGATATTTTTGTGGCTTAACATATGCACTGATTCCTTTAGTTTTCATATTTTTCAGAGAACATCACTGGAAAATATGAAAACTTAATACTGAAGAATGCCAGAGCATACAATAGCTGAAATGTTCTGAATATGACAATAAAGATCAGGACAACAGTTTGAAGAATGTATAGTGTAAATTGTAATTAATTTAATTTATTTTAAACCAGAAGTATTTTTTAAAATATCAGTTCACCCAAAGCAAGGAAATAAAGCCCCTAAGACACAAAGGGTTACTGACTGTGAGAATATATGAGAAAAAAAATTATTATGGTGGGAAAACAATAAAAGAACAGGGATCAAGAAGACAGTAGATAATGACTGACATTGCATTTAAATTTTTGAAGATCAAAAGAAGATTTTGAAGCAAGAAGCCAGAAGAGAAACCCACAAGTGAGAAGTGCAAGAAAATAAACTGTTAGCGTAGAACTTACAGTTACATCTAACCATTTTCATCTGTAAAATGATGAGATTTTGCTACCAACCTAGTCTTCTTCTTTATGTGTTGTTCTCCCCATGACATAGGTAATTTCTGTCTCTTCTTTATTTCTAAACCCTGTTCCACCATCCATTTTCAATGAGCAAAAATTGTGAGAGAAGAAATTGTTAGCATAAAACAGAAGGTTACATCTAGCCATCTCAACTGTAAAATGATGAGACCTAGCTGCCAATCTAGTACTGGGCTTAAATTTATAAAGTCTATATACCAAAGATGAAAGCTCATCAGAACAATGACCCTGAAAATATTAATAGAAAAAGGCACAGTGAAAAGTGGGAAAGTGACTAAAGCTGAGATGCCTTGTGTGAATGGGTGGCAAAAATGGTGGATTTGCTTTAATAAAGGGAGAAAAACTGCTAAGAGACATATGAGATAGAACATTGAGAAGAGCCATGATCTCCTATGTTCTGAAGAGACACAGCACATAGAAGAAGTATTATAGTATTACTAGTATTAGGATCCATATTAGTTACTTGTCTATCCCTCACAAGCCCTACTGGCCAACAGTGGACTTGCAGTTAGATGGAGACTGTCTCTTTAAGTTTTCATATTCAAAGGAAAACCATGATGTAAAGAAAAACACAAAAAAAAAATTAAAAAAGAAAAAATATTTATAGCTGCTGAAAGTTGATCAGCACTTCAACTGACCCAGGCCAGTCATACTGTCAGATTACCTGATTTGAAGGGGTTGAAGTACACTCCAACAAAAAACCTACATTCTCAAAACCTTTTTTTTTTTTGCAATGATCACCTTGTACATGGTCCAAGAGCCACTCGGGGCAGAGGGTTACAGAGAAAGTGGTACCACCACAAGCAAGGTGAGAATGCCAACAAGATGCAAGGGGACACTGGAAGTGAAAGAGAATGAAAAGACTTTAGAAGGAACTAGAAAAACCCTACTCTACTGAGGAAAAAAAAAAGTAAATAAATAGTAAATAAAAGCTCAGAGTTATAGGCATAGACTTTAGATGTATAGAGTTGAAGTAGACTTTAGAAGAAACTGGAAACCCAACGCTAAACAGGAAACAAGGGATAAACCTCTGCACCTGTTAAAAAGATTTGGGGGTGGTGAATTGAATTATAGGGAAACCTATCTACTCCTACAGCCATAACAGTAGTCTTCATCATGGCATCATTCATGATGGCTTTACTTCCATCATCCAATGTTCGTTAACTATGGCATACAAATGATTGGTTTAAATGGTGATCCCATGCACACTGCACATTGTGTTCAAACTCCAACAATGAAGTCGCAAATGTCGGCGCCCCATCCTACATATTCAACTGTGAAGTCAAGCCAGGGTGAAGATGATGATTAGTGTAGAGATTTCTTTACAATGTAATGTTTTATTTTTAAATAAATTAAACAAAACTGTGTTATTTTTTAGTTTACTCCTTTTCACATAATATTATCACTTTGTGAGAATGTCTGGCAATAATAAAGTTTTAATTAACAGTTTAACAAATTATATTAAATAAAAATAACATAATTCTTAATAAATTTCAGTTCATAGCTGTTAAAACTTTCAATATACACCTGGCCTTTTAATTTCTGCAATAAAATCAAATTTCTTAAAGAATCAAAAAAATGAATATTTTAATTTCATTTCATTTATTTAATATATTATGACACTTCATGAATTTGAATAGTAGATTTGGGGGTTTATCATAAGAATATGGATAAACATCACCTGAAAATTATAAATATGGTTTGTTTAAGCTCGTTCATACATCTGGAGACTTTCATCTCATCTCATGTCACCATAGCATCTTGTAGATAAAGAGTGAAAAAAAAGTGAAAGAAGGTTTGAGTCCTCTTTTATGCTTCTTTAGACAACACCACCTTGCAGGCGGACAAGGTGGGTTAATCCTACATGTGTAATAATGCTTTTTCTGAAATTCAGACAGTAATTAACTATTTCATTTATTTTAAACCAGAAATGCCTTTTTTTTAATCATTTCACCCAAGCAAGGCAATAAAGACACTAAGATGCAAGGGGTTACTAAATGTGAAAAAATATAGAAAAAAGAAAACATTATCAACAATAAAAGAACAGGAATTAAGAAGACAGAATATGTAAAAATTATGCATGTAAGCATATAACTATAATAACAATTATGATAATGTTGATGTGATAGCATAAAGTGCTTATTTTGTCTTTAATGGAGACCTGTTTATGATTAATAAATGTATGAAGAAGAACATTAAAAAACCCTGGCAGCCCTTTTTACAAGAGATTAACAAAATTAAACTGTGTGGAATTACACATTTCAGAAGTGTATTTTTAACATAAAAATATAAACACTGTACATGTTAAGTATCACGTAATATTAGAATTTGTGAAAGCAAAATGCATATATTTATTACCTTATCTTATTCTAGGTCTTGGCTTAACTGGCTCTTAATGGATTGGGTTGAACAGAAAACAAAGGGATGATTTTATAATAATAATAATAATAATAACAACAACAACAACATCTTCTCAAAAGAGTACTGTTAATGTAAAGAAAGTTTTAACATTACATATCACATGTACAACTGAAGAAGTCTTTTTGAGGGATGAAATGTGTAACATTGAATATTATTTTAAATTTTGTCATTCAATTGTTCATCAGAATTTCTACAAACAGAATTTGAATATTTAATAAACTTGCCTTACCCCAGTTCTTGCATAATGACAAGTAAGGAATATGTATTTAACAGAAAGCAAAATTTAATAATATTAATAATAATAATAATTATTATAATAATAATAATAATAAATTTATTTTTAATCTTTTTATTTTTACTTAATTTTATTTATTATTTAATTACTTTTTTTTTACATTTCCAATGGACATTTCTGTAACTGTTGACTTATACATTTAATTTAAGCATAATTATATCTATATATGTGGATAGGCATATATATATATATATATATATATATATATATATATATATATATATATATATATATATATATATATGTATGTATGATTGTGTATTTGAGCAGTAATTGCTCTTTTTATACAAGTTTTATTAAAGACAACTGACAAGGTACGGTGATTAAGCCTTTTGTTTAATTTTTCTTTTGTTTATATAAATGTATTCTTTTATAGACAAAGTGTGTAAAAATTGTCTAAATATTCTGTCTAGCCAAATGCTTTCAGCTATTCTGTTAGCCATTATTAAGGATCTTTTTTTATTTTTTATTTTTAACTGAATGGGTAGATTTTTTTTAGAGTGATGGGGATATTTATTTCTTTTCCAAACATGGTCATCACATTTGGGCTATGTTTATAGTTGTTGTTATTGAGTGATGGCATTTTCTTTTTTATTATTATTGCTTCCATTATTCTTAGTCTTTTTTTACATGTGGATGAGGCTATTATACATGTATTTTCTACAAATATGTTTCAGATGAAGTTTAGTAGGTTTTCATGTACATGTAGATGAGCCTATTTCAAATGAGCCTAGCTCAACTGGGACTCATCTAAACACATTTATACCTAAATCACACCAAAGGCACCATTGCTTACATTTCGCTTGAATATCCAACAAGCAATCTTTCAATGAGACATCATGTCACTCCTTCTGTTTTGTCTGTTCTTAGTTCCCCTGTCACATGAACTAAACAGTTGCAAAATAAACAAGAAAGTATTTAATCACCTACTCTACATTGATGATCTCAGTCTCTTTACCAAAGATGACAATGAGTTGAAGGGTCCCCTCAGTAATGTAAAATGTTTGAGTGTTGTCATCGGTATAGATTTTGGATTAGATAAATGTGCAAAAGTAACATTCAAGAATGGGAGAATTGCAGAAACACACTCAATAAATCCTATTTTCTCACAAAGATTAGGCAACTGGAACAAGAAGAAGCCTATAAATACCTAGAAGTCAGTGAAGGAGATGGAATGGAACATATCCAAATGAAGGAGAAAGTAAGACAGGAGTACTACAGGCTTGTGTATCTGGTGTTAAATACAGAGTTGAATTCATAAAACAAAATATGAACCATAAACAGCTTGGCTGTTCCTGTGGTACAATACAATTTCAACATCCTTAGCTGGACCATAGCTGACATTAAGCAAATGGATGCCAAAAGAAGAAAGCTTCTCACTTACCACCAGATGCATCATCCTAAGGCTGTTGTTGATTGTCTGTATATGCCCATATCCAAAGGATGTAGAGGATTAGTTCAACTAGAACTGTCTTACTAAACTACAACAATTGGTCTTCAAAGATACATAGAAACTATAGAAGACTGGATGATGATCTGTATCAAAGAAGATGAAAGAAATAAGGAACTATATTCAGTAATAAATGAAGCCAACAAATTCAAAATGGAATTTCATGTGGGTGAGGAAGTGCAAGTAAACCAGCAAAAAGTCTAAAAAAGCAAAAGCAAATGCAATGGACCAAATACAGAAATCATGGCAAGATAAACCTCTTCATGGTCAATATTTTGCCTGTACCAAACAAACTGATGTAGACAAATCCCATACACATCAATGGTTACCTAATGCAGGGGTAAAAGCTGAAAGCAAAGATTTTATTCTTGCTTCACAGGATCAATGTTTGCTAACTAGAAATTATCAAGCACACATACTGAAAAATTGTGTTAAATTGAAATGCAGATTCTGTAATAAATATTGCAAAACAATTGACCATGTAATATCAGGTTGCACAGTGTTAGCACCTACTGAATATAAAATTTAGTATGATAGAGTGGGTCAATATCTGTACTGGAAAATATACAACTTTTATGGGAAGTAAACTGTAAGAAACTGGTATGAACCTGGTTACATAGATAGCACCTGTAACAATTTTATGGGATTTTAAACAAACTTAATCACACAGACATCATGATCAAAGACCACAAAAACAGAATGTGCTTTCTTATTGATATGGCAGTTCCTGCAGACTGTAATGTATCTTTAAAGATCTTAAAAAATCTATTGAAATACATGGATCTTGAAGTGGAAATCTAAAAATATGGCACATGAGGACATCAATAATTCCATTTGTAGTTGGAGCACTCAGACTGATTGGAAAAGGCTATGATAGAAATATTGAAGGGATCCCTGTTGGCCTATGCCTTAAAGAAATACAAATTATTTTACTGACAAGTCCAGCACATGAAGGGTCTTATCTATTTAAGTTGTGTGTGATCTTAGATGGCCTTTTTGTTACAAATATACTCTGTGAAAATGTCATGAAGACATTTCTGATCTTAGGTCTCTGGTTGGGACTCAGAAGGAAATGAGTCTACAACAGAAATAAAAAAAAATGTGGTACATAAGGACATCAATAACTCCAGTTGTAGTTGGAGCCTTTGGTTTGACTGGAAAAGGTTCTGATAAAAAACATTGAAGGGATCCTTGGTAGCCCATGCTTTAAAGAAATACAAATATTTTACTCATGAAGGGCCTTATCTATTTAAGTTGTGTGTGAACTTAGGTTGCTTTCTTTTTTTTCTTTTTTGTACCAAAATACTCATGATGTCCTTCCTGACCTTAGGTCTCTGGTTCAGACCTGGAAGGAAATGAATCTACAAGAGAAATAAAAAAAGTAATAAAATCACCAAGAACCTTATGAAAGGAGTGAAAAACTTGTTGAATATGAAGATGACTGTTGTGTCAGTCATTATCAGAGTACTTGGAAGATGCAAATGAGCTTTGCAAAGAGGAACGAGAAAATGAAGGAGGAAATAAAACTATTAAAGAACAGCATTACTAAAATCAGCTTCAATAATAATAATAATGGAGGTGAGTGACTACACTCTGGAATTTCTCAATCATGAAAACTGATGGCAAATACAGCAGACATAGTCATAAAAGGTTACCAAAAAGGAACTTTCCAACTAATTGATATGACCTGTCCACAGGATTCCAATATTACTAAAAAAAAGAATTCCAAGAACTCTCAAATCATAAAGAAAGTGAAGTTTTTTTTTTAAGGCAATTCCCCTCAAAGCAAGACAGGAGTGCCACTAGCACGCAAGGGGTTACAGAGGATTGAGAATGAGAGTAAAGAGGCGTGTTTGAGGAAAGGTTACAAAGAAGGACGGGGAACAAGCTCAGGGTGTCAGATGTCAATTGACATTACACTTGAATATTTAAAGATAATAGTCATCAGGGTAGCAAGTAAGGGGAAGGGAGTTCCACAGATGGGAAGTGTGGGAGAAGAAGCTGTTTGAGAAGAAGAGACGGTTACATTTAACCGTTTTGACAGTGAAAAGGTGGGACCGAGATGCCAGCCTGGTAGCACATTTAAAGTTATGTAGTCTGGGAACCAGTGAAAGTAGTTTGTCAGAACAGTTGCTGTGAAAATATTTGTAGAATAGACAGAGGGAGGCCACAGCTCGTCTGTGGGATAGTGATTGTAGACTATATGCCAGATCAGGATCTATTATCTTGCATATTCATCTCTGGATTTTGTCAAGGACCTCATGATGTACAGTGGGAGCACCAGACCATATATAACAACAATATTCCATGCAAGGACGGATGGTTGATTTATAGATTTGAAGGATGGACTCAGACAAGAAAAACTTTCTGGCATGACCCAGAAAGCCAACTTTGCTTGCGGTGGATGAAGCTATTGATTCAATGTATCTATTCCACTTCATATCAGTGGACAACATGAGAACAAAAATATATAAATTTAAAAACTATGATTATCCCTGTTGTGATAGGGTCATTAAATATGATAAAGAATTCTACTGAAAATCATGTGAGTGAAATTCTTGGACACATCAGAATCTCAGAGTTGCAAAAGATTACTCTGTGCGGAACTGCATATATCATCTGTAGAACCCTTTCGATCTAAACAAAGTGTCCCATATGAGTATAGATAACTCCCCCACATAGAGCCTGAAGGAAACTTGGTAATTAGGCACTCAAAATTACTTTCTGGCAAGATGATATCACACACAATAATAATATTGATGGTAATAATAATAAAAAAGAAAAAAGTGTTTTGCCTACCAGAGAGAGGTAGATAGGTTGATATAAACATGCATATTAATACATAAAGCAGTTCCAAATTAAAAAATGGATGTTGATTTTTAAATCAAGCCTGAGGAAAGCTGGTGTCATGGGATGCAATTTAGCCTGAAGCTTGTCTAAGGATTACCATTAAGATTGGATCTTTTCTATTTGAAATTTCAACTTCATCGTGTACAACTGAAAATTGTTACCTTTGTATTTTGCACTCAAATTCATAGTGGTTAAATATGTGACCTCTTTATTTCCTTATAGTGAGTTCAATCCTCAACAGGTACATTAAAAATGTGTTCAGGTTGCTTGGTGGTTGAAATGATAACAATTAGCAATTAAGATCAGATTTCTAAGCAGCAAACCATTTCACAGGGGTCACCAATATTTCATTCAGTCTTTCTAATATACTATTTATAGATGTAAAGAAGGCAACAGGAAACCACTCCCCTATCTTTCCAAAGAATACATGGCAATTCATAGATAAAAAAAAGTCATCTATGGGGAAACTTGATTGCTTATATCCTGAAAGGACATGTCATCTTTTAGATATTTATATACTTATAAAATCTGATATATCTTAAAGGTAATGAAATCTCTAGTCATGATTGGTTTATGTGGTGATGCAATTTGACCAGCTATTAATGAAGCATTCAACGCACTCACATCCTTTTTACTTTCTAATAATAAGTGTATTTATATATTTATAAATTGTTGTGTACCTTTTAAGTGTATATTATCTGTTCTGACACAGAGGGCAACCTCCTCCTTAAATATAAACTTGAGACAGGCTAAAACTTATCAAATATGACACAGATGATAACCTATTACAATATACACTGCGCATCAAATTATTAACAAGGTGATAGTTTTCATTTTGTCCAAAAACTACCAGTCGGAATTTAATAAAATTTTCACAGTATAATGGGAATAGGTATATGTGCAAGCTGTATAAAAACTGTATTGTTCTTCACAACAGGAAACAATTTGCAATATTAACATGATATAGAAGTGTTCCAGATTATAAACAAGTGTCATTATAATTGTGCAATTAAGAGTCTCAGGTGTGACTTGACCCCTTCTGAGAAAGGTATTATAACATCTGAACTTTCCAAAGGCAAATCTACATTAGAAATATCCAAAATAATAGGAAGATATCACCAAACTGTGAAAAGATTTCTTGCAGCTCCTACAAAGAGGGCCAATAAGGGTAACTCGAGGGTTGCTTCCTGATGTCCTTTGTCACGAATGAAACGTGAAGCTGTAGATAACCCAGGCCTGACCAGTGGAGCACTTTTCAGGAGAATTGGAGCATCTATATTGTCCAGAAGTCCTCGCTATCATCTTCTGAAAAAGGTCGGGGCATCAGTGAGACGAGTGACAAAGCATCGATTGACAAAAGTACACATACAAATGCGTTTGAAATGGGCAACGGAGAGCATGAAGGTTGTTTTCTCGAAAGTTCTGTTCACAGATGAAAGTCATGCAACACTTGATGGCCTTGATCGTTGGAGCAAAGGTTAGGTCGTAAATGGATGAGATCGTCATCAACGCTTGGTACGTCGACAGAGAAGAGGAGGTATTATGATTTGGGCTGGTATTATTGCAGGTATCATGGTTGTTCCGTGGAGAGTGCCTGACAGTATGAAAATAACCACAGATGCTTATATAGACTTTTTCAAAGAGCACCTGGAATCTTGACTAAAAAAGCAAAGAATCACCTTCAGGAGAATCATCGTATTTATTCAAGAAAATGATTCTTCACATTCAGTGCATAAAACTATGGAGTACCTGGAAAAATTAGGCTTCTGTGGACCTCGGAAGATGAACTGGCTGGTCAATTCTCCTGACTCAAGCCCAACTGAAAACTTGTGGAGCATTCTGAAGTGATATGTTTATGAGAATGGACACCAATTTAAAAGTAAGGGTGACTTATGGCAGGAAATAGTCAATGTATCATGTAAAATTACCTCAGAGGAGATCCAGAAATTGACATGTTTGATGGACAAGTACATTTTCCAAGTCATTTAAAAAAAAGATCACATATCTCATATTAAACAAATCCAATATCCTTTTTGAACTCTGTTTAATTTTTATTTCAATTTAATTTCATCTTAGTTACTCTATGTATCCATAAAAATCTGTAAATGAAGAAAGTAAAGTGTTATTTTCTTTCTTTACGGGGGTTTTTATTACACCTCACTAATAATTTGACACACTAATAATTTAGGTAAATGACTGTAACTTCTGTTCCTGTTTCTAGAACCTTATAAATTTTACAGAGTAGATGTATATTCATATTGTCATCATTCTCTGATAATCTTTTTAAATTCCAACCAGTAGTTTTTGGATAGGACGGAAGAGGGTCACCCATTAATAATTTGAAATGCAGTGTAAAGTAAAAAATGAATCTGAATTAGTAAAAATATATAAAGTAATTTTTGATCTTGCAGATCAAGTTTTTACATATTCTAATAAAACTGATTAAGAATAAAAATGTATATGTTAAGTAATTTTTGATCTTGCAGATCAAATTTTTATATATTCTGATAAAGCTGATTATTAGTAAAAGTGTACGTGTTAAGAAATTTTAATCTCATCAGAAAAAAGAGTCAAGAGATTACAAATGATAAAACAAATGAATCTATTCAAAAATAAAGCCAGTTACATAAAAGAAATTTTTTAAAATCTAAAAATATCCCAACTAAAACAATTCAAAACTTTCAAAATCATTCTCTTTGTGAGAAACTAGAGAAAAAGAGGAGGAGAAAGAGAATTATCATTTTAAGAGAGCGAAAGAAGAATTTCCATTAAAAAAATGTGACAGGAATTAACAATTCATTAATGAATAATTTAATTGAATGCTAATCAATCATCTAATCCGTTTAATAAACAATATTTGATGAAGCCATTGTTTTGTAACACTTTTTTTTTTTTTGTTCTTTAAAGCCCCTTGTGTTCATTGTTGTTGATTTCGGATATTGTTTCAAATCAGTCAGATGTTTGATCTTTGCTTTTTAAACAATGTTCTCGTCAGTATTCGCAAATGCAAAAAGACAAGAGTTACACCAGCAATATTCATTAATATAAAAAAAGCCCCCAAAACAAACACTTCATTTGGATAATTTAAAGTCTTTGAAATGTGTAAAGTTGTTAAGAAATAAACTTAACAAGACTGATACAAGTGCAAAAGGATAATATCTGATTACACACACACACACACACATGATTGGACCCTGTCAAGGTTGGGTATAGAAGTAACAGATTTTGCTTGTATGATAAATAAGGGAAAGTGAGTTGTTTGTATACTTCATTTTTATTCATTAATTATTCTGGGATTCAAGTAAAATCATTTCCTCAAAATATCAAATGAGAGTGAATATTTTACAATTTCATTTGCTATGATTGTAGCTATAACCCTATCTCACATATCCAATACACACGCACACACATATATATATATATATGTGTGTGTGTGTGTCTGTATGTATGCATGTCATGTAAACATGCACCATGCTCTCTTTCAGACTGATCTGTCACCTGTCAAAACTCAGTGCAATCCATGCACACACATTGATCAGCACATCATGAGCAACCAAAATACAATTACCAACATAAGACAAATATTAGTGGCTCGTACTAAAATACTCTATAGCCCCCAATGCAAGGAAAGACTTAAAAACCTAAAATCTATTATTATACAAAATAAACAGCCCACATTATTGCATTGAAGCATGAAAAGACTGTCGATGCTTGGTGTTGACCTCAGTGTCCAATTTTAGATTTTAGATTTATATACATCTCTGATATTGAGCACTTTTTCTCCCAGAAATATAGCATAACTTATAACTATATTTTTGTCTATATTTCTGAGATGAGGTATTATGTACAGTATTTACATTAGTCGGACTATTGTCCTCATCTTTGTCGCCATATTTGTCACAACGTTTCGGCCGTTGTACACTACGGCCTTCTTCAGGTGGTTGGAATTTCGAACCGAACCCTTTATTTCGATCACTGGGGTAGACTGTTCTAGTTCCACGAGCCATGTTTGATGGATGTCAGTTATCAGTTATCTCCTGGTAATTTTCCCTCTGAAAGTTATTGAACTCACACTCTTTGGGTCTGTCACTGGATCTAACCAACGCCTTTATCCACTGTGCCATGTGTCCACTCAGATACAAAATAGCAGTAATAAAAAACTTCCTAAAAAGAGCACACTGGGTCGACAATGGTGTTCACCCAAAATAAAAATAGAAATAAAAATAAACATTATAATTCCAGCACTTGAAAATTGTTTCAGCATGAAAATTGGAGTTGTGCAATTAGTGTAAGATATTACGTATATTGCTTAATATATATATATATATATATATATATATATATATATATATATATATATATATATATTAAATAGCTCTGTTACCTTACATTGAGCACTGTTTTTTCTTATGTTATAGAGTATTTATATGTATTTGTATATGATTGCTTGCTCATACACCTATGTATATTTACCCATTCACTTATGTATATACAGTGTAACCCGGATATAAGAGAAACCCGGATATAAGAGAGATTTTATCTGATCCCAAATTAGAGCCTGTGTTAATGTATATATAATAGACCAAACCCGGATATAAGAGAAACCCGGATATAAGAGACCTTTCTCCGGCCCAGACAACTCTCTTATATCCGGGTTACACTGTATATATATATATATATATATATATATGTGTGTGTGTGTGTGTGTGTGTGTGTGTGTGTTTATGTGTACATTTATATGCAAAACATGTGTATGCATCTGTATGTATATCAAAATATGTGCATGAGTGTTTGTGTCTATATATAAGCAAGTTTATGCATATGTGCATCTGTGAGAGTATTTTGTATGCACATGCAAATTTAATCATTGTGCCAATTAAATTCATTGATCTAAAAATTCTTGCAGATTCCAGACAACCTTTGGTAAAATCGTGACATTGTCTTCATATAAGAAAAATAAGAATCTTTTCTATTTTTAGATATTTGACTTTACCTTCTGAGACCATCTTGTACACATTTAATCTTAATACTTATTGGAGCCAGTTAGCATCCTCCTTCCAAATTATTTTGATTCATTTTTTTTGTTTTTTAGTCAGGGCATAAATGTCAGGCTCACCTGAGTTGAAGATTTTTCTTCATTTTTTCCTTTGTGGAATTTATTTCCATTCAGCAAAATAAAGAATAAAAAAAATCAAGGATTCTTCAAACTTTTTTCTTTTTAAATTGAACTTCAATTTTATCATTTCTAAGATATCTACTCAACAGCTTGCCTATCTATCTCTCTAACCAACATATTCATATTTATGTATCTATTTCATTCAGTTACTATCTATCTATCTATTTATCTATCTCATTCTGTTCTGTCCTCTTTTTCTATTTTTCTCTCTCTCACTTTCTCTCAATTACATTTCATTCAAATCTCTTTGTTTTTGTATTAGCTTATTTCTATCTATCTATCTATCTATCTATCTATCTATCTATCTATCTATTCAACCAATTCATATTTAGAAAGAAAATTTGTTCAGTTTTTGTTAGAAAGCATTAGAAGCATTTAATTTAATTAACTTCATTATACCACATTCATTGTAACATCTCTCATAGCAATATTTATTAAAAAAATTACCACAGTCAGATTACGTTTTTTGTTTATTCTGATACTGCAGATGAGAAATACCAAGCAATGTTTGCAGTGCATTTTATTATAGTCTTATTTTAAGAAACATGACAAAGAAATTTGTACAGTTTATGAAGAAGGTACTGCAAATAATCAAATGCATCAAAAATGGTTAGGGAGGGTCCATGCTAGATATTTCTTACTGCAAGATGCCTCTTGGTTATTGTTATATACAGTACCTATGAACACTAATAGGTATGTCCCAATCCTCATAAATATATTGGACACTATTGTAAGTGGGTGTAATATGTTGTCTAAGTAGTCCACCACTAGCAGTGGTTTACCTACTTCATGCTGCTGGTGAGTATTGTATTTTGTTGATGTTATAAAGATTACCATTTCATTTCCAACCTCCATTTTAGTTATTCCTCATTCAGTAACCCTTTCTAGGTTACAATAGTTTTTACATTTTTTTTACATGTGGATGAGGCTAATATTGCTGTATTAATATAAGTATATTGCACATAGAGTTTGGTAGGTTTCTGCATGTGTTTAAATGGGTCCTAATCTATGTGCCATCATTGTTTCTGTGGAATTAAAAATGGATGCTTTTCAACAGTGCAAGAGATCATGAGAAGTAAAATGAAGAAACATAACCATGCCAGAGAGTATTCTTCATCCAAAAGGCGATTCTATGAATATGATAGAATTGGGAAGGAGCTCTTTACTATTAGCTTTAAATGACTGATTTGAACCAAGTACTACTCCTAGTTAGACTAACTGAAAGTAGCAATAAATGAAAAGTATCTGAAATTAAGATAAATGGTCAAATATTTCATCAGGATAATGGTAGAAGGCATGTTTCTTTGGTGACCTGATAAAATATTTCAGAGTATTTTTTTTATTGGCTATATTCACTAGAGAGCAATTTTAGATTACAATTTATTCACCTTGAAAAATGTTTATGCAATGACCTCAGTTTACAGATAGTCTGCAAGTACAACATATTCCAAAGAGAATTTATTTATGATTAAATATATTCAGAATCTTTGCATTGATCAAGAGAGTCCTCACCTTTGTTGTTATGATAAAGAAGGCTAATGACAAAGAAAGATGAAGATATTAGCCCAATTGTAAATAATAATAACATCTCGGAAATTCAGATAGAAATAATTATGAAGTTCTATTTACATATAAATTTATAAATCTTTAGACCAGCATTCTCATTATACTAGTTATACTCATGATGTTTCAGCTGTTCTATTTTCTAGTCTTCATCAGGTGTCAATAAACTTTTCTGAATTTTGAGTCAAAACCTTTATGCAAGGGTTAGATAGTTCTCATTCCACATTCATATCAGTTAATACTCATCCATCTTATTCACCTTCACTTGTCTGTTACTTCTAATAGAAGAGTATATGATATTTCAACATTACCTGATCCAAGGATTGAACTTGCAGATACTGAGTTACAAGATATGCTTTAAAAAATGCTTTAAGGACATGTGTAACTTGGATAATCAAGAGGTATAACTATGGAGCATAGAACCAAATTATATTCATGTGCTGGTAATGCGTGAGATTCCTGACAGAGGTTGGGGAATGATATGTGTCCTGAATCACATGGAAGAACAGTATAAATGTTCTGAATCACATGGAGGAACTGCATGAATGTCCTGATTGAGTTTGAAGAATTGTATGTGTTCCCTGACTCACATAGAGGAACTGTATAAATGTTCTGACTCTAGGTAGGGGAACTGTATGAGTGTCCTGACTCACATGAAGGAACTGCATGAATGCTCTGACTCAGGTAGAGGAACTGTATGAGTGTCCTGACTCACATGAAGGAACTGCATGAATGCTCTGACTCAGGTAGAGGAACTGTATGAGTGTCCTGACTCACATGAAGGAACTGCATGAATGCTCTGACTCAGGTAGAGGAACTGTATGAGTGTCCTGACTCACATGAAGGAACTGCATGAATGCTCTGACTCAGGTAGAGGAACTGTATGAGTGTCCTGACTCACATGAAGGAACTGCATGAATGCTCTGACTCAGGTAGAGGAACTGTATGAGTGTCCTGACTCACATGGCGGAACTGTATGGATGTCCTGATTGTGTTTGAAAAACTGAATGAGTGTTTTGACTCACATGGAAGAACTGTGTGAATGACCTGACTCAGGTAGAGGAACTGTATGAGTGTCCTTACTCACATGAAGGAACTGCATGAATGCTCTGACTCAGGTAGAGGAACTGTATGAGTGCCTTGACTCGAATGGAGGAATTGTATGAATGTTTTAATTGAGGATGTGGAACTATATGAGTGTCCTGAGTCACATGGAAGAACTGCATAACTGGTCTGACTGCATGTGAGTATCTTGCCTACACATTCATATATATATATATATATATATATATATATATATATATATTTTATAGTAAAAAAAGAAAGAACAGTAAGATATGTAATCCGGTGTTCTTATTGATATTTTTATTTTTACAAAACAGTGCTCAATGTAAATTTACAGAGCATAAATATTATAAATAAACTGATTTAAAAATATGGTTGCTTTGCTCATATTTTTAAATCAGTTAATTTATGATATATATATATATATATATATATATATATATATATATATATATATATATATGATGGACTCTCACATCATATTCAACATATGAGGGTCAAGCAGCACAGTTCCTAGAAAGCGACATCAGCACATATGATTTTATTATACGGGTGAAGGCTTTGTGCAGAACCAACTACACTTTTTGAAGGGATGAATACAGAGACCTGGTGTACTACGTGCCACAAGGTACCCAAATGACCCTCTGCAGGTTTTGAATTTAGAGTTGTCCTTCTCCTAGACCAGTTGCCATCCAAGGCTATAGAACCCAGTCTGTCCTGCTATTTATCTATAGCCAGAGGGAGAAGAGGAGGATTCATACCTTTCCAGGGGTATTAGCACATAAGTGAATGTAATGGATTCAACTGGAATTCTAACTTGGCTCTCTGATTCCTCAATCCGAGCTGCTATCCATTACTCCACCATGCCTCCTATATATATATATATATATATATATATATATATATATATACACACACACACACACACACACACGCACACACACATATATATATTTATATATGATTAAATAAGGAACAAGTAGTTAGTAAAATTTAACATGATTGGTGCTTAATTTAACTTCATTAGAAATGTTTTTGGAAATTAAATAATGTGGAGTTTTGCCCCAGTTTTTAAGTTTCATGTTATTTTCATTGGCTGTGTAGATGTCATATAAAATATCTTATGTCATTTTTGTTTACATTTGTCTCTTGTTTACGTTTATTTAATGTCGTTAAGTGTGTATTAAAAATTGTATTGATTAATGCATTTTATTTTGATTGTATGACAAATAGGCTATGAAGTGAATCCATAATACGAAATTACATCACCCACAAACATTTGGGTTATATTGAATCATTCATTATATTTTCAACACAGACACACACACGCACATGCGCACATACACACACACACACACCAGGTTGGTTCAAAATATTTTTCTGATTTTCACTGATAATTTTTGGTATCTTATATCTCTGTGTTATATCATTAATTTGATACAAATTGTTGTCCAATCATTGCTGAATTTATTCTTTATTTTCACATATAATATATAAAAATTAATTGTTTCTTCTTTAATTTGCAACTTTGATAATGAGTGGTGAAAACTTTGCAATTAGATCCAATTTACGCTACCTGTGGAAAAAGGAGTGCAAGGTCAGCGGTAAAAGAAACTGTAAATGAAGGTGTGGTACAAATCTGGTTGAAACATTTTAAGGAAGGTGACACCAGCCTTGAAGAAGGGGACCTTCTGGTGTGGAAGATGAAGCCTTGCTTGAAATGGCTGAACACCAGCCAAGCACAAGCACTCATACATTGTCGGCAGAATATAGATCCTTCACAAATCACCATCAGTTGACATCTCTATTAGCTCTGCCTTGTGAATGGATGCTGTCAAGAAGTTCCTTGTGGCCAGGCTCAACAACGTGGGCATTTGCAAACAACTGCTGGCAAATTCTCAAGATGAACATTTTTGGCATTGAATAGTAACTATAAATGAAAAATGGATCTATTTTTATAATCCTAATAAGAGAAATCAATGGCTTTGTTCCTGAAAATTTTCATAATCTGTTGTCAAACAAGGGCAGTTTAAACAGAAGGTAATGTTGTGTATTTGGCGAAATTCTGAGGGGTGGTTGCATTTGGTGCTTGTTCCAGAATATCATACTGTAAATGCTGACATTTATACTCTATAACACTGGTGAATATATGATGCTTTGAAAGTCCATTACCCAGCATTGGTTAATCAAATATGTGCACTCCAATAGCATGACAATCCTCTAGCACATATTACCAATGTAACCAAAAATAAACTTGAGTGGTGGCAGGGGTGGTGGGCAGGGGGTGGTATAAGTGCTGCCTTAACTTATGTACAGTCCAGATCTTGAAACATCAGATTACTATCTCATTTCCTATGAGAACAGAGTGGATGAGGTTGACAACAGATGCAAGGATATTTTCCTCTAAACCAGCCAAATTGTATCTCATAAATGTAGAATTCATTTTCTTGCACAGACAATAGAATAGGATGCGATATATTTTGATGATGATAAATGCTTTTTGCATATAATTTGTTAGAACTATTAATTAAAGCTTCATATATGAAAAAACTTTTGACTCAACCAAGTATGGATGTGAATGTCAGTGTATCACTGTGTCACACTTTTTCAACTTTACACCTAGATGCCGTAGCCCAACATATTATACCATTTTGGAATCAGGCCAATTCTATGAGCAAATTTAAACATTCCAAGACAGATCTGGAGCCAGAATCCTGAAATTTTCATTCCCAAATTTACAAATTATTTGTAGGATAACCGTTTCTATAACTTGGAAATAAATTTAGGAATAATCAAAATTAATTGTGAAATCCCGTGAAAGCCACCCATGAAATAAAAGTAATTGCTTGTACAGAAGGTAAGGATGTATGTACATCAAATTGTCTTTAAATTAAGTGGCAGCAGAAGAATTATCATTAAACTTTTAAAAGGTAAGCTTAAATATTAATGCAATACTTAAATGCAGCAATCAGTTTTGAGTTCTTCTGTAGCTTATTGTTGCCTATCGCAATAACCCCTCCCTGCCTATTGTGATGAAGGCCCAATCAAGGACCCTTCACATAAAAATGCTAGCTTTTAAGCTAGTATATGTATATATTTAATCTGACATTTTTATTAATTCAAATGTTATTATAGCGGATACACTGTATTTGAAATAAATGCCCCATATTTAAAAAAATATTTTAAAAATCTTAGTAAGGAAAAATGTGTTCTGGGCAGGGATCTAACCTGCCCTGCTTCTGTTTAATAAATAAAAATGGGAGAAGGATTGAGAGAATGAAAGTGAGTGTGATAGACGCTAAGAAAAGAAAAGAAAGAAAAATTGTAGATATGAATATTTTATAGAATTTACTATATTGTTGACATGGAAAAAAAAAACTCTTAGTATAAAGGAAGTTAACATTAGCCAGAAAGACGCTTATGCAAAAGCATCTTTCTCTTTTTAAATTTTGATTTAATGTAACTATGAAAACAAAAACATTTTGCTTTAATTTTGCTTTGGAAGACAAAATGCATCAGCAAAAGCTAAAACTTTAATTTTAGGCTAATTGATTAAATTTAATATATCCAATAAGCAAAATACTTTGCTGTATTTCAAAACGAATTTTAATTGATTGGAATTTTTTTTTTTAAATCACTAAAAAGGCCTGATTTTAGCTATATTTACAAATCTGTTAGTATAACATAAAGGGAAATTAGCTGATTTAAAGTTTAATTAATCTTATTTGAAACAAAAATTACTTACTTTTATTTTAAAATATTACAGAAAACATTTTTTAACATGGTGATTGGTGTTTTTGTGAGATGTTGACAACTATCTTGATAGACATATGTTTGGGAATTTTTTCTATGGAGGAGATATCTGTAAAAATTAATTGACAAATATAATGTGAGCACCATTTTGATATATTTTTTTAGCTACCCAGTAATCTTATAAATATTGGTAAGTATTCAAAGTAATATAATGTTTTTATTGAATTTTAGGTACTTTTGGCTTTAAATTTATTATAGTTACCACCTTTATTTTCTGAAAATGTTGTATATGGATGTCCATATTTACAAAAATTGGCACATTTATATACACACAAAAAGATTCAAATTTCTTTTTAAAATACTGTGGGTTTCTGGATTGTAGTAAGCTTTTCCATTTAAATAGTTTTTATTCAATAACAATATCACCTAACCGCTACAAATTAATATAGAATTTTAAAAGATTTAAAGCATTATAAATTATTCTAATTAAAAATCTAAAAAATAAAAACAATTCATTGAAAATCTTTTTTTTAAGACAATAGTGTTCATAATATATCTCATTTATAAAAGCAATGAAAAGCTTTTCTAATTAAATACTGTCTTAGTTTTATTGTATTTTTCATTTAATGATTCAGAGTAAATTTTCTGTAACTGGGGGTCCTGTTTAACAAAAAAAAATTGATGATTTAAATTCTCCAAGGACTTGTGTTTATTACTAAAATAAATATTATTTGCTACAGAAATGAATTTCATAAATTAAATAATAGGTGGCAAGGTGGGTGAAGGTGGCATTTAACAAATGAAAAAAAATATTTTTACCAAGATTTTCTAAAAAAGAAACATTCAAAAAATAATTTAATTCTTTTGTGAATAAGTTCTGAAAGTTTTCTTAAAATCTAGCAATTATTTGATTTTTGGAAGAATTTCAAAATCAGTTTTTCTTGTTTTTCACTGTAAAAAGGTGCTAAAATTTTGTATACTAATCTATGGTCACCTGGTGACATAAGAAAAAATTCTAACGAAAATTTTGAAGGTTTTACAATGAATAAAAAAATATAATTTAATAAATAATTAATAATTAAAAAATCCTTTGATCATTTATTTTAATGATGACATAAAGATTTTGGTGATAAAACTTTGCTTTTACATATAGGGCATTTTTTATCAGATATGCTCATATTCAGAGAAACTTTGGCAGTAGCCATATATATATATATATATATATATATATATGGCTATTTCTGGAAATCATACCAACAAGAAACTATATATATATATATATATATATATATATATATAGTTTCTTGTTGGTATGGAAGAAAACTATATATATATATATATATATATATATATATATATATATATATATATATGTAGTTTCTTGTTGGTATGATTTCCAGAAATATTTAAAATATATCTGGTGAGACCTGGGAAACTTTGGGGAACTTTCCAGATGAAAAGATTGACTAATTTGTTCAGCTCCTGTGAGCTTTTGCAGTGGGGTTTCATATACCATCTATACTCATGTACAAGACAACTTAATGTATAGTGTGACTCTGAATTTTTTAATGAATTTTAACCCCCTCCAGAAAAACATTATCTGTATATAGTGCAATTGTTCACTGAAAAAAAATTACCCGTGTTTCATGCAAACACCTATTTTTTTTTGTGTAAGAAACTGATTATAAAAACTTGCACTATAACCGAGTATATATGGTAACATCAATGACTAAAGAAAAAAAAAAGCCTGATCAGACCTGAATCTCCAGAATCTTTATAATTTCTATATTTGGAAAGATGTTTGAGAATATGAAAAGAATTTTATTATGACTAAAAGGCCTGACAAACTATATTTACTAAAAATGTTTGAAAGAATTTACAGTCTTGTATTAACAACATTGTCTCTCTCTCTCTTTACATACCGTGTCTCCTCAGGACATAGGCAATCATGACTCTCCACAATTTCCTGTCTCTTGCAGCCCTAAATTAATTCTGTTTTCTTGTTATTTCTAAAACCTGTTAAACCATCCATTTTCTCAATCTTCTCAAGTATGTTATGTGTTGTCTGCTTGTCTCTCTTGCCTTCAATCTGTCCTGTGAATATCAGATTTTCCAAACCCTCCTCCCTCATTATGTACCCAAGGAATTTCAACTATCTCTTTCTGATGTTATGTATAAGTTTCCTTTTAGGTTCCATTTTCTTTAAAACCTACTCATTGCTCACATGTTCCCTCCATGGTATCAACAACATTACAAGCATATAAACGTTTGCATTCATACATATGAGTAAGGATGTATTTTTTACTTTTTTCCTTGGCTTTGGCCAATAACCACCATGTTTTTTTTCCTTGAGTAATGGCACAACAGTGTCCAACAGCTAGATTATATTTTGAATCCAATAAAACTAGCTACTAGTTTGTAAATTATTGCTCATATTTACCAATTCTTTCTGCTCCCCTCTAAATATTTATCTTCTTCTATTTGGATGATCACTTTTAGTCACCTTACAATGAGAAGCTGCCTCCTCCACTCTGCCACTATGTGGAGAAAACAGTCTTTATTTTGACAAAAATAAGTAAAATAAGTGTTAAAAAGGGAGGTGTAATTGATCAAAGATGTGGCTAGAAAAAAATGAACACAATGAGTAAAATTCAGCAGTTATCACTTTAAAATACATATATAT
>OZ038500.1:44825762-44955762 GCA_964036315.1 Acanthosepion esculentum
CTTTTTCAGTGTAATTTCTTCATTTCTTTCTCCTATGTATTCTTGTCTTTCTTTCATTTTTCTCCTTTTCTTTTTCAGTGTAATTTCTTCATTTCTTTCTCCTATGTATTCTTGTCTTTCTTTCATTTTTCTCCTTTTCTTTTTCAGTGTAATTTCTTCATTTCTTTCTCCTATGTATTCTTGTCTTTCTTTCATTTTTCTCCTTTTCTTTTTCAGTGTAATTTCTTCATTTC
Source organism: Acanthosepion esculentum (assembly GCA_964036315.1). Classification (NCBI taxonomy): domain Eukaryota; kingdom Metazoa; phylum Mollusca; class Cephalopoda; order Sepiida; family Sepiidae; genus Acanthosepion; species Acanthosepion esculentum. The sequence continues at coordinate 44,825,996 of OZ038500.1, forward strand.
TTTCTCCTATGTATTCTTGTCTTTCTTTCATTTTTCTCCTTTTTCTTTTTCAGTGTAATTTCTTCATTTCTTTCTCCTATGTATTCTTGTCTTTCTTTCATTTTTCTCCTTTTTCTTTTTCAGTGTAATTTCTTCATTTCTTTCTCCTATGTATTCTTGTCTTTCTTTCATTTTTCTCCTTTTTCTTTTTCAGTGTAATTTCTTCATTTCTTTCTCCTATGTATTCTTGTCTTTCTTTCATTTTTCTCCTTTTTCTTTTTCAGTGTAATTTCTTCATTTCTTTCTCCTATGTATTCTTGTCTTTCTTTCATTTTTCTCCTTTTTCTTTTTCAGTGTAATTTCTTCATTTCTTTCTCCTATGTATTCTTGTCTTTCTTTCATTTTTCTCCTTTTTCTTTTTCAGTGTAATTTCTTCATTACTTTCTCCTATGTATTCTTGTCTTTCTTTCATTTTTCTCCTTTTTCTTTTTCAGTGTAATTTCTTCATTTCTTTCTCCTATGTATTCTTGTCTTTCTTTCATTTTTCTCATTTTTCTTTTTCAGTGTAATTTCTTCATTTCTTTCTCCTATGTATTCTTGTCTTTCTTTCATTTTTCTCCTTTTCTTTTTCAGTGTAATTTCTTCATTTCTTTCTCCTATGTATTCTTGTCTTTCTTTCATTTTTCTCCTTTTTCTTTTTCAGTGTAATTTCTTCATTTCTTTCTCCTATGTATTCTTGTCTTTCTTTCATTTTTCTCCTTTTTCTTTTTCAGTGTAATTTCTTCATTTCTTTCTCCTATGTATTCTTGTCTTTCTTTCATTTTTCTCCTTTTCTTTTTCAGTGTAATTTCTTCATTTCTTTCTCCTATGTATTCTTGTCTTTCTTTCATTTTTCTCCTTTTTCTTTTTCAGTGTAATTTCTTCATTTCTTTCTCCTATGTATTCTTGTCTTTCTTTCATTTTTCTCCTTTTTCTTTTTCAGTGTAATTTCTTCATTTCTTTCTCCTATGTATTCTTGTCTTTCTTTCATTTTTCTCCTTTTCTTTTTCAGTGTAATTTCTTCATTTCTTTCTCCTATGTATTCTTGTCTTTCTTTCATTTTTCTCCTTTTCTTTTTCAGTGTAATTTCTTCATTTCTTTCTCCTATGTATTCTTGTCTTTCTTTCATTTTTCTCCTTTTTCTTTTTCAGTGTAATTTCTTCATTTCTTTCTCCTATGTATTCTTGTCTTTCTTTCATTTTTCTCCTTTTTCTTTTTCAGTGTAATTTCTTCATTTCTTTCTCCTATGTATTCTTGTCTTTCTTTCATTTTTCTCCTTTTTCTTTTTCAGTGTAATTTCTTCATTTCTTTCTCCTATGTATTCTTGTCTTTCTTTCATTTTTCTCCTTTTTCTTTTTCAGTGTAATTTCTTCATTTCTTTCTCCTATGTATTCTTGTCTTTCTTTCATTTTTCTTCTTTTCTTTTTCAGTGTAATTTCTTCATTTCTTTCTCCTATGTATTCTTGTCTTTCTTTCATTTTTCTCCTTTTTCTTTTTCAGTGTAATTTCTTCATTTCTTTCTCCTATGTATTCTTGTCTTTCTTTCATTTTTCTCCTTTTTCTTTTTCAGTGTAATTTCTTCATTTCTTTCTCCTATGTATTCTTGTCTTTCTTTCATTTTTCTCCTTTTTCTTTTTCAGTGTAATTTCTTCATTTCTTTCTCCTATGTATTCTTGTCTTTCTTTCATTTTTCTCCTTTTTCTTTTTCAGTGTAATTTCTTCATTTCTTTCTCCTATGTATTCTTGTCTTTCTTTCATTTTTCTCCTTTTTCTTTTTCAGTGTAATTTCTTCATTTCTTTCTCCTATGTATTCTTGTCTTTCTTTCATTTTTCTCCTTTTTCTTTTTCAGTGTAATTTCTTCATTTCTTTCTCCTATGTATTCTTGTCTTTCTTTCATTTTTCTCCTTTTTCTTTTTCAGTGTAATTTCTTCATTTCTTTCTCCTATGTATTCTTGTCTTTCTTTCATTTTTCTCCTTTTTCTTTTTCAGTGTAATTTCTTCATTTCTTTCTCCTATGTATTCTTGTCTTTCTTTCATTTTTCTCCTTTTCTTTTTCAGTGTAATTTCTTCATTTCTTTCTCCTATGTATTCTTGTCTTTCTTTCATTTTTCTCCTTTTCTTTTTCAGTGTAATTTCTTCATTTCTTTCTCCTATGTATTCTTGTCTTTCTTTCATTTTTCTCCTTTTTCTTTTTCAGTGTAATTTCTTCATTTCTTTCTCCTATGTATTCTTGTCTTTCTTTCATTTTTCTCCTTTTTCTTTTTCAGTGTAATTTCTTCATTTCTTTCTCCTATGTATTCTTGTCTTTCTTTCATTTTTCTCCTTTTCTTTTTCAGTGTAATTTCTTCATTTCTTTCTCCTATGTATTCTTGTCTTTCTTTCATTTTTCTCCTTTTCTTTTTCAGTGTAATTTCTTCATTTCTTTCTCCTATGTATTCTTGTCTTTCTTTCATTTTTCTCCTTTTTCTTTTTCAGTGTAATTTCTTCATTTCTTTTTCCTATGTATTCTTGTCTTTCTTTCATTTTTCTCATTTTCTTTTTCAGTGTAATTTTTTCTCTTCTTTCTTTTTCAAATCTTTCTTTGTCGTTTCTCTTGTTCACATTTCTCACTCACAACTTTCATTTTGCATTTTTTTCATTGGTTCATTTTCATTCTTTTTCTTTTTAAAAATTTCTATTCCATCTTTGAGTTGCATCTTTAGTTTTTTTTCTCAGGTTTTCTTAAAATTAATATTTCCTTCATCTTTTATTTCTCCTAATGTTTTTCTTAATATTTATTTCCTTTATACCTTTATTTTCTTCCTAATCAAACTTTCTTTTCTTTTCGCTTCCTTCAACCATCTTTTTACTTATTCTTAACAAGCTCTGTCTTCTCTTAGCACAGTTATCAAATTCTCTCTCTCCTCAAATGCCATCCAATTGATTTCTATAAAAAAGAATATTTTTCTACGGGAAAGTTGTGCAGTTCTTTTTGTTCTTCTTCTTATTATTATTCTTTCTTCTTTTTCTTTCTTTCTTCTTCTTCTTTCTTCTTTTTTATTTTGTAAACATTTATTTCATGACCCTCTTTATTGCTGATATCTTTTTTCTTTTCTGTTGTTATTATTGGCAAAAGCAGAAAGAAAAGAAGATCTTGTGCTCCTTTTCCTCAAACTTCTCTCTTCCTATCATAAATTATTTTCCCCATTATCTTCTGGTTCTTTTCTGTCTTTTTTTTGTATTATCCTTATTATTATTTTTAGCTTTTTGTCCCCTTTTAGACTTCTTTTCCTTACCATATTTTGCGGCTTCTCTTACCACCTATTTAAATTATTATTATTATTATTATTATTATTATTGCTTAATTTTTCTTCTTTTTTTGTTTCTTCTCTGTCATTAGTGTTGTCATTATCATTTCTTATTTATTGTCATCAGTATTCTTTGTTTCTTTTTCTTTTCTTTACTTATTATTATCATTATCATCATTATTATTATTATCATTATTATTGACTTGTTGAGCTTTCACACCATTATTATTACTGTTGTTATTATTGTTGTCATTTCCCTTTTCATTTCTTTACATTTTTAATTTTATTCACTTCATCATTTATTCTTATGCATTTGGTGAGTTTTATCACTGTTACTATTCTTGTCATTTTTGCATCATCATCATCATCATCATCATCATCATCATCATCATCATCATCTCTTCCCATTTTGCAGTCAGTAATAATAATAATAATGATAATAATAATAATAATAACAATCAATATTCAACTTTTCTTTTCTTTTTATTGTTGTTGTGGATCTTGACTTATTTTGTTTTTATTATTATTTTCTTTCTTTTCCTACTGTCGTTTCTAGCCTTGATGAAACACATTGTAGTAGACCTATCAATGCTGCTTGCGTCTTTGAGAACAAAATGGAATTGTCAAGGAAATCAAAAAGCAAGAAAGAAAAGAAATGAAAGAAAAAAAGCAGTTGAAACTGAAGGAGGGGATGGGAACAATATTCTACCAATTAGAGGAGGGTCAGTGAAAATCTTTCTGAAATTCCTCGACATATAACAACAAATTATGACTTCTTAATACTAAGCGTCGACAATCAAGAAATGGCATTGATTTGTGTTTTGCTTTTTTCTTTCACCAAATTTTTTGATTTCTTGTTTCTTATTCTTAGGGAATGTGATTGTAAAAAGAACAAAGATAAATGAAGGGGTGGGGCTGTGTATGGAATGTGGAAGAAGAAGAAAGAGGGGGAGGAGGATCAGATGTAGAAAAAGGTGGAATAGGATGACAAGGAGAATAAAAGGAAGAGGAGAATGAGGAGGATTAGAAGAAGAAGAGGAGGAGGAGGAGGAGGGGGAGGAGGAGGATTTTGTCGGATAGTGTGGAAGCGAAGGACTAGGTGAAGAAATGTTGGTGGAGAAGCGGGGGGAAGAAGAAGAGAAAAAAGAAGAGGAAGAAGAAAACGATGATGATGATGATGACGATGATGATGACGATGATGATGATGACGATGATGATGATGACGATGACGATGACGACGATGATGATGACGATGATGATGATGATGATGATGACGATGATGATGATGATGATGACGATGACGACGATGATGATGACGATGATGATGATGATGATGATGATGACGATGACGACGATGACGACGATGACGATGATGATGACGATGACGATGATGATGATGATGATGATGATGATATACACTAAAATCGAAAAGGAAATGCACAACAAGTCATTAGTAAAGATGAAGGATGAGGCTTCCAACGAATGAAAGAAGAAAAGAGAAAGAGGAAGAAATTTGCTGAAAATAAGTAAAAAGAACGGGAATTAATATTTACAAAAAAAGAAAACAGAAAGAAAAAATAAGTGGAAGAAAAGGAATGTAAGCTTTCTGAGAATCTAAGTGGGACAGGGACCTTTTTCAAGATCTCTTAGATTGTTGGGTACCATATTAAGTGATTATTCTTCATGGCATCTCACACAGCAGTTATTTGGCAGCAACCATCTCCTCTCTAATTAACATGACAAGTCGTATGGTGTTTACATGGCACTACCAGCAAGGAACAGTTCCTGGCTTGATGTACTGAATGTCCCTGTTAGATTGTCTTCCATTGCTAAATTGTTCCAATTGGAGATGGAGAAAATTATGCATTATTCAAACACATCAGCGTGAGGTGAATGTAAACTGTCCTGATAGGAGTTTGAACCCACTTTGCTGATTTCATTCTCTACCTTGCTAAACATTGTGCCAGCTGCATCTTTTTGCAGTAGATGAAACTTCATAAATATATCAATGTCGATGGTAGGGTTGTGACAAGGAATGAAGAAAAAAGAAAGGGTGAAAAGTAGTTTAGTGAATAAGTCAGAAAGAAAAGAGAGAGAAGGAAGAAGTCCACCTTTGGAAGAATAGAAAAAGTAGGAAGAAAGAAAAAGAAGAAAAAAGAAGAAAAATGATAAGGGAAAACAAGAAAATAGAAAAAAAAATTCAAGGAAGTTAAAAAGGAGAAGTTGAAAAGATAGAAGAAAATGGAGAAAAATGAAAAAGGAGGCACAGAAGAAAAGAAGAAGAATGGGGTGGAGAATGAAGTGAAGAAGAAGAAATAGAAAAAGATGAGGAAGATGCAGAGGATATGGAAATAGAAAAGTATAATAATCATAGGGTAAGGAAGAAAATACAAATGAAGAAGAAGGAGAAAGAGGACAATGAGGCAGGCAATAGAAAAAGAAGAAGAAGAAGAAGAAGAAGAAGAAGAAGAAGAAGAAGAAGAAGAAGAAGAAGAAGAAGAAGAAGGAGGAGGAGGACAATGAGGCAGGCAATAGAAGAAGAAGGAGGAAAAGAAGAAAAGGAAGGAGGAGGAGGAGGACAATGAGGCAGGCAATAGAAGAAGAAGAAGAAGAAGAAGGAGGAGGAGGAGGAGCAACAGAGAAAGAAGAATAAGAAGGAGGAGGAGGAGGAATAGGAAATGTTATATGATGATGTCCTTGATTTTAGTCAGATTACACTCAAAATGGCTTTGAATTTTAATTCTGCCATTTTTAATAATTATTGTTTTGTGCTACCACTTTAGACTTTAATTCTAAAACCTCAAATATTTGTATTTAGAAGAAAAATTGGTAAAATAGTCAACAAAAGATGTCCAATGTAAAATTTATTATCATGCAGAGCTCCACATATATAAGAGGTAATATGTATCTATATGTGTGTGTGACACTACATCACCAGATGTTTGTAAGCATAGGAAGGGAAGATAATAGTTAACCCAAAACCATACCTATAAGTATGGCCATGGGTTAACCCTAAACTTGAGCAGGTCAAGATTGTAGTGATCAGGGAGACATCCTCTTGGGAGTCTGTTCCACAAAGCAGTGGTTCACGGGAAGAAGCTGTTCAAGTGGAACTTCCTTCTCACCAATGGAATATGGAGGGAATGTGGGTGGTTTACTACAATGTAAGTGGCATGGCAGTTCTTGGTTGATCCAAAGAACGTAGTTCATCCGAGCACTTTCTGTGAAAGTAGCAATAATGCAATGAGAGACTTGTCACATCCTGCCTATGAGAGAGAGGTTGGAGGGTGAAAAATAATTTGTCACCCACAATGGCTCAGAGACGCTTTTGGACTCTATCAATGCTGGAAAGTGCAGTTTGGGGGCAGCTCCTGCCCAAAGATGACAGCCGTATTCTGTTCTTGGTCTGATCTGGCTTATGTAATGGATAAGCACATGGAGTCAGATACTTACTCATGTGGTACAGGGAGCTGACCATTTTACCTGTATCTTTAGTGATATCTCGTATGTATTAGTTCCACTTGAAGTCAGGTGTGAGTTTAAGGCCCAATAGTCTTTCAAGGCATGGTGCCTCTGTGAGGAGACATGTCTGGTGGTACTATTTTATTGTGAAAACATTGACTTGCATCACAAAATCTGACATAATGTATAATCTTGAATAAATAGGCATTTTTAAGGGTAACTGAAAAAGTTGCAATAACAACAATAACAAAACAAAGCAAGAAATAAACAATTTAATACAAGGCAATGCAACTATAAGGCAAAGTAAAAAGTTCACAAATGGTAATAGGGTTAACATGCAAAAAGATACAGTCAAGTGGTTATTACCTTCTGATTTCAAGGTAAAAATAAAAATATATGTGGGTAAGAGCAAGAATTATCCATTTTTATTGACTAAAAAGAAATCCCAGCATGCATCTCTAGGATTTGTATATTATGTTTTTTTTTTGTGTGTGCGGAGGGTTTTAACATTCATTTGCATCAGATTGGAACCAAAATATACAGATGGCCAGATGAATCTTCTGTATCTAATGGATTCTATGATATGTTTATACAAGAAATATTGGTTTAAAAGAACTCTTAGATTATGATTAGAACTGTAGATAAATCAAATTTTAAAGTAAGACATGCTTTAATATAAATATTGTGTAAAAATTGGTTGGATGCACACAGAGGAAAAGAAAGTGGGGGAAAGAAAGTGGGGGAAAGAAAGTGGGGGAAAGAAAGTGGGGGAAAGAAAGTGGGGGAAAGAAAGTGGGGGTCCAGTAGGTTCACTAGACAAAACAAATGCACACTTCTCTTTACATCTCAATCTCTAATATGCCACTCCCCATCAGAAGCAAAAATGAACTACCATTAAATGGGCGTACCATGCTTTTATCTACCTGACCCAGCCAGTGCTCAGCCAATGAGTGGCTAGAACCAGCTAATAAAAATGGCTACAAGTGACATCACCATTTCAATCAGCACAAAGTGCTGCCTGATTCACCATTTGTCCGAAGCTCACTCATTCATGCCGGAAGCTACAATATTAATATTTCAGAGTGTTTGGGTGTCAATCTGAAGAAAGTACAGAGGATTTGGAAAGAGTTGGATGAGTCTAATGGTGATTACAAAGGTGCAGCAGCTTGGAAAACTCACTCTGATTGTTCTGATAAGAAAAGAACTCCTGAATTTGTTGGTGAGGGCTTCAGATTCAACACAGAGGCCTACATCAACTGACTTGAGGAGATAGTGTTAACCTGGATCAAGAGGGTGGCTGCTGGAAGACCCTATATCTGGCAACATGGACTCTGAACCATGCTACACAAGCAGGACAATTTCTACGACCACATCACCCCTTACGCCTAACTCCTCAGACTGCAACTCCCTTGATTATTATGTGTGGGGTGCAGTTGGATGGGAGACCAAAGGTGAACTGAAGGTAAGGATTTTGCTAGCATTTGCCAAACAAGGAGACTGCCCAGAAGAGTTGGAGGAGATTCCAAAGTTATCTGGAGGCCGTGATTAAGGCCAATGGTGATTTTATTGAATAAATTTACTCTTTAGTATTTGAAGATATTTTTTTGTAATTTTGGTAAATATATCTGTTAAAATGAGATGTCAGTGTTATTCTCATTTTTGCCTTTAAGACAATAACTTCCACCCTCCCCTGACTCCTGTCTTATGCCTTTCATCTGACTGAAACATTGAAATGGATAAATTCTGTATTAGCTTTTCGACACATTGATTTTTTAGCTTTCACAGTTAAATGCTACTTTCTGCCCCACCCTCTCCATATCTCTATAGACATAAACTCAATCCACACTGATAAGACAGACGACCGATATCTTCGCCTGCCAAAATAGGCTATTCCCCACATGAAGTAATTTTGAGTTTTATTGTTTATTAATTATATATATATATAGATTGATAGTTAGATAGCTGGACAAATAGATAAATTGGACTATGAATAGAATTTTATATAGATTGATACACAGGGAAATATTTGTTGGTCATTTTGTCATTAAGATGTTTTGGGGTAAAATATCTTAATGTCAAACATTTTGAGATTTTGATATCATATACCATATTTGCTGAGGCTATTGGATGCAAATATTTTACAAAAAAATTCACCAAAAGAATTCCCTGCATCCAATTATGTATGAAAGGGACATGAAGACCATGAAAAAAGTTGGGTTCACCAGGAATCAGTGTATGTATAGAGCTTATCTCTGAAACTAGAAGGAAAATGGTAAGTAATTTATGGAATTTGCTGCTTATTTTGTAGAAATACCAGATTTTACAGAAATATTTGCTTTGACTGGTACATTACTATTTGTTTTGTGTCTGTTTTTGTTGATATACAGGTAGTGAGGTTTGGTTTTCTGCATGTATGATATGGGACTTCATTTACCAACAAGTACCATATTTCGGGGGGGGGGGGGCATCACCATATGTACCAGTGTTCACTGATATAAGTAAATTTCTTTGTAGCTATTATGAATTTACTGTATGTGCAGATGTTGCTCCCTGGAAAACAACTAAAACAATTTTCAATAAATGCATGGTGTATTAAAATTCTTCTTTTCAAAAAAATGCCCTAGTAATTAAACCATACCTTACTTTTATAAAAAGTGTACTAGTAGTATAATTTGTGCTAATACTGTGTTTCTTCATGGTTAGTGAGAATGTCACATAAAAGTAAGGTTATAATTTTTGGTTGTGATGTGTACATTTTTTTTAATAAATATTCCATGCCAAAATTTGGTTGCATCCAATGCATGGGTGCATCCAATAGGCCAGCAAATATGGTAATTGGAAAATTACTAAAATATGCCATTATTTTATATGGTGTTGGGATCTTGACTGCCCAGGTTTCAGTTGCTATCTGAGTGTTGGGATTCCAAGCATTTAACAACAATAACAACACATCTTTTAAATGAAACATATAAAAAGGTTATTTTCTGGAGGAAAAGTAGAAGCAAAATGTCAGTTAAAATAACATTTATATATTCTTTTCAGAAATATACAATAACAATAAAATGTTCAATGTTTGTTTTATAAAGTAATTAAATGATCCTATTATGGTGTAAATGTGTAGAAGGACTTACTTTATGATGGTCTGACTAATGTTTTTTGAGTTCGTAGACAAAGGCTTAGTTGCTGGTTAATCCCTTCTCTTGTGTACATGGACAAGGCCTAAGTCAGTGGCTGCTGGCTGTCTCTCCTCCAGTGTGTGCATTTATGTTGGTGCATCTGTGTGCACACATGTGTAGATCACACTGGTCTCCATAATTGTTTTGGGCCTTCTAATTTTTAACGGGATTCAAAATATAATTTCACATAGAAGTGTGAACTTTTTTAATACAAGGTTTTCATTAGTTAGAAAATAATTTCCCACTGGGTCATGAAAATCTTTTTCTTGAACTTGCAGGAGTGGTGAAGGGGTTTATTGTTATTTTGTAAATGGTCCAAAAATAACATGTGTTAGGTCTACAACTATGTCTGCAAATATTTTGGTGGTATTTGCCCATGTAATGATTGTTTATCAAACCTTCTGATGGGATTTTATTTGTTCAAAAATATATATAGGATTAAATTCCTATAATGGCACCATTAAACTGGTAGAGAAATAATAGTGAAATAAATAATAGCAAATAAATTGATTCAATTATTTACATTATTTACATTATTCGGACTGTTATCTTCATCTTCATTGCCATATTCACAACATTTTGTATACTCAGGCCTTCTTCAGGTGATTGGAATTTTGAACTGAAACCTTTTTATTTCATCCACCGGAGTAGATTGTTCTAGTTCCACGTGCCATGCCTGTTTCGGATGTCTCAGTTATTTCCTTTTTAACTCAACTCTCCAAGTTTTTGGTTCACTACTGCTGGAGCCTGGTATTGAACTTTAAATTCTCTGGGTCTAGTCACTGCATCTAACCAACACATTTATCCACTGGACCATGTGTCACCTGAAGAAGGCTGGAGTGTACAATGGCTGAAACATTGTGAATATGGCAATGAAGATGAGGATAACAATCTAAATAATGTAAATAATGTAAGTAATCATAACCCATCCCAGAGATACAGACAGGAGCTGATTCAAGGATTTTCAATAGACTTTTTAATCAAGGTCTTAAATGGTGATTTTCAAGGTTCATTTCCTCTTTGATATTTGATGACACCAAATCTTCCTAAACCTTCATTTTCTTCAGTTCTTGCTTCATGCCATGTTATGTTAAACTTAGTAAATGTCTTTTAATGGATGCTTGTATTGCACCAATCTCTAAAAGACTGGCAATAATGTGATTGCCAATGCTACTTGAAAACCAATCTCCTGAATTTGAATACGTTCTCTGGGTGGCAGGAGCAAAGTTGTTTCTGTTTAGTGATATCTAATTGGCCAATCTCTGGTGAAATCGAGAAGGTTGTGTCTTGAAAGATTTCTACTCACTCAGGGAATCTTCCTCATTTTTTCACAATTGTAAATTTAAGAAAATGAAGAAAAATTCCTATATTGGAAACAATGGTGCACATGTTCCACAGCTGTGCATTCCAGTCTTCATACACACATGTGGCACAGTCGTGCCTGAAATGGGAGGGATCCAGAGACTTTGCTTAGCAAGAGAAAAACAAACTTTGAAAGATTGTAACATACCTTACACCCACAGCTGAATAAGAATATATACAAGAAAACTATTTGAAAGGAAATGTTTTCTCACAGAATCAACTTAAATTGTGTGGGTGAGGAGTTGAACACTGCCTGGCAGTAAAGTACTATATCTGATGGCAAATAAGATCCATGGGGTATATAAGACACCTCTTTTATTTCAATAGATAATATTAAGGAAAAATTGTTGGATGTTATACTGACATTGTTTGTTTTATCATATTTGCAATATAAGGATCATCAAAATATTGCAGAAAAGTCACTGGTCTACATCCTTGCATAGAAAAAATTTTTTCTCTCCCAATGTGGCATTCAAATGAGCCAATTGCAGTGAAGTATAAAATGATTTTTTAAAGTTAAAAAATTCATATTAATGCTTAAATGATGTTAAAAGGCTGCACAAATCTGAAAAAGAAAAATGCATTTTTAAAAAGTATGTTTGATGCTTAGTTTTGCTTTAGTTACATGCAAAAACTATAGAAATGTTTTAACTTTTTTAGATTATAAAAATAAAGAAAAAAAAGGGGTAAATTAAACACATATTACATTCCTAGAATTAATATTTGTCAACAATATGATACTCCTTGAAACATTCCCTGCACTATGGCATTGTACATTCTTTGTATCAACTTGTTACCATTTTTCACTGTTGCACTCTTTGAGAAGAATGCATGTAAACAGATCAGTGTCTTTGGTTTGCACTTCCAGCTTTCTTTGCAGTGAAATGACAATCTCATAAATCCTAGAATTGGCAATTAGTCATTAAACCTGAATTATGAATGAATGATGCCTGTGTCTTTGGAAAAAGTTTAAATCATCAGTTGAAGATAACTGCTTCCTCTCCAATGAAACAACAATTGACGATGCCTGCTATTTAAGAGTTTAAGTTTTCTCTTTGAATTAATACAAGGAGAAGAGAACTTTTTGTAAGTGGATTCCATTAAAACATTATTATTATTATTATTTCCTTGGGTTTCTGTTGTATACACATTTCCTTCTGGGCCCTGAGAGACTTAAGGTCAGAAATATGTTCATGATATTTTCCACTGATCATTTTTTATAAAAATATCCCCCAAAATTAAAGATTTCACACATTTTATATAGATAAAGCACTTCATAATGTGTAAGTTGTACTTTTGAGTACAATTTTTGTATTTCTTTAAGGCAAGGGCAATCAGGAATCCCTTTAATGAGTCTATCGGTGCCTTTTCGAATCAAGGACTCCAACTACAACTAGTATTATTGATGTCCTCATGTGCCAAACTTTTTAGATTTCCACTTTAAGATCCTTGTATTTTGATAGTTTATTGAAGGTCTTCAAAGATACATTACAATCTGCAGGAGCTGCCATGTTAATAAGAAAGTATATTCTGTTTTTGTGGTCTTTGATCACAATGTCTGGGTGTTTAGCATTGATTGTTCTGTCTGTATGTATTGTAAAGTCCCATAAAATTGTTACAGATGCTATGTCTGTAACCAGATCTGGGTGAGGTTCATACCAGTTTCTTGCAGTTTCCTTCCAATAAAAGTTGCATATTTTCCAGTGCAGTTATTGGCCCACTCTACCATGTCAAGTTCTATATTCAGCTGATACAAGATGACCAATTGTTTCTGGATATTTATTACAGAATCTACATTCGGGATTCACATAATTTTTCAGTATGCATGCTTGGTAATTTCTAGTTAGCAAACATGCAAGAATAAAATCTTTGGTTTCAGCTTTTAACCCTGCACCATGTAACCACTGATGGTTTTTTTTTTTTTTTTATTATTATTATTATTATTATAGGAATCATCATCATCATCATCATCATCATCATCATCATCATCATCATCATCATCATCATCATCATCATCATCATCATCATAATCATCATCATCATCATCATCAGCAGCAGCAGCAGCATCATCATCATCATCATCATCATCATCATCATCATCATCATCATCAGCAGCAGCAGCAGCAGCAGCAGCATCATCATCATCATCATCATCATCATCATCATCATCATCATCATCATTATTATCATAATCATCATCATCATTATTATTATTATTATTATTATTATTATTAATTTTGTCTTGTGTTTACTTTTGTGATCATTTTTTCTATTGCCAGGTTGGTCAGGATACCAATTTCCACTGGTGAAAAGCTAGCACATGTCAGAAATAAATAAGTGGCTTTTGTGACAAATTCAAATGCCTTTTCCCTTGATCTAATAAGGGTTGATAATGCTTCGGCTAAGAAAGATTTAAAATATAGATATTACTGTAGATTCCATTAAAGGTGAGATGTTCAATTTTTACCTGCAGTGCCGGATTAACCTTGTAGCAAAAGTAGTAAATGCTATGGGCCCAGAATTCAAGGCTTCCGCATTAAATCTTAAATTTGTGGGAGTGGTCAAGGGAGTTATTGTTATTTTCTAAATGGTCCAAAAATAACCCATAGTAGGTCTACGACTATGCTTTTTTTTTTTATAGACAGGGCCACTAGCACGCAAGGGGGGTGACAGAGGATTGAGAACAAGATAAAGAGGCGTGTCTGAGGAAAGGATACAGAGAAGGACGAGGAACACGGTCAGGGTGTCAGATGTTGATTGACAGTACACTTGAATATTTGAAGATTATAGTCATCAGGGAAGCAAGTAAGGGGAAGGGAGTTCCACAGATGGGAAGTGTGGGAGAAGAAGCTGTTTGAGAAGAAGAGATGGTTAAATTTAACCGTTTTGACATTGAAAGGGTGGGACCGAGATGCCAGCCTGGTAGCTCGTTTAAATTCATGTAGTCCAGGAAACAGTGAAAGTAGCTCGTCGGAACAGTTGCCATGAAAATATTTGTAGAAGAGACAGAGGGAGGCCACAGCACATCTGTGAGATAACGATTGTAGACTAGATGCCAGATCAGGACCTATCATCTTGCATATTTGTCTCTGGATTTTGCCAAGGACCTTGAGATTTACAGCAGGAGCACCAAACCATAAATGACAGCAATATTCCATGCAAGGACGGATGGTTGATTTATAGATTTGAAGGATGAACTCAGACAAGAAAAACTTTCTGGCATGACAAAGAGAGCCAACTTTCCTTGCAGTAGATGAAGCTATTGATTCAATCTATGTATTCCAAATCATTTTACCCACAAGCAAGGCAATGAAGAAGCAATTACTGAGTGTGAAAAGAATATGAGAAAAAGAAAAACATTATTAAGGAGCAAGGACAATAAAAGAATAGAAATTAAGATGACATGAGATAATGATTGACATTGCATTTAAATTTTTGAAGATCAAAGTTGTCTGAGAAGCAAGAAGTCAGAATAGACTTCCACAAGTGAGAAGTGTGATAGCAGAAACTAATACATCGAGCCATTTCAACTGTAAAATGGTGATACTGCCAATCTAGTACAGTGCTTAAATTTATAAAGTTGAGGTACCAAAGAGGAAAGCTCATCAGAACAATTACCATGAAAATATTTATAGAAAAGACGTAAAGAAGCTGTTACAGTGGTGGGAATGTAACTGAAGCCAAGATTTCAGGTCAGGACCAATCACATTGCAGAATCTTCTTTGTATTTTCTTAAGAATCTCTAAATACACAGCAGAAGTATCAGATCAGATGTGGCAGCAATATTCAAAGTAAGAATGAATGGTAGATTTAGAAATATGTAAGAGAAGTTCTGGCAAGAAAATTGGTCTAGCACAACACAGTGAACCAACTTTTTTAGCAGAAGACCTAGCAATTGATTCAATATAATTTTTCCACTTCATGTTAGTGGGAAACATTAGTCCGAGAAGGTGCAGTGAGTTACTTTCCTGGGAGTTAGCATCAGCCATGTTGATGGAAGGTAAAAAAAAGGTTCTCTCAGTTTTGCTTGGGAGGCATTAAAATTAGCAAGCCATTTCTTGCTCCAGTTAACAACAGATTGTAACCCATTTTTAGATCAGCTGCCAATTTGATCTTGCTGAAATGATCAGACTTACTATTAAGGCAGATTTAATTCGCAGTTGTCCTTCCTGTAGACTGGTTGTTAATCAAGACTGAAGAGTCTAAGTTTGTCCTACAATTTAACCCATAGCTGGTGGGTGAAGCCATGTATTCAAACTTTTTACAAGAGTATTTGCATGAAAATGAATCCAAAAGAATTGCATCCTGGGTAAGATGATAAACTACATACGCGTCCTGGGTAAGATGATAAACTACGTGCAACACCAAGGCTTCTGATAAGGAGGTTTTGAGGAGCGTGGACCCACCTCTTAATTGCTGGTGTTCTCAGGTCCACCCTGACCGAGAGTGGTAGCACCTGTTAGGGTCCCAGTTATGGCCAAATAGTTAAATCCCAAACTGGGGTCAAAACACTATGAAAGTGTAAAAATAGGTTCGAATACCAGAAATACTTTGTAAAAACATTATTACCAGCAGTACATTTTTGAAGAAAAATATTACTAGCAATAAAAATTTTGTCAGCATTAAATAACCCATTGAGGTTGATATGCAAAAGATTTGAATGGAATTGAAACTTAACTTGCTGATTTCTCATTCTAAGCAACTTACAATTACACCAACTGCGCATGCGAATGACAAAATAGAATTACTCTATGTCTTATTTGAGCTTTTATAATGATTTAATCCAGTCGTGTATCACTACCTCTGCCATATTTTAACCTTTTTCATTCCTACACTCTCCACAGTTTGTGTCGCCATGAGAGCAAACTCAGTTTTAAGACAATGAAGTAATTAAGGAGTTCATATTTCAATGCATTTTATATGCATTTTATTGATAACTTTTGGCATTTGAATATTTGAAATTGTTTTCATCTTTGTGTAAATATCAGAAATTTGTATAAATTAGTTTCTTTCTGCTGAAACTGTTGACCTTGTTGTTGACATCACACAGTGGCAAAACCATCCATAATTGAAATGCTAAAAAAAACTATTAAAAGATAATATAAATTTAAAAATGTAAATTATTTAATTAAATTAAAAATGTGATAAAAAGGAAGCAAAAGAAAATACAGTAAAACAATTAAAAAAAATACTTATCACAAAGTTAATAATGATTATAGTCACAAAAGCTTTCAATAAAAAAAAAAAACAATTTGAGCAAATAGTATTTTTTTTTAGCTACTTTATTATACCCACTGACAAAATCAATTTTCTGCATTTATTTTAACCCCAACACTTTTTCTTTATTTTTTACAAGCTGCAACAGTAGTTTCCACTAGCAACTTGTGGAAATTTCATTGTTTTTCTATTTGAATTTTCTGACAAATCCTAAGTTAATAGTTATTGGAATAGAATTGCGAGTTGCAAACTATAAACACACTTGGAAATTTCCTTAGAGTATCGAGTATTTGAACTTAACAATTTTAACAGAATGTTGCAACAGCAATCATTATATAAAGAAGTAAGAGGGTATAAATGAAAAGCTTCAAAACTGACAAGGTTTTCCATTTCACTGAAGCAGACATTAAATGCAGGAGAGCATTATCACCTTCTCTGTTTTCCCTTTCTTTGTTTATTTCTTCATTTTCTTCTTCTCTGTGGAAAACTACTATTACTACTACTACTACTACTACTATGAATTTTTCTCACTAAAACCAAACAGCTTCTGTGATATATTTTTTCATCTATCTTTCCTCACAATCAAAACCAAATTGTAAAATTAATTTAAAGTAACTCAGCACATAATGGAATAAAATGTTTTATTCAGTTTCTTCGTTCTCGACATGCATCTCATAATAAAAAGACCCCTCATCCCCTTTTAGGCTGAAGAAGAACAACTTGTGAAGATTAACACAAATGGTCCATTATTTATCTGAGACAATGGCAAGCCATAATTTTATGATCTAACTTACTCTCTAATGAAGGAACAAGCAGAAGTATAATATGATGATAGGTACATAAGGTATACATATCTGTGATTGTATTGTTTTTTTTTTTCCTGAATGGTCTACTATCAAACAAAAAGAAAGGACTATTTGATCTTAAAATAGTCTCTCTAAGTAAATAAGTAAACACAGCTGTCATTATATATTCAATTAAAAGCAAATTTCCGCTAACTTTTTCTAGAGTTAGTCATTAATGAATTCTCAATATTGGCCCATAAATTAATTCGCCATGATATTCGGCAGTTTATCCGACAATGGGTAATATCTTTTCCCCAAGAGTTTTGGCATAGAGATATGACCCCACCCACCTGGACCACAGAAAAAAGATTAATAAATAAAATTATAAAAGGAAAGAAAAATAATTGAACAAAAGCACGCATGAAAAAAATAGTGGAGGCTGGAAATGAAAATAAATTCGACAATAAAGAATCTGTCTTTACACCTTCATAAATCTTTGTGTTCCATCTTCTTCATCTTTTGGCCATAATGTTGTTTTGTTCGTTTGTTTTTTATTTATGGGTCTTAATATTGGGGAGATAATCTTACTCTGCAAATCGCATTTTCCATTGTCAGGAAGTAGGAGAAAGCCTACCTTCTAATCTCAGCTTTTTTTTTTACATTCCTTTTTACAATGATATAAGTACTCGTTTCAGGCCTCAGTCTTTAGCATTTTTAATTCTATTTGCCCAAGCATCCACTCTCCATTCCCTTTCTTCATTTTCTTAAGACAAAGCATTAAGAGCAAAAGAAAAGATGTTTAAAATCTTTTAAAAAAGATCCAGAAATTTTTGTAATTCTTTGAGTTTTTTTCAAATGTTTATTTTGTATATAAAAATGTTTTCATTTTTGCTGCAGGTGAGAAGGGTGGTTGGGTGGGTGAAAGAAAGAAAAAGATAAATTTATTTATGAGACTTCATATTTCAAAACCATTTTTGAGAACCTCCAAAAGTTTGACTCAGAGTGAATTAATAAAAATCCATGTTTAATAAAGAAAAAGATTGTTAATTATGATGTTATTTTTTACATGGACTCATATTCTGCGTATATATTTTTATAAGTTTCTCTTTGTAAAAAGAAAATGGTAAATTTATTTACATGACTTCATATTTTCAAAAACATTTTTCTAAACCGCCCAAAATTCTGTTCAGACATGAATTAATAAAAATCCATGTTTAAGAAGTAAAAGGATTGTTAGTGTTGGTTTTTAGGCTATCGTTTTTACATGGCCTCATAATTTGTGTATAAATATTTCTAATTTTGCATCAGTTTGGAAAATTATTTTCAGTCCTAAAAAAAAGGCATTTATTTATTAAAAATAAGTTAACATTTCCCCAGGTCATTAATGATATTTTTTAAGTACAATTTTTAAATATTTATTTTGAATTATTTATACTGATTATTACATTGGATAATAGTTTTAAATTATATATATCAACAAAAATAAATACATATTTAAAAAAAAAAGGAAAACAAAATTAATTTCTTACTTGTTTATTCTTTTATTTAAAAACTGCATTTAGCCATTCCTATCAAATTTTGGAAAAGGTCTGTGAGAGGTAAAGATTTTTTTCTGTAAAGGAGAAAAACAATAAAAAATGGGGAAAACTCCTCTTCACAGGTGAATGATTTCTTAAAGAAAACCTGGAAGCAGTTTGGGTGGTTTGTGTTTATTTTTATCCTATATTATTTATATAAATGTATGTGTACATATGTAAATATATATTTACATGTGTGCGTCTGTGTTTATATATATATATACATGCATATATATGTGTGTGTGTGTATTTATATTATATAACATGTGCATGTGTACATGCTATAGACATATTTAATGATATTATAGACAATATAAAAAATAAATAATAGACAAGATAATATTTAATATTATGTATAAACTTAAGTTATTAAAGGATTTTATAGACAATATATAAGTTATAAATAAATATATATGTAAAAATTTCAGATAGAGTATATCTGTGAAAGAACAATATGAATAAAGACAAAAGGAAAACTTATCTTAGCTGACACCTTTCGTCCAATGAGGGACTTTATCAACACAAATGCTAGGGTTTTATTTTGTAACATTTATTTATATACAAGAGCAAAAATTTTATAGGTTTTTCAAAATTTTAAAGTTTAGGAAAGCTCATAAATATTCATCAGGTTTACTGAAAAGTCATTCCTTAACTTAAAAATTTGGAAAAAAACAATATTAATTTTGGTTTTGTATATAAATAATTGTTACAAAATAAGATCCTTGCCCTGATAAAGTCTCTCAGATGATGAAATGATGTCTTCTTTTTGTCTTTGAAAACTGGCCATTTTAATACCTGTATTTATAACCTGCTGTTAAGATAGTGATGCAGTCCATTTACTTTTTCTTATCTTTTTGTCCAACCTGTTACCTATTTCCCCCCAAGTAAGGCAATAAAGCCACTGAGATGTGGTGGTGGTGGTGGGGTTACTGAGTGATAAATAATATAAGTAAAAAGCAAAACATTATTAAGGAGCAAGGACAATAAAAGAACAGGAACAGAAGATTATGATTGACATTGCACTTAAATTTTTGAAGTTCAAAGTTGATTGTTAAGCAAGATGCCAGAATAGACTTCCACAAGCGAGAAGTGTGAGAAAAGAAACTGTTAGTTCCTATTTTTATTTAGTACTGTTCAGTTATTACTCATCCACTTAGAGCACCTCTTTGGCCTAAGTCTTCTTCCTCTGTCAACAAGCACAATTTGTAGGCAAAGGACAGTATTTAAATAGAAGACAATGAACATGCTGTATTTATAAACAATACGGAGAAATAGGTTGTTCAGAAAATAATATCTAATTATAGAATAAACATTTAAATCAGTCAAAATAGGAACCCTGGACATCTATGCCTTTATGATAAAACTCTAAAGGTTTGGATATCAAGACATCTTTGAATGCAGTTTCTGCATCTTCTTTGCAGCAAAAAGGTTTTGGCTTAGAAAATTGTCAAGATGCTGAGTTTTACTCAGTGGGCAAGAGATCAGAGAAATATGATGGATGTGGCAAAGTCTCATATCCCAAGTCGGTGAGCTTCTGTAGTATCATTTGAGCAATATGCTGTGGTACATTGTCTTGAAGCAGAATTTGACCTTGTCAATTAACCAGTACCAGTCACATTTTGCTGAACTGAATGTGCATTTCATCCAGTTTCTAGCAGTGATGCATTGGTTAGATTTCAGAAAGCAGTAATGGATAATGCCAATGGTGGACCACCAGACATTCATGATAATCTTCTGTTCATGCAATTTCAGTTTTGTAAAGTATTTTGGCGCTTCATTATGATCAAGCCAATGAGCTAACCATTTAGGGTTGTCATAAAGAATCTCTTTCTGATCACATGTCACTTTTTAATCAAGAAATGGATCAGTTAAATTTTGCACATGCAACATTGAATATACTTGAAAACGTTGAACTTTGACTTTCACCCATTTATCGATTTTGTTCACCATGCCAATTTTCTTGAGATGGTCTGTTATAGGTAAAATGCTGAGACTGGTTATCTGAGACATTTCTCTCATACTTTTCAGGTGTCTTCAGATATTGATTGTAAATTGCAGTTGGATGTCCTCTATCACCTTGATCTTCAAGACTTGTATTCCCACTGCAAAACTTCAGAAACCAGCACTATACTGTCTGACCAGAAGTGGATCTTTCACCCCATGCCCTGTTAATGTTGGTAACGGTTTTGTGAAGGATTATGACCAAGCTTGAATTCATGCAAAAAATTAAATGCATCTCTTCTTTTTTTCATCTTCAAGAAGAGGGGATGTAATGTTCTAATTTAAATTACAAAAGAGATTGATATAAAATTAACAAAGAGGATACTTTAATCATTAGGAATGATTAATGTATTTTTGTGTGTGTATTACTATTGTAATACATGCACAAAAATATATTAAAATATATGTTCTAAAATCAGACATTATTTTTTGAAATTAATATCTTTTTTAAAAGTTTCTGCACTGGTCTGATTTGTGAACAATGAAGAGGGAAAGTATTTAAAATAAGACAATAAACACACAGAATTTGTAGACAATACAGAGAGACAGTATTTAAATGAAATACAATAAGCAGGAAAGATTTGTAGACAATACAGGAGGAAATATGTGAAAAGGAGACAGTCTGGATTTGAAGACAATACAGAGGAAAAATATTTAAAGTCTACACAAGCAACTGAGATAAAAGAAGGTTTTGTCTGTATTTGCA
Organism: Acanthosepion esculentum; assembly: GCA_964036315.1. NCBI lineage: Eukaryota > Metazoa > Mollusca > Cephalopoda > Sepiida > Sepiidae > Acanthosepion > Acanthosepion esculentum. Next base: position 44,847,588 of record OZ038500.1, read on the forward strand.
AGTTCTTAACCAATGCTGTTAAACTCATTATTAGCCTGAAATGATTTTGTGTAAATTAGTTGTTTTCTTCTGGAGTCAAAGCTTGCATTATTTCCACTTCAGCAAGACAGTCACACAGTCAGTTTTTCCTCCCAGTCAATCATCAGGCAAAATTGAATTAAAAACTCTTGTTGTCTTTTATCAGCCTTTATTGCCCCAGACTGATTTTTATTTTGCGTACTTTCTATTTGATTTCTCTTTACATGACTATCCTATGGGCAGAATCCTTAATCAGGATGTTGAAAATGTTTCTGTTCTCCTTGTATGCTTGGAAAATCCTGAAGGTTGAAATACGTTAAGCAGGTATACATGCAAATCAAACACGTCTGTGGATGAATGTATATATGTATAATAATACAGACAAGCTGTGTGCAAATTTATATATATATATATATATATATATATATATATATATATATATATATATATGTATATATATATTTGTGTGTGTGTGTGTGTGTGTTTATATATACACACACATATATATATTGGGTGTAACAGTAAAATTGTCCAAATCATGTTACAACATAATTGTTCCTCCCACAAAATGTCTAATATCTAAAAAAAACCTCTAATCTAATGAAGTTTTCAGACAAGATGTTTAGCCATCTTGTCATAAGAATCACTGCAAAACCATTTGAGTTATTCAGCTAGAAAGAGAACAGATTAAAATCGTTTTGTGTCAGCCCCACTGTCTTCTCAACTGAGCAATGGCGAGAGGAAAAATCATTCAGGCCTTCAGTAATGGTACCAATATTCATACTCTGGATTCCATCTTCAAAGTCCATACAAGAGCTATCAGGTGAATGGTGAATAAGTTAAAAAAAAAGGGAACAGTAGAGAGGAAAACTGGATCAGAAGGTCACAACAGGGAGAGGGATCATTATTTCAACTTAGAGCTAAAGAGATCAATTACAAAAGAGCCAACTCAATCCATAAGACATTTGGCACATGAGTGTGGAGTTTCAGCTATGACAGTCCAAGTGAAAAAAACTTGAAAATGAAATCATATATGAAACCTGTGAGGCACCTTGTTATGCCAGGACAGAAAGTTAGAAAGGTAGAAAGGATGAAGATCATCTTAAATAAGTTGGAATGATCCTGGAATAATTTGGACAATTTTGCTGTTACGCCTGTTATATATGAATAAGATATATTTAGACAGCAAGTATTCATTCAAACAATTTGATTAAAAAGAACTGACAAGGTCTGCCTGTTTAAATCGTTTATTGTATTTTTCCACTTTTCAAATAACATGTTGTGTATTGTAGATATACTGCCTCCCTCCCAATAAACATACCATAACCATATACTTTTCCAAATTTTCATTTTTTTTTTTTTTTTTTAATTGGTATCACCCCAAGCAAGGCAGTATGGCCACTAGCACGCAAGGGGTTAGAGGGTGTGAGGAATAAGGAATAAAATCATTAGTTATGAGGAGAAAGAAAAGAGCAATCAAAAAGACAGTAGATAGTGATTGACACTGTATTTAAATTTTTGGTTATAAAGCAGGGAGCCAGGAGGGAGTTCCACAAGTGAGAAGTGCAGGATAAGAAACTGTTGGCATAGAAATTAATGCTACATCTAGCAAGCTCAACTGTAAATTGATGAAATCTCACTGCCAGTCTAGTATTGCGCTTAAATTCATGCAGTCTTGGTACCATAGTGAAGAGCTCATCCAAACAATTGCCATGAAAGTATTTATAAAAAGGCACAAGAGACAACCTTACGGCAGTGGGCAAGTGACTGAGGCTGAGACATGAAATCAGGACCAATAATACTGCTGATTCTTCTTTGGATTTTATTGAGGAGCTCCGGACCATATATGGCAGCAATATTTTAAGTATGGGTGAATGGTAGACTTATTGACAGATTTGAGAGAGAAAAATTTGTTTTGGTCAACACAGTGAACCAACTTTCTTAACAGCTGATCTGGCAATGGATTCAATGTCGTCCTTCCACCTCATGTCAGCTGAGAAGGCACAATGAGTCACTTTCTTGGAGGATAGCATCAGCCATGCTGACAGAACGCAGAGAGAGGTCTCTCAGATGATTAATGGAGAGTAGTTTAGTTTTGGAAGCATTAGGATTTTCATCTTTTTCTCCAATGTTGGTTCTTGAAAATCAATGTTGGTTCTTGAAAATAACTGAAACCTCAAAAGTACTTGAACAGGCAATGACAAAAATATGAACTTTGGACACTTTATCAATAATTTTGATTGAAAGGCATCTTTTGCTATTGCAATTCACCTTCAAATTTCAGTGTCACATTTTTCATTGTCTGTTATCTATACCTATATAGATTTTTGTACTTGCTTTATTCCAATGTTTCCAATTCGAAGCTCATAACTTTAACTCTGTCTTTTGCTGATGACCATACATTCTATCTTATAGTTAATAGTCTTTTCTTCTTGCTTTCCTTTGCTATCTTGTCTAAATGTTCTCTTAGTTTTCCTTCTAAATCCACCATCGACACAATGTCATGTGAATGTCCTATGTTGTTGTGATTATATCCATCAGTAATAAATCCTAGTAGGTCTTGTAGTTCTCTTAGGATTACCTCAGTGTTTGCTAGCTATGCTTTCCCATGGGCATAAATTAATCAGTAATATTTTTATTGTGGTTCCCCTATTTTCAAACCATATTTTTGGCTTATATTGTTACAGAATGCATAGGTTAGACAAAAATGGCAATCCCTGTTATACTGGTCAGAACTATGATGACTTGAACTGAGTCAGGGTTGTTTGAAATCTGTGGGCTGTAGAAGTTAACAATGTTGTGGATATTGTGTATATTTTTTAGGTGAAGGTTCGTGTTCAATATGTAAACAAAGGAAATTTAAGAAGCATACCCCCCCCCCCAAAAAAAACTGGTATTTCTTCTACAAATGTTTATTTCTTTTATGTTGACTGTGTCAAAACAAAATCAAATACCTCTTGAGTATATCTGTTTTCTTTTTTGGTTCAGAAATAATTTATCGGAAGTATGGATAAGAATGGGTAAAGATGGATGAGCTCAAGTCAGCCTTGTGCTGAGTTGGGATGATCAAATCTCTACTTCATGCATAGGGCTGCTGAAAATACATCTTGTTGGAAACTGGAAAGAATTCAGTCACTAATGGAACAGGGAAACTAACATTCCCCAGTGGGAATGCTATTTTTGTGTGGTTCACATCTTGATGACAAGTGGAGAAAGAGAAAGATTCTGCCCTTTCCAGAAGTAGGGCCATAAAATCACACATGTGAACAGAAACCCTTTCTGGCTTCTTTATAACTTGCATCATGGGAAAATGAATTTATTTATTTTTTTATTCTTTATTCTATTTTATTTATTGGTTTTATTTCATTTTCCCCACAGGGCATGGATCTATGACACTGATGGATTGTCTTTGTTTAAGTTTTAATATATAACTGAAAAACATATGAAAACAATGAATATTGGTGCAGCAGTTAAGAGATGAAGATGCTTTCCTCCCCCAGATTCCTTGGTGAGTCATGGTTACAGCAGAGAGGGACAAACCAACATTTAGAGATGATAGGGGGCTAGCCAACCTATTGATATCTGTTCTATGTTCATCTCACTTTTTCCAAGAAATGATGCCTACTATATCCCCTCTGTAAAAAAAAGCAAGTTAAAAAAGAAGCACAAAAAAATTATTTATCATTTATTCAGACTGTGATGCAGCATTGGGGTCCCTACTGAGGAACTGCTTATTAGACTACTAGAATCCAGAGATGATATGCAACACAACAAATTCTTAGATTAATGGCGGTTATTTTTCCATTGCATATTAAAAGTTAATTGATGTACTTTTAATTTGCATAATGGTTTTTCTTGGTTGTCCAGATTTAAATGTATAAAGACAGACATGAATTTGTTCTGGCATTTGTTCTGGCATTTGTGAGCAAATCTTTTCAAGTAGCCAATTTCAGAAACTAATTCCGTTGACAAAGACTTATGTAACTACATCATTGACAGTCCCTGGTGATAAATGACATTTTTTTGCCTCTTGTAATATCTAATAGAAAAATATAAATAACTTCTAATTCATTTTATTATCAATAGAAATTACAATCCCCCAAGTTTCTATACAGGCAGACATGTAAAGAAGGCAAGTGTATATATAAAAATCATGAAATTGTTGATGATAAACAATTATTTAAAGAAAAACATTGACCATAGCCAGGATCATTGAATCAATAATCCTTTCCGTAGCTGCATAGTATATGCTTCACAAGGGCTTGAAAAATGTAATATACTTTAATATATTTTATTTTTATGTGCAATAAAAAGTTAAGATGATAAAATAAATGAATAAAATAAAGTAAATGTATTTATGTCATTAAATAATGACTTGGTAGATTGATTGATATGTTTTTTTTATGCTTTATCAACCCTTTGCAGGTTATTTAAAGCCAGAAAATATTTTGATATTGTAAGAATTGTTGTCTTTTTTAATAATGTTTTTTTTTCTCATATTATCTCACATTTAGTAATACTTTGCATCTTAGTGGCTTTGGTGGTGTGGGGGTGAAATGATGAAAAAAATTTTTTCATGATTTCACCCTCCCAAAAGCCACTGAGATGCAAGGTATTACTAAATGTGAGATAATATGAGATAAAGGAAACATTATTAAAAAGAGAGAACAATAAAAGAAAAGGAATTATGAAGATAGAAGATAGTGATTGACATTGCATTTAAATTTTTGAAGATCAAAGTTGATTGGAAAGCAAGAAGCTGGAAGAGAGTCTCACAAAGAAGTGCAAGAAACTGTTAGCATAAAACTTATCATCAAATCTAGTCACCTCAAATGTAAAATGATGAGCCCTTGTTAGCAATCTAGTACTATGCTTAAATTCATAAAGCCTAAGTGCCATAGAGGAATGTTCATCAGAACAATTACCATGAAAATATTTATAGAAAAGGCACAGAGAAGCTATGTTATGGCTGTAGGAAAGTAACTGTTGCTGAGATGTAAGTTCAGGACCAATAACATTGCAGATTCTTCATTGAATTTTATGAAGAATCTCTGGCTACATAGAAGAAGCAACAGACAAGATGTGGCAGCAATATTCAATGCAAGGATGAATGGTCGAATTATAAATGTGTAAGATAAATTCTTACATTATTTATATTATTCAGACTGTTATCCTCATCTTCATTGCCATATTCACAACATTTTGGCTGTTGACCTTGTTCAGGTGATTGGAATTTTATACATTTTAATTGCTAGATCATCCACAATAAATGTATGTCTAGGTTCTTACGACTTTTCCTCTTTCTTAACAGATCACAATTTTATCACAATTTGGAATATTTAAGTAGAAAAAGTTTTGTGTGATACATTTCGTCCTTTAGATAAGAATTATTTCTTTTTGGAGATTATAATAATTTAGTCATACAAATTTTAATAATTAACCCTTAACTGAGGGGAGAAGTGGGTATTTTTACATAAGTGAATATACCAAAGCCAATTGGAACTGGAACTCACCTCCCTGATTAGTAATTCTGAGACATTATCCATTACACCACCCAGTCATCCAAGCTTACAACACCTAGTATTCCCAAGTGGTCACCTACCTAGGTACTGACCAGGCTCAACATTCTGGCCCAAAAAGAAAACTATTTATAAAAGGGACAATATTCTGGCTTTGTCAATTAGTCATTGAGTTCTCTTTTCTCTCCTATGTCTGTTTTTCACCAAAATTTTATTTATAAAGTATATATTTTAGGGAAAAAAACTATAAGAAAGTGGAAAAGGTTTTTGTGTGATGTGTTTCATCTTTTATGACTTCTTTGGACATTAATGTTACTACATATGCACATGAAGAAGAGGGGATGCTGAAAATTTTAAATTAATTTAAATTTTGGGTATATCATCTAGTAAATTTCCTTTTTGTGTATATTTTTATCATTTTTGTTATTAAATATTCCACATTATGATAATAAATCTGCCAAGAAAGGTAAAATGTTGTAAGAACCTAGATGTTAATTTACTGTGGATTATCTAGGGATTAATGCACTTTCTATACATTTTAATCTCTGGATCATCCAAAGCAAAATTATGTCTTGGTTCTTCCAACATTTTACCTTTCTTGGCAGAATTTGGGATATTTACTAATTAAAGCAATCAAAACTTGAAGAAAATGAAAAAAAAAACCCTGAATGAAACTGGCTAGAATATAAACTCAAAATATATATTTAAAAAAAAAATTAATTTAAAATTCTCAGTTTCCACTTTCTTTTTTGTGCATGTATAGTCACATCAACATAAATATTGCATCAGTCCAATGAATTCCTAAAGGATAAAAATCTATCTATCTATCTATCTATCTATCTATCTATCTATCTATCTATCTATCTATCTATCTATCTCTGTATATATCCTAGTCTTTTCATATCTATCTATCTATCTATCTATCTCCATCTATTTATATATCTGTATATATCCTAGTCTTTTCATATCTATCTATCTATCTATCTCCATCTATTTATATATCTGTATATATCCTAGTCTTTTCATATCTATCTATCTATCTATCTATCTATCTATCTATCTATCTATCTATCTATCTCCATCTATTTATATATCTGTATATATCCTAGTCTTTTCATATCTATCTATCTATCTATCTATCTATCTATCTCCATCTATTTATATATCTGTATATATCCTAGTCTTTTCATATCTATCTATCTATCTATCTATCTATCTATCTATCTATCTATCTATCTATCTATCTATCTATCTCCATCTATTTATATATCTGTATATATCCTAGTCTTTTCATATCTATCTATCTATCTCCATCTATTTATATATCTGTATATATCCTAGTCTTTTCATATCTATCTATCTATCTATCTATCTATCTCCATCTATTTATATATCTGTATATATCCTAGTCTTTTCATATCTATCTATCTATCTATCTCCATCTATTTATATATCTGTATATATCCTAGTCTTTTCATATCTATCTATCTATCTATCTATCTATCTCCATCTATTTATATATCTGTATATATCCTAGTCTTTTCATATCTATCTATCTATCTCCATCTATTTATATATCTGTATATATCCTAGTCTTTTCATATCTATCTATCTATCTATCTATCTCCATCTATTTATATATCTGTATATATCCTAGTCTTTTCATATCTATCTATCTATCTATCTATCTATCTCCATCTATTTATATATCTGTATATATCCTAGTCTTTTCATATCTATCTATCTATCTATCTATCTCCATCTATTTATATATCTGTATATATCCTAGTCTTTTCATATCTATCTATCTATCTATCTATCTATCTCCATCTATTTATATATCTGTATATATCCTAGTCTTTTCATATCTATCTATCTATCTATCTATCTATCTATCTATCTATCTATCTATCTATCTATCTATCTCCATCTATTTATATATCTGTATATATCCTAGTCTTTTCATATCTATCTATCTATCTATCTATCTATCTATCTATCTATCTATCTCCATCTATTTATATATCTGTATATATCCTAGTCTTTTCATATCTATCTATCTATCTATCTCCATCTATTTATATATCTGTATATATCCTAGTCTTTTCATATCTATCTATCTATCTATCTCCATCTATTTATATCTCTGTATATATCCTAGTCTTTTCATATCTATCTATCTATCTATCTATCTATCTATCTATCTATCTATCTATCTATCTATCTATCTCCATCTATTTATATCTCTGTATATATCCTAGTCTTTTCATATCTATCTATCTATCTATCTATCTATCTATCTATCTATCTATCTATTTATCTATCTATCTGTCTGTCTGTCTGTCTACTGTCTGTACAATATAGATTCTTGGTTGTCAGCAACTGCACATTTTTATATAAAGTGATGCACCTAAAAATCAGAATATGCTTTTATATGTACATTTAAACATGTGCATCAAATTACAATTACATATTATAAATGCATTAATTGATTCATTCAAATGTTTTGTGTATATGAATAAAATGTACATAAGTATCTACATATCTCCTCATATCTTCTCTTAACATGACTGGATTATGTACTTTTTCATAGATGTGCACCCCCACCACAAACATATACACACACATATCTATCTATCTATCTATCTATCTATATATATATATATATATATATATATATATATATATATATATATATATATGTATATATATACACACACACACACAAACAAATATTTTTACCTGAGTTTTTGCAGCTTAATTAGTTTATGAGCAGGGACTATTTCGGGACACATGTAAAGAAGGTAAATTCCCTTTCATTGCTTGGGGTGGTAAGGGGAAGGGGAGATTTAATTTGATCGCAATTAAGGGACAATTTGTTTATCTACTTACTTTATTTACTTTGTCAATCACCAAATTTAACAATGACATAAATGCATTTTACAAGGCAAACCTCATTTACGAGATGTTCGTGGGGAGTAAGGCTGGAAACTACCAATCCCTTTTTGCTCATCTCTGTAGGCTCACAAGGATCACTCATAAATAAACAGAATTTAAGCATTAATTCCTCGTTTTGTCGGTTGCTACTCAAGGATATTTCCTTTTTTTGTTGGGAGTGGAGAAAAAGAACAACCGTAAAAAGTATTTGAAAGGCTTGGGGTAAAAGGAAAGTGTCCTCATCTGAAGCTAAACTTTTCTTTTTTTAAATATTTGGATAAAGCATTAATAATGCTATTATTTGATTATTACTTTTACTCCCTCTTATCATTGATTACAATTGGTGGGTTTTGGGGTAATAGCTTTTTTCTGCTACTTCCTGGCTAGGTATTTACAGGATAGTCACATTCTGTCATACTATCTGATAATGGGGAAAAGCACAGGGGAAAAGTAAGTTCATGCCTTTCCTCTAAGGTATCTCAGCCAAAATTACTACTATGGTGATTTCATTCTCAGCACCTTTATCCAGCACCTTCCAACTGGGACTTGAACCAACGATCTTCTGCTTCTATGTTCTGTGTCCCTTCATGGCGTAGATGATCATGCTTCTCCACAACCTCCTGTTAGGGAAGGAGAAATGTTGTATGATTCTAGACATGAATTTGCTGTGGAAGATTTGGAAAATAGTGCACTGAGATGGTTAAAAGTACTTGAATAGACAATAACAAAAACATGAACTTTGGAGAGTTTATCCACGAAGGCAATCACAATACCCATCACCTTATTTGAAAATTAAAAATTAAAATAAAAAATTAAACAAATGCTGTCATTTCTTTTTAATTAAACTTTTTTCGATGAATATTTGTTGCATAAATATGCCTGTCCTTTGTAGCTCTTAATAAGTTTTGTCTTTATGTCATCCCTCCTAAACCCTGTTCTGCCATCCATTTACTAAAGCTTACTACATAGGTTATGCATTGTTTTCCTCTGTCCATCTTACATTCAGACTATCTAGTGAGTATCATTTTCCAAGCCTTTTATCTTCATTATGCACCCTAGAAATTTCACCTCTCTTTTCCTGATGTTAAGTATAAGCTTCCTTTTTGCTCTTTATTTTCTCTAAAACTTTATTGTTGCTCACATTTTTCGGTTCATGATATTCTCAGCATCCTTCTGTAGAGCCACATTTCTGTTGCTTGAAGTCTCTTCTTCATCTGTGAGGAGATTGTCCAGCATTCACTTCCATATGGGAAGACTGATAGTATCTCAAAACCAAGCTAGCATCATTTCATCATCATTGATCAGCCCTGAGGTTTTCTCCCATAATGATGAATGATCAACACTCTGAATGAGGTTCCATCTACTGGGACTCAAGATCACTACATACCTCAAGAGGAATGAATATATACATTCCAGTACTAAAGATGCAGGAAAAATTTTGTTGTTATATTTTGCCGTCTTTGACACAGCTTTATGATTCCATCCTCCAAGAATGTGGCATCTTTCTGGCTGATGAACTGGTCAAATTGCTTCTTACCTGCTTCCGGCACTTCTAATTATGAGAATTTTGTTGAGATTTGAAATAAGTGGTAATCAGAATGTGCAAGCTCTGGCAAGTATGTCAGTTGTATATTAGGACATCCTAGCCAATCTGTAGTAATTTCTGCTGGGTCTGCAAAAAATGTGAGGTCAGGCATTGTCCTGTTGGAAGACGACGACTCTCAGGCTAATTTTTAATGTTTTTCATTGATGTCTACCTTTAAACATTTACCTGTAATTATTTTCAATATTTACCTTTTATGGAATTAATGAAAGAATGATTCCTGATTATTGATATAATCAACTGATTTGTTTAGATGAATATTATCATTTTGGTTTTCAGCATCACTGGTCTTCTTCAGGTGTTGTTATATTTGGTAACCTTCCAGGAATTTTGAACTGAAAGTTCCATTCAAAGTGTATAGGGGAAGATTGTTCCCATTCTGCCATCCATGTTAGAAGATATTTGTTAATTTTGATAATGTTCTCCCACTGAATCATAGCTTTTTATACTATCTAACAGAGGGATTGAACTCACAACCACTATATAACATGATTCATGTGAACCATTCCCCTATTCACTATGAAAATTTAGTGTTTTTTTTTTCAACTTACCATATATTTCTTATAGTACAATTCTAAAAATGAAACCTTAAATTCTGAATGATGTTTGTTTGTAGGCTAAACTCGGTCTCAGTACATGAAAAGATTCACATTATCAAATAAACTGATAATAAAAGTAATAAAACCATTTCTACCTTATAGATTACTGGCATAATTAACTTCATAATAAATAGCCTATTCGAAGAATAATTCCATATCAATGAAATCGACTTGTATTCATGCAAGCTGAGCTGACAAAATGTAAACATTGAGTTATGATTGTGTTCACATCAATGGAATGTGCTATCATTGTACTGTTATTAGCAGTAATTTGTGATTGTCAATGAAGTATAAGTAAATGGACATTAGTAAACCAGGCTGTTTGTAACTGTTTAGATATAGGAAAAGAAGAGGAAGAAGAAGAATCAGTATTTGCAAGAGATCATGTGATGAAACATAACCAAAACAATGATTTCCCTTATAGGGGATGTGTGTAGGAAAAACATGACATAGAATCGGTTTTGTTATTTCGTTCATTTTGAATTTCTAAGGATACAGTAAATAGCAACATTTCTAATAATATTATCTTTATATAATCAATATACAGTTGTCTTATCCTACAAGTATAGGATAAATTCATGAAAATTTGCTATAATTTTTGAACTAGTCTTATCTAAAGGTCACCTTATATGCAGAAATATATGGTAGTTATCAAATATATCTTTATTTTAAGATTATTGTTAATTCAAAACATAAAACTGTAAACCTTTCGAGAATAAATTTACTATATTTTAGAATTTTTATTAGATTACACTTGTGTTTATAGAATTTTTCTTGCACTAATATTAGGTTGCTTAGAAAATAATTTTCAATTTTAGAAGAAACCTTTTAATTGTATTGCAATATATTATGATAATAGTTGCACAAAAATATATTACTCATTCCTAATGGTTCACATGTCCTCTTTGTTAATTTTATATCAGTTGCTTTCAGAATTGTGTTCTCAAATACATGACGCACCCTGTGTAAACACTGGCAAATTGTATTAAGTTGTTTGGAAAATAATGTCTGATTGTAAAATAAACCTTTTAATTGTGTTCTAATATATTGATGTAATGAATATGCATACACCTGGGTTCCCCCTCACAGCTGTGAGGGGGAACCCAGATTGGGGAACATGATTGGGGGAACATTGGGGGAACATGATTGGCTGGTGTCAGCCATAAATACAGACTGATGTGGAGGTACATCGCCTACATCTATTGCATAAGCCTAAGCCTAAGCATATTGCCTACGACTACGATGAGTACCAGTCCATTATGGCTACCTGCTAGATTGTCCTACCTCAAAGCTACTTTGAACAAATACATCCCTTTCCGGGACATATCATATATTATTGTAATAGTTTCACAAAAACATATTGCTCATTCCTAATGATTCAAGTGTCATCTTTATTATTTTTATATCAATATTAAAATTAACTTAAAAATGTTATATACTCTTCATCAACATGAAAAAGAAGAGATGCATTCACTTTTTTGCATGAGTTCAAGCTTGGTCCTAATGCTTCTGAAAACTGTTGCCAACATTAACAGATCATCGGGTGAAGCATCCACTTGTGATTGGACAGTACAGGGCTAGTTTCTGAAGTTCTGCAGTGGGAATAAAAATCTTGAACATCAAGGTGGTAGAGAACGTCCATCTTTAATTGATAATCAACATCTGAAAATACGAGTAAAAAAAAAACTCACATCAAAATCTCTGAGAAATGTCTCAGGTAACGGGTGTCAGAATTTCAGCAATATCAAACCATCTAAAAAAAATTGGCAAGGTGATGAATATCAATAAACTCGTGAACTCAGTGAAAGTAAAATGTTGTCAAGTGTGTTTGATGTTGTATGTGCAAAATTTGAATGAACCATTTCTTGATTGAATCGTGACTTGCAATCAGAAATTAATTATTTATGACAATCACAAATGATCAGTTTAATGACTTGATCATGATCAAGGACCCAAGCACTTTCCAAATCCAAAATTGAATATACAGAAGTTTATGGCGATTGTCTGGTGGTTCACTATTGGTATTATGCATTACAGCTATCTAGAATCGAACCAGAGAAAGGTTTATTGCCAGCAACTGGATGAAATGCACATTCAGTTAAGCAAAATGCAATAAGGTTCAATTCTGCTCATTGATTAATCAATGAGTTAACAATTCTGCTTCATGGAAATGCTCGGCCACATTTTACTAGGATAACACCTTAAGATATGAAATTTGGCCACATCTACCATATTTCTCTGATCTCTCACTACCACTTTTTCAAGCATCTTGACAATTTTTTAAGCCAAAAACATTTTTGTTGCAAAAAGGATGCAGAAACTCCATTCAAAGATTTCTTGGCATCAAAACTTTTAGTTTTATTGTAAAGGTATAAATAACCTTGTAACTTGGTGGCAGAAATGTATAGATGTTCAGGGTTAACTATTTTGACTGATTTAAACGCTGTTTAAATATATTAATTCAGGAATAAATGCTGATTCCAAAATCTGACTTTATTTTTCAAATAACTTAATAAAAAAAAGGAAAAACAAAAATAGAAAAGAAGAAACCAAAAAAGAAAAAAGTAAAAGAAAGAATGAAAAAGAACAAAATATAAAAGGAGAAAGAAAAGAAAAAAAAGAGGAATTTCGAAAAAAAGAAAACCGAAAATCGGACATTATTTTCTGAACTACCTAATAAAAAGGAAAAGAAAACAAGAAAGGAAGAAAGAAAAAAGGAAAAGAAAGAAAAGAACATAGAAAGAAGAATGGAATCGAAGAAAAGAAAAAAGGAGAAAGAAAATAAAAAAGAAAGAGGAATATCAAAAACATAAAATAGACAAGAATGAAAAAGAAAAGAAACAGAAAGGAATGTTTTAAAAAAAACAAAGACTAAATAGATAAAAACTCTAAATAACTTCCTAATTCAAATTTCTTCGAATGACAATACTGATTAGTTCTCCCCCAAAAAGTATATAAAAATGTTGGCGAATAAATTATTTTAGAATTTCTTAAATACTCTTTATTTACTTGAGAAAACAGAATTTATTTTAAGAATTTTTCCAAAATTGGGATTCTTGAGTTTATTGTGAACACATTTTAGATCTTGTTTAAAATTTATCTTTTTAAAAGCCTTTTTCATTTTCAAAGAAGAGTAAGAAAAATATGAATTTTCAACAAAATAAAAACTTTCTTCTTCCCATCGTCTCTCAGCTGAAGGCGTTCTTAGTCCATGAATATTAAACACAGAGAAAACTTTATTTTTATTTTTGTTTGAAAAATATTTCTGAAATAAATTTCTCTTACCTTTCTTTTTGCCAGTTTTGGAATAATTTCTTGCAAAGGTATTTCAAATATCTTATTTAACAATAATTTGATAATATAATAATAACAAATTATAATGACAATACTTCACATATCTTTTTTCTTATATAACATATCTTATAGCTCATCTATTTTATCTATTTTATTATATCAATAATTTGACAGTAATTATTTCTTTTTTTTCTTCTACATGCTGCATCCTTTCAGGACATAAAAGATTATGGCTCTCCACCGTTTCCCATTCTTTGTGGCCCTTAGCAGTTTTTTCTCACTTTACTAAGCTCACTCTCCCAATATGCACAATCTTGTCAGGTAGGTGGCATACTGTTTTCCCCTATGTCTCTTGCCCACTTTATACTCTGTGAGGTTTAAGTTTTCTAAGCACTCCTTCCTCATTAGGTATCAAAAGAATTGCAGCTATCTTTTCCTGATTTTGAGTATAAGTGTTCTTTCTGTTGCCATTTTCTTTAAGTCTTCCTTCTTGCTTACTTGCTTCATTCATGGAATTCTCAGTATCCTTCTGTAGAACCATATTTCTGTTGCTTTCAGTTTTCTCCTCATCCATAAAGAGATTGTCCAGCATTCACTGCTGTATAACAGGATACATATCACATAGCAATCCAGCACCTTTTCTTTGTTTCTAATGATTTTTTTTCATTTTTCAAGACTTTGTTTAGCATTTGGAATGCTTCATTCACCAGTTCAATGCATATTCAGATCTCAGTGTTGCATTTTCCATCCACTGTTAAAACACTCTCCAGATATTCGAACTTCTGCACCTGCTTGATGTTGACCTCTTCAATTTGATGTTGACCTCTCCAATTTGATAATATAATAAAAAATAATGACAATAGTTCACATATTATATTTCTTATATCTTATATATTTTACATATCTTATTTCACAATAATTTGGCAATAATTTGACAATATTTTCTTGTCAAAATATTTCACATACTTTATATGCTAATACCATTCAATGATAAAGTTATTGCCAAAATAAATTATTTGTGCATGCAGATATTCTTTTTGTTGTAGTGTACCTACGGATGATAATACACATAAATACAGTAGTAAATACTGTATGTTGGTCTGCAGTTGGAGGTTCGTCTCCAGCTGTGCTGGTTAAACTCTCTGCCTCTGAGCAGAGAGGATCGCCAGACAAGGCTATGTCAAAGGGCAGAGTCTCATCTTGGGAAACAGCTACCTGACCCCGTTTTATATGGGGAAATTTATTTATTTATTGTGAGGTATCCAAGCCCGTAGGCTTGGACACCTTACAATAAATTAGGCCTTGTGCCACATCTGACCACATGGGGCAGTTGGTAGATATCCTGCAGTTGGAGATTCATTGTGGAATTCACTTGACTCACTTCTAGCAGTTGACTACTTCTATGTGATGCTGGCGAATCTTATATGTGTTGTTCTTGTTCTAAGTATTATCTTTCATTACCAACCTTCATTTGATTATTCTATTCAGTAACATTCTGAGGTTACAACAATTTTAAAAAATTGCTTTTTATTTTAAAAATAAAAAATATTATTTTCTCCGTTTTTGTTTTTTGTTTTTTACTAGATGTTCATGTGGCTCAGGAGTTACCCAAAGTCAAAGGTTTTTCTGAATGACATGTGGGATATGAATGCAAGAGAAGGAAGTAGGAACTGATTATATGGATATGGTAGATAGATAAGGGTCAATCCTAGACTTTAAGATGTTAAGATTGCAGGGTTCAGGGAAGCATCCTCTTGGGAGCCTGTTTCACAAAGTAGTGGCTCTCATGAAGAAGCTGTCTGAGTGGTACTTCCTTTTTATCAGTAAAATACAAAAATAATGAGGATGATTTGACCCTATGTATGTTGTAGGGTGTGTCTTAGCTGTAAAGCTACTATAATAAATGGGGTGTATGTGCTGTTGTAGAAGTTGCTGAAAAGTTCACATATTCTTAAATCCTGAATGTAACCAGTACATTGTGGCCATGTTCATAATTCATAAAATGCAAGGGGTTACTGAGTGTGAGATAATATGAGAAAAAGAAAACATTATTAAGGAGAGAGAACAGTAAGGGAACAGGAATTAAGGTGGCAGAAGAGAGTGCAATTACATTTTTGAAGGACAAAGTTGATTGGAAAGGAAGAGGCCAGAAGAGAATTTCCACAAGTGAGAAGTGTGAGAGAAGATACACAAAACTAGGTTGGTTTGTTTCATTTTTTATTCTGTTTTTCTAATCCTTTTCATAATTTGTACATTCAAATGAGAACTACAGTTCATGTCTTGGCTCTGTTTTTGTTCAATCATTATCAAGAACTAAATGTCGCCAAGATTTTGTTGGTTACATGCTGGTATTTTGAGGAATTTCACATTTAAAATTCATGAACAGATACACACATACACACAAACAGATCTATCTATCTATCTATCTATCTATCTATCTATCTCTCTCTCTCTCTCTCTCTCTCTCTATATATATATATATATATATATATATATATTGTCATCCACAGACAGACTGTTTCACTGTATCACACCTCATCAGTGTGGCTAGATGTCAGTTTGCCTCTAGCTAGGATTGAAACCTGGCTGAATTGGCATCAGTCAGAGAATCTACCCCTAAGCAGTTGGCACAAGAACTAAATGTCGCCAAGATTTTGTTGGTTACATGCTGGTATTTTGAGGAATTTCACATTTAAAATTCATGAACAGATACACACATACACACAAACAGATCTATCTATCTATCTATCTATCTCTCTCTCTCTCTCTCTCTCTCTATATATATATATATATATATATATATATATTGTCATCCACAGACAGACTGTTTCACTGTATCACACCTCATCAGTGTGGCTAGATGTCAGTTTGCCTCTAGCTAGGATTGAAACCTGGCTGAATTGGCATCAGTCAGAGAATCTACCCCTAAGCAGTTGGCACACAGCAGAGATGAAGGTGAAATTTAAGCATATTTATTTTTAGATAAACATGCCAGTGACTGAGATTTGTTTTATCAAAGAGTATTGTATTAGTCACTGTTTACAAACTCACACTTCTTCCCCTCTGAGAGCTCAACTGAAATAATTTTTCAGGAGCATATATATTGTCATCCACGGACAGACTGTTTCACTGCATCACAGCTCATCAGTGTGGCTAGACATCCGTTTGCCTCCAGCTAAGATCAAAACCCGGAAATTATGAGATCATCCGATTCTGCTACCTTGGATTCAACCTTTTAGCATCTTCAGGTGATTTTGGCTTTGACTGACTGAAATCGGCTGAAGATACTGAAAGGTTGAAACCAAGGTAGCAGAATCGGACGATTTCTTAATTTTCTATACTTAAAACCTCTACATGTTAAATTTTTATCTTTTTATATGTGTATTGAGCACTTTTTTAATACTCTTATTTCCTGGTCTTATTCAACTCTGACCATTAACTATTTTATTATATATATATATATATATATATATATATATATATAAGTGTGAATATAAACTAAATAATGAGATATTACCAACTGTATATGTGTGCGATAGTGTGCATATGCAGATAAGCAAATAAATATTTAATTTAATTTATGATGCAAACAAAACAGTGCTCAGTGTAGTTAAACAGAGCTATGAAGTATATATTAATAAATACACATATACCTACGTTTGTAGTGCAACTTAAAGTTTCATGGCTTCCCAAGTTGTCAGGCACATATTGCGATTTGTTAGCCTATTATGAATAAGCAAACCTATTGGCATATGTGCCTGACATATTTGTAAACAAACGTAAGTATATGCATATTTATTAATATATATATATATATATATATATATATATATATATATATATATATATGAAGAAATATAGTTTTAAAGTGTGCTATATTTATGGGTGAAAGTGCTCAATATCAAGGATAGGCCGCATGTAAATATAAAAGTGGACATTAAAGTCAACACTCAGTCTGTTTCATGCTTGAAAGCAATCGCCAGGCCTGATGATTGCTTTCAAGCATGAAACAGACTATCACCTCTGAGTGTTGACTCTAATGTGTACTTTTATATATATATATACATATATATATATATATATATATATATATATATATATATATATATATATATATATATATATATATACATATATATATAAATAAAGAGTGAGAGAGAGAGAGAGAGAGAGAGAAATAGGGTGGAAGGGAGGTTGACAAATTGTTTAAGCATATTATACTACAGATATATATGTATACATACACTGACTCTTACTCATATCTCCTTTTATGGATAGAGATAAACAGCCTGAGATAGATATGACCAAAGATAGATAGATAGATAGATAGATAGATAGATAGATAGATAGATAGATAGATAGATACTGATGCAGATATACACACACATATGCATTCTTTTATTTTACATGTGTATACTTCATGCACATATCTATATAATAGTCATATCAGAAAAGAAAACCAATATGCCAGAATAAAAAAAATAAGTTACACTTTCAGAAAAGTTAGAAGTATGTACAAAAATGAAATGAAACACATTTATTATTAAAAATAAAAATTCCTATCTGATAATCACTTGTATTTTGCTTCTCATCAAGATTTAGATTTTTTTTGGAGATATTGAATTTTCATCATCATCATCATCATCATCATCATCATCATCATCATCATCATCACCACCACCACCACCACCACCACCATCATCATCTCTGCCCCCCCCCCCGAACAACAACAACAACAAAATGACAAATGGTAAATGTATATAAGCCAGTACGGACTTCACCCATTCCTGATAAAAATGAATTAAGAAAAGATTAAAATAAAAGAAACGCAATCTTTTAAAGTGAAAAACTTTTTTTTTTTATCTCATTTATATAATTTAAAAAAATAAAATAAAAATTCTTTTTACAAGAATTGTTCTAAAAGAAGCTTATAAAAGAAACAAACTTTCAGTGTTGATAGGTTAAGGTGTGGATTTTCAAGGTGTGAACAGAAAATTATTATAATAAAGGTGCAAGATTAAGGAATTTAATGATTGGAATCTGGTGTCATTGTGAGATAATTATTTCTGCTAGATACGCAGCTTTGGTCTGGAGATACAGTCTGTTTCTCTTTTTTTTATTTAGCTGTCACATATTTTATCTTCTTTCAGTAAAATTGATAGCATAAATGTGTATGTCATTATATTTGTATATACAAGAGGCAAAAGGATGATGAAAAATTCTTGGCCCAGGAAAGAAGACCTGTAAAAATATTATAATGTTTGGTTATTTTTTCAAATTTTTGGAACTGGGCTGAGAATTTTTCAGCACCTCTCCTACACTACCATAAAAATGCAAGTGACACAAATCCAAATGCAAAGCTTACAAAATCTACAAAAGAATTGAACAGTTTTTTCCTGCAAACCACTGCCCTGTGGAAACCAACTGTGGAAACTTTCCCCAGTCTCTACAATATTAACCTTTTCAAGTCTAGGGTTACATATTACCTTCCCCTGCTATCCATACAAACTGCCTTCTAATGTAACCCTCTACTTAATGTGGCCCTCATGTCTTGTACAGGGTGAATCTTACTGTAAAAAAAAAAAAGAATGAGAGAAAAATCCACAGATAATAATTTCATCAATCTTGACAAAATTAGACACATAGTTGTACATCCCATTTCCATAACACCCACCATCAAAAATAACTTGTCTAGCCTTGATCAAAAATTCATCAACATTGCTTCTAAAACAATACGAACTATAGTTAGCACCAAACAAAATAGCAACAACAACGACAGAGACAGGAATATACAAAATAAAGTGCAAAGAGTGCCCTGTAATGTACATCAGGGAAACATCTAGAAATCCCTAGAAAAGACGATATGAGCATCACAAAGATATGCTGCATAACAAAACACTGGTAGTTTACCATAATATGTCTGACCACAATTTCCGTTTAATAAATGTGAGTCTGATCAGAAGCAAAAAGGATTCCCTAAAGAAAATGCATTGAAAGTGCACTGATCTCACAGTTCTTGATATTTGAATTGTTGTACTTGTTTGATTTTGGTATAATCAATTTGTAATTTGCATTTTCCTTTTGCTGACAACCAAGTGATCTGTCTTCTTGCAATTGAGTTTTAGTCCTTTTTTTCTTGTTTTCCTTTACTACCTTCTGTCAGAGTAGCTGCCTTTCTGTGCCTGTTATATTTTCTGTAATCCACTTCTATTACCTGTACATTTACGTTTATGTACACTGAAATACATATTTAGTGCAGTGTAATTTCATTTTCTATCAGTGTAGATATTTAAAAGCTAGAATTTATATATCATATGAGTTAGAATTTATATTATATATATATATATATATATATATATATATATATATATTATATTCTTCTTTCACTCACAAGGTCACTAACATTTTATCAGACCTGAATCAGAAAAATTATAATTTTGTATTCATTTTTAGAAAGTTTTACAATTGTTTGTTCATCTGACATGATTATTAAAGTGGATTTTTTTTAGGGATTTTCAGCTTTTTCTTGATCAAAGTTTTATTACAAATCTTTAAATGCTTTTGCTTCACCTGTTAAATCATCAAATCTTTGATCTTTAATTTGGTTAAAAAGATTCTTTTTATCTTTCTTCATACAAAAGTCTTTGAGACTTTTGCATTTTTGCAGAAAGATTTTTTTTGTCACACCTCGAAACATTTTCTTTATGCTTCATACAAAAATAGAAGGAATATTATGCACTCTATTCAAAATGATATTTTGGTTTGGTATTTTAGTCCTAGAAACATTGTAATTTTTTAAAATCACATTTACTTCCAAAATTCTGAAAAAAAAAAAATGATCAAAAAAGGAATTACTGCCAAAATATGAATAATAAAAAGAAAGATAAATGTTTTGTTTCTCATATTCTGAAAGTACTTTTTAAAAGGCAGATAACCTTAATAATTTTTTTAAATATCAAAGAAAAAAATGACAGAAGACTCAGATGCACAAACACATACACACATGCCTTCGGAAAGTGTGTGTCATGGCTCTCTACATCTTCCTATCTTTTTTCATATTATAAATGTACTTTTTAGAAGGTAAATAACATTAACAATCATTTTAAATATCAAGGAAAAAAGAACAGAAGATATGCAGGGACACTTAATTTTTGATTTGAATTTTAAATTTCTGGCATCCAATGCCTCTTGATGAACAATTATACATATAATAAGCTGACTTGCCGACTTTTGTTTTTCCATGCTGAAGGTGGCGGCTGTAACTGCTCTTTGAACACACCCTGCTAAACCCTGCTGCTTGTAACAGCTGACTAGTTTGCAGAATGCAGTCAAGACATGAAAACAATTTGGAAACTTGCTATACAAAAAAGTTTTTTGTTGACAGAAATGAGCAACAAAACTGTCCCTCACCCTCCCCACAGTCCAGACATTGTTCCCCTGTGACTTTTCGTTGTTTCCCAAGTTGAGAAAGAACCTCTGGTATAGTCATTTTGAAGACATTGAGAAGATGAAGAAGGCTGTGACAAAGGTCCTGGACACCTTCATTTTGGATGACTTCCATGGGACCTTCACGAAGTGACCGGAGAACTACAATAAGGGCATTGATGTCAGAGTACTTAGAAAAATATTACATTTCTTTGAAATTAATAAATGTCTCTCCTGAGATAGTCTCAAAACTTATGGAATGCACCTTATATATATATATATACACAGACATGACAGAATTGAATAGACGCTCCCAGAAACCATTTATTTGATTAAACAAGTAATTTATACAAATGAAGTCATTATAATTGGTCATAAATTTAATAACTAATACTTGGTTGACATCCCTTTTGCTATTTTTAATTCAACGATCCTTCTAGGCATGCGAGCGATGAGTTCACAAATATCATCTTGAGGGATTTCTTGCCATGTTTCACGCAATAATCCTAAAAGTTCGGGCTTAGAAGATGGCTTCCTGTTCTTTTTGCAGAGTTTTCGATCTAATATGCCTCAAAGGTGTTCAATAGGGTTAATATCCGGGGACTGACTTGGCCATTGAAGTTTATTGATCCCATTTTGTCTCAACCAATGTTGCGTTGCTTGAGCAGTATGACATGGAGCTCCATCTTCCATAAATAGGGAGTCAACTTTGCTCATTCTACTACTTGAGAATATTGGAAGGAGCTCTTTCTTTAATATAGAAACATATTTGGTTGAATTAATGTTTCCTTCACACTCCACAAGCTCTGAGTGACCATCACTCCAAATTGCACCCCATACCATTACTGAAAGGCCCCCATGTTTCACTGTTGGCTGCAGTCTTTTTAAATCAAACTCTTGACTACAGAGTCTCCATAACCATACTCTTCCACTGTTGGAAAATAATGTGAATCTTGACTCATCAGAGAAAATGACAGTGGTCCAAAAGGTCACAGGTCTCTCCACCATCTCATGAGCCCAATCCTTTCTGCGTTTGATATTGGCTGGATGGAGAAGTGGTTTCCTTCTCGCAGCTCTGCCATAGTAGCCCAGCTTGTGAAGATACCTGACAGCTGTTCTGGGACTGACATCAACTTGTGTTGCTATGTCAGCGGCCTTGCAACATGGATCCTGTTCAACATTTCTTTCGACAAGACGCATGGTTCTTTCAGAGGGCCCAGGGCGGCCTGGATGAGGTTTTGTACACTTCTTACCCTCTCTGGTGAATTGTACGATCACTCTATTAACAGTAGAAAGGGGTATTGAAAGATTTTCAGATATTTTTCTTTGACTAAGACCACCTTTATGTTGGCCTACGATATGTCCTCGTTGAAATTCGGATAGGTCTGATGCTCCTTTGGTTTGTGACATATTCCAGTATTGTTATCTGCAATTTTAATCAAATAATCTAAGTTAATTTATCTTGATTATTAAAAAAATCTAAGTTAATTTATCTTGGTTATTAAAAAAAATCAGAAATAAAATTTATCTTGGTGTATATTCAATTCTGTCATGTCTGTGTGTGTATGTATATATATATATATATATATATATATATATATTTATTTCAGCAGCTAAGTTTTTAATACCTGTCTCATCAGACCAAAATAACAAAATGGTTTTAGATTTGTCCAGACAAAATGTTAAAAAAAACATATTTTTTAACATATTGTTCATAGTTAATGTTATTGAGTATTGACTTTTTCTTTTTTATTATTAAGGATTCCATTATTTTTAATCTTTTTTACATGTGGATGAGGTTATTATGTATATATTTTCTACTAGTATATCTCAGATGGAATCTGGTAGGTTTTTGTGTGTTTAAATGAGTTCTAATGGAGCTATGGTCGGGTAGGTGTAATGTAAATCATCTGGATAGGCATGTAGTAGTGTGATTGATGTAATTATTTATGAATTTGGTTTGATCAGGAACATAGTTCCTTAAGGGGCATTTGAACTCGTAAATAATGTTGTTTTTTTTTGTAGTTTTGATTTTGCAGATGTGTTATTTTTTATGATAAGGTTAGCTGTTTTAAGTTTTTTGTAATGGATAATTAATTTAATTTTCTTGTTCAGGTCTACTGGTGTAGTGTATTTCTTTATGATATTTCTAAATGAAATATTTCTAAATTGCTCATAGTTGATGTGTATTTGGCTTTTTCAAAGATGTTAATGTTATTATTTTTGTCGGTATGTTCAGTATCATTATTAGTTACTTTAAAATGAAATAGTCTAATCTGGTGGTTGATGAGGTAGTTAGGAAAACCATTGTTAACTAGTGTCTGTTCTGCATTATTGAGTTCTTTTAGGAAAAGTAGACAAGAGGATGAATCCTCATGTGCACTCTTTAGAAAATTTCTTATAACTGCTATTTTATATCTAAATGAGCATTCACTCTTAAAATTAAGGTGGCAACAGTTTCTGCTAGTGGATTTAAAAAAAGATTAAAAATAATGGAGGACCTAATAATAAAAAAAGAAAAAGCCAACACTCAATAACACTAATTATGAACATGGCCACAATGGGCTGGCCGTGTTTGGAAAATAAAATATTCCTATAACTCTAGATACATATATAATACAACTCATACATTCAGTTAAAAGTCAAAAAACAAATCATTCTTGATAATGGCTAAAAGTATAGCTGAAAGCGATCGGACATGCTGAATTTTTGGACAGTTTTACACACTTTGTTTCCAGAAAATAAAAACTTGTATGTACATAAGAAAAATTAAATAAAAAGCTTAATCGCAGTTAGTCATCTTTAACGAAACATGTATAAAAGAGGGATTGCTGCCTAAATACACAATATATATATATATATATATATTATATCCTTACTCTGTCCTGGACATTGAGTTCTACCTGGATCATATCCTCTTGGAATTATTTTTATACATATATGTATGTGTATATATAATTGCATATGTATGTGTATATTTACCACTAATATTGTCTATATATATATATATATATATATATATATATATATATATATATATATATATATATATACACATATATATATATATATATATATATATATATATATATACATATATATATATATATATATATATATATATATATATATATATATAGAGAGAGAGAGAGAGAGAGAGAGAGAGAGAGAGATGGGAGAGAGAGAGAGGGAAAGAGATTGATAGTAACAGTGGAAAAAAAACAGTAAATGTTTTAAATTGCATATATATTTTAATATGCATTATAATTTCCAAATATTTTTTAATATGCTTTGAATTTAGAATGTCCCGAAGTATTCTTAAAATAGAAAAGAAATCACACATCACATGACACTACGATTAAGAAATCAAATAATCTTAAAATTAAACATTATTTAGTTAATAGGAAATTCTTTCTATTTTTTTCACAACTCTCTGCATCTTAGTGGTTTTATTGCCTTATTTTGGGTGAAATGATTAAAAAGAAAAATTGGATACTGAATATATTATCAACTTAATCAAATATATTTATATTTGACTAAACAAAAATATAATTTTGTCACCTTAAAGGAGCTTTTTTTAAGTGCTAATTTGTACAATTGTTGACTATATTTATATAGAAGTGGAATCAGTTTGTGAAATTTACCAATTAAAAAAGTGGGGAAAAAACTAGTGTGGACTTTTATTTCAAATAAATATTTCCCTTAATTTATTTTGAAGAAAATATATTTACTATCATTTTAGATAGTTTCTGTTTTCTTTTTCTTTTTTCTTTCCTTTTTCTTTCTTTTTTTACTTTCATTTTTTGTTGTATTTTTTAGTTTTCATTTTTCTTTCTTTTTCTTCCATTTCTTTGATTTTTTTTAATCCTTTTTATTTATTTGTCCTCCATTTTGTGCCATTCTATTTATTTGTTTACTCCTTGAGGTAAGGTTACTTTTTGATGGTTTCTCTTATTCATGAAAAATGAAACTATGACTTCTCTGTCACACGCAAAGAATGGTTTCTAATTACACAGACAGCTTTTAATGCATGCAAAATCTTGCAGACAACACTCAAAGCCTGACACAACTAACTTAAAACTTTGAAGACTTAAAAATTTGGCATGGAGACATTTTCTTTTCAAATGCAATATGATTCCTAACAAAAAAAAAAAAATCATAATCTCTTTTTGCTGAAATTAGCTGAACTATGACACAGGTTCAAATGTTTCATTTCTTTAAATGCTCCAGGTTAAAATACGATATCAACACTGCCTCAACATCCTGTTTAAGGATCTTAGATGAGGATGCAAGGATCAGTTTAACTGAATGCAACATCCCATGTGAAATTCAACCAACAAAAAAACAATTCAAACTAATCCCCACCCATGAGAAAAAGATCAAAAGGTGATAGGGCAGATAACTGAATATTGTACAGCTCAAATTTGTGGATCAAGTTTATTGTTTACTGAGCTGGTTGAGAAAGATTCAGATGTCTTATTTGGCTCCTTCCCTGGCATGGTTTTTAACAATCTGATATCTCAGTTATCCATCATCAGGGACAAGGCAGAACAAGTATTTAACCTGCTCAAAATCCCCACCCCTTAAAGCAGACATCTTTATTTCCCTCTTGATTGAATTGTTCAGGATTGTCTCCCTCATGCAATGACTTTCAAGTGACAAACAAAATGAAGACAGCTTTCATTTTTCAGTTGGGTAAATTTTCCCTTCTTTTCCTAAAGAGGTCAAAGCTTGTGTTTCAATTCCTGACAGTTCACCTATTGTCTTTTAGGATGACAATCTCAGTTTTACTACATTTTTGTACTTCTGGGGACAGCAGAATTTAAAAAAAGGTAAAACTTGGGAATTTCGAGTTTTGTCTCAGAAAATATTCAATAACAAAATCTAACAACAGAATTGTCTTCTCTGCTTAACTGAAAATAAATCTGTCACTGAATATTTGAAATATAACAATGTCAAATAATAAAGCTAATCAAATGATTATCATTGTTTTCTGAAATGAAAGCAAAATGAAGGATTAGCTATAACATTCTAAATTTATTTAATATTTAGATTTAATCAATGTGTCTTACTGTACTTTAACTATAAATAAATAAATAAATTATCTATCTATCTATCTATCTATCTATCTATATATATATATATATATATATATATATATATATAAATTTTGTATCACAGAATTTAAATATGGCTTGGAAAATGATGGAAGACATTCTTTTAAAGGGACCTTTTTCGTCTTCAGAAAGATTTGTTGGAACATGAGTAATTCTTTTTATGCTTTATACTCACTAGAGGTTTATTTACACTGATTTTTTTTTTTTTAGAAATAAATTTATTTTAGTCATGGCTCCTTAATTAACCCCCTTGTCTACCTCTTTCAGTTTTGCTGTTTTGATTATTGTTGTTACATCAAATCTTTCTGAAGTAGTATTGGATGAAAAAGATCTCTTTAAAAGAATGAGTTACATCATTTTCAAAGCCATATATATATATATATATATATATATATATATATATATATATAATTACTTTAAATGTTATTTTTAGTGGATATCCAAATTTGAGTATACTTTCTGTTTATTTCAAACAGTATTTATTTCTTTTACCAGCCTGCATACTCAAAAAAATTTAATAAAAAATTGGATTTTTTATTTTTTATCCAACATATTTTTATTACTTCAAATTATAATTTTTAGTGAAGACCCGTATTTGAGTAGACACTCCATTTATTTTAGACAGTACTTATTTTGTCTACTGGTCTGTGTACTCAAGGAAACTTAATAAGGAAAATGTGCCCTCTGGCAGCATTTGAACATGCACCTCCTTTTGCAGGAAGAACAATTGTCTGATCCAGTGTGCTTTTACCATTTGGCTACAAGGAGCCTTGCATTAAAGCATAGTTCTATTTTGCCTTTGTAAATTAATAAAAGAAATGACAAGAGGAAAACCTTTTCTGCCAACGTGTTTTTTTTTCACTGAAGAAGTTTATCAAGGCAAATGTAGAAATTATATTTAGTAACTAATATTTATACACAGAAGTAATGTGGAGAAAAATAATGTAAATGCATTTAAAGCTTGAATTAGAGAACACTATAGTGTATTCTAAAATCTTTAAAGAAAAGTAAGGTAGATTATGAGGGGTTGCTAAGTAATATGAATTTTTTTGTATATTAAACAAAACTGGATTAATGTTGCTGATTTTTATGTGATTATTATTGATTTATTTTTATGTTTATGTTGTTAATTTAATTTAAATAATTTTTTAAAGGTCATAAGCTAAATTCTTTTAATTTTATAATTTTGACAATTTTCTTATAGTCTTATTTTTCATAAATATGCTGTCTTTAAGAAAGTAAATATTTGTAAAATCTGCAACATAATTTAATGTTCTGACAAGAATCAATCATTGCACTTTTAAGAACTTTTTGTTTAAATAAGTTATTTTTCTCTTAAAAAGTACAGCATATTCAAAATCAAAATTGTGGTTGAAGTTATTTCTGTGAATAACTCATGTATTGAAGAAATTGGTGGACATCATTGGTTCTCTAGAATATAATATCCGGGAAGGGTAATGCGTCATTAGTTTTGGTCCAAATTGAAATCTATCATGGGTTCAACACTATCAAGTCTATTTACAAAGTATGGTATTAGTGGTTATTTTAAAAAAGAATTTATTAACATAAAAAAAGATCAATCACATAACAATCCAGACTGTTTTAAAAGCAGGGTGTCTACACAAGCATACATATCTACTGAAAATAATGTTTAGAGTGACAAGAAATTATTCTGGATTAAAAATAAATATCCATTAATTCTTTAGAAATTATTTTGTTCACACACACACACATACACATATATATGTATGTATATATATATATATATATATATATATATATATATATATATATATATATTTGTGTATTTAGGCAGCAATCCTTCTTTCATGCATATTTCATTAAAAACGAACGACAAAGTGCTTGGATGATGACACTAATATAATAGCATCATCCACTTGCAAAAAAAGGTTAAAAATAATGGAAGCCTTACTAATAAAAACAAACAAACCAACACTTAATAATATTAACTTTGAACATGGACATAATATCTTGACCGTGTTTTGAAACAAAAAAATGAATCACTTTATAAAACATACATATAACAAACTATTTCTAATTCTAACAGTTGAAATATAATCTTTGAAAATGGCTAAATGTATAGCCGAAAGCGCTCAGATAAAAAGAACATTCGGACAGTTTTTATATAATTTATCCTCTGAAAAGAAAAACTTTATTAGATCGCACGAGAAATTATATAAAAAACTAAATAAAAGCACCTTGTCAGTCATTTTTAATGAAATGTGCATCGACTCTTTGGCAGAATTGAGTCAGTGTCAATCACTGTGTGTTTATCTAAATCTAAAAATAAACACGCTAAAATTCACCTTCATCCCATAACGTGCGCTGACGTCTTAGTGGGAGAAGTTCCGACTGACGCAAATTCAGTCGGGTTTTGATCCTAGCTAGAGGCAACCGGACGTCTAGCCACACTGATAAGCTGTGAAACAGTGAAACAGTCTGTCTATGGATGACAAAGATATATATATATATATATATATATATATATATATATATATATATATATATATAATTTATTTATTTATAGTTTAAGAAGAGTAAGATTAATAATTGCTACACACCCATTTCAGCACAGGCCATGTTCTGTACATCCTTCCCCCCTGCTCATCTGTGCAGCTCACCTTTTATTCAGGTTTTTGACCATGCATGCAAATTTGTGATAGTTTTAAAAGCACTAGAACCACATATGTGCTTTACATGAATTGCAAATGGCAGCTATGACCAGGCAGGTGAAGCATCATGGTCTCATACCCATGGGTATGTTAGAATAACTTGGTTCTATTTCACCACATAAGAGATATTGATTAAATGTAAATATTAAATTACCTTTGAATGTTATAGAAATTATTTTGTTCACACACACACACATATATAATTTATTTATTTATATTTTAAGCAGAATAAGACATAATGATTAAATGTAAATATTAAATAACCTTCACATGTTATAGTTGATCCTTCATTTTTGCTTTCATTTAGGAAAATATCCTGAATATATATTAGAATTTAATTACATATTCAGGATATCACAAAAGTCTGGCCCCATAGGAGTTGTAAGACTCTCGTTTTCACTTAACATTGATTTATTAATTAGTTTTCCTATTTTCAGATTGTTACATTATGTATAGAATTAAACGGCTGTCATTTTGAACATATGCTGTTACTTACTGATTAATTAAATAACATTTCTAGTGGGGTTCTTTTATGCTTTTCTTATGGTCAGGCTTTTGAGACACCTTCTATATATTAAGTTGTTCAGAAAAATAATATCAAATTAATATAAATCTTTTTAATTGTGTTCTAATATATTTATTATAATAGAAATTGAAATAAAATTAACAAAGAGGACACTTTAAGCAACTATTATAATAAAGTCTGTCTATATTTCTGAGATGAGGTATTATGTACAGTATTTACATTAGTCGGACTATTGTCCTCATCTTTGTAGCCATATTTGTCACAACATTTCGCTCCGGCCTTCTTCAGGTGGTTGGAATTTCGAACTGAACCCTTTATTTCGATCACTGGGCGAGTTCCACGAGCCATGTTTGATGGATGTCAGTTATCAGTTATCTCCTGCTAATTTTCCACTGCCTTAACCGGGTATTGAACTCACACTCTTTGGGTCTGTCACTGGATCTAACCAACGCCTTTATCCACTGTGCCATGTGTCCTTGAGGACATCTGGGTATGAATTTCTGAGTATTATAAACCTAATTTTTCAGCAACCATTTTTTACCAGTACTCCTATTGCAATTTTGCTTTTATCATTGCATGTTTTTACCAGATCTCATATTGCAACTTTTTTGTTATCATTGCTTTTCTCTGGCACTCCTTATTACTGGTTCCCATATTGTATTTATTTATATGCTTGGCCGACTCAGGAGATTTTTGTGGCCTAGTGTATGTGCTGATTCCTTAAGTTTACGAATTTTCCAATGATGTTCCCTGTCTATGATCTCAACCTGATCCCACAGGGGACGGTGATCTCCCTTCTCTCTCCATATGTGGTCAGCCACGCCTGATTTTTCTACTTCCCCTCGCGTTACAGCTTTCTGGTGTTCTTGAAGCCTTACCTTAGGGGGTGGCCTGTCTCTCCTTTATATTCCTTTCCGCAGCTGCACGGGATAGCGTACACACAGTCCTGTTCTCCTCTATGGGGGGGTCTCACTCGAGAGAGATATCTGCGAAGTGTTGTCACGCTTTTGAAGGTTGTCCTGATGTTATATGGACTGCAGATCCTTTGTATTTTCTCTGATAACCCCTTCACATAAGGCAGGCAGACTGTTTTCTGAGTGTTGTCGTCCTTCTCCTCCTCCTCTTGTACCCACCTATCCCAGTTTTGGGGGGGTTGCTGCTATGTACCCAGGGTAGTTGTTACGTTGTAGGGTACTACTTATACTGACCAATTCCTTATCTAACGTCTCTGGGTTGACACTTATGACTTTTGCTCGGTGTTGTAAGCAACGGACGATCCCTTTCTTTACGCTGTATGGATGGTGGGAGTTGAAATTGAGGTAATGTTGGTTTACGGTATACGGATGTCTTGAACCCATGCTCTGTTCGAGATATTAGTACATCCAGGAATGGGAGTGTGAACAGTCTACCCCAGTGATCGAAATAAAGGGTTCGGTTCGAAATTCCAACCACCTGAAGAAGGCCGGAGCGTACAACGGCCGAAACATTGTGACAAATATGGCTACAAAGATGAGGACAATAGTCCGACTAATGTAAATACTGTACATAATACCTCATCTCAGAAATATAGACAGACTTTATTGTAATAGTTGCTTAAAGTGTCCTCTTTGTTAATTTTATTTCAATTTCTTTCAGAATTTAACTTAAAACATTGCATGCCTCTCATCTTGGATATGAAACAAGAAGAGACGTGTTTACTTATTTTGCATGAATTCAAGCTTGGTGATAGTGCTTCTGGTAAACTGCTGCCAACATTAACATGAGATGGAAAATGTGCTTTTAATCGAACAGTACGGTGCTGGTATTCTGCAATGGGGATATTAGTCTTGAAGACCAAGATGGTCGAGGATGTCCATCCACAATTGACAATCAACATCTGAAATCATTAGTTGAAAAAGAACCCACAACAAAGTAACATAAGTGTCTCAAATTATGGGTGTCAGAATTTCAACAATACCACCTCCACTATATTAATCTTTAATGACCACTTTTTCAAGCATCTTAATAATTTTTTTAAACCAAAAAACATTCTGTTGGAAAGAAGATGCATAAACAGCATTCAAAGATTTCTTGACATCCAAACCTTTAGAGTTTTATTGCAAAAGCTTAAATAAGTGTGTAACTTGATAGCAGAAATGTATAGCTGTTCAGGGTTCTTATTTTGACTGATATAGACACTATTTAAATATAGTAATTCAGGTATAAAATTGAATTCTAAAATCAGACATTATTTTTCTGAACAACCCAATACATATGGTGATTAATACATATTACTCAGACGCTTGCCTCATTTGTGATGGTTTCGATCTTGTTTCAGCGTCCATGGCCCCTAAAATGACTCGTGAGATCAGCATTCAATTTCATCCATATCATACATATATGATAGATAAATTCTGTATCTTTGATGAGATATGCATGTCCTACGACATTAGCATATGCACATGCCCACTACAAAACTGTACATCTTGTTTCAACATAAAAAGTTTTTTTAATGTTTCATCAGTTGGGAAATAATGATGCTACTAAAATATTTTATTCCAAAATGCAGTTAACAAAGCACATCTTCCACTTCCGTCATATTTTAGTAGCATTGTGATTTTCCAACTGATGAAACAATAAAAAATTTTTTTTAACATTGAAAGAAGATGTACAGTTTTGTAGTGGGTATGTGCATGTTCTAATGTAACACTGCATAATAAGTATACACACACATATATATATATATATATATATATATATATATATATATATATATATGTATATTAAAAAGAAGAGAGGTACCGCAAACTTTTTTGGTTGAAATGTGGGTTTTAAAAAAAAAAACATTACAACCAAAAAAGTTTGCAGTACCTCTCTTCTTTTTAATATACTCACTTTTCTCTCGTTGGAACCATCATAACCTCTTCATTTTGATCGACTCACTGTCTTTCTCTTTCTCCACATCCCCTCCCTTGCCACTCCTATCTGCTCTTCCTCCAACCCCCTCTTTAACCCCTTGCGTGATAGTGGCCTCCGTCCTTGTTTGGGGTGATATGATTAAAAAAAAAAAAAAAAAAAATATGTATGTATATATATATATATATATATATATATATATATATATATATATATATATACATGCATACATAAATATATATAAAAGATAAAAATATACAAAAAATGATTTTGTTATCAAACTTTTATCATGTATCATGCAAGTTCCTTTTTTGAGAGGCCAAATTGTAATAGACTAACCTCTTTTTCTTTATCTCTTTACCCCAGCTTCTAGTTAATTGAGTTAAAAAAAGTAAAAGAGAATGATAAAAGTATCATTAGTAATGCTATACTTGTTGCATAAATGCATACAGCCATAAACAACTGAATGAGAAACAGCTAAACATTTTATAATCATAGACAATGGAAAAGATGTATATTCACTATGTTTGTATTTCATAATACAATACTAATATGCGAATATTACACGCATTATTATTGGATACAGTTAAGTAAAATATCAGTTTTATCAAAATCATATTTATTTTAAATATAGCTGAACTTATTGACTACAGTAAATGGACAAATAGTTTGGTCAATAATGTCTTGTGTAGGATGCAACCCCCTTAAAATTAGCTTTAAAATTAGGTTTTCAAAATTCACATGATACACGAGTATATACAGTATATTTATATATATATATATATATAATCATTTATTTAAATATTATAACATAAATATGTTATAAAATCACTACAAAAATAGCCATTTCGTTTCGACACATCCAGTGTCTTATCAAGTGATGATGTTGAATGTTTCTACATTCAACATCATAAATCATAAATGGTTTTTAAAAAAAACTCGAAAAAACGAAATGACTATTTTTGTAGTGATTTTATAACATATTTATGTTATAATATTTAAATAAATGATTATATCTGCTCTACTCTGTATTGAGCACTCTTTAAAGAATAATAATTGTTCGTTATTGGAATTTACTCCGTATATACCAATCCCACACTTGGATATATATATATATATATATATATATATATATATATATATATATATATAGAAAATGGACTAAGTCCAACAATAATTTAATATATTTTCTGTTTATATGTTATTTTAATAGATAGTTTTTATTTTGTCTTGAATACAGATCAAATTATGCTTCCTTAGACTTAAATCAAGCCAAAATATTTACTAAGCTTGGCTTCATATGGTATATAGAGAGAAATTAGAATAGAAAGTGTTGCCCCAATTTTTCAAGTAAGAAAAATCTTCCTGCTCTGAAAATCAGCATTTGAGAGCAGGATTTTGGTAAGAAATGTGAAACCATATAAGCAATGAGTCAATGGTTTCTAATTTGAAAGAAAAATCAAAATATTGTTGACACTTATTGTTTATTTTGTCTTACACTGACCCTTTCATGACACTAATATTTTTCAGTAAACATATACAATTGAATGTCAATTCTAACAGTGTTGTTTGACTAGGGATATATTCTTGGAAATAGATGACAAGAGACTGGATATGTGTCTATGAGGAATAAATTTACCATTTGTAACGTGACAATTTTGTATCATTTATACATGGACATAAAGCGAGTGACTTTTGATCTTGCCTGACCAGCATGGGGTAAGGAGATGAAAGATTCTGCGCATTTCCAAGCTTAATTCACAGATGCTTGTCATTTACAAGGAATATTAAAGATTAATTTCAAAGTAGCTACTTATCACTTCAACACAAAGATTTGTACACGCATTTATTTATTTATAAATATACCTGTATACATAGTTATAGGCAGACTTATATATAGTTTTATATATCTCCTGTGTAAGTATATGCATATATATATATATATATATATATATATATATATATATATATATATATGCATAGGGGGAGTACATATATATATATTTTGTATGTATTTATAAGAATATAAAAATAGCAGATGTGTGTGTATGTGTGAGTAGGAGTAAATCAATTTAAATACACATTCCAATGATATGTTTTTATGATAATTTATCAGGATTTTTCAGCTAGGCATGTAGCAATCAACTCAAAAACCTATTTTCTAAGTAAACACATACATGTATATAACTATATACAATTTGTATATATATATATATATATATATATATATATACACACACACACACACACACACACACACACAATATAAATAGATAAACATTTTAGTAAATGCTCTGTTTATAATAAGCAGTTTACTGGCTTGAATGTCTGAGAAATTTAATAGAAAATATGTGTCCTTCGACCAGAATTGAACCTGTATCCTACCTGGAACTGTCATATAGCCTGATGTGCTATACTATTTAGCTACAGAGAAAGTGTCTGGTTAGCAAGAGCATTTACTTAAATATTTGTATCTATAAACATAATGTATAAACAGGAAATATATTAAAATAATTGTCAGACTTAGTGCATTTCATAATTTGTCGGCTGCTGCAAATTAACATCATAAGCTCTTTGCTATGAATTGAGCACTCAGGCAGCTGGTAATGCTTATATTTCATATATAATGCATTAAAAATTGCTTCTTTCCATCGCAAGCGTTGATGGTCTAATGGTGAGAGTCTCCGATTGATGTCAAATTGAGCGGGTTTAGATCCTTGCTTGAAGCAACCACATCTCTAGTCATGCTGATGAGCTGTGAGACAGTAAAACAGTCTCTCTGTGGATGATATCTATCTATATATATATATATATATATATATAAGAAAAAGTTTTCTTTTGTTTAGTTTTACAGCATATCAACCTCAATGGATTATTTAATACCCACAAAATGTTTATTGCTGGTAATATTTTTTTTTTCAAAAATGTATCGCTTGTAATATTTTTTTTTCTTTTCAAAAAGTATAGCTGGTAATATTTTTTTCAAAAAATCTACTGCTGGTAATAATTATTTTATATACTGCACCCATTAATATACATATATAGATATATATATATATAAGGGCGAAAATGATGTATAAATTTTTATATAACACGTGTGATAAAAACATGAGCAAAATGAAAAAGAAAGTAAATGAAATTGGCTAAACTATATACCCAAACACATATTTAAAAGAAAATAAATTAAATTTAAAAGATTATAATTTCATCATCCCCCACTCCTTCAGGCACATGTGTAGTTATATCAACATAAACATCACTTTAGTCTGATGAAGTCCTAAAGGATGAAACATCTCCCATAAAACATTTCTTCCAATTTGTCATTAATTTTCCAAATAGCTGGCCACTTGTATTTGAGGATACCTGTTTACTAGGGCAGTGAGCCCAATCCCTATTGCAGACGCTCGCTCAGGCACATTTGTGTTTGCTCAACACCCACCTGCCACTATACTGAGCAGACCTTAGTTACAGTTTCTGGGAGAGAGCATGTTATCAAGTGGTATCAACAATTTGAACAAGCCCAGCACACTCATTTAGCTTTGTGCTAGCACAGCTATCGACAACCCTCAAGAGTTTTGTCTACCCAATTTCAATCACAAGGCTTGGATCAACCCATGGTATTGTTTTCCAAAGGTGCCACATGCTGGGATCAACCTCAATCCATTCTGATAACATCAGGAAGTCTCCCTCCTGACAAATTGACCCTAGTGAGATTCAAACCTGAGTCTCATGGTCAGAAAACGTTCTAACTACTTGGCCAAATATATATATTTAAACATGAACACAGAAACATCCCCATCTACCCAACAAGACTTTTCATGTAGGATCAGTGACAAAGTGTGTCAGTCATAAAGAAAAGATTAAGTCAAAAGATAAAAAGATATAGTAAAGTTATTGAGTGATGGAAAGACAACAGAAATTTGTGTTTAAATTTGAACCGTGTTCAGAGAACAA
The DNA here is from genome assembly GCA_964036315.1 of Acanthosepion esculentum. Lineage (NCBI taxonomy): Eukaryota > Metazoa > Mollusca > Cephalopoda > Sepiida > Sepiidae > Acanthosepion > Acanthosepion esculentum. The sequence continues at coordinate 44,884,168 of OZ038500.1, forward strand.
TTAAAGATTGACAAGATAAAGAAAAAATTAAAAGGATAGTAAGATATATTGATTGCCCAGCAAGAAAATATTTGAAGAAATTGGTTCTGCCTGTGTACAAAGAAAAGAATGAAATAAACATTAGTTAAAAGCATGAAAGTGACAGACATTACGAGGAGAAACTTGTAAGTTGGATGAAGAAGTACATGAAAACTGGTTTCTTAGTAATTTTGAATGATTAATGTCGATTGGCTGAGCCTGATGGGTTGAATTTTTTTATTTTCATTTTTTTAATTGAATTAAGCAAAGTCAGTCAGTCAGTTATGTGCCATGCGTGATACATGTTTAGGTGATCATATATCTTTTGATACATGACTGACGAGGCAGATTTTTTCCCACAGTAGTTTGCCATTTCTTTCTGTGGTAGACCAGTTGCCATCCAAGGTTATAGAACCCACTTTGTCCTGCTATTTACCCATAGCTGAGGGGAGAAGAAGAGGATTCATACCTTTACCAAGGGTATCAGCATGTAAGTGAATGTAATGGATTCGATTGGAATTCGAACTCAGCTCTCTGATTCCTCAATTCGAGCCGCTATCCATTTCCTGAAAAGTAGTAAAGCCAATAAGTCACAAGGGGTGTGAAAGAATTAGACAGCAGAAACTTTACTAAGGAGCGAGAACAAAAGAAGAGTAATCGAAAGGATCGTAGAAAGTGATTGACATTGCATTTAAATTTAAAAGAATTGTACACATGTTGAGTTTAACAGAAAAAAAGTTACTTAGTAAAACTGCCCTCAGCCTTTAAAGATTTTTTTAATCATTTCATCCCGAGCAAGGCAATAAAGGCACTAAGACACAAGGGGTTACTGAGTGTGAGAGAATATGAAAAAAAGAAAACATTATTAGGGAGAGAAAACAATGAAAGAACAGGAATTAAGAAGATAGAAGATAATGAATGATGTTGCATTTAAATTTTTGAAGATTAAAGTTGGCTGGAAACCATGAAGCAAGAGAGAGAGAGAGAGAGAGAGAGATAAGGTAGAGGGTTACCGTTTTGTATGAGTGTAAGAAAAGACAAGAAGTAAAGGCTATACAGGGACGATAACAATTAAATCTAAACTTGAAGAGATCAGGATTGTGGTGATTGGGAAAAACATCCTGTTAGGAGTCTGTTCCACAAAGCAGCAGTTATTGGGAAGAAACTGTCCAGGTGAAACTTAGTCCTTACTAATGAAATATGAAGGATTAACCATTGTGCATGTGTCATGGTAGATCTCAGTTGCAAAGGTCAAGGTTGGTGGCACCAAGGAATGTAGCATGTCATAACACATACCATAGAAATACTGACAGAGTGGAGTGAAAGACTCAACATTTTGTCTGTGTGAAAGGGGTTGTAGGGTGGAAAATAATTCATCACCCATAAGAGTGAATAGATGCTTTTGAACTCTGCCAAGAGAGACAAGTGAGGATTGTGTTGCTCCAGCCCAGATATGAACAGGATACTTCATATTTGGTTTGATCTGGCTTTTCTGAGTCAGACTTACGAGAGTGGTATAATTAACTGAATATTTTTCCAACATACACTATAGTTCAAAAGTTTGAAGTAACCCTCAGATAGCATGGGATGAACTTGACAGAATCAATGGAAAAAAAAATGGAAAAAGCACTCTTAAAGTCATTGAAAAAAGGATGGCATCAGTTATCATATTTTGAGAAATTCTTCAATGAATGCCAAAAATTTGTGCTGCAGTAATCAAGGCTAAAGGAGGATATTTTGCCAAGAGCAAAATTTAATCATAAAATGCTTTTTCCTTTTTGTCACAATAAAATTTCTAATAAAAAATTATTTTTTTAACTATGTATAATAATTTACAAATAATAATAATAACCAAATCTTTTTTTAACCATTTATAATAATTTTCTCATATTTAAAGTACAAAATTACTTTTATGGCCAATTTAAAACATTACCATGGGTTTCCTCAAACTATTGAACTGTAGTGTAGGTCCTTCACTGAAATAATCAACAAGTACGGCTTAGAAAAGAACAGTGGAGAAGTAGAATTTGTTTTGGGCTTGTATAATAGCCAGAAAAAAGTAACAAAACCTATCAATGTTGTTCCTGGTGACAAGAAAAATATAGAAAAATAATGTAAGTTTTTGGATATTTTTGAACGTAAACTGTATATGTTCATATGCGAGTTAATGCGCCTTTATATACTGCGATGCTGATTATGATTCATCTTACCAAAAAAAAAACCCCCAAAAAACAGCATTTCAAACATACCAAAGTAATAAAATATTACTTTATTCTCTCATCAATTAATCATTCACAATTTTAAATTTGTTATATTTTACATTGTACACTACTGATTAAAAAACCTGGAAGAGTGGGGGCAAAACCAGTTGTTTTTCCTTTTTTATTTTTCATTATGCCTAGTAATATTAAATTGAATGTTTTTAAAGCAATACATATATATATATATATATATATATATATATATATATATATATGTGTGTATTTTTAAGAATGAGTCACTGTGCAATATGTACTTTTTGTGGGAGCCAGTGTGCAGTAAAATCAAAGGCTCCTCCAGGCATCATGCACACTATCTATGCCACTATTCATCATTAAAAAATATATACATGAAAATTTAAAGCAGGCCAAAGTAATTTTATATTCAAAGCATCAGAAAAGGGTTAACAAAATCAATGGAATGAACCCTTACTGAAGAGTATATAATCTCAAGGAGCTCTTATTAACATGCAAAATAATAAAATCCTTTGCTTTAAATATATGCATCTATGGCCAATATATTTTGGATTTATTTATAAATAAAAACTTATTTTGCAATTAATTTGTTTACATAACAGAACCTGGTATTCCCAAAACAACTTATTATCAATATATTTTAATAAGGGTAAACATTATAGGCTGGAGCTCACTTGATATATTGCCTGGAGAAATTTAAATATAATATTTTAATACCAATTTTATTATAAATAGCCTTTCTGAAGTTATTATGCAAGTAACATAAACTTCAATAATTCAAAAATGCCTGAACCTATATCAGTCAAATTTAAACTAATCCATGTTAAGATCTATAACAAAATTTTTAGTCACTTTGAAATGGTTATTATTTGATCTATCATAAGTTTATGAAAATGGAATGTCTGAAGTTATTATGCCATTAGATTCCCAAGTTTTCATTACTACGATTGTTTTCAGCGATTTTTTTACATGATTGTTTACGATAAATATTTTGTGCGATAACAATTTTTATAACTTGGAAATAAATTTGCGAATAATCAGAATTAATTTCCAAATCCAGTGAAAGTCACACAGGAAATAAAAATAATTGTTTGTACAGAAAGTAAGGACCTACGTACATCAAACTGTCTTTAAATTAAGTGACAGCAGAAAGATTTTTGTTGAACTTTTATAAAGTAAGCTTGAATATTAATGCAATACTTAAATGCAGTGATCAATTTTGAGTTCTATAGTTTACTGTTGCCTATCACATCTATCCCTCAATCCCTACCAATTTTGATGATGGCCCAATCAAGAGCCCTCCACAGGAGCTACTTAAATGCTACCTGATAGGGCAACTTTTAAGCTAGTGTATATTTATATATATATATATATATATATATATATATATATTACTTCAAGTGTTATTTTTAGTGGATACCCATATTTGAGTAGATGCTCAATTTTTTAAACTATTTATTTTTCAAGTGCACAGTTTAGTAAATGAAATTAATACTGTTTAAAATAAATGTAATGTGTTACTCAAATATGGGTACCCACTATAAATAATGTTTGAAGTAATAAAAAAATGCCAGATTAAAAAATAAAATCCATTAATTCTTTGAATATATATATATATATATATATATATATATATATATATTTTGTTAAAAATTATTGACAACATACTTCTTTTAAGTTTTAAGACTTTTCTTTTTTGCACTTAGTGTAGAAATTATCTAAATAATTGTTTATTCCAAGTACTGGCAGATAATCTCTTAGCCATCTTCTATGATTTTGCTTGTGCAAACATTTAAATGAACACGGAAATGTATGAATCTCAATACTAAATTCCAAGAACACAAATGTGATATACACCACCAACTGCTAAAAGTATCTAAAAATAAGTCAAATCAAAAAACAAAAAAAAAAACCCAGCCCATAACCGCATCAATTATGTACATGGTCAAAATATACTGGTCATATTCATGAATTAAGATGTCTACCTTTCAACAACTTTTAGAGGGTTTGCAATAGCATTGCTCACCATTTACAATACTTGAACATGGCTAATGGATTAGCTCAGAATTGTTTCTCCTAATCAATGGGACAATTAGCAAGATGGAACCATATGTTGTATTCTCATATTTTCATTTCTCACACTTTTCATGTGTGGAACTCTCTTCCAGTTTCTTGCATTCCTGTCACCTACACTCTTCAAAAATTTAAATGCAGCACCAACTGCCATCTTCTGTCTTCTTGAACCCTGTTCTTTTATTGTCCTTTCTCCTAATTAAAGTCTTCTCATTCTCTTCCACTCCCAGAAACCCCCTTGTATCTCTGTGGTATTATCACCTTGCCTCAGGTGAGATGATTAAAAAAAATTCTACATTTACTGAAGGCTCTTGTTCACATAAGGGGGGGGGGGAAATAACAGAAGTACTTTGTCACAATTATATTTGACAAAATATGTATGAGAGAGAGATTACTACCCACACACACACACACACACACACACACACACACACACACACACACACACACACACATACATACACACACATATATGAGATAACAATATATATTTTTATATACCAGGAACAGTATTGGGGAAAAATGTACGAAAAAACAGAAAAGGTTATCTTGTGATGCATTTTGGTGTCATTTAGGATATTATTGGACTAAAATGTCTAGAGAGTGACATCTACAGAAAATTTGCTCCCTGTCTCTTACAACATTTCACCATTCCTAGCAGAACTTTTACTATCACTGTGGGATATCGATTAACAAAAGTGATGGAAAGAAAAAGAATCTAAATGAAATCGGCTAGATTAAAAAATGAAAACAATTATAAATTTAAAATTCCTACCATCCTTCATTTGTATGCATATGTAGTGGCACCTACATGACAAATTTAGTCCACTGAAGTCCTAAAGGATGAAACATATCACAAGAAAAGTTTTTCCACGTTATCATATATATATATATATATATATATATATATATATATATATATATATATATATATATATATATATATATATAATTAATTAAAATATAAAATATTATATTATAATAGGCGGCTAAAAATAAATTAAAAAACAAAAAGGGTGGGGCCACCTAGAAAGGCATAAACACAAGTGCTTGATGCAAGTTATAAAATATAAGATATAAAATGCAGAGCGACATGCCTTGGAAAAAATCTCTCACAACCATATATATGTATATATATATATATATATATATATATATATATATATATATTTTAGAATTCTAAAATATATGACGTCATTTGTTTACATTTGATACGCTAGAGCAGATATGAATAGAAGAGATTCATGGAAGATTTAAGTTTAAAGATAGTAAAATCGACCTTGCTAACCAGACGCTGCTCTGTGGCCGAAAGGTTAAGGCACATCACGCGAAATGATGGTTCCGTATAGGATACAGGTTCGATTCCTGTCGGAGAGCGAAAATTTTCTATGAAAATTTCTCAGACATTCAGGCCGGTAAATGTTATTTAATACTGTTTATTATAAAACAGAGCATTTGCTTAAATACATGTATCTATAAAAAGAACGTTAAACATAATATAAATGTCTTTAAATATATATATATATATAGATATAGATATATATACATATACATTCATACATATATATATATATATATATATATATATATATATATATATATATATATATAGTAGGGTCAGTCGGGCACCATCTGTGAGAAAAAAAGACCATGACGCAATTCACACTGCTAGAAATTTTGAAACAGCATGCTGTACTGCTTGGCATCTGCACTGGAAGCTCCAATACAAATATTTCAGAGTGTTTGGGTGTCAATCTGAAGACAGTACAAAGGACTCAGAAAGAGTTGCATGAGTCTAGTGGTGATTATGAAGGTACAGCAGGTTGGAAAACTCACTCTGATCATTCTGTTGAGAAGGTAGTGCTTCCTTGGGTCAAGAGGGTGGCTGCTGTAAGACTCTATGTATGACAAAAGGAGTCTGCACCATGCCACACAAGCAGGAGAATCCATTCATGGCTGTCAGACAATTTCTGCAACCACATCATTACTTACATCTGGCCACCTAGCTCCCCAGACTGCAAGCCCTTGATTATTATGTGTGGGGCACAGTTGAGTGAGAGACTGACAAAAGTCCTTGTAATACCAAAGATGATCTGAAGGCATGGATTTTGGCAGCATTCACCAACTTAAACAAGGATACCATCCAGAAGAATTGCATGTGATTCCAAAGTCATTGTTCTCTCGCACTTCTCACTTCTCTCTTCTGGCTCCAGTCAATTTTGATCTTCAAAAATTTAAATGCAATGTCAATCGCTATGTACTGTATCTTCCTGATCATTCTTGTTAATATTGACAAGAATGATCAGGAAGATACAGTACATAGCGATTGACATTGCATTTAAATTTTTGATGACAAAGAAATTGAAGAGGAACTGAAAGCTTTCATAGTTGAATATATATACAATGTATGTGGCATCCGTTGGTCTCAAAAGACCATCGATCTGAGCTTAAAAAGTTATGCCTCTGTTGTAGTGTAGCATTTGTTATGGCTGTACAGGTCCACACGAGAGTGAAAGTCTCGATCGCAACAAATACATGTGAAGATGCTCTCCCCCGATGTTGCTGTGTTGTTTTCTTTCCTTTGAACACACTTTACCCTGGCTGCAAGCCTCTGTTTCTTCTCTCCTTGTTCCAGCTCTCACTGACTCTTGCTGGTGGCCAGTTACCCATACAGAAGGACCTTCAGAATCCTACCATCAGTAGCTTCCCGTGTTTTGCTGTTGTGGTGAGGCAACTTTTCATTGAATGTGACAGGCAAGTGTTTATGAAATTTTTTTATTTTTCTTAGTTTTCCTTTCGTGGGAGCTAAGGAAGTGCAGAAAGTGTCCGGAATGATTATTGTCCCAAGTACATTCATTGTCCATTTTTCAGGGATTTGTTTATTAATATGTTTTCAATATTTGTGTACTAAGTTGTCTTATTGTATTAATAATATATAATAATAATATATTTGTGTATTAAGTTGTATTAATATATTCCCTTTTGAAACTGTATAAATGGGTTCAGGGTCAGTCTACCTCCCTGAACGAGACTCTGCCCTTTGGCGGAGCCTCGTCTGGGTTCCTCCCTGCTCAGAGGCAGAGAGTTTGACTGTCCAGCTGGAACAGGTCGCAGCTAGTGATATCTAGCTACCTCCTCACGAGGGTTGCATGTGGCACAAGGCCGGGTTTAATATGGGTTTTCTGAGCCTGTAGGCTCGGCCAAATATTTTCCCTATTTGAACCCGTAAAAACAGGTTCAGGGACAGTCTACCTCCCCGAACAAGACTCTGCCCTTCGGCGGAGCCTTATCCAGATTCCTCTCTGCCTTCAGGCAGAGAGTTCGACTGTTTAGCTGGAACAGGTCGCAGCTAGACTCTGTAGTCTGTTGACTTACAGATACTTATAGGTAGTTACTACCTATAGTGTAGTCACTCATGGGGGTGACAGGTTATTCCATTACATCAATAATGAATAGGTTTTTTTTATTTTAAAAAAATCTGAGAAAATGTTATTCTTTTTATAATAACCACCAATATTTTTATGACTAAATTTTACTCAAAAAAAATGTTAAAGTCATAAATTTTTATATTTCTTTAAAGGTTAATTGCCGACACATCTCCAGTGAAAAAAAAGTTAACAAAGATTCCAACACAACACATGAAAAAACATCCCCAACAAACAAAATGCAATGATTTGACTTCATGTTATTCCCAAAGTTTTTTTTAATTTTTCACAAAAGAGAACAAACAGGATTGTCTTAAAAATTTGTTTTAAAAACAGTATTTCAGTTTTGGGGGAAATTTTTCATGTGTTGAAATCTTTAAACATTTTTATTCTTTAAGTGATCATTTTCTTGATTTTATCTTTCTAGAAATGTAAAAAAATAGGGACTAGATATTTAATTTTAATTACTAGCTGTTGACTTCTGTTTAGTATTACTATTAATAAGAAAAAAAATCAGAGATCCTCCTTAGTGGATGTTCTCAGAATAAAAAATGATTTTACGGAGATATATTACCCACTTTAATTATTTTGATTTAAAAGAACTGTTCAGAAAGAAAATTACAATTTAAAAAGATAAGTGTTTCTGAAATTAGGACTTTTTACCCCACCCTCCGCAGTAGACATGTGGCCTCTGCGATGTTGAGCAGTTCAAGGTAGTAAGCACTGACCCCGTCGATTATTATAGTTGATGATTGACAATATAACTTAGGTAGAAAAAAAATTAAAAAGTACAAAAAGTAAAAACATTACTGAAATTAGCCCTTTTGCAGCTCCGACCTCATTGGAAGGTTCCTGCATAGTATGCACCACACTGATACATGATGTATATTATTAGTTGATAACTGACAATGTAACATCAGTTTAAAAATAATTTTTAAAAATGGGTGATGACCATAAAACAGTGCTGAAAAAAATGTGCTTTCAGAACTAGAATTCTTGAAAGGTACAATATGTAGAGCAATTAGATAAGCTTCAAAAAATATACAAGAACCTAAATCAAAAAAATACTTTTGATATACCCTAAACGGAAGATGCAAATTAACACAAAGTAGAAAGTAGTTGCTATTGACCTGATAGATAAAAGTGAAAAGAAACTGAACGCTTTCATAGTGGAATAATTTTTATTGTAAAAGATATTTACAAATATTTTAAGCTTGGAGAAAAATCTTTTAATAAATATTTACTAGAGACTGAAACTTACATAAGAAATCATATTAATGTATATCATTAATCAAATATTTTCATTATGATGCATCTCAGAAAATCTAATTTTTTTAAACTATTTTCTTTTTTACCGTAATTATTTGTCCAACTTGATGTTATTGACTTACTAACAAGTATCAAAACTATTTTCATTTTTTACAGACTTTTACTCCAAAGACTACTTTTAATTTAAAATTATGGTTCCATTTTATTATTATTAATAAAAACAAAAATGTCATTATCAGTACTAATCAGCTGTACCTTTTATTTCAGGTACTATAATAGTAAATATAATTATAAGATTCTAACAATTTAATCTGTGTCTCAAAGCTACAGAAGCTGTTCTCAGAATTTGGGAAGTGGAAAGAAAGGAAACAATATCTTACTATACTGCCCAAAATTGATTTACACATTTTAAGGATGGTAACTTCAAAATTAAAGACCAGAATGAGATGACCATCAGTTGTTGATCATGAGGTCTTAAAACACAAGGTAATTTAGGACCCAACCAGTAATTCTTGAAAACTTTCAGGACTCAGATCATTAAGAGATACCACGTGTAGAGCATTATTTCATAAATTTATTAAAAAAACGTAGAGGAGCTTAAAAAAATGAAAATATATTTGATAAAGTTGAATATGTCAACTACTCTGAGAATTTCTCTTTTCTTCTTTGATCTATTTCCAGATTTCCATTTTCTCCAAAAGAACTCTTAGTGACTTTATTTCTTTGTAGCCATATTAAATTCCAAAAGGATTACCTTTTTTTTTTTAATATCCTCACTGTGGAAATGTTGAAATCTTTCTTATTTCTGCAAGACATTTCCCTCGTGAATTCGGCACAGCCTGCCAGCTGAAACCTACGTTGATATGACACGGCCTGTCTTGTCACATGCCAGTTTGCATGGGTTCATCAAAACTCACATTTCCCTCCCTTCTGGGCAAGTGTGCTCACCATGTTTCATACAAACAATTGAAACTCACATAATCCTTATCGATCAATTCTTTCTGTTGCTTTTTTTTTCTTAACTTTTCATCTTTTTTTTTTTCACATTTATCATCAAAAAATTATATTCTTCGTGTTAAATAAACAATGCTTAGGTAATTTTCTTTTCTTTTTGCTTCTCTTTTGTCTCTCTCCTTTTTTTTGGCAATAAGGAACCTCCCGTGGTTTCTGGCATGAAACTGAGGAGTCAGTGGTGAGTGCCTGGGTGAATGTGAACTTGGTAGGAGGCAAGGAGAATTTTTTATGTTTGTCCATATGAGGTAATCATGAAAAGTCACCCGCATTACAATTTTCACAGGTATGTATTTCTGGAGATTTGTTTAAAAATTTCTGCAAATAAGAAAGATTAATAAAGAAAAGGTAAAAAAAAAACTCAGCCCTTTCAAAAGTAGCTAAGTATATTTTTTTAATTTTTATTTTTATTTTTATTATTTTTTTTTATTATCATTATTATTATTATTATTATTATTATTATTATTATTATTATTATTATTATTATTATTTTTATTTTTTTCAGGATCAAGTGACAGCAAGTCGCCTGTGACATTCTTTTTCAGTATTCTTGCTGATTTTATTTAATACTATTATTATTGTTATTATTACTATGATTATTATACCCCAGTGTATGGATCCATTATAACCAATATAATATAGAACATAGGTTAGTCTGCAGCTATGCATAATTTTTCCCCAAACTGCAAGATACCAAAATATACTAAAGAAACCAAAATATTAACCTAAGAACTTGAGTAATGTTCTTATATAATCTCATCAAATATGGATGCCATGCATGGTGTCCAGCTTGTTTGGAAATGTCTAAACCATCAGTTATATAAATAAAAGATGAAAGGAAAACTTTTTGTTAACAACGTGTTACATTCCCTGAGGAACTTTACAAAGGTAAATGCGGATATTTTATTTTATAACTTGTATTTATACACAGAAGTAAAGTCGGGGAAGAAATGACTTCAAGCTGATGAATCCTTTAGGTCTTAAAGAAGACAACCCTTTATCAGATCTCATAGAATGGTGCTATGGAATCGCAAAGAAATTTACCAAATAACAAAAACTACATCACTTGAAGACTTCCAACAGCAACAACCATTGAAATGGATAGCACATGTAATTTGGTGAGAAAGTAATGATAAAATAAAGATGGTGACATTCCACACTCCCTTAAAAAAAAAATGTTAGAAAGAAAACTCCCATCAGTACTAGAAAGAGCTATAACATTTAGCAAATTTGAGAAGTCTAACAAAAGGAGGCTGAGAATACCATGGACCAAACATGTGAGCAACGACAAAGTTCTAGAGACAATGGCAACAAGAATGTCATATATATTTAATGCCAGGAAGAGACAATTGAAATTTCTAGAGCACATAATGAGGAAAGAGGGCTTGAAAAATTTGATACTCACAGGGCATATTGAAGAAAGACAAAGAAAAGCAATGCATAACTTACCTAGCCAACTTGAGTGAATAGATGTGGGAGCAGGGTTTGGGAGAGATGGCATAAAAACAAAATTTCTTAAGAGCTACAAAGCTCAGGAAATTGTGGAGAGCCATGATTGTCAATGTCCTGAAAGGGCATAACACATAGAAGAAGAATTTCCTGAAAAATTGTTTTAAGAGAAAACTTATTTTAAATTTCAACCAGCTAATGTTGGCATTACCATTTACCGTTATTATTATTTTGAGGATCAAGTGACAGCAAGTCACCTCTAATATTCTTTCAGCATTCTTGATGAATTTATTTAATACTTTCTTATTTATTTACTTTAACTGTAATGGTTATCAGCACAGAAAATGGAATTGGGGAGCTGAATTCAAATTCTAGGCTAGTCTCATGCATTCACTTTTGCACAAATGCTCTTGGGAAAGGAAAGAACTCATCTGTTCTCTCTAAGCTATGGGATAAATAGCAGGCTAGACGGAGCTTTCTAGTCTTGAGTTGCAACTGGTCTAAGAAAATTAAAACTCTGAATTCCAAACCATGGAAAAGATAATGGAAAACCATTCCTCCATGTTTTCACAGAATGCATGACAGTTCTCAGTAAATAAAGAAAAAGAATCCATGGAGAATCATTATAGTAAGGAGTCATTACTTAGAGCTAGAAAGGATAGGAAATAGTGGAGAGCCATGATCATTCACATTCAGAAGAGACATTTCACATAAAAAAAGATGTGCTAGATATCAGTGCAGAAACTGGAATTGGTGAGCTGAGTTCAAATTGCAGTCTCTTGAACGAATGTGCTCGGGAATGCATGAATCAATTTATCCCCCAGCTATGGGTAAATTAACAGGTTAGACTGGTCTGTCTAGCTTTGGGTGGTAACCAGTATAAGAGAATTAAAACTTTACATTCCAAACAGTGGAGAAGGCAACAGGAAACTACATTGCTGTTTTTCGCAAAAAGTCATGGAAATTTATAGATAATATCAAAAAAGGAAGCTGTAGAGAGCCATGAACACCTGACATATTTAAATCAAAAAGAAAAGTATTAGACTTAGTCAAAAGTAATTTGCGTTTTTGGGAACTAATTTTTTTTTATTCATTTTCTTATTAAACCTTTGCAAGTTATTTAAAACCAGTTAATATTTTTTGATTGTATGAATTTTTTATTGAGATAGTAATGGTTTGGTGATACAAGTCTTACTAGTTAACTGGAGGGGAGAAGAGATGGATTCATGCCTTTCCCAAGAGTATTTGCATGTAAGTGAATATAACAAACCCAGCGGGAATTAGAACTTGGTTCTCTGATTAACAATTCCAAGCCATTACACCATCTACACATCCAAGCTTACAGCACCTGGTATTTCCAAGTGGTTTCCCATCTAGGTACTGATCAGGCTTGACATTACTTATTGTTATCAGGGAAGAAAGTAAGAGGAAGGGAGTTCCGCTGTTGGGAAGTGTGAGAGAAGAAGCTGTTGGAGTAGAAGAGGTGGTTACATTTAACTGTTTTGTCAGTAAAAAGGAGGGACTGAGATGCCAAACTAGTAGCATGCTTAAATTCAAGCAGTTGGGGTACCAGTGCAAATAGCAAATCAGAGCAGTTGCCATGAAAATATTTGTAGTAAAAACAGAGGGTCTGTGAGAAAGTGACTGGAGTTGAGATGCCGGGTCAAGACTTATCACATTGCATATCTGTCTTTGGATTTTGTTGAGAACCTCGAGATGAACAGCGGTGGCACCAGACCATATATGGCAACAGTATTTAATGCAATTCAAGGCTCGGATTGAGGAACAGAGAGCCAAGTTCGAATTTCAGTTGAATCCATTACATTCACTTACATGTTAATACTCTTGGGAAAAGTATGAATCCTCTTCTTCTCTCCCCAGCTATGGGTAAATAGCAGGACAAACCGGGTTCTATAGTCTTGAATGGCAACTGGTCTACCGCAGAAAGAAGTGGCAACCTACTGTGGGAAAAAATCTACCTTGTCAGTCATGTATTGAAAGATACATGATTGCCTTGGCTTTTTTTTTTTTCAATTACTTCAAAACACTTTAATGGGGGGAAATTATTCCTAATGAAAACTAGATTCAAGACTTCATTGAAAAATTTTTCATATCAAAACAGGAAATTTTATTCAAAAGGTGTTTGAGAGCTGACTGATAGGTGGCAACAGGTCATTGCAAAAAATGGTCAATAGAATAAATAGGGGTAGACTTCTCTGTAATTAGCAGTTAAATTTTATTTCTAGATAATATATTTATATAAATCATTTCATGACAATTATCGATATTTCTATCTACCTCTCTTTATCCTTCTATTTATCTATCTATCTATCTATCTATCTATCTATCTATCTATGCTAGTCTGTCCAATTGCTGCAAAACGCTTTGATGAGGAAAACTTTCTCAACTGAAATCAAGATTCAAGAGTTCCTCAAAAACTTTTTTCACATCAAGACCTGTGGAATTTTACTCAAAGGTTACTGAAAAACTGTCACAAGTCATTGCCAATAATGGTGAATATATAATTGAATAAATTGTAATTGTACTTTATCTTTTGAAGAATAAAGATGGTAAATAAAAATGAAAATTATTTATGACACAACCCAATAGTTCTTGTAGTTTTTCAAGCCTCCTTAATATTTCAACACTTTTCTCAGTCTGGTTTTTTTTTACCCCTTCATCTGAAGGATTTTCAACATTCATGGACATTTATGCTCGCAAAAATCGGTTTGTCAAAAGGATGTTTTTTTTTCATTGACATTGCTATTATTTTTACCTTCACTCCTTGGCAATGTTTATTGTTTTAAAATATAATCATTAGAATTGTAATAAAACTTAAACATATGATGAAAGTGAATTTATACATTATTTTTTGTTCTTGAGAATTTATAACAAAAATATTAAACATTATTTATTAGATTGTTTATTTACAAGAATAATTTTATATCTACAATATTCTAAAAACTAATACAGTTGTATTAAAACTTAGTGTGCATGCACAACAGAATGCAAGGTCACTCTGTTCTAAGTGGCTTCACTTTTCATGCTTTAGCTCTGTTACCATAGCAACAATCCCAATATTTTCTGATCAGACCTTGTATATAATGTGTGTGTGTGTGTCTATTTTTTTTATAATACTATGACCTTTCAAAACATAGTTGACCATGAATTTTCACAGATTCCTTTCCCTTATTATTTCTGCAATGCTGTGACTTCTTTGTAAAGATAGTGAAATGGTTTCCCATTGCTTTCTCCACTTTTTGGAATTCAAACTGGTCTTTCTCCTAGACTGGCTGTCATCCAAGCCTAGAAGGTCCAACTTACCCTGCGGTTTAACCAATAGCTGTGAGAAGAGGATATTGGTTGTTATCTTTTCAAAGACATTTGGGTAAAAAATGAACAGAACAGTCTACGTCAGAAATGTTTGTTTGTTTAGAAGCATATCAACTCTTTATGAGTCACTTAATGCCGAAATTTAATTTTTTAGGGACCAGCAGTAATTTCTTTTACAAAAATGTATTGCTGGTGTTTTTACTATAAAAATGTTTATACTTTCATAGTGTTTTGTCCCCAGTTTGGGTTAACTATTTGCTCATTGCAAGGACCCTAACAGGTGCTACTAGCCCAGGTAAGGGTGGACCTGGGAACAACAGCAATTAAGAGGTGGTTCCATGCTCCTCAAAACCTCCTGATGACAGGCCTTGTTGCCGGATGTAGTTTATCATCATACCCAGGATACCTTAAACTGAAAGTGGTTTGCTGATTCCACCATCCACAGTGATAACTATTACACTGAATGCACAAAATGAAAAAACAAGAGGAAAAAATGTTCTTAGCCAACACGTTTTGTCCTCTGAGAGACTTTATCAAGGCAAACGTAAAGATTTATTTTATTGCACATGTCTATATACATGGGCAAGGATGTCATTGGTTTATCAAGGCTTTTGAATTTAAGAACGTTCATGAGTGTTCATTATGTGGTTGAAAGGTCAGTCAAAACATGTGAAGAACACAAAGTGCTGTAATTCAAAGTTTGGTAAGACAAAAGTAAGTAAGTAATATTCAAGAAATATTTTTTTATTAATTTGCTTGATAAAGTCTCTCAGAGGATGAAATACACTGGCTGAAAAGAATTGACACACACACACATATATATATGTATATATATTTCATTGTATAATATAAACATATTCTGTCAAGTTATTTTTATACTGATCCTTTCCAGTTGTCCAATTGGTTTCTTGATGTTAAGATGAAATTCATTAAGGAAGGCGCCATTGTTTTTTTTAACCCAAGTACTTTTCACCTTTTCTAAGATTATCTTCAGGGGTAAATTACAAAGGTAAACTTATTGCAACTGCAATAAAATAACTTCCTCAAATAACACTAAACATATCAATCTACTATACTGTAATCAAATGCCTTCTAAATATAAATGAGATGAAAAAGTCCTAAAAAGTCTCATAAGTACTAATATATTTTACACTCATCCCAGTAAAAAAATAAATGGAAAGGATCAATATAAAAAGAAGTAGACACAATATGTCTATATTATTCAATGAAACATGTTTGAATGAAGATATGCTACCTAAATATACATACAGTAGCGAGCATAAAGATCAGAACGATGTTAAGAAAAAAATCTAAATGTGAAATAACTTTTTATTTTATAGCTTCATAGAACATTTTATCAAGGAAAAATAAGGATATAAAGGTAAATTATATAATTCCAAAATATAAAGCTCAATACACAGTCCTAAGGAATGATATTCGTCTCAGGGCACTAAAAGCAGCGTTAAATTTGGAGGAGGAAGTGTGATGGTGTTTGGCATGATTTCAGCTGCTGGTATGGGACCTCTTGTTAGGCTACAGGGTAAAATTAACGCAACTGTATACAAAGATATATTGAAGAAACATGTTGTGCCTAATTTGAGAACTGCAATTAATCAACCAGCTGTATTTATGCAAGATTACGCACTGTATCACACAGCAAAGTCTGTTAAGACATTTCTTTCTGAGGAGGATGTTACTGTTATGGAGGGGCCTGCTCAATGCCCAGACATGAGAATGTTTGGAAGTTACTAAATGAAAGAGCTAAGGAAAAGAATCCAACAAACGTCAAAGAACTATGGACTAATTTGAAAGGAGAATGGAAGAAAATATCCGTTAATGAATGCAAGACATTAATTCGCTCATGTAGCAAAAGATGTCAATCCGTTACTGAAAGTAAAGGTTTACACCTCAAGTACTAATGAATTATGAACGCTATTTTCATTTCGATATGATGTATCCATTATAATAGTATCATTTTGTTAATCTTTCTGATGTTTTTGATCATCTATTTTTTTAATGTTATATAATTATTCTTATAACTTTATCAAAATAAGTTTATTGAGCTTTATATTTTGGAATTATATAATTTTCCTTTATATCCTTATTTTTCCTTGATAAAATGTTCTATGAAGCTTTAAAATAAAAAGTTATTTCACATTTAGACTTTTTCTTAACATCGTTCTGATCTTTATGCTCACTACTGTATATATATGTCTCTATAGAGATAGATATTTAATTAAGAAAATCTCTATCTTAAATACATAAATTGCATGTATTGTTATTTAAATATTTTACATCTCAATATGGGTTCCTTGATATTGTATAATCTTCATCATTCTTTCAAGTAGTGATTTTTTAAAAAAGCTTTTCTGCTCGTTTAACTATCTCTGCTTGAATATTTTTTTCATTCTTTTAATGATGGATCATAAGTTTTGTATTTCATTAATATTTAGAGAGGCTTAGGATCACTCTATAAATTTCATTAATATTTAAAGAAGCTTAGGATCACTCTATTAATTTCATTAATATTTAGAGAGGCTTGGGATCACTCTATTAATTTCATTAATATTTAACGAGGCTGAGGATCACTCTATTAATTTCATTAATATTTAGAGAGGCTTAGGATCACTCTATTAATTTCATTAATATTTAACGAGGCTTAGGATCACTCTATTAATTTCATTAATATTTAACGAGGCTTAGGATCACTCTATTAATTTCATTAATATTTAACGAGGCTTAGGATCACTCTATTAATTTCATTAATATTTAGAGAGGCTTAGGATCACTCTATTAATTTCATTAATATTTAACGAGGCTTAGGATCACTCTATTAATTTCATTAATATTTAACGAGGCTTAGGATCACTCTATTAATTTCATTAATATTTAACGAGGCTTAGGATCACTCTATTAATTTCATTAATATTTAACGAGGCTTAGGATCACTCTATTAATTTCATTAATATTTAACGAGGCTTAGGATCACTCTATTAATTTCATTAATATTTAACGAGGCTTAGGATCACTCTATTAATTTCATTAATATTTAACGAGGCTTAGGATCACTCTATTAATTTCATTAATATTTAACGAGGCTTAGGATCACTCTATTAATTTCATTAATATTTAGAGAGGCTTAGGATCACTCTATTAATTTCATTAATATTTAACGAGGCTTAGGATCACTCTATTAATTTCATTAATATTTAGAGAGGCTTAGGATCACTCTATTAATTTCATTAATATTTAGAGAGGCTTAGGATCACTCTATTAATTTCATTAATATTAAAGAGCTTTAGAACCACTTTATTAATTTCATTAATATTTAGAGAGGCTTAGGATCACTCTATTAATTTCATTAATATTTAACGAGGCTTAGGATCACTCTATTAATTTCATTAATATTTAACGAGGCTTAGGATCACTCTATTAATTTCATTAATATTTAGAGAGGCTTAGGATCACTCTATTAATTTCATTAATATTTAACGAGGCTTAGGATCACTCTATTAATTTCATTAATATTTAACGAGGCTTAGGATCACTCTATTAATTTCATTAATATTTAGAGAGGCTTAGGATCACTCTATTAATTTCATTAATATTTAACGAGGCTTAGGATCACTCTATTAATTTCATTAATATTTAACGAGGCTTAGGATCACTCTATTAATTTCATTAATATTTAAAGAAGCTTTGGATCACTCTATTAATTTCATTAATATTTAGAGAGGCTTAGGATCACTCTATTAATTTCATTAATATTTAGAGAGGCTTAGGATCACTCTATTAATTTCATTAATATTTAGAGAGGCTTAGGATCACTCTATTAATTTCATTAATATTTAGAGAGGCTTAGGATCACTCTATTAATTTCATTAATATTTAGAGAGGCTTAGGGTCACTCTATTAATTTCATTAATACTTAAAGAAGCTTTGGATCACTTTATTAATTTCATTAATATTTAGAGAGGCTTAGGATCACTCTATTAATTTCATTAATATTTAACGAGGCTTAGGATCACTCTATTAATTTCATTAATATTTAACGAGGCTTAGGATCACTCTATTAATTTCATTAATATTTAGAGTGGCTTAGGATCACTCTATTAATTTCATTAATATTTAAAGAAGCTTTGGATCACTCTATTAATTTCATTAATATTTAGAGAGGCTTAGGATCACTCTATTAATTTCATTAATATTTAGAGAGGCTTAGGATCACTCTATTAATTTCATTAATATTTAACGAGGCTTAGGATCACTCTATTAATTTCATTAATATTTAACGAGGCTTAGGATCACTCTATTAATTTCATTAATATTTAGAGAGGCTTAGGATCACTCTATTAATTTCATTAATATTTAGAGAGGCTTAGGATCACTCTATTAATTTCATTAATATTTAGAGAGGCTTAGGATCACTCTATTAATTTCATTAATATTTAAAGAAGCTTTGGATCACTCTATTAATTTCATTAATATTTAAAGAAGCTTTGGATCACTCTATTAATTTCATTAATATTTAAAGAAGCTTTGGATCACTCTATTAATTTCATTAATATTTAAAGAAGCTTTGGATCACTCTATTAATTTCATTAATATTTAAAGAAGCTTTGGATCACTCTATTAATTTCATTAATATTTAAAGAAGCTTTGGATCACTCTATTAATTTCATTAATATTTAAAGAAGCTTTGGATCACTCTATTAATTTCATTAATATTTAAAGAAGCTTTGGATCACTCTATTAATTTCATTAATATTTAGAGAGGCTTAGGATCACTCTATTAATTTCATTAATATTTAAAGAAGCTTTGGATCACTCTATTAATTTCATTAATATTTAAAGAAGCTTTGGATCACTCTATTAATTTCATTAATATTTAAAGAAGCTTTGGATCACTCTATTAATTTCATTAATATTTAAAGAAGCTTTGGATCACTCTATTAATTTCATTAATATTTAAAGAAGCTTTGGATCACTCTATTAATTTCATTAATATTTAAAGAAGCTTTGGATCACTCTATTAATTTCATTAATATTTAAAGAAGCTTTGGATCACTCTATTAATTTCATTAATATTTAAAGAAGCTTTGGATCACTCTATTAATTTCATTAATATTTAAAGAAGCTTAATTAAAGAAGCTTATTAATTTCATTACCAGGCAATCCATCTCTCACAAATCCTTCTGTATTCATTGATGGTACGGCATTAAAACTGTTGAGGCATTCACATATCTTGGATCAACCGTCTCTTCTGATGGAAAAATTGACAGAGAAATCTAATCTAGAATATCCAAAGCCAGCACAGCATTCAGTAATCTTAAATATAGGTTATGGAAAACCAAAGACGTGTCTCTCAGATTTAAAGATCGACTTATACAGATCAGTCGTTCTCTCAAACTTTCTCTATGATGCTGAAACTTGGACCCTGTATCTCAAGCACATAAATAAACTTGACGCCTTTCACATGCGCTGTCTTCATGCCATATGTGACATAAAATGGGATGACAGGCTCAAGAATAGTGAAATACTGATGAAATATAACAGCATCACAGGCATTGAAACCATTCTAGCAAAGATACAACTTAGGTGGGCTGGTCATGTTGTGAGAATGGATGAACATAGGCTTCCAAAAAAGGATATATATGGACAACTCCCAAACTCCAAGCATTCAAATGGACGTCCACAATTATACTACAAAGACAAATTGAAAGACAACTTGAAACATCTCAACTTTGATCTGAAAACCTGGGCAGCCCAAGCATCAAAACGAAAGGATTGGTGTAAGACATGTTTTATTAAGTTAAAGGGTTTTGAAGACAGTAGACTGAAACACCATGATCAGCTTCGTCAAGCTCTGAAGCAGAGACACCAAATTTCATCTGTCAATGTGGCTTTGTCGCTCACAGCAAGGCTGGGCTAGTATTGCACTTAAGAATGCACAAATGAAATATGTCTTTCCCTTAGCTGATTTTCTCCATAATATCCCCTGCTGGCATGCATAAGTGTAAAACGAAAGGCACCATCTACTACTGACCCTCATTTATCGTTCACGATAGGAGAGTCCACCATATATATATATATATATATATATATATATATATATATATATATATATATAATAATTCATTATTGCTAGTTCATTGCGGAACAAAGGCCTTTGCCAAATCCTTCCATGACAACTGTGACTGTGCTATTCGTTGCTATGCCTTTCTAGCAAGACCATTTATTCTCTTGCTCCATCTCATGCTTGGTCTTTACCCACTGCTTTTACTACCCACTGCATACTATTTAACCAACCATTAGCTTATTCTGTTTTCTTCTTTTTTTGCTATATGTACTGCCCATCTTCATCTTTATCAATTAACTGCTTCTCTGCCCCCCCCCCCAGTATTTATCAGATCTATAATGACCTAGCATTGCTCTTTCTATTGACTTCTCTGCATTCTTAAAGTTTTTCAAGTGATTTCATTAATTTCCACATTTCTTGCCTGTATATCATGGCTGGTAATTTACATTCATTATGCAGTTTGTGTTTTAAGAATATTGGCAAGTTGCTTTTTATTATGTCGTTATTGTTATTAAATGTGTCTCATTCTTTCATTATCCGTTGTTTTATTTCATTTCTTTAATAGATTTTCACCTGTCCTAAGTAGGTGTATTCTTGGTCTTCTTCTGGTTCTTCACCATTTTTATGATCTTTTCCTGAATATTACTTTTGTTTTATTTCTGCCTATTTTTTTTTTACTTATATTTTTACTCTTCCTAATTTTCTTTTACATTTTTACTCTTCCTAATTATGTGTGTGTATACTGCTTATATATATATTTATATATATATATATATAGGGAGTGAGAAAGAGAGTGGAGAGAGAGAAAGAGAGTTGCCACTAATATCATCATCATCAGCATTTATATTATTTTTATTATTTAGTAATTTATTTTTTTATAATTTATTTAATATGATAGGTTCACTATCATTCAGTTCATACTCCTCCTTTGTCTTTTGAACAGCAGTAGAGGTTTATCACTTGTTTCCTGTTCACGATTGGATTTCTGTTTCCTTCTAAAGTCTACTTCAATTCTACATATCTAACATTTCTGTATAAACTTTATTTTATTTATTTTTTTCCTTCAATAGGAATAGATATGTTCATTTATTTTCTGATTCACACACCTCCCCAGTTTTTAAGCAGGAGTAGAGGTGTATCCCTTGTTTCCTGTTAGGATTAGGACTAAAGTTAGAGTCTTCTCATTCTCTTTCCCTCCCCATAGCCCTTCATCTCTTAGTGACATTATTACCTTTGCTTGTGGTGAACTGATTTTAAAAAAAATTTTGCAATTTATGTTATTAATTTAAGCCACTGAATTGAGCCGAATTTTGATCTGTGACAAGGGCGTGCTGAAAATTTTTGGCTCACCCCACTTCCCAAAATCTGACCCAATGACCAAACATCAGATTATTTTGGAAAATACTTCTTAATCAACCTGGCAACTTTTCATCTGTCATCATACCAATTTTATCTATTACATTGCAACAATTGGGACAATGAATAAACATTTCTCTGCCTTTTTAGAGCATTTTAATTTCAATATTAAGAGAACAAAAGAACAGATCTTTGGAGAATATGACTGCGAAGGCAAAACAAAATATTGTCAATATAAAAGGAGACAGTGTCTGCAGCGAAATAACACATGTAATTCTTTTCCTTTTAATCAAATTTGCCACAAGCAAGGCAGTAAAGCCACTAAGATAAAAGGGGTTACTGGATGTGGGAAAATTTGAAAACAGAAACATTACTAAGGAGCAAGAACAATGTAAGAGGGATCAGGAAGTCAGTAGATAGTGATTGACATTGCATTTAAATTTTTGAAGGTTAAAGTTGACTGGAAAGCATGAAACTGGAAGAGAGTTCCACAAGCGAGAAATGCAAGGAAAGAAAGTGTTGGAATAGAACTTACGGTTATATCTAACCATCTCAACTGTAAATTGGTGAAACCTCATAACTAGTAACTCTAGCACTGCGCTTAAATTAATAAAGTCTCGGTACCATAGAATAGAGCAGATCCGAACAATTACCATGAAGGTATTTATAGAAGAAGCAGAGGGAAGCAACTTTATGGCAGTGGGATAGTGACCTAAGCCAAGATGCCAGGTCAGGACCAATAATACTGCTGATTCTTCTTTGCCTGCTTGCTAGGCCTGTTGTGTAGCTTACAGTACCTGGTATTCCCCAACAGTCACCCATCTGAATACTGACTAGGCTCAACATTGATTAATTTAATTAAATAATTTTTTTTAATCTGTTATTCTCAGTGTTATCATAATAATATGAAATATATAATATATATCAAAATATACTGCTACTACTATTACTACTACTCCTACAAATAATAATAATAATAATAATAATAATAATAATAATAATAATAATAATAATAATAATAATTCTTTCCTCTGGTGTCAAGTGTGATGTCCGCTTGGACAATCATGTTTATTTTAGAATCATAACTGACTTGGCAGAAGAATTCCTACAGTACTTTGCATTCTGTTACTTTCTGTGGTAGACTGGTTGCCAGCCAAGGCTCTAAAATCCAGTCTGTCCCATTAATTAACCAATAGCAGGTGGGAAAAGAGATGGATTCAGATCTTCCCCAAAGGTTATTTGCGTGTGGGTGAAAGTAACAAACTTGAGTGGAATTTGAACTTAGCTCTTCAATTTCTCATTCCAGGCCATTATCCATCACACTAACCGAACATCCAGGTTTACAGCACCTGGTATTCCCAATGGGTCACCCATCTAGGTATAGACCAGGCTCAATATTGCTTTACCAGCATTTCAATGTAATACGACCAGTATAGAATCATTATTATTTTTGTATTTGTATCATTATTATAACTATTGTATTTATTATGATAAATGTATTTATTTATTAATATTATTCATATAATATTTATTCTATTTTTATTTTTAGTTTCTTAAGTTTTCTTATTACTTGTTATTGTTGTTGTAAAAGACGTCAATCGTGACATTATCGTTTGATTCGTTACTTCCACTCATATTCATTATCTGTTTCCCATTTTCTTCTTCCTTGCTCACTTCGAGCATGAGCCTCACCATCTCTTCCTTCCTTCTCCTTCTTTTGGAAGAAAGATATTAGTTAAGACATTTTATAGTGGAAGTGGGAGGAAAAATTTTATTTTGAGGAATGTTCATAAGTAATATTTTATCTTTTTTTGTTTCTTATTGTTTTACGAGATGTCATTTTTTTTTATCTTTCTTTCTTTTCTTGGAGGTATTTTCAATTTCGTTTCCAGCAGGAGGCTTGCCATACAGCAGAGATCGTGGAACAACCATTATCCCAAGAAACCTGCCTTGAAATTTCAGTGCAGAACTTTTTTTTCTGCTCACGTTGTGTCAGCAGTTGAAACTGAACTTTGAAAGTAAACAGGTGCAAAGTAAACAAAGAATTTACCTTGAATCTAATTAAAGATTGTATATCCTTATTATCCTACCCCATGCTTCTTGTCCCCACACCCGTTTTCAGTTATGGCATTTTGCAAAGCCAGCAGGGTTGAAATCTTTGATAGGTGCTGATTCTTAAACAAAGCAAAAATTAAAAAATTACAAAATGTTTTGTAATTAATTAAAGATGGAGGATCAAGATGTGTTTAGCATGAAGATGACTGGAGATGAGAAGGCATGAACTGAATCTTCTGTCAGGTTAGTTTGACTGACAATCATCACCATGTCTCAATCGTAGACAGGCAATTTCAGAGCAATTCCCTCATTTTCAAGAAATCAAAGATAAAGCTTAATTAATTACTAATTAAAAAGTAAAATGATGCAATTTTTTGATTGATGGTTGCAGGTTTTTATTCTAAGGTTCATTCAATAAAAGCTTCAAGAGACACTCAGGATAGTTACTGAATGTAAGTGGAGGTAGAAGGAGGTAAAAGTCACAAGGATAGGAAGGCTAGACAGCGATTCACCCTTGATTTAAAGAGGTTAAATTGTAGCTTTGCTATGGTACTTAGACTTTTTGAATTTAAGTGCAGTACTAGACTGGCATCGAGATTTCATCAATTTACAGTTGCGCTGGCTAGATGTAGCCATAAATTATTTGTTAACAGTTTCTTTTCTCACACATCTTGCTTGTGGAATTCCTTTCTGGCTCCATGCTTTCCAGCCAACTTTAATCTGCAGAAATTTAAATGCAATGTTAATCATTATCTACTGTCCTCCTGATTATTGTTTTCTCTTCCAGCTCATTATTAATGCTTCTGTTTCTAATTCTTTCACATTCAGTAACCCTTTGAGTCTTTGTGGCTTTACTGCCATGCTTGGGGTGAAACTGGTTAAAAAATGAAAGATACCAAGTTCTGGGTGGTTGGAATTGTGAGGCTGTTTCAAAGATGACAAAAGGTATATGTGTTTAAATAAATCCATTGTGAATACAGCTTGTGATGGATAAATTGTCATCTAAATTATGCAAAAATGAAAATAACACTGACATCTCATTTTAAGAAATATATTTACCAAAATCACACAAAAAAATCTTGATATACTAAAGAGTAAATTTATTCAATAAAATTGCTATTGGATTCAACCAAGGCCACCAGATGACTTCTGAATATCCTGCAACTCTTCTGGATGGTCTCCTTGTTTAAGTTGGTGAATGCTGCCATAATCTTTGCCTTCAGTTCATCTTTCGTGTTACAAGGAGTTTTGTTGTTTGTTGTCAACTGCACTATACACATAATAATGAAGGGGGTTGCAGTCTGGGGAGTTAGGTGGCCAGATGTAAGGGGTGATGTGGTCGCAGAAACTGTCTGACGGCCATGACTGGGTTCTCCTGCTTGTGTGGCATGGTTTAGAGACAGCAGCAGCCACCCTTTTGACCCAGGACAGCACTACCTCCCCAAAGCACTTGACGTAGGCCTCTGTGTTGAGTCTGTGATCACTCCAAACACCATGATGTTGACTGTTATATATCATCTCTTTCGAATTCCTCTGCACTGTCCCCAGATTGACACCCAAAAATGTTTGTACAGAAATGTTTGTACTGTAGATTCTGGTTTGAATGCCAAAATTCTGGTAGAGTGAATTGTGTCATGGTGCTCTTTTTCTCACAGACAGTGCCCAACTGACCCTACTATACAGTGCAGTTGACAAAATTAAAAACAAACAATATGCATGTGCAAAATTAAAAATATAAAATGACGACAATTTACCCATCGCAGCCTGTATCTATCTCAATATTGTATTTGGAATTCGCTTAAAAAAACACAACAAACATTTATTCTAAGTCAATGAATCTTTCTATTGATTACATTCCAGAATTTAGCAATATTTGAGAGAGCATTGCAAAATAGTTAGACCTGCTAGATAGTTAAACCTATACTTTTTTATATGCCTTGTCCCTTCAGAATGTGGTTAGTTGTGGCTCTCCACAACTTCCAGACTTTTACTGGTTTAAGTAACTTTTGACTCTTTACCGTCTTTTTTTTTCCTTGTTTCATCATCTATATGCTACTGTTTCTTTTATGTGCCATGTCTGTTCAGGACCTGGGTGATCATGGCTCTCCACAACATCTTTCTCTCTGTTGCTCTAAGTAACTTTTGACTCTTTACCATTCCTTATTGTCCTTGTCCTGACATTCATTCACACAAACTTGTTAAGTAGATTACTCACTGTTTCTACCAGACCTCTTGCCTTCAATATGTCTTGAGAATGTTAGATTCTCCAAGCCCTCTTTCCACATTATGTTTCCCAAAAATGTCAACTGTCACTTTCTAATTCTATGCATAAATGTGATTTTAGTTCTTATTCTCCTTAAAACTTTCTCGTTGCTTCATATCCTGTCTCTGGCATTCTCAACATTCATGGTGTTGGGGCGCACCCACCTTCACAACCACAATAGACTGATCCTATTATTATAAATAGAACAGTAGTTCTAGAGACTTCGAGTAGTGTAGCAGTGTAGTGCAGTGCAGAGTGAGACTTCTGTAGTGATCAGTTACACTTCCGTTTCTCGACCGGAAGATACCGTTGGACTTTATTACTATTACTTATTGTTACTACTAACCTACGTTCATTCTACTACTAATCTCTCTGATGTAAATACCTCTCTGAATATACCAGTATTTTTCCCTACGACTGTGTTTGTTCGTTATTACCATATACTCATGTGGGAACACTCAACATCTCAACACATGGGTTGAACCACATCTCTGTTTCTCAATGTTACATCTTCATTTGTGATGAGATTATCCAACATTCACAGATATATAGAAGATTGGATATTAAATAGCAGTTCAGCGCTCTTTTCTTTGTTTCTAATGAAATTTTCCTATTTCTTAATACTTTGTTCAGTTTCTGGAAGACATCTTTCACTATTCCTATTATCTTGAGATCACGGTGTCAGATTTTCTGTTATCTGTTATTACTCTACCATTATAGTTAAATTTCTGTACTTACTTTATTTTATCAAAAATAGACGATAATCTAATGATTTCAAAGCTTCTCAGAAAACTTCACTATTTTACTCTACTTGTCCATGTTATTAGCCAGGAATCCTGAGAGAACTAGAAGTCCTACCAGGATTCATTATTGACAGCCACAATCTTAACAACATAAGATATGCCAATTATACAGTGTTGATAACAGACATAGAAAGGAAGCTACAGGAACTCTTATAGAAGGTAATAAAGGAAAGTGAGAAGAAAGGACTAATCACTAACTGCAAGAAGATAGAATGTATGGTTGTTAGTAAAAGGGACACCCCAACATGCAAATTACAAATTGGTGATATGAAAATCAAACAAGTGCAAAAATTCAAATATTTAGGAAGTACTCTTTTCTTTGTTTCTAATTAAATTTTCCTATTTCTTAATATTTGACTTAGCTTTTGGGAAGCATTTTTTGCTATATAAATACACCTTCAGATTTTGGTGTCACATTTTCTGTTCTCTGTTAAAAAACAGAGACCAGAAAATGTGACACCAAACTCTGAAGGCGTATTTATAGAGCAAAAAATGCTTCCCAAAAGCTAAGTAAAATATTAAGAAATAGGAAAATTTAATTAGAAACAAAGAAAAGAGTACTTGTAATATTGGTCATCCTATATGGCAGTGAAAGATAGACAATCTCCACCACGAAGATGAAAAGAAACTTGAAGCAACAGAAATGTTATTCTACAGAAGGATGCTGAGAATATCACGGACTGAACATATAAGCAATGAGGAAGTTTTAAAGAAAATGGAAACAAGAAAATCACTTCTACTTGGAATTAGAAAAATATAATTGAAATTTCTATGTCACATAATGAGGAAAGAGGGCTTGGAAAATTTGATACTCACAGAATAGATTGAAGATAAGAGAGACAGAGGAAAGCAATGCATAATCTAGCTGGCAAGCTTGTTCAAATGGATAGTGGAGCAGAGTTTGGGAGAGATGGTAAAAAGACAAAAGTTATTAAGAGCTACAAAGGTCAGGAAATTGAGGAGAACCATGACTGCCAAATTCCTGAAGGGACACGGTACAAGAAGAAGAAATGCATATTTAAGGCATGAGGGTCAGTGAAAAGAACAGCACATAACCTACCTAAAGGGCTTATGTAAATAGTTGGCAGAACAGATTAGGAAAGATAGAAAAAACAAGCAAACTTAAGAGCTAAAAAGGATAGGAAGTCATGGAGAGCCATGATTAATCATGTCCTGAAGAGACATGGCACATAGAAGAAGAAGAAGAAGAAAAAGAAGAAGACTGTCATGCTTATTGCATCATATTACAAATTCAAATCTGTCTAAAAGTAAAGTTTAGAAAATATCACTCTATTTTTGACATTGTTTATAGTAGGAAAACTGGATTGTTTTAAGTATTACCTCATAATTCAGCCTTGTACCAGACTAGTATGGTGTCTGTCTTTTATTAGAAATGTTATGAACAAATATTTTGTTCCTACAATAAAACACTTTGTTTCACTGAGTGAACATTGAGACAATGAGTTCAAAACTGGTTAATTCTCAAAGTTAGTTTAATATCATCAAGCAAGGAAAATACAATTATTGACCTCTTCCTAACAATGAAAGAAATACATACATTGGGTTTTCAAAATCACAAGACAGCAAGCATTTGCCAGGTTAGGAACAATTTGATCTGTTTTTTTATTATTTATTGAAGTCTACATGATAGAAAATTAACAGTGCCCCCCCCCCACTTCAGTGACACATTCACACACACATACACATGCACACGTGAACACAGAGAGCTTGCATACAAGCATAGATATTACATCTGTATATATCTATGTTCTTGAATTCATATATATATATATATATATATATATATATATATATATATATATATATATATATATATAAATGTCTATGTTCAGGAAAATGAGCCTTTAATTGACTTTTAATGATTTTGATTATAAAGTAAGAAGTGAAAGAAGTGGATAAATATTTTATGTAAAATTCAAAATTGAAGAAAATAATATATTTGTAGGAAATCATCATCATTAATATGGAATAATTTCTTCTTTTAATAATATAGCATTCTTATTCTCTTTCTTCTTCTTCTTCTTCTTCTTCTTCTCCTTCTTATTGTTTTTGTTGCTATCTGTCATTTATCATTAATATTATTGTTGTTGTTTTTGGTATCTGACATATTTCTTCTACCCACTATCATTTCTTCTTTTTCATTTTCATCTTTTTATTCTTTTTTCTTTCTGTTGTTGCTAGCCGTCAATTCTTCTTCTTCTTCTTCTTCTTCTTCTTCTTCTTCTTCTTCTTCTTCTTCTTCTTCTTCTTCTTTTTCTCCTCCTCCTCCTCCTCCTTTTAGCTATCATTTTACTTCCAACTATCATGAATAGATTATTCATTTCTTTGTCTTTTTGTCATTATTATTATTATTATTACTTCATCTCATTATCCTTTGTTTTTCTTGTCTAATATTACCATCCTAATAATATGTAATCAGAATTAAAACAGGAGAACATTTTACAAAAACTCATTTTCAGCCATCCAACAAAATGTCATATTATTAAGTAGATAAATTTATATGTACAAATAGACTAAGAGGAAACAGATCAAAATGCATGAAACTATGGAAGCTATAAGATTTAAGTGAAAGTCAGTAAGAAAATACAGCGTTCTTCAATGTCTGACTATCATCTTAAAAGTTATTATTTAAGCCTACCATTTACATTGAATATTGAAAAGCTGGAGGAAACTTTATTAAATTCCATTCTAATAGGAGCTCCCTGCATTATTGTAGATGAAGACAGCCTTTTAGAAGTCACATTAAGATAAACACAACATAAAACTCCAAACTCACCTCTCATTATTGTTTTTATTATGAATAATATATATATATATATATATATATATATATATATATATATATATATATATATATATATATATATTCATAAATATGTAATTTTATTTGATACATTAAGTTGATAAATATTCAGTAGACAAAAGATTTAAAACAAAATTTAGGACAATATTTTTCTGAACAAATTTTAATGTAAGGAGCAGATGGGCACAAAATAATCTTGCTTTTATTTAAGGATAGTAGGGATGATCAGTTTGTGTGTATACACACACATTTATTCATATGTACATATATATATATATATATATATATATATATATATATATATATATATATATATACATATATATATATATATATATACACATATATATATATATGTATTTATGCATATACAAGACAAATACCAATACCTGTATATCAACAAAACACACACACACACAAAGCAAGCAGCAATATACCAGTCAAAGCAAATATTTCTGTAAAATCTGGTTTGTCTTCAAAACAATCAACAAAATATTGTACAATTCCAAAAATATCTTCATTTCCTGGGTGAATTTTTCATGTATATTTTTTATTGATATCATTTTTGTTCACTTCAAGGAGTTCCAGTTTCAGAGTTATCCTCTATGCATGCACTGCTTCCTGGTGAGCCCCACTTTTTTGTGGTCTTCATGTCCCTCTTATACATAATACTGCTGTATTGGACGCAGACTAAAAATCTTCTGCACCCAATAGGCCAGCAAATTCAAGATATGATATTAAAAGCTCAAATCTGTGTTTGACATTAAGATATTTTACCAAAAAATATCCTAATAACCAAATGACCAGCAAATATTTTAGCTGTGTATCAATTTATATAAGCAGTCTATTCATAGTCATGTTTATATATATATATATATATATATATATATATATATATATATGCTTAATGAAGTAGATATTTTAGATATTGAAGTAGATATTCTGTTTATTTATTAAACACTATATTTATTTATTTTCATCTACTAGCCTGAATATTTGTGAAATCTTATTAGAAAAAATAAGTACTCTCCAGTGGGATTCAAACCAGCATTTCCCTAGGGAAGCCATCATTAGATTTGGCATGCTTTGACCTCTCAGCTACAGAGTGTGTCAATGACCAAGCAAAGTTGAATAGTGCCTTTAAACATAATTTGTTCTCTAACTGCTCAGTTTTGTATCCTAACATAAACAAAGCAATTTCTAAAGAAAGGGATCGATCTTTTATTTATCAATTTGATAGATATTTATTATGCATATTTTTCTCTAATTAAGATTTCTTAAATATTCAGGCAGGTAGATGAATATAAATAAATATACTGTTTAATAAATAAACGGAGTATCTATTCAAATATGAGTATCCATTAAAAATAATGTTTAAGTAATAAACACACACACACACACATATATTTATACACACACACTTATATATATATATATATATATATATATATATATATATAAATTATAGACACTATGTCTGCTAATTTTTAACAAAATCCATTCATATTCATGAATAACCTTTCGTGTATTGATATTAAATGATGTGAGAAATGTGCTATAACTGTTTAAATCACTTTTATTTCTCATTTCCCAAGCACTTTCGATCTTTTTCCAAGATCATCTTCAGGGGTGCAAGTAGTACAAAACTGTGGGTTGTTCAGAAATAGGAAATATTGAATCAGACATGCCTAAAAGAGAATTTGCTGTGTAAATACACACACACACACACACACACACACACACACACACACACACACACATAAGTAAAAGTTTTTCACTTAACTGATTGATGCTAACTTAAGCATACCAACTCCAGAGTTTCTTAGATGGACTTGTCTCTCCACTCATCAGTGGGTATCAGAAATTGACTGCTTATATTTTTGGATTTTTTTTTATGGACTTATAATTGGTGTAAATTTTTTCTATATTGATTGTGTTTGTGTGTGTGTGTTTATGCATGTACAGATGTACTTTCTGTGTGGATGTGTGTTCACACACATGCACCTGTCTGCTCTCAAATGTGCATATGTGAAGGGTGTTGTGATCATTTCTCCTTTCCTTTGTTTTTCTTACACTTTACACTCTTAGCTTTTTCTCTTTTTCCTTTTCCTCTTTTCTTTCAAGTGTAGCCATTTGCAGCCAATTATTATGTTCTCTAGGCATGCCAGCATTTTTAATGTTTAGTATTTGAACATTCTAGTCTATGTATATATATATATATTCTAGTCCATATATATATATATATATATAGATAGATAGATAGATAGATAGATAGATAGATATATGGTGGACTCTCCCGTTGTATTCAACATATGAGGGTCAGCAACTCAGTTCCTAGGAACCGACAGCAAGATACCAGCACATATGATTTGATTATAGTGATGGTGCACTATGTGCCACAAGGTCCCCAAACAATCCTCTGCAGGTTTTGAATTCAGAGTTGTCCTTCTCCAGTTGCCATCCAAGGCTATAGAACCCATTTCTGCCTTGCTATTTACCCATAGCTGGAGGGAGAATTAATACCTTTTCCAAGGGTATTAGCACATAAGTGAATGTAATGGATTCAACTGGAATTTGAACTCGGCTCTTTGATTCCTCAGTCCGAGCTGCTATCCACTACTCAATATATATATATATATATATATATATATATATATATATATATAAATATAAAAGTGGACATGGAAGTCAGCACTTAGAGGTGACAGTCTGTTTCATGCTAGTGCAATCGTCAGGCGACTCTTGGCGATTGCGCTAGCATGAAACAGACTGTCGCCTCTAAGTGCTGACTTCCATGTCCACTTTTATATTTACACACGCTCTATCTCTGATATTGAGCACTTTATCCCATAGATATAGTGCACTTTAAGACTATATTTCTTCATATATATATATATTCATATTTTCACACACACATATATATGTATTATATGTATGTGTAGATTTAAAAGGCTGGTTAATGAAATTTGAGGAATAAAAAAGACAACCATATTGGCAATAAGATTGATGATATTTATTATACATTAGTAGGCATTTTGACTCAATTGAAGCATGATGAGAAAGATTTTAAAGTTGGTATTTTTGGACATACCTCTGTTCTTTTCCAATGAGACAAGAAATAAACAAAGTAGGACTCACTCTTCTAGGGAATGTTGTTGTTTTTTTTTTGGGGGGGGTTCTTCATGTGTTATATGACTATAAGAAATTTGATTTTGACCAAGTAGTTTGCCACAATTAGGTTTGTGGAGCATTTGCAGACAGCTCTATGTGGAAACTATTTTCTGAGTAAACCTAAATCTCTATTTAATCATTTAATATGTAATTCTATTTTGAAAATGTGTTTTAACTCCAATTTATATATGACACCTAGCTGCTTATTTGAGTATTGTGGAGGTATATACACTCACACCATGTGGTCATAAGTTTGGGCTTGTATTTATGAGGAAAAACAGAATAAACAAACGTAGACTAAAACATAGTAAATTGTATGGTAATTTCATACAATTTTATTCATATATCTGTGTGTGTATGTTTTACATTGCTAATGTGATAATGTTCATGTTATAAAAAGAAGTAAGTCACGCAATAATATAACAGTCGTATCACAGAGGGTTTTTAATCACATGTCATCCCAACAGTCCTTGGGCAAAGAGATTGAATCTCATGTCTCTTGGCGGGATGTTCATATTTCCAGGAGGAACAGTCCCTGTTGCATGCTGGGAGTAATTTTATTATTTTTACTTTTTTTATTTATTTTAACCAAGATTTAAATTTTATTTATAATAATAACAATGTTTCCACAGTATAACCGTCTGCTATAATGGCTAATTGCGGTTGAAGATGCCTACTCTGGCACATTGATGTTTCTTCAACACCCATACACTGCAACAATACTGAGCAGACAATGACATGTAACTTCAGGGTAGCACAACTATTGACAGCATCCAAACAGTTTCATAGGCTCTCAATATAATTCATATACTCAGTATAATTCATATACTGAATATAATTCGAAAGTTTGAATCAACCTGTGGTATAGTTTACATGGTGTCACAAACTGGAATCATTTGCTCAGGCTAATTTTGAAGTCACCTCATTGACAGATTGATAAAATATTGTTATATATATATATAATAAGTGCATATATATATATATATATATATATATATATATATATATATATATATATATATATATATATGGTGGCCTGACGATTGCATCTAAGTGTTGACTTCTATGTTCACTTTTATATTTACACATGCTCTATCTCTGATATTGAGCACTTTATCACATAAATATAGCACATCTTAAGACTATATTTCTTCTTATATATATATATATAAAGATAGAAAGAGGGAATTTTAAACACTCTTTTCTCATAAATACGTATAGCAAATTTTAACAATATATATATATATATATATATATATTAAGACATTTTTATGTTTAACATTCTTTTTATAGATACAAATATTTAAGTAAATGCTCTTTTTAATATTAAACTGTATTAAGCAACATTTACCAGCCTGAATACACATAATTACATATGTGCATATATATATATATATATATATATATATATATATATATATATAGATACATATATATATATATATATATTTATGTGTGTTTGCATGTGTGTGTGTACTTGTAATCATCATGATTCTCATTGTCTTAATCTACCTGAAATTTTGGAAATTTACTTCACTTAAGACTGAATACTTACAAGCCATTTTGGCTAAAAGTCTATTTCCTGTCCAAAGATACTTGTTTTTTCTTTCCATGGCAACCAACAGAAGCATTCCGCTTTGAAATGTCATCAGAATAACAAAGAATTCAATAAAGCTAATGGAATTTGGAGTTTTCAACTCTTTTGGATTTACAAATTTGAACGAAATCAGTACAAATGAAAACTTGATACCCCAAATGTAAAATTTATTTTGCTGATTATAGCTTTTAAGTTTCAAAGATACAATTGAAGAACAAGTGAATTATATTATTGAAAGTGAGGAAATTTATTTTTATGGATAGTAAATTTTTTCAAAAACAAAACAGATACAACACTTTTAGCAAAGATAATGTTAAGAAGATGTTTTTTGTTTATAGTGTTTGAAAATGTTGATGTATTTAAAAGAAAAGTTTCTTGTGCAATGAAATTCATTTTTTGTATTGCTGACATTCTACACACACACACACACACACACACACACACACACACACACACACATTTATATAATTATTTATTCAAAAATTATAACATAAATATGTTATAAAATCACTACAAAAATAACCATTTTGTTTTCAACTTCTGGTGTCTTATCAAGTGATGGTGTTGAATGTAGTATAAAACCCTTTATTCTACATTCAACACCATCACTTGATAAGACACCAGAAGTGTTGAAACAAAATGGTTATTTTTGTAGTGATTTTATATCATATTTATGTTATAATTTTCGAACAAATTATTATATTTGCTCTACTCTGTATTGAGTACTCTTTTAAGAATAGTATTTTTTGGTTATTGGAATTTCTAACTACTGCTTGTGGGAGATGCACGGTGGAGTAATGGACAGTGTCTCGGATTGAGGAATTGGAGAGCTGAGTTCGAATTCCAGTTGAATCCATTACATTCACTTATGTGCTAATACCCTTGGAAAAGGTATGAATCCTCTTCTTCTCCCACCAGCTATGAGTAAATAGCAGGACAGACTGGGTTCTATAGCCTTGGATGGCAACTGGTCTATCGCAGAAAGAAATAGCAACCTACTGCAGGAAAAAATTTGCCTTGTCAGTCATGCATCAAAAGATACATAATTGCCTAAGTGTGTATCACGCATGGCAGATAACTGACTGACTGAACTGTGGACCAAGTTCTTTTATATTAGAATTAACTTCTGAAAGTTCATTTATTGTATCTACTCAAGTATTGTTAACTTTCAGTTCCATCATTATGAAGAATTGTGTGTTAGTAAAATTGTTTTTTTAGCGAATTTCAATGTTTCTTAGCCTGCTGGAACCATTTTCAAGTCGTCAAACTAGATTTAAATGTGCATTACTTTTTTATTCTGTATACATCAGTATACAATCTCCTGTCAAAGGAGAAAATACAGTCAAAGTTGAAAACAGGGAAAAAATAGTTAATTAATCAGATACCAAGCTAAACAGAAAAGAAGAAATTACACTTGCAAGAGTAAGAATAGGCCATACATTTTTAACCCACTCATATCTCCTGAAAAGAGAAGATCAACCTTTCTGTATACTATGTCAAACCCCATTCACAATTAAACACATTCTAACAGACTGCATTGATTTCACATAAACAAGAAAAAATCACTACAAAGAAAATAATATTAAAGATACATTTGAAAAAAACAGCCCCCAAATCATTTTTTCGTATTTCAAGAAAATTGGCCTCTATCAGAAAATTTAAAAGAAAGTTATACGTTTAAAGGGAAAAAAGAAAAAAAAAAAGGGAAAAACAGAAATGGTTTTCTAACAAAACAATATTAAAAAAAAAAAAGCCATCGGCATTAAATGACCGTTTGAGGTTGATATGCCGTAAAACAAAACAAACAACCAAACAAACAGATAATTATAAAATATATTGAATTTTTAAAAAATTAATAATAAAATTATTTTTAAAGCTTTCTTTTTAATTTTTTTAAAGATATCTTTATGAGTGTCATAGAATTAAAATACAGTGTAACCCGGATATAAGAGAGTTGTTGGGACTCGAGAGGAGGTATCTTATATCCGGGTTTCTCTTATATCCGGGTTTGGTCTATTATGTATACATTAACACAGGCTCTAATTTGGGACCAGAGAAAGTCTCTCTTATATCCGGGTTACACTGTATATACATCCACATACAAACATCCCTGTACACATGGACAAGAAAATCTACATCTGTAGATAATAAAATGATTAATTCAAAATTTGCTGAAGGTTACCTGGCTTGACAGATGCTAAGATATTTGCTAAGGTACAATGGTCAAAATACTTTGATAATAGAAGAAGGGCGAGGACATTAGTCTGAGTGCAAATAATACAGATAAGGTTTTGAATTGTTTCATGTTTAAAAAGCAGTTTTTCATTATCTATCTCTCTACAATTTTCATATGACGGTGCTTTTTAAAGCAAACACACATACACACACTTGATGCATGTGAGAACTTTTTCTGCATTTTTCTATTTGTTTTCTCACAAGTTGAAAGTTAACAGAAAGTAAAGCTGATCAATTGTTCAAAAATAAAGACCACAAAGCAGAGATAAACAAACGAAAAAGGGACGTAACTCCGTTCCACCTACATTAATGCTTTCATTTTTATTTCTATTGTTAGTTTGATAAATTATTACCTGTTCCTCATTCACAACCACACAGCACTTCTCCACTACCCCCAGCAGCAATCTTTACTTCCTTCAGCTGGCTCCCAGGGAGATTACTTGCCACTCTTGGCATCATCCTGCTTTTGTTAGAAGCCACAGGATGTAGAGCAGAACACCCTGCTGAGTATTGACAATTTGTTGGCTGGTTATATAGATATATATTTTTATTTTTATTTTCTGCTTACATAGTTGAGGTCGGGGTTGTGGACTCTTATACAGATAACTAACAAGTCCCATTAATACAAGACTTTTTCAGTTTTACCTTTAATTAAACTAACAACATCAAGGTGCTCCAACAGCTATCAGCAGGGCATTCCTGTTAATCTTTCTCCAACTCTCCA
The DNA here is from genome assembly GCA_964036315.1 of Acanthosepion esculentum. NCBI lineage: Eukaryota > Metazoa > Mollusca > Cephalopoda > Sepiida > Sepiidae > Acanthosepion > Acanthosepion esculentum. Next base: position 44,922,087 of record OZ038500.1, read on the forward strand.
AACTCTTGCAATTTCTGATTCCTGCTGCTTCTTCAAGAGCTAAAGCAGGAAGTTTTTAATGGGGACCTCTTCCCTCATCCGCTAGACACACCAAAAAATGATAAAATAAAATATCTAAGGTATTTATCAAAAGCTTTGAAGAAAACTGTTAATAATTTCAAATTGTTATTGGTATCAAAATTTCAGACAACTATCTAATGTAAATTTCCTCTGTATCTGTGAAGGTTTATTAAATTTTCTTGAAAATGAAAACTAATTTGAAACAAGTTTATAAACACTTAACATCCTATAAGATGAGGTAAATGGGACTGGAACAAATAATATCCATTCCTTTTGTATTTCATTAATAAGAAGGAAGTTCCATTCAAATGGCTTCTTTCTAAGAACTGCTATTTTGCAGAACAAACTCCCAAGTGGATGCTTCCCTAATTTCAACAATCTTAACCTCTTCAAGTCTAGAGTCAAATATTATCTTTCTTGTATATCATCATAATCTGCCCTTTTTACCTTCTCCTCTTACATTCATACAACAACCTCACTCTGTAATCCTCTACCTTGAGTGGCTCTTGGGCCTTGCATTGGGTGAACCATCAGTAGAAATTGGTACAGTTCTGCACCTTTCAGTCAATCCTGAAATGCACAACAACGTTTACATTCAGGCTATTGTTCTCATCTTCATTGTTATTATCTACATTTTGACCATTGTACCTGCCATCAGGTGATCGGGATAGCCTTTGGGAAATTTTGAAATGAGCCCTTTATTTAATCTATGAGGGTAGATTGTTCTCGTTCTGCTGAAAATGTTTAGGGATCGCTTGTTCTTATTCTTAGTTATTGCTCACCCACTTTCCAATGAGTCTAAGTCTGCACTACACAGTCCAGGAATTGAACTCACAATTGCTATCTCATCAAATTCACAAACTAATGCTTTAATTCACTGTAATCTGAGTGTGAATCTATTAACAACATCTAGACTTGAAAAAATTTTAAAACTGGAAATGGATCTAACATTCTATATCTGGAAATGTATTCAAGATTCTATGACTTGAAGTGGTTCCAATATTATACAACTGGAGCTGGTTTCAACATTCTGTGACGTAAAATGATTCCAAGATTCTTTGACTGGAAGTTGTTCCAAAATTCTATATCTGGAAATGTATTCAAGATTCTATGACTTGAAGTGGTTCCAATATTATACAATTGGAGCTGGTTTCAACATTCTGTGACATAAAGTGATTCCAAGATTCTTTGACTGGAAGTTGTTCCAAAATTCTATATCTGGAAATGTATTCAAGATTCTATGACTTGAAGTGGTTCCAATATTATACAACTGGAGCTGGTTTCAACATTCTGTGACGTAAAATGATTCCAAGATTCTTTGACTGGAAGTTGTTCCAAAATTCTATATCTGGAAATGTATTCAAGATTCTATGACTTGAAGTGGTTCCAATATTATACAATTGGAGCTGGTTTCAACATTCTGTGACATAAAGTGATTCCAAGATTCTTTGACTGGAAGTTGTTCCAAAATTCTATATCTGGAAATGTATTCAAGATTCTATGACTTGAAGTGGTTCCAATATTATACAACTGGAGCTGGTTTCAACATTCTGTGACATAAAGTGATTCCAAGATTCTTTGACTGGAAGTTGTTCCAAATTTTTATGCCTGAAATAAGTTTCAGGATTCTATGACTTGGAGTGGTTCCAAAATTCCATGATTGGATATGGTTCCAGCATTCTATGACTGGAATTTTTTTAATGATTCTAAGCCTGGATGTGGTTTCCATATTCTATGACTGGAAGTCATTCCAATGCAACAAAAATATGATTTGTTACAGTTTCTGAAGCATTGTAGCCAAGTTTATGCTTAAAAAAAATCCACCCCAAGCAAGGCAATAAAGAGACTAAGACTGGAGTGGTTATTGAGCATGAAAAAAGATAAGAAAAAGAAAAACATTATTAAGGAGAGAAGACAATAAAAGAACAGGAATTAAGAAGAGAGAAGATAATGGTTGATATTGCATTTTAATTTATTAAGATCAAAGTTGGCTTAAGAGCAAGAAGCTGAAAGAGAGTTTCCCAAGAGAGAAATGTGAGAGAAGAAACTGTTAGTATAAAGTGGTTACATCTAGCCATTTCAACTGTAAAATGATGAGACCTACCTGCCAATCTAGTACTACACTTCATATAATTTAGGTACCAAAGAGGAAAAAATCATCAGAATAATTACCATGAAAATATTTATAGAAAAGGTACAGGGAAGTTACCTTATGGCAGTGGAAAAGTGACTGAAATTGAGATGCCAGGTCAGAACCAATCACATTGCAGATTTTTCTTTGTGTGTTATCAAGAATCTCTAAATATATAGCAGAAGCACCAGACTATACGTGGCAGCAATATTCAATGCATGGGTGAATGGTAGACTTATAACTGTGTTAGATTCTGTCAAGAGAAATTGTCTAGAGCCACAGAGTGAATCATCTTTCCTAGCTACAAACCTAGCCATTGATTCAATATTATCTTTCCACTTTATATCCATGGAAATATTAGCCTGAGGTGGTACAATGAGTCACTCTCCTGAAGGTTAGCATCAGCCATGTTGATGAAGAGCAAAAAAGGTTCTCTAAGACAATTAAATGCTTCTTTTGGCATTCTTGTGCAATGAAATAATACAGAATAATTATTCCTTTTTTACATTGAGGACCTTTAATATTCAAATATAGCCTTCCCTGGGGCTAAGACGGCTGCATACTTTCTACTGGTGTCAGCAGTTGGTGTGGAACCTCAACAAGGATTTTGAATGCTGATTTTCAGGGAAAACAGATGCTCTCTACTTAGAAGATTGATGTAGCACAATCTTGCATTTTCTTTCATTTGGTTTTGTGTTAGACTACATAATTTGATTAACTGATTTGCTTTTTTAAGGCTTATCAACCTTTTACAGGTTATTTGAAGCCAGAAAATATATTTAGATTGTAAGAATTTCCTTTGAAGATAATGATTTAATGATACAAGACCTACTAATTAACCCATAGCTGGGGGAGGTGGATTCATAGCTTTCTCAAGAATATTTGCACGTAAGTGAATATAATGAACATGACTGTAATTGGAAATCAACTCAAGCCAGTATGAATTACACTACATGCACAACCAAGTTTACAGCGCCTGGTATTCCCAAGTGGTCACCCATCTAGTTACTGACCAGACTCAATGTTGCTTAACTTCTGTGATCATTAAACTACCTAAGCTTAGTAAATAAATAACAAAACCTACTTTGCAACCATATGTGTGTGCGTGTGTGTGTGTGTGTGTGTGTGTGTGTGAGATAGAGAGGTAGTGAAAAATTTTCTAAGCCTTGATTATGAGTACAAGGTAAATTACAGTACAGTTTACATTTACAACACCACTTCCAAATATCATCGCAATATGAGCATGGAAAAATACATGTGATTGCTTTATTTGATACAGCTTTACATATAATGTTGATCATGTGTGCACTACTGACTTGAATTTAACAAAACAAAGTTCATTAAATTTATCGGGTTTAATGAACTAACAGATATAAAGTACACCTCACCCAAACTTAATTCTTTAAAAATCAATGTTCTACTGCATATTTTAAAGAAGAACTGATTCTTCTGTCTGCATGTGATTTTTCATATATATGTATATGTTTGTGTTATGTTTGAGTAACCTAAATGTGCTTGTGCCATGTAATGTAGATGCACATGCAAAATACACATACAATTTGATTGAGTTTGAAATCAAACATTGGAATAAGACAATCCCCTCCCAATCATTCTGGATGATCCCTACTCTGGACTGAGCAAGAAAAAAAGTTATTTTTTTAAACCCTAAAAAAATCAGAAAATTATAAGGTGTTATTGAACTTTATGGAAATTATTGTCATAAAATGATTAAAAATTTTTTTTAAAGATTTATGTTTCAGGTCTATCCAAATGTTTTCTGTGTCGACAATATGTGTTTAAAATATGTGGAGAACAAATGGATAGACCTAAAAACGTATAAATCTTTTACTTTCAACCCATTGTCAAGGACTGGATGAGGATTTACCTAGGATTCATTTCAGAAAATGCTTCATGAATTTCTTGCTTTTGAGCCATTCTGAAAATGAGATGAGGATTCACCTTTAATTTGATACAATAAAGCTGGGAAAATATATTGACAACTTTTGGCATGAACTAAAAATTATAAAGAAAAGATACAGAATAAATATTAAGGGCTTTTTTAAAAGTCACTCATTTTCTTTCTTCTTTAATCACAAGAATCACCAGCTTAGGGAAAAAGTACTACGATTCATTATTTAAGCATAAAAACAAGTACATATACACACATATCTTTCTTTTGTTTTTGAATCTGATGAGGCCTAGGAAGGTGAAAGACTGGCTTTTACAGCTCTGCAGCTGTTCTATATTTAAAAGCATGCATCTTAGATATCTCCTCCATAGACGGCATCATTAATGCATAGGCTGCATAGACTGCACCACAAATGCATAAACTGTATCACAAATGTATAGATTGCATCACATAGGCATCACAAATAATGCAGTGAAAAATAGCATTAAACAAAAAATGGGCCAATTGGAAAACTTCATAACTACTGTCAAGAAGAGAAAACTGAAATGGCATGGCCATGTCATATGAGACAACAATCATTCCACTGCCAATCCTATGAGGTAAAACCTTAAGCAAAAGTGGTGAGCGGACTGGAAGATCAGTCACATTGACTTGGACATTGTTACGCAACCTAGATGTATAAAGGGATCTTGTCAGGTGGTGGGCTGTGTAGTGTCCCTCCAACCACATACAATTGGGAGATTGATGATGATGGCGACAATGATAAAATGTGGAATAAAATAATCATGTTAGGGAGAAAATGATTTGAAAAATAATAAGCGTACCATATCAAGCTAAGGTGAAAATTGAAGGAACTAATTTCATTGTGCTGGCACTTGTTTTCGGTACACAAGAATACCTATTATAAAGTTTAATAAATTCAGCACAATAAGAGATTAACAACAGTAACTAATAATAAAATAGAACAATATACTCTATTAAAAGTTTTAATGGATAGAAGAGAGATTCTTACTGCAGATCTTGGCAAGATTAGCTCATGATGTTTTTTCTTATTAAATTGAATACGTCCACCTTTTCACTTAAAAGGAAATGCTTTATGGCTTCTTCTCAGCATATCTGAATTGTCAGCTTCATGGCTCTTGCACTTTGGAACCACAATTAAGTATTATTTACGTTATTTACAATTGGTCTAATGCCTTTATCTTTGTTGCTGTGATAAGAACATTTTGGCTGGTGTGTTCTACAGTCTTCTTCATATGTCTCACTGTTATTATCACAATGTTATGCTTTCCAGCCTTCTTTTGGCATCTCACAATCTGGGTAAACCTCAGGACTTTCAAACTGAACCTCTCATTCAATCTGCATGGGTAGAGTGTTCTCCTTCCACTGTTAATGTAACTAAAGAATTAACTGTGATGAGATATCCCTAGACATAGACAGTGGAATGGGAATTATCTACACAAATAGAGTGAATAAAGTGTTCCCTTCAAAATTCCTTGGAGATTACCCAGTCTGACAGATATCTCTAGAAGGCTTGATAGCATACCAGCCAAATACAGTGATTGTAAAACAAAGATAAGGATATTAGTCCAACCCTAAATAATCATTATCTCCATCCATTTTTCCATCATATTGACCATATTTGTGATTCATTCTGAACTACCCTTTCCTTATCCTTCTACTAGACTGGTTACCAACCAAGTCTGAAGATTCTAGTCTGCCCTATTTATTAACATATTATTTTTAATATATATATATATATTAAGTCATGCGCCCATATATATATATATATATATATATATATATATATATATATATATATATTGGCACATGACTGAGTGGTTAGAATGTTTGCTTTCTAATCATGAGACTTGGGTCCTAATCTCATCATGGTCAATTTGTCAGGAAGGAGACTTCCTGATGTTATTGGATTGGAATGAGGTCAATCTCAGCATGCGGCACCTTTGGAAAGTAACTGGAAACCATGCCACGGGTTGACCCAAGCCTTGTGAGTGAAATTGGGTAGACAGAACTCTTATGCTGTGCTAGCATGAAGCTTCAAGTCATCATGGCCGAGAGCTTGAGTGAGCTGGCCTTGTTCAAATTGGTGAACATTAGATAGCATGCTCTCTACCAGAAATTGTAATTAGGATCTGATCAGCCTAGTTGTAGTATAAACCACAGTTTTGACTCTGTAGGTGTTGAGTAAACACAAATGTGCCTGAGCGAGCGCTTACAATAGAGATTGGCTAGCCTCCCTAGTAGACGGGTATCCTCAAACACAAGTGGCCAGCTATTATATATATATATATATATATATATATATATATATATATATATATATATATATATATATAATTTCAGATAGAATATATCTGTAAAATGAATAAAGGAATACTTATCTTAGCTGATGCTTTTCATCTGAGATTTTTTATCAAGCAAATACCTTGATAAAGTTTCTTTGAGGACTAAGCTTTTCTTTTGTCAACTAGGAGGTTTTCCTTTTGTCTTTATACATATCTATCTTTCTATCTCTCTCTCTCTCTCTCTCTCTACACACACACACACACACACACATGCATATACCAGGTGTAACAACAAAATTGTCCAAATCATGTAGCAGCATAGTTATTCATCCAACAAAATGTTTAATATCTAAAAAATCACTAAATTAATTGAGTTTCTTTTTCCAGGTTTTCAGATTTTTATCCATCTTGACACCATTTTCCACTGAAAAATAGCCTTTGAGTTATTCAACGAGGATGAGAAAACAGGTTAAAATAATTTGTGTCAGCTTCACTATGTCTTCCCAACTGAGTAATGGTGAGAGGAAAAAGTCATTCAGGACTTCAGTAATGGTACCACCATTCATACTCTGGCTTCCGTCTTCAAAGTCCACTCAAGAACCATCAAGAGAATGGTGAATTAGTTTAAAAAAGAGGGAACAGGAAAACTTGTTCAAGTGGTCACAACCACTAGAGGGATCATCATTTCAACTTAGAGCTAAAGAGAATCAATTAGAAAAGATCCAACTCAATTCATATGACGTTTGGCATGTGAGAGAAAAATTTCAGCAATTACAATCCAAAGAGCAGTGAAAAAAGACTTGAAAATAAAATTGTAGTTAAAAGGTTAGACAGGGTGAACATCATTTTGAATAAGTTGGAAAATTATCCTGGAATGATATATATATATATATTTGAACTTTATTTCAATATTTCATGAACTTCCAATCCTTAACTATGATTAATTAATGAGGAACATGTCATTTTCATTTATGATTGATTTCATCACGATTCTTCTGTTGAACTTGGAAAGTAATAATATATTCTTATTGCTCAAAGTAGAGTCCACTAGTGTTATAAAAACCTTGGAGAATTCTAGTAAAATATCTTTAATCCTTTCTAAGATACAACAGTTCAGAACTTAATCTAAGAATTCAACAATTTTGCTGTTACATCCAGTACATGTGTGTATATATATATATATATATTTTAAACATGTTGTATTGAATGTTAAAGACAAAATAGTCTTGCATATTTTCTTTTGAATTTTTCTCATATTCTCTAATGAGACTTTTTATTTGAAAATAATATCGAAATAAGTATTGTCCGTACGATGACCTAGCGCTTTCGAACATCATTGTTCATCTTCAGGGTCAATATTTTTAGTCAAAATTTTTTTTTTGTTTTTATAACAAACATTTGCCAATTATCTTGTAGCGTAATCATGTTGCTACTTTTTTACAAACTAAATAAACGTTAAAATCCTTTTAATTTCAAAAGACGCGATGATGTTATCACGTGCAGGGCGAAGATTTTTATCATGTGACAGTGTGAAAAAGATTTTTATTATACAAGCCAAAAGATCGAAGAATACGTTATAAAATTTAAATATATTATAAACATTGTAAGATGTTACCAGAAATATTGTAATCTATACGATTAATAAGAGGTCTTTTGCTTTTAATATGTAATGCTTCTAAGATTTTAAGACGTCTAAAATACTTATTTCGATATCATTTTCAAATAAAAAGTCTCATTAGAGAATATGAGAAAATTCAAAAGAAAATATGCAAAACTATGTTGTCTTTAACATTCAATACAACATGTTTAAAAAAAAAGTTGCTGCCAAATTATATATATATATATATATATATATATTACTTTTATTACTTCAAATGTTATTTTAGTGGATATCGGTATTTTAGTAGACACTATTTTAAACAATATTTATTTCATCTACACTCAAGAAAACTTATTAAAGAACATGTGGTTTCTGGCAGGATTTGAACCTATGTCAACCTTTGTGAGAGAAACCACTACCTGATCTGGCATACTTTAACTGCTTGGCTGTGAAGAGTTTCACAATCAAGCAAGTATCTATTCGCCTTTAGAGGGCACATTTTCTTTAATAGGTTTTGTTGAGTAGACAGAATAAATAACATTTAAAATAAATGGAGCATCTACTCAAATATGGGTATCCACAAAAATAACGTCTGAATGAATCAAATATTTGTCAGATTCAAAAATAAAATCTGTTAATTCTTTAAAGATTGCTTCATTTAGCAGATATACCTTTTGAGAAAATCTGAAAGAGTGAGTGTGCTTTGATAATTGTCATGGAAAGTGGAAACAGCAGTCTGAGTTCAAATCAAGGTCTAGTCTGTTGCATTCACTTTCTCATAAATCTTACAGCTCAAAATTCAACAGCTTTGATTGTCTTGTGTGACAACCATGGTTTGGCTGTTCCTGTAACAGTTTACATCTGGGGTGGGGGCACATGATTTTAATTTTGTTCCATTTATCAGCAATTTTAACATGTAGTGGTCACTTGCTTGTATGATCATCTGAAAAGGGGTGCTGAAAATAAAAAGGTTAAGAATCACATAACAAGTGGAACATGTTTTGCCAAGATTCATGGGGCTTCCTTCAGACTAAACTCCCTAGTAGAAAGTCGATCACATGGCCTGTAGAGCCATTTTGTGGGGCAGACTCCAGACTGGATGCTTCCCTGAACACTTCAATCTTGACTGCATCATGTCAAAAGTCAGTTATCTATCCTCCTTTTTCTCATAATCTCCACTTCTTACCACCTTCTCTTGCATTCATATTACATACCTCATTTATCATTATCAATTCCAATGTAGCACACTACCTTGAGAGGCTCTCAAGCCTTGCATTGTGTGAATTGCAAAATTCAAAGTGACTGAATATGTTCTGTACAGACCACACTCACACATAAACACACACACACAAATATGTGCATACATATTTATATGTATATATATATATATATATATATATATATATATATAGAGAGAGAGAGAGAGAGAGAAAGATAGATAGAGAGAGAGGGAGAGAGAGACATGTTTCATTGAATAATTTAGACAAGTTTTGTCTACTTATTTTCAATTGGATCCTTTCATATTCACAGACAAGTTTTTTGGTGTCATTACTGAAGGATGAGGGAAAATGACTACGTTGATACATATTTAATTTATTCTGAGTACTTTTGATATTGCACAATGTCATCATCAGGGTGTTGTTTATTTCAAGACAAATATTGTTGTGTCCATCATTTTCATCTGTGTTCATCTGAATATGAAATACATATAAGAGTACATATATATGTATATATATATATATACATATATATATATATGAGGAAAAATATGAAAAAAACAAAATCCGAATATGCAAATTTACTGTTTTAATGTTTCAATGCCGATATCAGATTACATATATATGTATATATATATATATATATATATATGATAAAATATTGTTTTAAGTTATGGTATATTTATGACGCTTGCATTTAAGCATAAAACAGACTGTCAGCTCTGAGTGTTGACTTCAATGTCCAATCTTATATATTTATATATAAGATCATGAAAGTATGAAACCTAAGGTCACAAACAACTCTCCATGCAACCGCATATGTTTGCTCTATTACGGATATTGAGCACTTTTCACTGAATACCTTACATACATATATATATATATATATATATATATATAAATTGTAATATACATATATATATATATATATATATATATATATATATATATATATATATATATATATATATATATATAAATTAGATAAGAGAGAAATACATACAGACAGCCATATTATGCTTGCAGATCTACAAGCATATAAGTATAATTGGGTATACATAATTTAAATGTTGATTCATTACTCTCAACAAAAAATGAAAAATATTTCAGAGTTTGACAGAAAATATCTTGTGATTAAGCAATCACGTTTTTGAAGATAAATTTTATGGATGAATAAATGAAAAAAAATTAGTCATTCTTTTGAGGCTTTATTTCATTCCTCACTTTTTATTCATCTTTTCCATTTCACTTTCACTTTCACTTCTGTTTTACTTTATATTTTGAATAGTCTTTTCTTTCTTTTTTTCATTTGTTTATAACTTCTTTGTGCATTGCCTTTTCTCTCTTCATTTTTCTTTCCTTGCTTTCCAGTTATAATTTCTTTTGGTTTATTGTGATTCTTTTTCTTTTTTTTTCTATACTATATTTTCCTTTCATCATTCATTCTATTTTTTCACTTCCTTACAAAGATTTTCTTTTTTTTTTCATTCTTCCTTTCACTGTTTCTTTCTTATTTTTATTTTAACATCTTTTGTCTTTCATCTTATTTTCGTTCTTTCTTTCTTACCCACCTACAGAAATTTTCCAGCCTTTTTTCTTCTCATTCCTTCGAGATTTTTTAATTCGCCTCAAATTCCTTTTACTTCTTCTCTTACATTTTTACTTTGTAACATTCTTCCTCAAGTCATTTAACTGTTTTTCTCTTCTTCTTTATTAATTTCTTACCCTCACCTTTCTTTCTTTCATGTTATTCTTTCTTTCTTTCTTTCTTTCTTTCATTCTTTCACATTGCATTTTTCTTTTTCCTTTTTCTTATCTTCTTTCTTTCCTTTTCAGCCATAAATTTCTTTTTATTCCTTTCATCATTTACTCTATTTTTCTTTTCCTCACAAAAATTTTTTTCTTTCTTTCTTTTATTTTACTCTCATTTTTGATCTTGTTTTCTTTCTTTCTCCCCCCCCACCAAATTCTCCACCCTCTTTTTTCATCTCATTCCTTCTAGATTCTTTTCACCTCAAGTCTCTTCTACTTTTTCTTCTTTTACTTCCTCACCCAATTTAACTTATTTTGTTCTCTTCTTTATCCATTTCTTACCCTTGTTTGTTTGTTTCTTTCTTTCTTTCTTGCCTATTTTTCTGCCTTCTTTCTTTCTTTTTTTCTTTTTTCTTTCTTTCTTTCTTCTCAATATTCCCCCCTCCCTACCTATTTTCCCTTCTTTTTTTCTATTCTTCAAATGTCAATCTATCACACTGATCCTTTTAGCTTATTGTTCATTTTTTGTATTCAGCTTCAGCATTTTTATCAGCCTTCATCCTTAACAACCAAATGTCAATCATGTCTACCTATATATGTAAGTAAAGCATTCTAATCCTTACTTATTAGCCAAGCTCAAACATAATCTTGCTTTTACCTCTGACAAAAAAAGCTTATGTGTAGATAAATTCTTTCCTTTGTAAACCAGACTTATACACATATACATAACGTCCCATCTCTTCACTTTCGGAAAACAAACTTTTTTGCCTGATATTATACTTATGAAAATTCTTACAAAAGTTTATACCATGAGAGACGGCAATAACAATAAGTCCAGCTGCTTTTGGGTGTGGCCAGATAGTTTTTGGTGGTTCTTCAGCAGGACAAAAGAGATTTTAAATACTTCTGTGAATTATATAGAACGACGAGAATGATTTATTTTCTCTCTCTGGATGAAAAGCCATTTATTTAAAAATGATTTCAAATTAAAAACTCTATATAATAAAAATGATGGGCACATCATTGTGATATGATCTAAAAATATACACAAGGAGGTGCTGAAAAGTTTCCAGAATCTGATCAAATGGCACCAAATATCAAAACTTTTTGAGGAAAGACTTCTTAGATGGGATGAGAAATTTTAATCTCCACCTTCAGTGTGTTTGTGTGTATGCATGCGTGTGTGCACATGTGGTAAATATATAAAAGATAATTTGGAATTTTGATCTTGACATGTTTTGCTAATGAAACAGCGCCATCAGAAAAAATAGAATTATTTTACAAAAACAAAATTTACATTAACCAGACAAAAAGTGATTTAGGTTAAATGTCTGAAGACTTGATTTTTTTTTTCTTTAATTGAATTAAAATTAGAGTTCTTTTTTCCCCATAAATTCTCTTATATATATTAACCATTCCATCAGATTCTCATCTGATGTGTTTGTCTGTGTGCATGTGTCGAGGTAGCATCTTGTGTAAAAATTGTAATAAGGTTATAATAATTGCAATATAATATGCAATCATTTCTCATTTGTATAAAAATAAGGGCTTCCTGAATAAATACAAAAATTACATATAATTTGAATTAATTATTTAATCTCTTTCTCTCTCTCTCTCTCTCTCTTTCACTATCACTCTCATGGTGGTGTAATGGTTAACACTTCAGAATGAGAAATCGATGAACCAAGTTTCACTTTTGCATAAATACTCTCGGGAAAAGAATACTCTCTTCTGTCACCAGCTATGGGTTAAATAGCAAAGTAGATTGAACTCTCTAGCCAGGAATGGGAACCAGTCTATGAGAATGACAACTGTGAATCCCAAAATGTATGTGCACTGTAATTGAGTATAGTTGAAGTATAAACTACAGGTTGGCTTTGTTGGTGTTGAAGAAACAAAAATGGGCTTGAGCAGGTGGGCTGGCTTGGAAATGAGTCAGATATCAGAAAAGATTGGACTCTGTAGTCATAGGTAAATAAAAAAAATGACCCTGAGCAGATATACAGGCTTGGAAACAAGTCAAATATCAAGACAGATTAGATTCTGTAGCAGCAGTTAAATAAAAAATGGGTGTGAACATATGGGCAGGCTAAAAAATAATAATAATAATAATAATAATAAGGACTATGAAATTTGTTTTAAAAATTAAACCATAGGTATACCTAGTATATATATATATATATATATATATATATATATATATATATATATATATATATATATATATACCTAGTATATATATATACACCCCTGAGAAAATAAAATTTGGTTGAGCACTTTAGAGGAAAAAGCATGAATTTGTAAACAGTAACTGCTACTGCTGATAATGCAAAGCTCTTCTATGAATTGAGCACTCTGAGTCACTGGCGTTTTATTCTAAAAATAAATGCATAAAAATTCACCTTCCTCTCTGCTGGGAGCTGATAACTCAGGGGAAAAATCTCCAACTTATGCCAAATTAGTTGGGTTTCAATCCTGGCCTTAATTGGATGTCTAGCCACACTCATGAGCTGTGATACAGTGAAACAGTCTGCCTGTGGATGAAACATATATATAAATATATATATATGTTTGTTTCTTATTACTATAAACATATTTTTAGTAGGTAGATGTGTTTGAGTACTAATCAGCATAGATCAGAAGTTCTCAACCAGGGGGGAATTCTCTCTAGGGGGTTCCCCCTCTGGGATGTTTCAGGGTTTCAGGAGGATATTTTTTATTTACATAATTTGGAGCCCATTATGAGTGCAAAATAACACTTCTATAAAAATAGTCCTCTGTAAATGTATATGTACTAATATATACTAATATCTATGTATATGTACTACTATAGAAAAGAATGAAGATTTTCAATAATATATGCATATTATTTGGAATACACCTTTTGAGTCAGTCTTGGAAAGGGAAGGATATGACATTTTGACATATGGTGAAAAGTGGGGGGTACTGGGCAAAAAAAGGATGAGAACCACTGGCTTAGGTCAATATTCTATTAAAGAAAAAAGTGTCCCTTGACAGGAATCAAACAGTTACCCCTTTTTACTATCCAAAGGGGTCACAGGGCTGATTTCTGTTGGGAAACATATTTTTTTAGAGGATATCAATCTAGGCCGGTTGATATTAATTTCCATGTTTAAAAAAAAAACAGGGATGTCAATTCAAATCTATGTATCCACTAAAAATTATGTTTCTAGTGATAAGAAATAATGTATAATGTGCTTCTTCAATTATCCAGCCATCTTCGGACAGGGGTTGAAAAAATGTGTTCAAATAATTCAAAATTCTGCATAACTGAACACCTTGATCATTAAAAGGTATAAAAAAAAATCATTTTCTGAAAGAAATTCAACATTTATATTATCAAATAACATTTAAAAATGCTTTGTTCAAGTTTTTGTTCAGTTTATCTTTTATTAAAAATGCATCAATTTTTATTTGTTTTCAGCTGGCATCAGGGTTTTAACCATTAACTCCCAAAACTGGATTAAAGAGTCACTGCTGTTTGAAAGTACAACCAACTTAAACATTTGTCAAATATAATCATTGCTCTGTTGTTTGAAATTGAAATTTTGAATGTTCGGTATTGTTTTAATTGAAATATGTTAAGATGTTTTCTTCATTTCATGGCCAGATAAGTGAAGTATAGAAAATTGAGGTATCGAAAATCAAGGAAATACGGTACCTACTTTGTTTGTTAACACCATTAATTGTTATTATCTGATAGCAAATTAAATATTTTCCTAAAAAAAAAACAATAAATGTTTTTTAAAAATTCAGAAAGAAAATCATTCGGTCATTAGTTTTAAAACGTCCAAAATGTTCAAAATGTGCAAAATGTTCAAAATGTCCAAAATAACCAAAATGTCCAAAATGTCCAAAATGTCCAAAATGTTCAAAATGTCCAAAATGTTCAAAATGTCTAAAATAACCAAAATGTTCAAAATGTCCAAAATGTTCAAAATGTCCAAAATAACCAAAATGTTCAAAATGTCCAAAATGTCCAAAATTTCCAAAATGTCCAAAATGTTCAAAATGTCCAAAACGTTCAAAATGTTCAAAATGTTCAAAATGTCCAAAATGTCCAAAATGTCCAAAATGACCAAAATGTTTAAAATGTTCAAAATGTCCAAAATGTCCAAAATGCTCAAAATGATCAATTATAAATTGTGAATTATAAATTAGAGATGCCAAAATCAATTAGTAACAAAAATTTAAATAATATAATGATATATAATATCAAAAATTTAAAGATCAGCTCATAATATCTATATTTATTGGAAATATTTACCCTAAATTATTTGGTTGTGTGTGATTTCATTATGCTTATCTTCTATATTAGAAAAGAAGAGATGATGCTCCGTTGGTCACACACTTTCTGCACGTGATTTTGCATGCATGTATATAATGTATATCTGTGTGTCGTGTTGTGTGTGATTGACTTACATGTGATTGTGTCATTTGATGCACACACATACATACACATGCAATTTGAATGAATCTGAAAATAAGACATTTGAATAATGTATTCCCCTTTACTCATTCAGAACAACCCCTATCCTGGGTTGAGCATAAAAGTCATAAAGTTGATGAAAAGAAAGGAAGAATGAAAAATGGATCAACAGCCTATCGTCTATAAAATGATCTTTTTGCTTACTTGTGTAGATGACTGTGAAATAAAATTAAAATAATACGTTGCTCTTTATTTTACCTACAGTGAAAGAGCTTCATTCACTCTTTTTCTATCTATCACATTTCAGTATAAGTCTAGTCATATCTATTTATTGAAACCTAGAACCTCCGTCCAATTCACACTCCACTACGGTCTTTTGAACAAGAGTAAAGGCTTATCTCTTGTTTCCTATTTAGGATTTGCTTTCCGGTTCCTTTTAAAGTCTACTTTAAATCTATATTTGTAAAGTCACCTTCTAAACTTTGAAATTTTATTTACTCTTAATTTATTTATTATTTATTTTTTTAGGTAGTTTCATCTATCGCCTGGTTCACAGACTTTCTTCATCTTTTGAACAGTGGTAGAGGATTATCTTTTATTTTCTGCTTAGAATTGGTTTATGGTTCCTTCTAAAGTTTTCTCATTCTCTTTTGCTCTCGGTAACCTCTGGCATTTTAATGGCATCATCACCTTGCTTGAGGGAAATGATTAAAAAAAAAGTAAATGTCCTGTTTATGATTTATGATGATATAAAGTGAATTTAGGTTAAACTTAAGAAAAAGAAAATTAAATTTAAATTTGGCATATTTGACATAACATTAAATGACATCATCTTCCAATTATTGCCCACAAAAGGTTCAATTGCAAATTCTTGGCATACCTGGTACAATGTTATCTTTTTTTCTCCCTATAAATAACCTTTTGTACCAAATACTAGTGCCATCTGGAATAGTGGTATCATTGAGAAATTTTTATCTTATAAAATATGCATGCCAGTTAAAATGAACAAACCACTAGCAATTTATATATATATATATATATATATATGTTTAATAAGTTGGAGAGTAACAGCAAATAATCCAAGCATTAGAAAGAAGATGCTACAGAATTATCTTAAGCATTTCCTATATAGACCACATGACAAAGATGCAGCATGAGGCACCATCAGACAAAAAACAGACTCATTGCTAGATCTTGTGTACATGAAGAAAAACTGAAAAAATCAAAATAAATTGAGATTTGGTCAAATGAACAAATGAGACAAATTTAAATTATAGTAGACGCACATATATTAATATCAGTCTAGTTATATCTATTTAATGGAATCTAGAACCTCCCTTCGACTACATGAATTTAAGTGTACTACTAGATTGGCAACTAGGTTTCACCGTTTTACTGTTGAACAAGCTAGATGCAGTCGTCAGATCTATTCAAATATAGAGTGCAGCAGAAATACCCTGACATATAACTCCCAGAAATACCTCCCACATAATGGTAAGACACTAGTAACAATAATGTCTTTAACTAGCTAATGTCTTACCATTATGTGGGAGGTAATTCTAGGAGGTATATGTTGAAGGTACTTCTGCGGCACCCTGCTGTTCCTTTTCTTGCACTTCTCACCTGTGGAACTCCCTTCTCAATTTCTTGTTTCCCTGCAATATTCAAAAAATTAAATGTAATCTCAATCACCATCTTCTGACTTCCTGAATCCTGTTCCTTTATTGTCTTTTTGACTCACAATTCTTCACTTATTCTCTTTTCACTCCCAATGTCCTAGTGGCATTATTGCCTTGCCTGGGGTGAAATAATTATTGGGACATATTGTATTAATTAATCAGTTTCAGACAACATTTTTTAAAAATCTCTTTTTATTGAAAATTATTAATAAAATATGATATGTCGATTGAGGGGATACCAGCTTAAAATAAAGTTTAGTTAACTTACACAGGGGCTATAATGGCATCAAAAATTAAAAAAAATATTAATGGCAACAAAAAATGATTTCAGATTAAAAAAAATAGGAGTTGAAAATGTCAAGGCTAATTTCTCAGTAAAAAACCCATTAGCCTTTAACCCCCTTCACCCCACAAAATCAGATAATTATATAGATTTAGTCATTGCTAATCCTTTTTCCACTGGGACTTAGGTTTGTCCAGGGGTTCAACTAGTAATTACAATTCCATCAAATTCACACACTTATGCTTTAATCCTTGAGAATATACTGAGTAGTTTTGAAAAAAGAACAAGATGGGATATCCCTAGATGAGGACATTAGAACAAGAACAATCTAACCCTGTAGATTGAATAAAGGATTTAGTTCAAAATTCTCTGAAAGTTACACAGATCGACTGACACCTGAAGATGGCAGGAGGGGACAATGCCTGAAATGTTGTGACAACAAAGATAAAGACATTAGACAGGAGGACAAAACCACTGGAATGTTGTGATGATAAAGACAAAGATAAGGATATTAGTCCAAATGAAAACAATTTAAATAATGATAACACCTCATACAATATTATATTAACTGGAATTGTCATCATTGGTCGACTGAACTTGCTTTGTTTCAATGACTTTTATTTTGTTATTATTAATTACTTTATACCCATTATTATTAAATAAAAAAATCGGCTTCCAAAAAAAAAAACATATTAACTGATTATGGTGAATGCTGAAAAATACTGTTGGTTCATTGACAAAACGTTTTGGTTTGGTACAGTTGCCAACCCAAAAAACTTGAACGTTAAAGTGTAAATTCATTCAAGACAATGCTCCTTTACATTCTGAAGAGCTTATTATTTTCAAAGACAACAAAAAAAATTTCATTAGAAACAAAGAAAAAAGTGCTGGATTGCTATGTGATATCCTATCCTCTTATACGATAGTGAATGCTGGACAATCTTTGCATAGATGAAGAAAAAACTAGAGGCAGCAGAAATGTGGTTATACAGAAGGATACTGACAATTCCATGGGTGGAGCGAGTAAGCAATGAGGGAAGTCTTAAAGAAAACTCAGAATCAGAAAAAAGATAGCTGAAATTCCTTGGACACATAATAATGAAGGAGGCCTTGGAAGCCCTCACGGGCATACTGAGGGCAAGAGAGATAGGGAAAGGCAGTAAACCATGTTAACATGTCAAATAAAATAATTGATTCAGGTGTAGGCTAAGTGGAAGTTAACAGTATCAAATCAAAAAAACAAATGACAAAAAGAAATGCACAAGGATTCTGCACAGACATCTGGGTTTCAATCATGCATCAAATTTTTAGTTTAACACTTTGAGCCCTGCATTTCTGAACAATTTAAACCCTTCTGGCTGAGCTCCTGATTCAAAATTCACAAATAATTGGTATGTAATATTTCACAGTAGATATAAAAATAGCTATAAGTGTTTTCCCACCATTCAGTTGGTAGTAATTTTTCTCTACCACTGTTCAACCGGTGACTGGGCATTACGTCATTTTTCTCTGCCACCAGTAAAGAAGTGGTCAGGGCTCAAAGGTTTAATAAAACTAAATAACCAATAAAATCAGCTCCCAACAATAAATAAACACAAGCTTCTGGAGCCTACAGGAGACCATAAAAACCAAACATTCATTCAACTCGGCAGAAGGACTGACAGCAGTAAAGAGATACGAGTCAAACTAGTCACCCTGCCTTTCTCACCAAAGCAACTCCAATTTTTCTCTTCCCCACTGAAAGACTATTCATGTTCATTTCCTTACAAAAGAAGAACTTTCTAACTTTCATTTCATGATAAGTGATTACAGTTAAAAATTTGTGTATCATATGTTTAAATATCATCATTTTATTTGAACATGTGACAATCTTTTATCTCAATTTTTTATTCAATAAAAGGTGACCCATGGAATGTTTTCCCAACACAGGTATATGGGATATTATATACATATATATATATATATATATATATATAGAGAGAGAGAGAGAGAGAGAGAGAGAGAGAGAGAGAGAGACTTTTATATCTATATACATATATATATATATATATATATTTATATATACTTTTCTCTTACTATACGTTTTCATAGGAAGTGTCTCTCTCTCTCTCTCTCTCTCTCTCTATATATATATATATATATATATATATATGGGATATTATATATATATATATATATATATATATATATATATATATATATATATATATATATATATGGGGTGTTAAGTTGTGGAAAGTTGAGGGGCTGAAAATTTGTCATTGTGAAAATATTCAACTCATCCACAAAAAAAAAGGAAAAGGAAAAGAAGAAAGTAGATAATGTGTAAAATCCAAAATGTTTATAATCCAGAAATATAATCTGGTACATGGACGTAGTATTAAACACCACAATACACACAAGTATTTAAAAGAAAAGGGCTCAACTCTATTTGAATGTATGTTACTTGAAGAACATCAAATTCTAAATAACTTAATAACTATACTTGCTTAAAAGCTGAAATTTTGAAGATTAATAATTTGATATATGCTTTAAATGCTGCATAAATTATATCTTAATCCATATAGATTAGCAGTTAAATGAACGTTATTTTAATTTGGAATTCACTCAGCAGGGATAATGTATCATATTTTTGTCTTTCCTACTTCTTTTACATTCACAATTTTCTTTCTGTCTTTCTTTGAGTTTCACTATTTTTTCTTTCTTTCTTTCACATTCACTATTTTTTCTTTCTTTCAGTACTCACTTTTTTTGCATTCCTTCGTTTTTCTTTACATTTTTCATTTTTTCTTCCATGTTTCTTACACTCCTTCTTTCTTTTTTTAGTTTTATATTCTCTTTCTTTCATCTTTCATATTTTCTTTTTGTACCCACTTTTTGCTTGTTTTTTCATTCTTAGCATTTGACATTTTTTCAGTATGTTCATTTTATATTCACTACTTTCCTTCTTTCTTTTAGTTTCATTCCTTCTTTCATTCTTAGTTGAAAAAATATGTTTGAAACAAAGATACCATGAGCTAATTTCTCTGATTCAAATTTCGTTCCCTTTCTTACAGATGAAACATTGCAAGTCTTTTGCCAGTTGTAATCTTCACGGCTAAGACCCGCTATGTCATACACATTGTAGTGAACCATCTTCATTCCCTTTGTATTCAATTGGTGAGTTCTATCTGGGTAGTTCCTTCTCATGAACTGCTGGTATGTGTAACCAAATTCCAAGAGGAGGCTTTCACAATCATTACAATCTTAACCTGTTCAAGTCTCTGTTATCTTCTGCACATATCCCCATGAACTGTACCTCTTATTCTGTAACCTTCTACTTCGAGTGGCTCTTGGGCCTTGTACAGAGTGAAAATCACTTTAAAAAGTCTCAGTCTATTTATTTATTGCTATCTAATTGTGTTCATATCTATCTATCTATCTATCTATCTATCTATCTATCTATCTCGTTCTGCTCATATCTATTTCAGTCTGATCATGTCTATCTATCTAGCTATAATAAAAGGAGATCAATAAATTTTATGACAATTTTCAGTCCAGAGAGCAACTGAAATTTTTTGTTTACAAACTTAAGAGACAGTCTTCTTAAATCATTCAATATACTTAGCTTTCTTTCATTCTTTCTTTCACATCTATTCTCATCCTCTGTCTCCCTTTACCCTTTCTTTTCTATTTTTCTGTTAATTCTCATTTATTTTTGCAATATTCTTAACTTTCTCTCTAATTCTAACCCTCATTTTTATTTTTCCCTTTTTATTTTTGTTCTTTTTCTCTTTCTTTTTCTCTTTCTTTCTTTTTCTTTCTTTTTCTCTTTCTTTCTTTTTCTTTCTTTTTCTTTCCTTTTCTCTTTCTTTTCCCCTTTCTTTTTGTTCTTTTTTCCACTTTCCTTTTTCTTGATTTTTTTCTCTTTCTAAATTTCTTTTTGGCATTTTCTTTTTTACTTTTTACTATTTCTTTTCTAAATTGTTTCCCCTTTTCTCTTTCTGCCCCTTCTTGCTCTTTTCCCTTTCTTTCTTGTTTTCTTTTTATCTCTTTTTTTAATAATTTTCTTTTTTTCCCTCTTTTTGAATGTTTCCTTCTGGGTGTCCCTCAATATATCTTAGTCTCTATATTAAGAGTATCTATATAGACTTTTATATCTATATACATATATATTTATATATACTTTTCCCTTACTATACGTTTTCATAGAAAGTGTGTCTATATATATACCATTTGGTAGTATCTGAGTGCCTGTGTATGTAGACAGAATTAATTTCTTTATGTGTGTGCCACTATGCATATGTTTATATCTCATTATGCCCGATCGTTTGTGCACTTAGGGAAAACATGTTAGAAAAGCTCAGCCTATTTATCGTGTGCTTATAAGCCGACCCTGAGAAACTCAAACTTTGTCATCAATCATTTTTAAATTATATAATTACTCTTCCATTTACTTAACCTCTACTGAAAGGCAGAATGGGTCATAAAGTTAGTCTCCTTTTGCTTTCTGGATTTTTAGGAAAAAATAAAATAATGCCAATTTTTTATTTTGGGTGGAAAAAAAAATAACACAAATAAATAAAAAACAGGAATATTTTCTTGATTAAGAACATTGCAGGTGAAGTGGACAAAATTCTCCCCCCCCCCCAACCAAAAAAAAGAAAAAAGATCATCGTCTCTAAATCACTTTTGGCAGTTTGGGAAATCCACACCTTTCGAAGAACTTTCTTGCTTTCTGTCTTAGCCTCAATATTTTTGTTTTAGTTTCTTTCAAATTAAGCAATAATTTGCGTATGCACTTGAAGTATTTATTCTGTGTAGATATTAAGAAACACAGACACACTAAGACATGTAAAATGATATGTTTGTATGTATATATATATATATATATATATATATATATATATATATATATATATACACAGAAAACAGGATATATATATATATATATATATATGAGTGGGTGTGCTTATGTGAGTCTTTACAAAAATGTACTGAAAAAGAGATCTGTCTATATAAGTATATATATATGTTTGCGTGTGTGTGTGTATACGCAGATATAGATATAGATGCATATATACTATATACCAATATAAATCTGTGTGTATATATATATATATATGCTTGTTTGCATGTCATAATGTATATACAGATATAAACACATAAGCACACACACAGACATATATGTGTGTGTATAAAAATACATTAAGAGATCTGTAAATACATATATACATACATACATACATACATATATATATATATATATACACACACATATGTATACTCACAATATACATATATTTGTGTATATGTCTGCTTTCCTATGTTAATGCATATATAGACATATATATATATATATATATATATATATATGTCTATATATGCATTACCCTTATATACATGTGTATATATATATATATATATATATATATATATATATATATATATATATATATATATATATATAAATATATATATATATATATACACATGTATATAAGGGTAATTGATAAAATAGACAGGTGTCCTTTTCAATATCTTTTTTCATACATGATTATTACATTTAAGTAATCATAATTTTTTTCCTTCCTTCTTTATTTCCTCGCTTCATGTCCTCTTCCCCCTCCCTCGACCTGGAGTCAGCACTCTTTTGCTTTTACTTTCCATTTCTTTCCTTTCATTTTACCGTCCATTTTGTTTCTTTCACCTCAACTGGAAAAATATATTCTAATTAGGCTTATAATATGTTTCATGATAAATTTTCTCAGTTTATGAGACTTCAACTCGAAGAACAATCTTCTAAGCTCATATGAACCTTTTCGATTCTGTAATTCATCACATTATGGGTGTGTGCTTCCATATTCAGATGCATACACAGAACTGTAAATAATCATATATACATACATACATACATATATATATATATATATATATATATATATATATATATATATATATATATATATATATTATAATTTTTGTCGCATAGCAAACTTCTATGCAAATGAAACAGTCATATTTGGCGGTGAACATTTCTGTTGTAATTTCCATATAACCACTCTTATGATAGCTCATGTGAGACAAAAGTTTAGATCAATAGACAAAAGTTTAGATCAATAGACAAAAGTTTAGATTCAATATAATAAAGAAATATTCAAATGTTTGACAGTTTTTGTCTTTATTTTCTCTTGAATCTAAAGCCAATATACGACACTTGGAAAGGCTCATGATCAAACATGAAAGACATTCGTTGTCTGTTATATTTAACAATATGTATTTGAATTATATATATATATATATATATATATATATTGTGTGTGTATTTCGGCAGCATTTTTTCATTAATACATGTTTCATTAAATAATATAGATAAGTGTTGTCTATATATTTTATGTAAGTTTTTTTCATATAGTCTGATAATCTTAATAACATTATCATTAAATAATGAAAGAAAATCACAATATTGATACATACTTTTTTTAATCCAATCTGAGCTTTCGGCTTACATAAGCCATTATCAAAGATGACAATTACACAATATATTTATGCAATACACGAACAAGAAATTGATGATAGTATTATTTGTTTACATGGATGATTTCCAAGCAACGATAAACACGTGCATATAAAACGCTGAAAGCGAAAATCGCACAACAGCTCATGACGTCACACATGACCACGCGAGAGTGAATCCGATGAGTATTGAGTATGGAAAGCTGTTGGTATGAACCAATGACTTCTGTTACTAATTATAGGCATTTAAGGATATTTTTGGAGATTTCATAGTTTATTTTGTTCAGGTTAGGTTTCAACTGTTTTATGTATATAGCTTCAAGAATTTTTAGTTTTTGTTTATTGTTTTCATGTTTAAGTATAGTTGTGTTTTCGACGAGGATTTTCCAGAATTGTGTATGCGGCCAGGCATGTTGTTTTAAATGCCTAAAAATGTTAGAGTTATCATTCAAATGTAGTGTCAAGCGTCGTGAAAGCGAGTTTGTGGTATGACCAACATAAAAACTTACATAAAATATATAGACAACACTTATCTATATTATTTAATGAAACATGTATTAATATATATATATATATATATATATATATATATATATATATATATATATATATATATATATAATTCAAACACATAATGTACATAATACCTCATCTCAGAAATATAGACAGATCCATCTGGCACAATTATAAATCTACCATTTGTCCGTGTATTTTAATACTACTTCTATATCTGGTTTAGTGCTTCTATGTTATATCTCAAAATTCTTGACACATTTCAAAGAACAATTTGTAATTTGACCCTGGATTTCTCAACTTCAGTCACTTTCTCACTGACATAACGTGTCTTTCCTCTGACTTTTCTACAAATATTTCCATGGCAATTGTTTTGATGAGTTGTTCTCCTTAGTAACTCAACTGCATTCTACTAAAATGCTCCGAGGAGCTGCTTTCGCTGGTTCCTAGGCCTCATGAATTTAAACGTCCTACAAGGCTGGCATCCCGTTCCCACCCCTTCACCGTTGAAACTGTTAGATGTAGACGTCTTTTCTACTCCAATAGCTTCATGTCTCGCACATCTCGCCTGTGGAACACCCTTCCTTATTCCTGTTTCCCTGACAAATACAATCTCCAACTATTTAAGTGTAACATCAATCGACATCTCCAGTTGCCTTGATCTATCCTCTTCCCTTCTCCACATCCTTTCACCTTTCATTCCTATCTGCTCTCGCTCCAAATCTTCTGTAACCCCCTTGCCTTGATCGATCCACTATCTTTCTCCACATCCTCTCCTTTACCACTCCTATCTGCTCTTCCTCCAAACCTTCTGTAACCCCTTGCGTGCTAGTGGCTTCCAGCCTTGCTTGGGGTGATAATCTTAACAAAAAAAAAAAAAAAAAAAAAAAAATTGGCAACTCGGTCACTGTTGAACTAGCCAAACGCAACCCGCAGTTCTCTGTTTCTTTTCTTGCATTTCTCACTCGTGTAACACCCTCCTGATGTCTTGCTTCCCTGCCACCTACAAGCTTCAAGAATTTAAATGCAACATCAATTGCCATCTTCTGTCTTCCTGAATATTGTTCTTTTCTTGACTTTTTACCCCCTGTAACTGCATGCATCCAATTTTCATTGTTGCCTTGCTTGCAGTGAAATGATTAAAAAAATAAGGTCATAAAATGCATGAATCCATTCCTTTTCCTTACAGATATAAGTTAAATTGCAGGGCAGATTGAGCTCTCTAGCCTTGGTTGGTAACTCTTCTCGGAGTAAGTAAATTCCGAATTCAAACCTGAGGTCTATTTGAGGTACACTGTGCACTATTTCTGTGTTATCAGTTCTTCTGAACAGTCTGCCTGTTCTATGCAAATTTTCACCATTATTATCAAGTTTATATATGAAGGTAATCTGGTGTTTCAGTTCTAAAACTGAAATGCTAAGCCTTCACACATCAAAATCATTGAAAAGGTACACCGGATTGATAAATAGATAGATATATATATGTTTTCAGCTTTCCTTTTGTGTATATCTGTAGCATGTGGTACCTGTGGAAAGTGCCTGAAAAACATACCACAGGTTGACCCAAGCCTTATGAGTGAAATTGGGTAAATAGAACACTTTGGGATTGTCAATAGCTGTGCTAGCATGAAGTCACAAGTCATCATGACCGAGGGTTTGAGTGTGCTGGTGTTGTTCAGATTGTTGATCATTCTTGGTAACACACTCTCTCCCAGAAACGGTAACTAAGGTCTGTTCAGCATAGTTGCAGTATAAACCACAGGGTATTGAACAAACACAAATGTGCCTGAGTGAGAGTCTGCAATAGAGATTGGCTAGCCGCCCTAGTAGATGGGTATCCTCAAATACGAGTGACAAGTGTATATATATATATATATATATATATATATATATATATATAGGTAGCACCTGTTAGGGTCCCAAGTATGGGCAAATAGTTAACCCCCAAACTGGGGTCAAACTCTGTGAAAGTGTAAAAATTGTCTTTTATATTAAAAAAAGCAGTGTTGCATTTTTGAGGGAAATTGTTGCCAGTGATATATTTTTGGAAAAGTGGAAAAAAATTATTGCCAGCAATACATTTTTGAAAATAAATATTACCAGCAATAAAAATCTTGTCGGCATTAAATAACCCATTTAAGTTTATATGTTGTAGAACTAAACAAACCCAACCAAACTATTCCTACTCAATAACCTCTAGAATAATTTGAAACATAACTGTTACCACCTACCCTATAAGCATTAGGATGATACTATAGAACTTGCTACCCAAGATGCACCACTAGCCAGCATATAAACATAGTTAAGTCTAAACACAACACACATGGCCTGAAGATTGCTTTCAAGCTTAAAACAGAGGGTCCACTTTTATATTTACATATGTTATTATTATTATTATTATTGTTGTTATAATATTTTTATTATAACAAATTACAATAAAAACGTAAAATGTGTTATCTACCATAGGCCGAAGAAGAACCATCATAGTTCCGAAACATAAAAGTTTTTGTGTAGCAATGTAGAATGTTTTTATTGTAATTTATTATAATCATATTTTGCTCTACTTTGTATTGAGCACTTTGGATTCTTGCTCCATCTGTTCTTTCTCTTATTTACGATATATATATATATATATATATATATATATATATATAAAGCTTTAAAATAATATTAGTTAATAGAGTAGAATAGGTTCTTCAGCCTTGATTGGCAGCCATACTAAGAGAAGGACAACTCTGAATTAAAAACCTGGCAAAGTAAATTCTATGAAGACAACAAAAGGATATATGTGTTTGTGTTGTGTGTATTCCTATATTTAGTCTCCCTCCCTCCATATATATATATATATATATATATATATATATATATATATATATATGTGTGTATATATATATATATATATATATATATATATATATAATCATATTATTGAATCAGAATCTCCTTGCCTTGTATATATCTAAGCAACTTTTAAGCTTTAAAACAAACAGATGAACCAATCATTTTTCCCTCCTAAAATTGATTTACATACTGATACATAGATTCATGAAGATAATATTTAATAAAATTCAATTACAGAATCTTAAAAAATCTTTAACCCACTGTCTTTTTGGTCCTAGAGTTCTTCAGGAGGCATTCTTGGAAAGTTTACCATTACTCAGATGCAATATCTACCTGCTTTCTAAATTTAATTGAATCTATTTTCTTTTTTTAAATTTTAAGCTTCAGGACTGTTTTCGTTGGATTTTAAAATGTTTCATTTGTTTCGTTCTACTTTTTAAAGTTTCTCCAGTTTGGCTTTAGTCATTCCATACAACTTTGTATTTCTGTCATGTGATTCCTTTAAAACTGAGCCAAATTATAAATCCTTAACTGTAATTCCTAGAAATTTAAAAAAATAATTGCAAAGATATCCTTCTCCCTTGTGAAATGATATATGGGAGAATTCAATCTGGAGTTGTTATAATTATATTATTCCTTGTAAACTCCAGATCAGAGAAGAGGAATTTATTTGTGAAAAAAATGGTTCTTGTAGAAATTAAGAAAATTTAACACTAGTATACTTAACTTATATGCTAAAATCTGTCATTTTTGAAAATCCCCCATCTCTCACACTTACTCTCACTCTCTTTCTATTCATCCATCTCTCTATCTATGAATGTATGCATATATATATATATATATATATATATATATATATATATATATATATATATATATATACACACACATATATATATATATATATCATAATTCAAATATATATATAAATATATATGTATATATATATATATATATACATACATACATACACACACACATATATATATATTTATATATATATATATATATATATATTTATATATATATATATATTTATATATATATATATATACATATATATATATATATATATATATATGTATATATATATATATATATATATATATATATATATATATATATATATGTTTATTTGAATTATGATCAGGCATAGATCAAAGATGGAATGATCCAACAGAATAATTGGATAAGGAACAGAAACAAAACATTTATAAATTTGACATGTTTCACTTTTATTAAAGCTTCACCAAAAATGAAATATGGAGGGAAAAAATTCTCATATTTTTAATTTTTGTTTTGTTTGTTTTCCATTAGTTAAGCAGACCAGACATGCATGTCTTGTCAAGCAGCGTCCATACATATAATTCATGTATGTAAAATGTAACATAATTATAGTTTGTGTACATGTTTGTTTATATGGGTTTCAGATGATAATGTATCTTTGTGTGTATTAATTTGTATATTTATTCCTTATCCTAAATTTTTTTAAACAACATCTAAAATATTATTACAGTTAGATTTACGTTAGAAATATTCGAATACAGTTGCATTCCATATCACATGACGTCCGCGTCTCGCAACGGATGCTACTTGTAAACAAACTTCTGAAAACAGTTATTTCTGATGAAAGATCGAGGTCGATCTGAAATATCAAATATCTATATATAAAAAAATATAAATAAATACTTTCACAAAAAAACATTCAATTTTTTTTAATTTGCAACTTTTCCGTTGTTTAATATATATATATATATATATATATATATATATATATATATATATATATATATATATATATATATATTGAACCAGAGTAGATATTTATAATTTCATTCCTTTTTTTGATTGAGTTTCCATGTTGTTATTGTTCGTGGTGGTGGTGATGATGATGAAGGCAGCATTGTTGTTGTTGTTCTCATTATTATTATTATTATTATTATTATTATTATTATTATCATCATCATCATCATTATCTCTTCCTGCCCAAGTCTTCTTGTTGCAATTGTACTTAAGATGTACTTTTTAATTTTTGATCAATTTAAAAATATTGGTCCACAGGTTGTTTCAGTGACTGGAGTAAATTGATTTGCAAATGCATGCATTGTATATTGTTGATTATCTGGTAATTGGTATTGACCACCTCTTTTACTCTGGACAGAATTATGAACGTGCATTTGAATTTTACACAATTGCTAGATTTATTCAATCTAATAGACATCTTCAACTCTATACTTGTGATATCTCCACCTAAACTCTAAAATTCTGTTTACTATTTAGTCATTTACTTTTATATCTTTTATTTTTCCTCAGTAGGAGTAGATAGGTTCACCTATCATCCAGTTCACACTCCTCCCCTGTTCTTTGAACAGGATTAGATGTTTATACTTTGATTCCTTGTTAGGAGTGGGTTTCCAGCTCATTCCTTCTCTTTTAACTCTGCTTGCCCCTTGTATCTTGGTGCCATTCAAGTTGGGATGGTAACTCTTGAACTGTAACTCTCTACCTTGAGTGGGTAATTTTCAATCATAAGATCATTCCAGTGGTATTTGTTTAGCACAGAATATTTTTCCCAGATACATCACTGATATATCATTTACAATTTTCTATAATTGTGGGAGAAGAAGACTTAATATTGGAGAATATTGACAGTGTGGGCATCGACATCAACATTGCATAGTGACTGTCAGTTTCATGTTTCAATTCGACCCTCAAGACATATTATGAAGACTGCTTAAGGTGAGAGACTCAGTCAACATGCAGTCAATATATATATATATATATATATATTAGATCCTAAAAATAAATTAATTTGGTCATGCACTTTGGGAGAAGAGAGAATTTGTAAACAGTGACTATTACTGATGATAATGCAAGACTCGCCCAGCTGATTGAGTCCTCTAGGTCACGGGTGTGTTTATGAAAAAATAAATATGCAAAAAATTGCCTTTTTCTCTGCTGAGCGTTGAGGGGTTAGAATCTCCAACTGACACCAAATTGGTTGGGTTTTGGTCCCGGCTTGAAGTGATCAAATGTCTAGCCACACTGAGGAGCTGTGATACAGTGAAACAGTCTGTCTGTGGAATGCAATATACATATATATATATAGCTAGAAAGACATAAAATTTATTACTAATGGGCATAATGTGAGAGAAAGTAAAAAAAAATAAATAATGAAACAATCACTCAAAAGACCAACCGGTTTCGTTCCCTAGCTTATCAAGGTCTACGGGGAACTTTTTTTAATTCTATAATAAATAGCTAAATGACACAAGCAAAATTCACACAATTAAAACATTAAAATTGATAATGATCAATCTGTATGAATAAGAAAGACATTTTCTTTATTATTAACCCGAACAGTACAATTTTCTGCACAAAAAAAAAAAAAAAAAAAAAAAAAAAAAAGTAGCAGAAAATAGAGATGGAAAGGGTGGGGAATAAAAATAGAAAATGCTAGAGCGTGATTACATGAAGACCAAGGAGGCAGTCCCTTTGCTTACAAAGAGACGGTCCCCTCGCTCTTATATATAACGATTCCAGCGCTCTTAAATGAAATAGTGAGTGCGAATATATATATATAGGTGAATATGATTTATAAATTCTCAAGTAAATAAAAGTGATTCTCACTGTTACAGTGCATTTCTATTTTATTTACTAATTGCTTACACCAGTGCTAAATGTGCATTAAAAGAAAAAATTGAAAAAATACAAGCGGAAAAAAATAACAAAGAAAATATAAACAGTCAAGAAGAGTGGATGGACAGGTCTATGAAATGGGGGAGTCAGGATGCTGAAGGTAACATCAGTCAAATAAGCAACAAACTTTTACTTTTAATCATTTCCATTAAAGGGAGTAATATCTGTCTTTGATATCGAGCACTTTATTGCAAATATATTGTATATATATATATAAATTAAATATTATATAAATTATATATATATATATATATATATATATATATATATATATATATGTATATAGATTAAACAAATCCTAAAGAACCAGGAATAACCTACCTAGGCTCTTTAGGATTTATTTTATTTATCCCGGCTCTACTTAGCATATTGAGCACTGTACGTTTTAGCTTTATTACTCGCTTGGGGTTTTTCTTTGGACTAAAATAACTTAAGGCGCGGGACGATTTATTTTGCCCTGTTCAGATGTTTCTTGTTCTTTCTTTTTTTTCCAATATTTTTCCTCAGGTACCAATTTGTTTTGATAGATTTACAAATTGTGCTATCCGAGGTTTTTTACAACCTAGTATTACCAGTAGCGTAATATATATATATATATATATGTATGTATATATACACATACATATAGGATGCCTACAAACTTTATTAGACAAATAGAAAAATTTATCACCTTGCTTGAGTTGGTGTCTCTGATGAACTTTATCAAGGCAAATTTGCCTTTGATAATCGGTACCTCTAATGTGCAAATTTCATTTTTCAGTAATCTCTTTCCATAATAAAATCTTACATCACTTCCAAACAAAATATAGAGTAAATTTGTGGAAAGTCTAAAATCAGGTTGTATGCATAGCAGCCAGCAGCCAGGTGATTACATCAAATTTATTTAATCTTTTACTTGTAAGAATTCACTTGATCTAAATAATTAAAATGCTAAGAAATACTAAGCTTCATTGAAGGTCATAATAATATTATTTTGCTTACCCTAGCATATTTTTAGGACACACCACTGTTATATATATATATATATATATATATATATATATATATATATATATTGTGACAGTTCAAATCTTATATATTTACTTTTCTGCCACAAATGCAAAAAAGCAAATTATGTTAGAGAAACAGACACAGAATTCCATCTTTGGTTCAATAACTATAAAAAAGAACATCAACGACAACAACAATTTTCCTGTCGCTGCACACGTCAACCAAACTTTTCATTGCCTTGATGACATCAGATGCCTGCTTTTAGCATCTTCATTTAAGAGCTGACAAGCTTACTCTCGCATATTTTTAGGACACACCACTGTTATATATATATATATATATATATATATATATATATTGTGACAGTTCAAATCTTATATATTTACTTTTCTGCCACAAATGCAAAAAAGCAAATTATGTTAGAGAAACAGGCACAGAATTCCATCTTTGGTTCAATAACTATAAAAAAGAACATCAACGACAACAACAATTTTCCTGTCGCTGCACACTTCAACCAAACTTTCCATTGCCTTGATGACATCAGATGTGTGCTTTTAGCATCTTCATTTAAGAGCTGACAAGTATAGTTCAGATCGGAGTTAAAATACATTTTCAAAATAGAATCACCTATTAAAGGATTAAAGAGGGATTTGGATTTACTAAGAGAATATAGTTTCCACAGGGAGATCTCTAAAAACTTTACACACCCCTAATCCTGACATACTATTAGGCAAAAATCAGATTCTTACAGAAATACAACACATGAGGAAATAAAAAATTATCAAAAAAACAACAACAGAAGAGAGTCCCACTTTGTTTATTTCTCATCTTGTCCAAAAAGAACACAGGTTTATCTGAAAATTCCAACTTTAAAATCTTTCTTTTCATGCTTCAGTTTAATCAGAAGGCCTACTAATATATAATAAATACCATCAATCTTATTGATAATATTGTTATCATTTTGTTGTCTTTTTATTCCTCAAATTTCCTTAAGCAGCTTATTAAATATGCATAAATGTGCACATGTGCATATGCATGGATGTCCAAATACAGACATATTCACACAAATTAAAACAAATTTAATTATAAATCTAGCCTCCAACAATTAATACTTATGATACCACCAAACCAAATAAGAAAACAAAATAATATCCTAGTGAAGATATATAATCATATGTGTATGTGTGCAAGTGTATATATATATATATATATATATATATAAATAAATAAAATGAAGAGGTTATAATGGTTCCAACAAGAGAAAAGTGTGTATATTAAAAAGAAGAGAGGTACCGTAAACTTTTTGGGTTGTAATGTGGATTTTTAAAAAAATATTATTCTTTATTTTTCATAATTTTACAACACGTGTTTCTGGTCTCGCGACTGTCTTCAGGTAAAGGGTGGAGATTTCCACATATTATTAAAAATAATTAATTTTTTTCTTTATGTTTTTCAATGTTAAATATTCTCGATATGAGACATTCTCTGTTTTTGTGTTAGTAATTACTTTAAAGAAAGACATTCGAATTACTTTAAAAATCCACATTACAACCAAAACATTTACGGTACCTCTCTTCTTTTTAATATATATATATATATATATATATATATATATATATATATATGTATAAAAATATTTAACATTAAAGCATTAATATCAAATATTTATGTAAAAACGAAATACAACTTCCCTGAGCAAAAAAACCCAAAAAAACAACAAAAACTAGAATGCCCATAAATTATAAATAGTG
>OZ038500.1:44960762-44970762 GCA_964036315.1 Acanthosepion esculentum
TAAATACATAATGCATCTTTTAGCACAATTCTAATTTTAAATCAGTGGTTTTCCAGGTTATTTGTTTTACTATAGTCTGCCATCTTGACTAACAAAGATATTGCTACCAGCTAAAGCAATGCGCTACCAATAACAGAGTGTCTGGTTAAAAATGGTGGTCATCTAATCACTTGATTTCAGACCTGTGATAGTGTTGGTGTGAAAATATCAGTTTTTATTCTCACCAATTTCGCACTTTAGTTCTTTTGATGCAATCTGCTGCATTCTGGGAAACTTGCCCAATGACCTGATTGGTCATTGGGTAATTTTTCGCATGTTGTGAGTTTTTCAATTAATTACCAAAGTTTGGTGATTCCAGTAGGGATGTTAACCACAAAAGATTAGTCAAAATTCCTTAGAGAGATTTAGTATCATACTAAGAGTCAAAAACAGATTTTGCCACAGTCATGAAATGATAACAGAAGGTAATTCTCTTCTTTTTAAACTTCCGTTTTTTTTTCTGAAATCATCTTCTATGTGCCATATCCCTTCAGGATATGTGTGGGAATAGCTCTCCACAACTTCCAATCTTTTATAGCTATTAGTAAGGTTTATTTTTGCATTATCCTTCACAGTCCCTGTTCTACCATCCATTTACCCAAGCTAGTTTGGTAAGTTACTTGTTTCTTTCTTCTGTTCCTTTTGCTTTCAATATGTTCTGCAAATACCAAGTTTTACGGGACTCTTTCATTATTAAATGTCCCAGAAATGTCAACTGTTTCATCCTGATTTCATGTATAATTGTCCTTTAGATTTCTGTTTTCCTTGAAAACTTTTGTTTATTTGCTCCATTTATGTCATTCTCCTCCTCCTCCTGCAGAACCACATTTATAATGCTGCAAGTCTCTTCTTCATCTGTGAGGAAATTGTGCAGCATTTTCTGGGGTATAAGAGGATGAAGATCACATAATTCATTCCTTTATTTTTGATTAAATTTTCCTGTTTCTTAATATTTTGCTTAGCATTTGGAAGTCATCATTTGCTATTCCAGTGCACCTTCCGATTTCAGTGTCAGATATTCTGTCCTCTGATAAAACACTTCCTGGATATTTAAATTTTTATACTTGCTTGATTTTGGAATTTCCATTTTGTAGCTTGGACTGTTTCTTTTTTGCTGCTAATCACCCATTCTGTTTTCTTACAATTGATGTTTAGTCTTTTCTTTCCTTCATTACCATCTGTAGGAGATCCTGCAGTTTCCTTTCTCTGTCTGATGTCATCTGTATGTCTTATACTGTTAAGGCCACCAACAATCCTGTTAGGACTTCTAGTTCTCTCAGGATGCAAAGATTGAATAAATTAAATCTGGTGTGAAGACACATATTTGTCTCATGCCCCTTTCTTTTTTTTGTGTATTTACTCATTTTCTATCTATATGCAGGTGGTTTGCTTCCACTATAGGTTCTGAATCATTTTTATATTTTGAGCTTTCCTCGCAGTTCAAATAGATCATTGTGTAGTATTTTCTCAAATACTTTTTGATAATATATAAAACATAGATATACATAATTAAAAAAAAAAAATCAAATACATCCCAAGGAAGACAGTAAAGCCACTAAGGCACAAAGGGTTACTAAGTGTGAAAGAATTAGAAAACAGAAAACATTATTAAGGAGCGAGACTAATAAAAGAAGAGTAAACCGGAAGACAATAGTTAATGATTGACATTGCATTTAAATTTTTGAAGGTCAATGTTGTCTGGAAAACAAGAAGCTGGAAGAGGGTTCCACAAGTGAGAAGTGTGATAAAATAAACTGTTAGCATAGAACTTATGGCTATATTTAGCCAATTCATCTGTACATTGATGAAACCTTGTCACCAATCTAGTATTGTGTTTAAATTCATAACGTCTCGGTACCATAGTAAAAAATTCATCTGAACAATCACCATGAAAGTATTTATAGAAAAGGCGCAGGGAAGCAACTTTACGGTGTTGGGAAAGTGACTGAAGCTGAGATGCCAGATCAAAACCAATAATATTGCTGATTCTCCTTTGGATTTTATCAAGAATGTCTAAATGAATATCAGGAGCACTGGATCAAATGTGGCAGACATCCACTTTGGCATGGCTCTTTCTGATAGTGTTCTAAACATCAAAATATTGTATTCCTTATTCAAGAATTTTAATGAAACTGCACTGTTCAGAAATGTATTAGGTTGGTGCAAAAATAATGTCGTTTTTTGACGTTCAAGATCATGTCAAAAAACGACATTATTTTTGCACCAACCTAATAACATTATGTTAAAAAAGTACAAACAATATATTTTATAAAAGTATCTGTATTTATTTAGGATTAAAGTTTCAGGTCTTGCTATTACAACTAGACTCATTAGTGACTATCATCTAATATTGGAGTACAATTTTAAGGTTAGATGCTCTCCTTACCAGTAACAACTTGAATCACAGCAACCAAAATGCTCAGCTTGAGCAGTCAACCAAGACAAACATTCTTCATGTCATTTGAAGTCAGCATTCTTCTTATCCTAGGTAGGCTACCTTCTTTGGGAAGGTTGACAAGCTCCACCTGTCCAAAATTTATCACAGTTGGACATTCTTTCATCCTGCAGTCTCCTGGAATGTTTGAGGAAGGCTAACAGATGCTGTATCTTGCACAAGTGTGACCTTGAACTCTGCATACCTGAATGAATACCATATATATATATATATATATATATATATATATATACTGATAGCTATACCTGCATGCATAATGTTGATAGAGTTTTGGCCATTAATCAATACAGTCTTAGACCTAGAAAATGGTTAAATGGAATCAGCTGGTCAAAACCCTAGCAGCAGTTCTAATATTCCTTAACCCATAAGGTACATACATGTATAAGCAAGAAAAAACAATTTATTAAAAAGAAAATGCTCAAAGAGAGACATATTCTTAATTATAAAATACAACCATTGATATTGTTAAGGGTTATTTTCTTACTTTCAAATGATTTTTGAAATTGTGGACATCACATTTGTGTTCTCAACAAGTTTGTTGCATATGAAGGAATCTAGCTTTCTGCAAGTTACACCCTATTTACAATAACAGAAAAATCCTTGGAAAAGGATAATAGATTTGGTGAAAGCACATGAAGCAAACAATCATTTTAATAATTTCTGTAGACACTAATTTCCCAAAAGTAACCACTTCTTTTCATGTAGAAATTTAACAGAAGCATCATGGCACTCATTTTTAAAGAAACATGTATCATCAAAGGGTTTCTACCCAAATATACAAAAAGCGGATTGAAAAAGACATGGTACAGATTGAGAAAAATTAAAAAAATGGAAATACTGTTTAAAACTGCTACCCCTTATGACTGGAAATTTTACCAAGAAACATCGATGCTGGGATAAAAATTGATATTTAAAAAGTTAAGTAATCTTTTCATATAATATCATTAACATTCTATTTTTAATATTATTTAAATATTTTTAATATTGAGCACTCCTGCTGTTTCTTAAATCTTAAATTTTATATACATATACATACATACATACATACATACATATATATATATATATATATATATATATATATATAGTTTTATGGTATGCTATATTTATGGGTAAAAGTGCTCAATTTCAAGGATAGAGTGTATAGAGATATAAAATATAAAAGTGGTGATTGAGGTTGACAGCAAATGGCTTTCTCTCTCTCTCTCTCTCTTTGTACCTCTCTCTCTCTCTCTGTCTGTCTGTCTGTCTCTCTCTCTCTCTCTCTCTCTCTCTCTCTATATATATATATATATATATATATATATATATATATACATATACATATATATATGTATAATAAATGGGTATTTAGTGTAAACTAATTGATGATATAGTTCAGGGGTTATCAACCAGGAGTAGTTCCACACAGGGGTGGATTTTAAGGTTTCATTGCAGATTTTTTACTTTTTACAGAAGTAAACAGTGAATGTAAAAAACTCATTTTCAAAAATACTCTATGTAAATGCATATGTATTAATATTAATTAATAATTAATGTATTAATTAATATGGAAAAGAATGAAGAGTTTCCATAATATATACATATTATTTGGAATGCACATTTTGAGTCAAACAGTCTTCGAAAATGGGGTATAGTGAAAAGAGTGTATTGGAAAAAAGGATTGAGTACCACTGATATAGTGAAAATTTCATTTGATATGAGAAGTGGTCATTATATTCAGACTCCTCTCCTCATTCTGATAGATGATTGACCGCTCTGCCCTCTGGCCCTATGCTTAACAACTATGCTCTCTGGCCATTTTCTAAAATTCAAAAAGACAAAACATTGTAACTATATAATCAGCATATAATAATAAATCTTTACAATAATGCTAAATTCCTCATTTCAGAAATTCATGTAGAAAGAAATGGTTAATTATTGAGGAAAAATGGTCAACCACGTATTCCATAAAAGTTGCAATTCTATCCCAGAAAAATACAGCACAAATACAAAGACTGTAATGAACAGATCAGGACATTCTTCAAGTCTGCAATTTTCATTTTCATCTTTGCTGTGCTATCTACATAGTTCCATGATAAATAGCCTTCAGGTCAGAGGCACTAGGAAAGTGAGATTGTGAGGTGACCAAAGTAATTACTGAGGCCAAGCTGAGGTGTTAGTTGTGTCAATACAGATCACAGAGGTTTCAATGCCATCTGAAGTGAATGACAGAGTTTTATCGTCATGTCCTCCACCACTCTCTGCTGACTATTTGATGTTTTATCTTATCTTTCCAACTCATCTTTCTTGCCTCAGTTCACTTCTTCCCTGACTTGCAACAACAGACCTTGGACATGACAGGACAGAGCAGCATCACTGTTAGTGGTACCCTAATTAAGTAATAAAAGAAAGCTTCACCTGCCCCTCCAATTTCTCTTATTTTCAGTTGAAAAAAAAAGCAAAAACAAGAATGGTCATCTCTTTCTTCCAACGACAATGAAAGGAAGCAACTGTAACTAAAACAATGTTATTTCAGACCCTGATGTGCTTCCCTGGTGGTGTGTTTGGCTGATAATCTCCTCCCTTGTTTTGTTCCACCCATCAGCATGCCTAACACCGGTTCTACTGGCCTATTCAATCCTGCCCAAATTCACCCTTCCCATCAGTCCTTACACAGCCCATTAACAGTGCAATTGGCATTTAATCTTATTGGTCTGCAGAGAGACAACGGCAGTTACTTTCTCTGCCCACAGGGCTAAACAGGGTTGGTTTGGGGTGGTGGAGGGGAACGTTTTCTATGTGTGAGGCTAAGTGGATTCAGAAAGTGTTGTAGTGATGAGCAAGAGAAACTGTTTGGTACAATTTTAGGTGAGAAAG
This sequence comes from Acanthosepion esculentum, assembly GCA_964036315.1. Lineage (NCBI taxonomy): Eukaryota > Metazoa > Mollusca > Cephalopoda > Sepiida > Sepiidae > Acanthosepion > Acanthosepion esculentum. The sequence continues at coordinate 44,966,116 of OZ038500.1, forward strand.
CAACAAAAGTCTTGTGTTCGCTCTTGGCACAGATAGCGATAATGGCTGCCTTAATCAGATTATTGTACTCGATGTTAAGTTTTCAATTGAATAAAGATATAAGGTATCATGAAATGATGAAATGGCTGCAAGGTAGACAGACAAAAAAACTATGGACATTAGATAAGAGTTAATATATCACACAAGAACATTCCCTTGTAAAAGATTGCAATTAAAAGATGAATTTAAATACTTCTCATCCTAAAATTGTTTCAAATTCATGGATGAAGTACTTTTTTTAAAGTATGATATCTAGGATGACAAATAAAAGTTTTTTTGAAAATTATTCAAGGCCAGAAATCATTTTGGGATTCTAAGAATTTTTTGGAGATAATAATAATTTATTGATATAATTCCTACTAATTAACCCATACATGGTGAGAGAAGAGGTGGATTCATACCTTTCTCAAGGCTATTTGTGCATAATAATAATAATAATAATAATAATAATAATAATAAAGATGAGGACATTGCTCCAAATTTAAGCACACAGAAATAGGTAGATAGATAGATAGATTGATAGATAGATAGATAGATAGATAGATAAGAAAGAGACTGTGATAGATAGAAACATAGATAGATATTGAGAAACTGACATAGATAAAAAATATGAAGAGACTGAGATAGATAGATAGATAGATAGATAGTATTCTCAAATGGTCACCCATCTAGGTATTGACCAGGTTCGATATTGCTTAACTTTGGTGATCTTACAAGAACTGGTGTTTTAATATGACATGGCTGTAATGCTTCAATCTGTCCTCTGAGTATCAATTTTTCCAACCCCTCTTTCCTTAATATGAGCCCCAGAAACTTCAACTGTCTCTTCCTGATCTTAAGCAGGAGTGTCTTTTTTGTTGCCATTGTCTCTAGAACTCCATTGCTGCTAACATGTTCAGTCCATAATATTCTCTGATTTTTAATCAAAGCAAATAACAAAATGAAAAAAAAGCAAGCTAAAAATGAAAAATGAAAATGCTTAATCTTAAAAGTTAAATAATGATTTCTGCCACTGATACTACTTCTACCAGATCTGGTGCATACTACACCTAAACCTCGTGACCAGCCTGAATGGGGGCCCCAGGCAGTGCTTTGTGACATTTGCTGCCTTATCAACATTTGCTTTTTTCTACATGCATTTATATATATTACAAATTAAACTAAGCACAACTAACCATTAAAGGATGACAAATTTTTGCAGATCTTGACATCATTCTGGGGTCTTTTTTTCTCTCCCCAAATCTGTGAATTTGTTTTGCTCATACTGAGTCTCAAAAAACACACTTTATAAAATTCACTATTTTTTATCCATAATGTTGAATGTGTTAAATGTTTCAACTTTTAACAAGAAAAATCTCAAGTTATGTTAAAAATTGCCACTAAACATTGTTGATTTATTTAAGATGGAATAATCTATTATGACATGTCTCTAATTTGTATTTAGATACATTGTATTTATTTTCAATTTTTCTAATTGAATTGTTCACCTACATTGCATATGATCCACTACTGAACACAATTATTTTACAATAAAATTTGTATTTTATCTGAATACTACCTTATGAAAATTGAGATGTAGTAGAGTAGAGGGCCCTGTACCATAGATTTGGTGGGGGAGGTATCTTAGATTCAGAGTGGGGACCACAAGACACTTGCTCCAGCCCTGACTACTAATACTCTTAGATGGTAAAACATTATGGTTTGAATTATTAGAGGACAAAAAGTAATTGTATGGCTATAGATTAAAATTTTGTTTAAGCATTATGCTTCTGTGATTAAATGGGTTAAACAACATTGTGAGATATAGGATGCATGTTCAATTCTCATATCATTTCACTTTTTGCTTCAATCTTCATAATACTTCCTTTAACAACTGGAAGTTCTTCAATCTCAAAAATTGCGATAAAAAGTAAAAATAAGAGAATTAAAAATTAATGATGAAATGCTTAATGCCGTAATTCAAAACACCTGAGATGATTCATTCTAGGCAGTGTAAACAAACAATATGGTACAAAGGGGAGAGTAAGTTTCAGCCTTGTTGAACCTTCAGACTTCTATGAGTAAATTGGTTAAAGCATCATGGAATGCAAATTAGTTAAACTTCATTAATTACAAATTAGTTAAGGTATCATGGGATACAAACTATTTAGACATAATGGGACCTAAAGTGGTGAAGACACCATGGGGTACAAAATAGTTAAGGAATCATAGAATACAAATTGGCTTAGGTTTACAAAATCAAAGTAGAATATGCTGAAAGAAACACTAATGAAGTCAGTGAACAAAATCAGTTCAAAGAAAATAAGACAAGAAAATAAAGTGTGGATGACAGAGGAAATTCTAGAGTTAATGAAAACGTGTTAACATGAAATGAAAGAGTGCGGAACATTAAACACGGAAATTAGAAACAAATGCAGGCAGTCTAAAGAGGAATGGCTCAATGAAAAGTGCATGGAAATAGAAAGTATGAGCAACACCGATAAAGTAAATATGCATGACAGAATTAATGGGATAGAATGTGTGTGCTCAGTAACTGGCTGTATAAAAGCAAAAGAAGAAATGCTGATAATAGAAAAAAATAAAAAATTTTCTAAAAATGGAGCAAATATGTCAAAGAACTATTTCATGGTGAGAGAGAAACCTACCATATACAAAATTATAGAAAGCTGGAGATATTAGTCTGATATAAGATCAGCACTGGACAAGACGAACAGGAACAAAGCAACAGGAACAGATGGAATCACTTAGACGATTTTGGCATTGACAAGAACAGAGATGTGATAAACAAAATATATAACAGTGGCAACATACTGGAGTACCTTAGTAGATCCATCTTTGTAGCATTACCTAAGAAACCAGGTGCAAATGAATGCAAGCTCCACTGAATGGAGCCACATAATCAAGCTAATGATCCAAATCCAGATGAATAGAGTGTAAAGCTCAGTGTAGAGTATGTGATGCTTGTGGCTGCTCTTGAAATTGTCACTCCTCCCCTTACCTCCCAGTTTGACATAAAAAATACAACATATTGCACAGTGAATCCCACTTATATATATATATATATATATATATATATATATATATATATATATTGTGTGTATTTAGGCAGCAATTTTTCATTGATGCATGTTTTGTTAAATAATATAGACAAGTCGTGTCTATTTATTTTAAGTAAGTTCCTTTCATAGTGTCTGATAAAATTAATAACATTATCATTGAAATACAAAAAGAAATCACCATATTGATACATGTTTTAATCCTATCTAAGCTTTCGGCTTACATAAGCCATTATCAAAGATGACAATTACATTTCAATATATCAAACAATACACGGACAAAACAATAATGATAGTCTGTTTTTGTTGCATGAAAAATTTCAAAGCAACGACAAGCTCATGTATACGAGATGGGTAAGCGACCACGTGAGAGTGAAAACGAGAAGTATTAAGTATGGGAAGCTGTTGGTATAAACCAATGGCTTCTGTTATCAATTATAGGCATTTAAGAATATTTGTGGAGATTTCATAGTTTATTTTGTTCAGGTTAGGTTTCAACTGTTTTATGTATATAGCTTCAAGAATTTTTAGTTTTTGTTTATTGCTTTCATGTTTAAGTATAGTTGTATTTTCAATGAGGATTATACATATAAACAGAGTGCGATGGGTAAATTGTCGCCATTTTATATTTGTAATTTACCACATGTACATTGTTTGTTGTTGGTTTTGTTGACTGCACAGTATAATAGGATCAGTTGGCTACCATCTGTGAGAAAAAGAGCACCATGACACAATTCACTCTACCAGAAATTTGGAAACAGCATGTTGTACTGCTTGGCATTCATGCCAGAAGCTCCAATGCAAACATTTCAGAGTGTTTTGGTGTCAATCTCAGGACAATGCAGAGGATTCAGAAAGAGTTGGATGAGTCTAATGGTGATTACAAAGGTATGCCAGCTCAGAAAACTCAATCTGATCATTCTGATAAGCAAAGAACTCCCAAATTGTTGGTGAGGGCCACAGGCTCAAAACATCAAGTGCCTTGAGGAGAGATAGTGTTGCCTTGGGTCAGGAGGGTGGCTGCTGGAAGACCCTATATCTGGCAACAAAACTGCACCATGCCACAGCCACACAAGCAGGAAATCCCAGTGATGGCTGTCAGACAATTTCTATGACCACATCACTCCTTACATCTGACCACTTAACTCCCCAGACTGCAACACCATTGATTATTATGTGTGGGGTGCAGTTGTGCAAGAGACCAACAAAATTTCTTGTAACACCAAAGATGAACTGAAGGCAGGGATTATGAAATATTCAACAACTTAAACAAGGAGACCATCCAGAAGAGTTGCAGGAGATTCTAAAGTTGTCTGAAGGCCATGGTTGAAGCCAATGGTGATTTTATTGAATAAATTTACTTTCATATTTCAAGATATTTTTGTGTAATTTTGGTAAATATATCTGTTAAAATAAGATGTCAGCATTATTTTCATTTTTCTTTAATTTAGATGACAATTTATCCATCGCACCCGGTATACATACATATATATATATATATATATATATATATATATATATATATATATATATATATATATATATTAACTAT
>OZ038500.1:44975762-45000762 GCA_964036315.1 Acanthosepion esculentum
AATCTTCACATTTGTTTCAATTTATAAATTATGTGTAAAAAAAGCAAATAATCTGTAAAATGCTAAAATTACAAATATAGATTAGATATTATTGCAAGTCAATAAGTTCATCATTTAATAATAAAAACAGCATTTATTTTATATAAAGCATTCACTTCACCGTTGAAACTGTTAGATGTAGACGTCTCTTCTACTCCAATAGCTTCATGTCTCGCACATCTCGCCTGTGGAACTCCCTTCCTTATTCCTGTTTCCCTGACAAATACAATCTCCAACTATTTAAGTGTAACGTCAATCGACATCTCCAGTTGCCTTGATCTATCCACTTCCCTTCTCCACATCCTTTCACCTTTCATTCCTATCTGTAAATCTTCTGTAATCCCCTTGCCTTGATCGATCCACTATCTTTCTCCACATCCTCTCCTTTACCACTCCTATCTGCTCTTCCTCCAAACTTTCTGTAACCCCTTGCGTGCTAGTGGCCTCCAGCCTTGCTTGGGGTGATAAGCTTAAAAAAAAAACAAAAAAAAACATAACTTCCTATCCTTTGTTGCTCTTAGTAAGGTTTGTCTTTTCACCACCCCACCCAATTCTTGTTCTGCCATCCATTTACACAAGATCATTAGGTAAGTTAATCATTGTTTTTCTCTGTTCCTCTTACTTTCAACATGTCCATGTAAGTGTCAAGTTCTCCAAATCTACTTTCCTCATTATATGTCCAAGAAATTTCAACTACCTCTTTCTAAATATAATTGCCTTTTTTGTTTCCATTTTCATTAAAACATACTTGTTACATGTTCAGTCCATGGGATTCTCAGTATCCTTCTGTAGAACCACGTTTCTCTTGCCCCAAGTGTCTTCTTTATGTGTGAGGTTATTGTCCAAAATTCACTGCCATATAGGAGCACTGATATTACATAAGAATTCAGCACACTTTACATTGTTTCTAACAAAATTTTCTTGTTTCTTAATACGTTTTCAAAGGCATCTTTCACTATTTCAATGTGCCTTTAAATGAAAATATAGATTATAACAATAAATACATGAAGGACTCTCTGCTTATATATATACATATATACATATATACATATTCTTCGACAGAATTGAGTCACTCTCAGTCATTGTGTGTTTATCTGAATCTAAAAATAAACACGCTAAAATTCACCTTCATCCCGTACCGTAAGCTGATGGCTTAGTGGGAGAAGTTCGGACTGACGCAAATTCAGTTCGGTTTTGATCCTAGCTAGAGGCAACCGGACGTCTAGCCACACTGATGAGCTGTGAAACAGCGAAATAGTCTGTCTGTGGATGACAAAAATATATATATATATATATATATATATATGCAGACTGTTTTGCTGTGGTACAGTGAAACTAAAAACGCAGGGGGCTATATGGAGTGAAGTGCATGAAAAAAATGTTAGGAAAGAAATGGTGGTTGCATCTATCTATTTCACAAGTAAAGTGGAGAGACCTAGTTGCCAGTCTAGTAGCATGCTTAAATGCATGTAGTTGGGGCACCAGGGGAAAAAATCTCATCAGAGCAGATTCCATGAAAATATTTGTCGAGCAGACTGAGGGACGCCACATGATGTTGCGTTTGAAAGTGATATGAAATATCCAGACAAAGAGATAAGATGGAATATAAGAAAACCAGTTGGATTATTTTATTGTCAACGTTTCATTCAATATGAACATCATCAGGACAACTGAATAAAATAAGGAAAAATTGTTAAATTGGCAATCTTGTTACTTTTAACATTTTCCTATGTACAAATCTCATTGATTTTGTTTACAGAGATTTATTTTATTCACAAACAAATACTTATTTTCAGTTTTATTAATTGTTAAATTTTCCAAAAATTTTCAAATCAATGACACCATTTCTATATAGCAAGGTTGCTGTGGTAATGACTTTTCCTTAGTTTCTTGATGAAGTTCTTATTGAACAAAATATTGATGACATTCAACTGGTTTTTTGTCATATTCCATCTTACATATTTTTATAAAATACAACTCTGTAACACACACACACATATATATATAAGTGTGAATATAAACTAAATAACAAGATATTAGCAACTGTATATGCATGTAATAATGTGCATATACAGATAAGCAAATAAATATTCATTTAATTTAATTTATGATGCAAACAAAACGGTGCTCAATGTAGTTAAACAGAGCTATGAAGTATAAATTAATAAATACACATATACCTACGTTTGTAGTGCAACTTAAAGTTTTATGGTTTCCAAGTCGTCAGGCACATATGGCGATTGAGTCACTTATTACAGTTGTTTTTTAAAAATACCCATGAGAGGAACACTAAATTATACACAGATTCAAAGCTCAAAGTTAATATAAACCCAATATATTACTGGAGTGTAAATTCAAAATATAGAGTGTATGGAGTGAAATATTGTGGAAAAAAAATGATGCAAGTTTAAATTTTATATGTTAAATATTTTTCCACTGGGGAATAAAAAAAGTATAATGTAAGCTTAAAGTTTATATGGTACATGTTTTTCAATTGGGGAAAATAAAAAAAAAGGCAAGATTTAAGTTAAGAAATTATAAAGCGTAAGGGGCAAGATATATATATATATATATATATAATCATTATTATCCCTTTGACTTTTGTAATCATAGGTGGGATCCAAATGCAGAAGCCACAGTGAATCTCTTCCAGAATGGCCTATCAATGACAGCCATCAACAGTTCTGGTATAATCATACTTGTCCATTGTTTAACATTGTCCAACTAGTTTTTACGTTGGTGTCCTCTCCTATGCCCACCTTCAATGGTGCCTTACATGATGGTCTTGCACAGGCTCTTGTGCCTTGTAACATGTCCAAACCATGCCATTTTTCTCTATTTGCCAGTGGTGAGAAGAGGTTCCTGGTGGCCTAAAAAACTTTCAACCCTTTTCCGCACAAACTCATTGGTTTCATGCTCCCAGTAGAAAATGCCAAGGAGTTTTCTCATGCATTTATTCTCAAACGCTTGGATCCTTCTCTCTGCTTCTGCCAACGGTGTCCATGTTTCACATCCATATAGGAGAATGGAGACTACCAGCGATTTATACAGTCTGCGCTTTATTTGAAAGCTGATCTTGCTCCTCCATATTCTTGCCAATTTGGCCATCGTTCCCATGACTGTGGCAATCTGTGTACGGATTTCTGAGTTGCAGGTATCAAGACAAGATTGCTCCTAAGTATTTAAAACTGGACACTTCCTCCAGTGAATCCCCATATATAGGGTGTAGCAAAATAACCCACTTTTTGGAGTGCAGGAGAAGAATATTGTATTAAAATAATTTTGTAAGGATTACTTTCGAAAAATTCTAAAAATAGACAAGCCAAGACACCACTAAGAGGAGACCCAATTGGTAAACCATATTTTTCTCTATAAAAATTGTAGAAAACAATTGATTATTGATTAAATGGCACATTTTTATGATCTTATGCATACAAAGAGTTAATTTTATTAAGTTTGTTTTTAGTAAATTTAAGCATTTCTTTACAGGAAAATCTGTATAGAAAGATTCTACATCAAAACTGGTCATATATTAGCATTTTATGCTTAGGTTTTTTAATTTATTTAAAAGATAACCAAATTATTCTTATTTTATATACATAGATGATTCTCTATTAATATATCCATAAAACGGTTTTACCTGATCTTGTCAACAAACTTAACAATATCGAATCCACAATATATTTTACCTTTAAATCTGAGTCTAACAACACCTTGCCCTTCCTAGATATCATGCTACATAGAACTAATAACAAGCTTCAGCTGGAGTTTTACAGAAAATCTACCAACAAGAATGACTTTATCATATGTATTTACATATGTAAAAATTTTAGATCTAGTATATCTGTTAAAGGACAATATATCAAGTGCTTTGATAAAGTCCCTCAGAGTACAAAATGCATTGGCTAAGATAAGTTTTCCTTTTGTTTTTTCATATATATATATATATATATATATATATATAGACATCCAAAGTCAGACTGTTTCTCTGTATCACAGTTCATTAGTGTGGCTAGACATCTGATTGCTTCAAGCCAGGATCGAAACCCAACGGATTTGGCATCAGTCAGAGATTCTACCCCCAAGCTATCATCGCACAGCAGAGTGGAGGGGAAATTTTAACATTTTTACTATGTGAAAGACATAGGAGAGCTTGATTCAAGTAGAAGAGCATTGCATTAGCAGCAGCAGACACTGTTTATAAAATCATCCCTTCCTCTCCGACAGCACAATCGAATTATTTTGAGAGCATATATATATATATATATATATATATATATATATAAAATGGAAGACCATCCATGTGTACTTCTTATAATATGTGAATATGTGGAATATATATTAAGTGGGCCTTTTGACTAACCTGAAGTATGAAGAGAAAGATTTTAAAGTCAGAATTTTTGGACATGTTTGTGCCCTTTTTAAATCACCTATTAAAGGATTAAAAAGAGATTTAGGTTTACTTAGAGAATACAGGTTCCCTAGAGAATCATCTACAAACCCTCCATAACTCTAATCGTGGCAAACTACAGTAATACAGCACATGAATAAAAACAAAAACAAAAACAAGAAAATTCCCTGGAAGAATAAGTCCCATTTTTTTGTTTATTTCTCATCTTGTTGAAAAAGCACACAGGCATGTCCAAAAAATCCTCCTCATGCTTTGGTTTAGTCAAAAGGTGTAGGCCTTTTAACTAAACAAAAGCATGAAGAGAAAAATTATAAATATTAGTCTTATTGCCAATATGGTTATCATTTTATTGTCTTTTTATTCCTTGAATCTCATTAAGAGGCCTATTAAATCCACATATCCACACACATGCATATATATATATATATATATATATATATATATATATATATATATATATAATACTTATATATAGATAAGACAAAGATAAATTTCAGTAAGAGTAGAAACTCTCATTCTCACCAATTTCAGATACAAATTCATACAATTTCCATGAAGGAAATTACTTTCTTCTTTGACATTTGACCTGAGCCAACATCCTGACATCTGTAAATGACATGGAAGATCGGCTGAACATCATGTGTCATAAATATTAATATAATCTGGAGATTGGGTTTGTAGTTTATTAAGACACTGAGTCAGTGATTTTACTTGTGTGCTTACTGCCAAACATGAGTATCAAGTTAAGCGTAGATCATTGAAGGTTAAGATAAAAAAAAATAAGAGGAATTTCTAGCCACATCTATGGGAAACATGTTGATTTCTTGCATTAATTGGTCAAGTGTTGGTTTGGGATTCCAATTGAAATAGAAAAACATCAATCATCTTCTATTTGCTATGTGCCTTTAGGACGTAGATTATGGCTCTCCATATCTTCTTAGCCCCTATGGCCTTTAACAGTGTTTCTTTCTTTTCCAAGCATCCCATTTCCTGTTATGCCATCTATTCACACAAGCAGTAGATGGCCCACTGCCTTCCCTTACCTCTGCTGCCCTTGATATGCTCTGAGAGTGTTAAGTTTGCCAAACCCACCTTTCTCATGTGTTCAAGAAATTTCAGCTGTCTCTTTTTGATTTTTTTTTTTTTAAAAAGTAATGCACTTCTAAAATCTCTTATTTTGTTTAGTTTTGCAAAAGCAAAAACTATATAAGAAATATGTATGATAAATATAGCAATATTATTGGTCCTGATCTGGCAGCTCGACTTCAGTCACTTTCCCATTACCGTAATGTTTCTTCTCTGTCTTTTCTATCAATACTTTCATGGTAATTTTTCAGGTGAGCTCATTGCTATGGTACCTAGACTTTTTTAATTTAAGCACAGTACTAAATTGGCGTCGTGATCTCTTCAATTTACAGTTGAGCTGGCGAGATGTAACTGTAAATTCTATACTAACAATTTCTTTTCTCACTTGTGGAACTCCCTTCCAGATCCATTATTTCCAGCCAACTTTAATCTGCAAAAATTGTAATGGAATGTCAGTCGTTATCTACTGTCCTCCTGATTACTCTTACCTCTTCCTGCTCATTATTAATGTTTCTGTTCCTAATTCTTCCACATCATGTAACCCCTTGTGTCTTAGTGGCTTTACTGCCTTGCATGGGGTGATTCCAATTAAAAAAAAATTTTTTAAATTATTTTTTTGATATTCATTTGAGCAGGATTCTGACCATCCCGAACCTAGTGCAGAGGTTAACTCTTTTAAAATCAAAGTAAAGTATTTTAACTGGATTATTATAAAAATGTACATAATCTGACGACATGTCTTATAACCAGACATCATCATCATCTTCTTCAAGACATAGGCGTTCATGGCTCTCCACAATTTCCTATCCTTTGTAGCTCTTAACAAACTTTGCCTTTTTGTTATCTCTCCTAAAACTTGCTCCATCATCCATTTACTCAGACTCACTAGGTACATTATGCATTGTTTTCCTCTGTCACACTGGCTTTCAATCTGTCCTGTGAGTATCCAATTTTCCAAACACTCTTTCCTCATTATCTGCCCTAGAAATTTCAACTTTCTCTTTCTGATGTTAAACATAAGTGTCCTTTTTGTTTCCATTTTCCTTAAAACTTCCTTGCTATTCACATGTTTAGTCCATGTTATTTTCAGCACCCTTCTGTAGAACCACATTTCTGTTGCTTCAAGTCTCTTCTTTATCTCTGAGGAGATTGCCCATCATTCACTGAAATATAGGAGGACTGATATTACATAACAGTTTAGTACTCTTATCTACAAATTTTAACTAAAACTTATTTATATATATATACATCTGCATATATGTATATGTGTGTGTCTTTAGAGTGGTATATATATATCATGATATTTGAAATGTTTGTTAATATTTATGAATCTTGAGCAAGTTTTTTTCAATCATGTACCGTCCCATTTATATATCTGCAAAATTCACATTGTCTCGTTTTTAAAATGTACTTTGGGAAAAAAAAGTTAATGGAACAATCAAGTCTGCAGAATTCTTCCAGCTGTTCTGAAATCCTTTGAACTAAAATGACATTTGCCAAACCTGAACAACTTTAAGGAAAGATTTCAGACTTTAGAACACATTTAATATCTTTTCTTTTATATATTTTGTCATGTTAAAAATAGCCTTGAACATTACTTAAGACATTTTTCAATAAATCCTCTTTGACACTGTTATCAATATAACAGCTGCAAGTCATGTTGGTCTGGTAAAAAGAGCCTTTAGCCAAAAGTTAAGTTTTATGGAAAATGACAAAAAATGAAATTATTGTCATATGCATGTAGGAGTTTGTTTGCTTTTAAATTAACTGACATTGTATTTTTTACTTATGTGTAAAATGAGATTTTGAGATAAGACTTTAGAAAAAGCTATTTAAAAAAAATGGATTGACCTGGATTTAAGGCAAAATGTCTAGAGGTGTGAGGTAATTTAACATAAAACCATGAAATGTTTTAGCAGAACAGAACTGATGACTTGAATCATTTAACAGATTTTTACACAGAAGACATATAGAATTTTAACTTTTCCTATCTCTACAATAGTTGCTTTGTGCATATACAATATTTGCCAGGAGAATGGAAATTCACTGTATTAACTTGAGTTATGGCTGTTGACTCTAGTCTGGTACAGTATGAAAAGGCGGGTATGATCCATATGAAAAATCGAAGATGTGACTATCAAAGTACATAACTTTCTTTCTGATATTCTTTTATATGAAAATTCACCCTTATTAAAATTCACCTTTTTTTTTAGCCCTGAAAGATAGAGGGTTATATTAAAAAAAAATTGCATGCATTTTTATTCCCAGTGACTGTTACACATAATGTCACCATAGACTAATTCAGACTTCCAACTTTCCAAAGAATACCAGGATGTAGACAAAGGAATTCTGAACAATGGTTCTTGGAAATGACTGAGATATCTGAAAGTACTTGAACAAAACAATAACACATTATGAACTTCAGACAGTTTATCCACTGTTTTGAGGACAATACTAAACATCTTATTTGAAAATTGGAAAAATACAATAAAAAATTAAACAGGTAAACCTTTTTTTAATCAAACTTGAATACCTGCTGCCTAAACATACCTTTCATTTCCTAAGAATTAATGGATTTTATTTTTTAATCCAATATATTTTTAGTAGATACCTGTATTTGAGTAGATGTCCCATTTATTTGGCAGGAATATTTTTATTAAGTTTTCTCAAGTTTGCTGGTAGACAAAATAAATATTGTTGAAAATAAACAGAACATTGACTCAAACCGGGCAAATATGCATTTCAAGAAAAGTCTAAATGAGTGAGTAATGCTTTAAAGGCAAAATAGAATGTTACTTTATTGTAAAGCCTTTTGTAGCCAAGCAGTCAAAGCATACAACACCAAAAATCCTCTATAAAAACAACTGCAAAAAATGACTACAAATTCTGGAAGTGGACCTCATAAAAAACCTAAAACCCAACATAAATAAAATAGCATTTAATACTAGCAGAAACATATTAAACACACACACACACACACACACACACACACACACACATATATATATATATTATAAATTAATTGATTTAAAATATGTTTTTTTCGCTACACAGTGATAACCATGTTTCAAAAATGGAAGCTAAAGCTCCTGAATTCAATTTTGTTATTAAATTAAAGACATATATATATATATATATATATATATATATATATATATATATATATATATATATATATATACATATATATATATATGCATGCATATACATATATATAGCTTTAAACAGATAACGCCGCATATTTTTCCCTTAAAAAGATAACAGTTTTTTCGGCCAACACCTTCTTGGTGAATCGTATAATATAACAATAATTGTAGGAAATAGACAAACTGGGATGAGGCGAGAAGCTACAATTAAAATACAATTTAATATTAAAAAGGAGAAGGAGAAAAATTACAGAGAAAAGAGATTTTACAAGTACATGCGTGCATACCCCCCCCACACACACACACTTATGTATATATGCATATAGTTGTGTATTTGGTTAGAAATCCCTCTTTTATACATGTTTCATTAAAAATGATTGACAATATACTTCTGTTAAATTTTGTTATTGTATTTTTCCTGTATATAAACCAGAGATTTCTGTTAAATGTAGAAATGTTTGAAATGATTGTTCATTGGTTTTGGCCTATTAGCGATATTTTAAGGATTTTGATTGTGTAATTGTCTGTAAGTTCTGTTGCAAACAGACTAATTGCTTACTGAAAGGTAGGCATATTCTTAATTCCCAAATATGGCCTGTAAATTGTGGCTGTGTTCAAAGCTGATGTTGTTTACTTTTTTTTTATGATAATGGCTTCCATTTCTTGAATTTTTTTTGCATATCACAATGCTTCATATTGTGGGTGGTACATTTCCATACTATTTTAAATGTATTCATATGATGTTCTGATCTGAGAGATATAGAGTCAGCTGTCTTGATAAGTGAGTGGTTGTGTGACCAACATAATTATTTATGAATTTCTCTTTGTTGGGATCATGTGAATAACAAAATTTTAGTGAAAATGCAAACAAAAAGGACTCTTATATTTAACATCAGAAAGAGATAATTGAATTTTCTAGAGCACAATGAGGAAAGAAGACTTGGAAAATTTGATACTCACAGGACGTCGTGAAGGCAAGAGAGACAGAAGAAAACTACACGTAACCTACTTAACGAGCTTAAATAAATGGATGGTGGAACAAAGTTTAGGAGAGGTAGCAAAAAGACATTTATTAAAAGCTACAAAGAACAGGAAATTGTGGAGAGCCATGAATACCCATGTCCTGAAGGGATATGGTGCAGAGAAAAAGAAGAATTAAATAGAATAGTTTGCTTTGGGCCAGGAATTTATCTCAAAATAGTTTTATATTTCAAGACAGGGCTCGTTAGTACAAGATTAGTGATTTTCCTTGATGTTTTACTAATATCTTCCAGAAGTAGAAAAATACAAATAAATTTTACATGTAAGCAATGGTGTGGAAACAAACAAACAAAAAAAATTAATGCGTATAACATCAAAACCATTTTTTATCCTTTCAAAGTCTGTGAGGGAGGGGTCACATGCACACATCATGGGAAAGGACTCTGCAGGAGTACAATGTTATAGAAACACTTTTGACTTTATGATTAATGGAACTATTTTGAGGTGAGCTGTTTTTACATTCAGTAGTGAGGGACCCAGTTTTTAATCATTTATATTTGTCAGGTGGTAGAAGGCTGGTCTTTGTGTTAATATCTCTTGATACTATTCAGATGAAGAGAAAAGAAAACTTTTATCCAAAAGTGGATATAAATGTAAATGATTGTACTGTAGTCCCCACCACATTATCACCAGAAAATATGTCTCAAGCTCCTTGCCTTATCTCCAGCAAATATCCCAGGTTCCTTGCCTTATTGCGAGGAAACATGTCCCAAATTCCTTGCCTTATCTCCAGGAAATATGTCCCAAGTTCCTTATCTCCAGCAAATATATCCAGTGTGTTGCCTGATATTGAGCAAATATGTCCCAAGTTTCTTACCTTATCTCCAGCAAATATGTCCCAAGTTTCTTGCCTTATCTCCAGGAAATATGATCCAAGGTCCTTGCCTTATCTCCATGAAATATAAGATGTATACAAAATATGAGAGAAAGAAAGGGAGAAGAAAATTCCTTTAACTTAAAGGAAGCAAAAGTGTTCATGTAAAGGCTTGATCAAAATATTTCTCTGAGTGCCTAAAAGTTCTTTAAGCAAGTAAATTGTTCTTAAGGGGTTAACTCTCACATAAGATCTCTTCAGAGCTCTTGTTGAAAGGGAAACAATTGGAAGATCTGTAGTTTTTAGTAGAGTGAGTTCATAGGCCAGCAACGAGAATTTCTAGGTCCTAGGAAGCAGATATCAAGTAGTTTTAGTCGAGAGCTTTAGAACCTAGTATGTAGATTTCTTCCTTGAAACAGGTTCTGAAGATGACGGGTGTTACTGTTGCCAACCTGATGTTACCACAGATGATGTCAAATACTCACTGCCAAAGAGGTGCATAAGAATCAAAGGTTTAGGAGCTGGTTTTGGGTTCAACAAGTTGTGAGCATTAAAAACTCATGATACCATGGTCAAAACAGGGGTGGGCAAATTCCTTTTTATATTTTCCGGCTCTCTTGTTTGTCAGAAAATATATTCTTATTTCTGATAAAACCAAGTCCTTGGGAGCCGCTTTTGGAAGCAGGAGTGAAAGTCGGGGCAAAGATCAGAATAGAGGCTAGAATGTGAACTTGTAAACCATTGTAGTAGTGGTTCTCAAATTAAATTCTGTTTAAGTGCTATAAAAAAACGAATACTATCTTTCTTGTTTTCCTTCTAGCAATGCCAACATGGGACTTGTCACGGCTGAGGACAATATGTATCTCCAACCCCCACCCACCCAAATCAGGAGAGTTATAACTGAATTTACACACACATTTCCTAACAGTTAAGTTTAAATCATAAATGTCTTTCTTTCAGCTGTATATTCATTGAATAAAAGTATTTTCTCTTTTTTTTTTTGCTATTCCTTTATTAGTTTGTATAAAAACACAAAGTATTTCCGTGTTGAGATTCCTTCCTTCCATTTCTTTTTATGCTATCCCTGTGAATAATGGCAAATGTTATTTTTTAAGTTAAGCTAGAAGCACTAACTGCAACACTCACTATGTCCATAAAACTAGTGACTTACTAAGAAGTGTAGCTTAGATGTACAGTGTAACCCAGATATAAGAGAAACCCGGGTATAAGAGAGATTTTCTCTAGTCCCAAATTAGAGCCTGTGTTAATAAAACAAAATAGACCAAACCCGGATATAAGAGAAACCCGGATATAAGAGATATCTTATCTGGTCCCAAATTAGAGCCTGTGTTAATGTATATATAATAGACCAAACCCGGATATAAGAGAAACCCGGATATAAGATACTTCTTATCCGGTCCCGACAATTCTCTTATATCCGGGTTACACTGTAGTATAATGTCGCAAGTATGGGGCACCAGTGATGACAGTACTCACTAATCAGTTGTAATTAACCTAGAGCAGGGGTTCTCAACCATGGGGACCTAGGAGGAAATTTCAAAGGGGGAGGGAAATTTTTTTACTTTTTCTTGTCTTTTATTTACAGAATTTGTAGTCCATCATGAGTGTAACCCCCCCCCCCCAAAAAAAAACTATCTATGTAAGTTTATTGGTACATACTAATATGGAAGAAAATGAAGATTTTCAATAATATATGCATATTATTTGGAATGCACCTTTTGAGTTGGACAATCTTGGAATGGGGGAGAATGACTTCCTAACCAACGGTCATGAAAAGGGTGCATTGGACAAAAACAGGTTTAGAGCCACTAATCTTGAGACAAGCTTGCTAACCATTACACCTCTTTGAAGTGTCCCATGGTATGTCCATAAAATTTCACAAAAAAAAATCAGCAGCCTATTAAAAAAAGTATAAAAAATTAAAAATTGTTATGTCTTGTTCCAAGAAAAAAAAAAAAAAAAATTTATTAATTGTAAATGTCTAAAACATAAAATTGAGCTGTTATAAATTCAGTACTTACTTTAAGCAGCAATAAATCAATCATTATACGATATTTAATGACAGCTAATTAAGGATTAATTAATAAAATGTGGACGTATGGGCTTACGCACACACAAGAAGAAAGGCTTGTGCCTTCTTTTTTGAAAATTACAAAATCAGTTTTTTTACTGAATCCTTTTTTTCTTTGAACATATCACATGACGGAGGTAAAAGTTCATAGACCAATCAAATCGTTCTATTGTAGTGCTGAAAAGTCCTAAGCCATGAGCCATTTAAGGCTTTCGCTTTCTTTCAACAGGATTTCGTTTCCAGCTGCCGAACGCTGAAAAGGAACCGTTTTCAAATTCGTCTATCCCTTTTTCGCCGACCAAAGCCGCAAGAGTTTTGCAAACTTCTCTCTCACACAGTGTATGTAAAAACCCTCCCTCGCTTTCTCTCTGTATGTAAATCTCTCTCTCTCTTTTTTCACTCGTATTAACTTTTTATTTGAAATCAGACATTTTGAAAGGGACATTCATTTCACACACACCAACGTAAACCTTTTCTTTTAATTCCGACTTTAAATTGGTGCAATTTTTTAATTTTTTTTATTCCTGTTTGTCTCGTCAATAAATATAATCATTTTGTTTATCCACGTGTTGAATTGATTTATTTTGAAATGGTAACATTTTTTTTAGCGAAATTTATTAGAAGACTCCGGGCTAATTTTTAAACCAGCCTCCTAATAAATATCGCAACAAATTACGCAGCATTTATTTCTATCAACCATGCTACTTAAAATGATTGCTTAAATGCAAAAAAAAATAAATAAATAAATTTCTTATTTGGCAATAAGTGACCAATGGCTATAAAAAGATAGTATTTAATTATTTACGGCTAATTTATTTAAATAATGCACTATTGTTTACGTCACGTAACAATAATTGTAAGTAAAATGAAGCACTAAAATAAGTAACAACAGGTAATCTGATAACGGTTGAACCGTAATCTTTTTAAGTTCTCTGAATATCGAGGCCAGTAACTGTTGATTTCCCCTACAGACTCTAGGGTTCCTCGGTTGTTGATAGTTTCGTTGGTTTAAACATTTGAGGAAAACATTGCGATTGTTATTTATTTTAAGAGAGAAAACAGAAAAATCTGAATTGCATATTGGAATAGTGAAAGATACCTTCCAAAACCTAAGCAAAGTATTAAGAAATAGTAAAATTTCGTTAGGAACAAAAAAGAAATATTGGTTTTCTTATATCTTCTCACAGATGAAGATACTTGAGAAATGTGGTTCTACAGAAGAATGCTGAGAAAACTACGGACTGAACATGGGAGCAACGGCAGCGTTTTTAGAAAAATGGATATAAAAAGGACGCTTATACTTAAAATGAGAAAGAGTTAATTGAGATTTCAAGGGCACATAATAAGCAAAGTGAGATTAGAAAATTTGACACTCACTAGATCTATTGAAGGCAAGAGTGACAGAGGAAAGCAACACATAACCGTCCTAATGAGATTGTAAATGGATGGCAGAACAGGGTTTTGAAGAGATAGCAAAAAAAAACAAAAAAACTAGGACACTTATACTTAGAATCAGAAAAAGACAACTGAAATTTTTAGAGCACATAAGTAGGAAAATTTGACACTCGCAGAACATGTTGAAGCGGGGGGGGGCAGAGAAAAGCAACGAATACCACACAAGCTTATATAAATGGTTGACAGAACACGGATTAGGAGAGCGTACTAAAGCAACAAAGGACAGGAAGTTGTGATCGCCTATGTCCTGAATTGTCACGGTGCATAGAAGTGTTCCTTCAGAGGTTCTCAAGCTTAAATTATCATATAGGTTACTTTAATGTTTCATTCTAGAAATCTGAGGATTGTATTCAATAATTTTTTCCTTTGCCTCCTGACACTTTCTAAAGACCTTGGCAAATTTCTGTTTCACTTTCCACATGTTCATCAGTGGATTACATAACAAATCCTTGTTTGTTAACATTTTCTATTTACCATCAATTTGTGCTTCCATTTCACTATCAATCATCGACAAATCCTTTCCCACCGACATGATGTGTTAATGATTTTTCTTCACCACTCCATCGATCTTAGGGAAACCTTTCAAATAATTAAAGATCTCACACACTTGTTCTTCCAGCAGACATTTACTTCATCCATTGGTTCTAATTTTGTAGTGGCCCACGTAAGAGCCCGCACCGATATTTCCACTTCAAGAACGGAAATAAAAATATCAAGAACTCTTCTCTATGCAAATGGATTCATGCATAAGATATAAAAATAATTCATTTTGAAAATGTTAACAATTATGAGCCAATCATGAGGTTTAAAATCTTTGCTTTCAGTTTGAAAATTTTAAGATAACAACTTTCTTTAAATAGAAGCTGAATTCTGCAATCATTAATCAAAACAGCTGTAACCTTTGATTCATACAAACTCAAATTTAAACATGCTTGCACACACATTAACATAAACTTTCTTTATCCATAAAATCTGATGGCTGGATGAACTATCTAAGTTTCCACTATGTAGATTGTAGATCTCTAATCATTTTTTTCATCTTTCTCCCTCTATATCTTTGAAATTTGTAAAAAAAAATGTTAATGTTATCTTAGCCATTTTCTTATAAGGAAACATTTGGTATTCATTGACCAAGCAGTCAGAACTACTGTCAGTTAAAATTTATAAAAAACAATTTTTAAGGAAAATAGGTTTCTCAAGTCCAGTAGCTGTTATTGCTCTTTCCAGTATGTGAATGGAGGTTTCCTTCCTAACTTTTTGTTTGAAGTAATGTGGAATGTCAACATCTTGATTGTCATTATTTTCTCTTTGAGTTACAAGTGATATTCATTTTAGTTGTTGCGGCTGTTGATAGTCCTCAAGTGATGTGGTTTCTGTTATTTGGTACAGTTCTCTGTTTGTCATTCTGTAACATCAGTCCACAGCGTTCAGGGAAGGATGGACCTCACTGTGACCTACAGGTTTCTTTGTTTGGGTATATGATAATGGTAATATGAATATTAGCCGTTTCCTTATAAGGAAATACTGGGCATTCATTGACCAAGAAGCCAGTACAGCTGCCATTGAAATTTATAAAATCTTTTTCTTAAATCAATTTTTCAGGAAAATAAGTTTTTCAAGTTCAATAGCTGTTATCATTATTTCCACTACTGACAAGAGTTTTCTTCTTAAAATTTTATTTGAAGTAGTGTGGTACGTCAACATAATTATCATATCATTATTTTCTCTTCGAGTTTTATGAGCTATCCACTTTAGCTGTTGCTACTGTTGGTAGTCCTCAAGTGATGTGGTTTCTGTATTTGGTACAGTTCTTTGTTTGTGATTCTGTAGCACCAGACAATAGTGTTCAAAGCAGGATGATATTGGCCAAGATCCTCAGACTTTACTCACTCAAAGCCTTTTTTCGTCATTGATCTTAGAAAGCACTTGTATATAGTTGACAGTTTAGATATTTCTGAAAGAATTTGTCACCATGCATGACATCCATATAAAACTCACAATCTGACAAGGATATTTATGAGCATGACTTGAGCTAGTCAGGTTAATGTTTTGCTTTAGTAGCAATTGGCGGTGTTGTGACTACCTCTCACATAGCCTATTCTATGTTCACTTTCCTTGTCTCCTATACTAAATTTGTTATAAAAGATCCATATATTGACATATTCAAAGTGTTTGGTACTTACTAATTCTACATCCTGAAGTTTTATAATGGATTCAGGGTATGTGTCATCACTGCTTTCATACCAATTCCAGGGATGGTGTAATGGAATCTATCTCCTCCTTCCAGCAATGGGCTAAATAGTATAGATCATTGTTACTCTCCAAAAACTTTTAATGCAATATTCATTTGCAAAAAAAAAAAAAAAAATATGAAAAATGAAAAGAATTATTCTTACAATCCAAAATATGCTTCAGTTTTAAATAACCCACAAAGGGTTGATAAGCCATAAAAACCAAACAAATCAATCTCAGCATTAAATGATGTGGTGACAAGGTTCCTTATCAATAGCTATCCAAATACATTTAAATACCAGATACATGTATGTGGCCTTTTAAACACAAATAATGACCTGGTGAAGTGTTTGGAGCTCAGAGGTCATTTCTCCAGGTAAAAATACAACCTTAATATCAAAATATTTTTGCAGGGGCACAAATCTTTTTTCTTCTATGTGTTCTTCCATCCTTTAGGATTATGAACGATCATGGCTTTCCACAATTTCCTTACCAAAATTTGTCTTTTCACTATCTCACCTAATCCCTGTTCTGCTAGACATTTATACAAGCTCCATTAGGTATGTTATTCACAGCTTTCCTCTGTTCCTCTTTCCTTTCAATATGTCCTGTCAGTGTCAAATTTGCTAAGTCCTCTTTCCTCATTACCCTAGAAATTTCAATTGTCTCTTTCTGAGTGCAATAAAAACAGACACTAAAAGGAGAAGATTTATGACAAAAAATGGTGGTAAAAATTTTTTTCCAGAAAATGGTAATATTGAAATACAACAAAGATTAACTAAAAACACAGCTTAACCTATTTGTTGATCTTCTCCTTTCAGAGTGAAAATGGAAGACAAAAATGTTCAATCAGTCAGTTGAGTGCCATACATGATACACACTTGGGTGAGTGTGTCTATTTCGATTCATGACTGACTAGGCAGAACATTTTCCCACAGTAGGTTACCATTTCTTTCTCTAGGAACCAGTCTGTCCTGTTATTCAATCCATAGCTGGGGGAAGAAGAGATGGATTCTTACCTTTCCCAAGGCTATTTGTGCATAAGTAAGTGTAACGAACTCAACTGGAATTTGAACTCAGCTTTCCAATTTCTCATTCTGAGTGGACATCCATTACACCACAATGCACATCCAAAAAATGTTCACAGTAACTAAAAAATTAAGCATATAACATTTGTCTTGGGTTTCCATTTTTTATTTGCTGTGAATATTTTTGCCCTGATCTTAGCCCTGATGAGGGAAAACCAGTAAACCAGTTTAGCTGCCTTTATTGTTAATTATTGTATTTCAATATTGCCATTTTATGGTAATAATGTTTTTTGTTACTCATGTTTTTTTGTTATAAATTCATTTCTTTTAATATGTCCAATTTTATTACACTAAAAACCCTAAAAAAATTTAATTCAATGGCAGATTCACGTTCATTGTCTATTATTAAAAGGATTTTAATTTTGAATCCTTCCTCTTTGAAATATTTTTTCTCTTCTGGCATGAGCCATTGTTGGAACCATTTTTTCAAATCATTTTGTTATGGGTGTTCTGGTGATGCATTGGCCATGTATGAATGTAATTGTTTTTATATCTGTATTTTGGGGAGTTCAAAGGGAATCATCAACCCACAACAGGATCATAAAATTATAAGCAAAACCATATATGCGATACAATGAAATAAACATAGACAAAAACAATAAAATGCCTTAGTATGCATTTCAGAGAAATGATTGTGTATTTTACAGAAATAAAGAAGATTTGCTTATTTGTTGATAGCAATGTGTTTTATTAGAGAACTGTCCAGGATATCTGCCTCCTTTGGCCCTTGAGAAACAAAGAGAGGGTTTTAATTTTTGTTTCAGTTGCTGGTAAAAGGCTTCTTCTGATCATGGGAGTATTTCATATTTATTTAACTATTTTTTTATCATCTAACTTTTTCTCTCTTTATTTTTAATTACCATCTTTATCTGTATTTAAAGTATTTTTATTGCTTATCTTTTAATTTTTCTTTTATTATTAAATATTAATTGTTTTGGTTCCAAACTACTAAATGGATTAGTAATAAGGGTTGGGGGTTATTTAGTAATTTATTTGTTGCTATCACTACAGTTTTACCCCAAGAAAAGTGAAAATGTCACTAAGGGATTACTGGGAGTGAAAGAATGAGAAGACTTTAGTGAGGAGGAAGAACAATAAAAAAACAGGATTCAGGAAAACAGAATGTTGTGATTAGTGTTGCATTTAGATTTTTGAAGATCATAGATATCAGGGAAGCAATAAACCAGAAGAGAGTTCCACAGGCAAGAAGTCTGAGAAAAGAAACTATTAGAATAGAATGTAGGGTTACATCTAACAATAAAACAAAGAGACCTAATTGCCAATCTAGTAATATACTTAAATTCATACAATTGGGGCAGCAAGTAAGAAAGCTCATTATAACAATTGCCATGAAAATATTTTTCGAAAAGGTAGAGGGAAGCCATGTTACAGTGGTTGGACAATTACTGAAGTCGAGATGCCAGGTTTAGATCAATTACATTACAGACCCTTCTTTGGATTTTGTCAAGAATCTTGAGATATATAGTAGGAGAACTAAACCATATATGGCAGCAATATTCAATGGACTGATGAATAGTAGATTTATACATATATAAGATGAATTCTGATAGAAAAATTGTAGGAACAAAACTGCCATATCTACACTTCTAATGCTCTTGTATTTTCAGAACACATGATCATTTCTTTCTGTAGATTAAACCCGGAGTGTATGATGTGACCGAATGGTGCTGCCACATGGTAACACAGAGTTTAAGCTGTTCTTCCATCATTTATGCCCTGCTGCTTATTTCTCATTTTGATTAATAGACCTTCTATTGATATTTTCTTACCCACCAAAAAAGCATAAAAATTTGCTTTGAAGTGTATCCGTTCATCAGTCAACATCTTCAACTCTGTCCTGGCCTGTCACCAAGGTAGGGGCATGTGGGGCCTGGCTCTCCCAGAAAATCATTTTCCCCCACCCACTGTGAAAATGGCATGAACTAATTTTAGTGTGCAAATTCTTACTCATAGCCCCCACTTAACACGCAAAACAATGGTAACAGGCCTTGGCTGTGGCAGCGGCTTTTCCAGTAATTCTTGTAATTTTCAGTTCAAACTTACTCCCATATATATTTTTATCTACACACATACAGACATACATACATATATATATATAAATGTATGTATGTATGTATGTGTGTGAAAACATACATACATACATACATATATATGTATGTATGTATGTATGTATTCACACATGCATACATATATATTTATAAGCCATTTTTATGTTTAACATTCTTTTTATATATTTTTTAAATAATTGTCGGACTTTGTCCATTTCATGTGTATATCTATATATATATATATATATATATATATATATATATATATTTAGTTTACGATTATAAACTTGATTATTATGTGTGGAGCACAGTTGGGCAAGAGACCAACAAAATTCCTTTAACACCAAAGATGAATTAAATGCAAGGAGACATTCCGGAAGTGATACACGAGATTCCAAAATCATCTGGAGATTGTGGTTGAAGCCAATGGCAATTTTATTGAATAAATTTACTCTTTAGTATTTCAAGATATTTTTATGTAATTTTGGTAAATATATCTGTTAAAATGAGATGTCAGCTTAATTTTCATTTTTGCATAATTTAGATGACAATTTATCCCTCGCACCATATATATATATATATATATATATATATATATATATAAAAGGAAAAATTCCATAATGGATAAGTGTTTATGTTCTAATGAGTGCTAAAGCATAACTGTCAGCCATAGCATTTAAATGCAAAAGAAAAAAAATTCAGTAATGGGTAGCTTAGACATAATTTTTTCCTTACCAGTTGCTTCCATGATGATGATCTCAGAAAGAGATGGAAAGTACTTGGGAAATAAGTGATTCTCACTGTTGCAGTGCATTTCTAGCCTTATTTAATTGTAATATACAGAAAAATATTTTTGAACATAAAAGGATTATGATAAAACTAAGCAGATATAATGTTTGTAATTTATTCAATCAGACATGCCTAAAAGAGAATTTGCTGCTTAAATACTCAAATACATTATATATATATATATATATATATATATATATATATATATATATATATATACATATATATATATATATATTGGAGCCAGCCTGTATTTCTTTTTTAAAAAAATGAGATTTTTTAAAAGTAAAAGATAGAATTTCAGTAATTACAGTGTATTACTACCAAAAGTTCAAATTTGTCTGTCCACAATACACTTTGCTAAATTATGAATATTTTGTATGAGAAATATATTTTATTGTCACTATTAACCCCTCAGTAGACTTTATGAGATTACCAAAATTTTCAACTAAGTTAGATATTAATACAGAGTCTAAATGTTAACTCTGCACCACTGACTAATGTCATAGACAAAACAAGAAGTTGAAGATTTCTTGATATGGGGTACAATATTTGTTACAAAAGTAGTTAAAACAGGTGCAAATATTAACAGAAAAAGAGTTGGAGCATCTGAAATGACAACTTCAGCTGAAGATAAATATCTGATTATTAAGTGCAAAAGAAAAAGGAAAACTGCTCCAGAGTTGACAGCTGAACTTAATTCCATTGGACAGCAACCAGTGTTGCTCTTAACTGTGAAAAATTGAATTAGATCTGCAGGGCTCAGTGGGGGTGAGGCATAGCCATCAAGAAACCCCTGTTATGGAAGGTGAATAAGCAGCAAGGACTGTTATTGACAAAAAGCATAAGAGATGTTCATTGAAAGAGTGGCAAAATGTATTGTGAACAGACGAGTCCAAATTTGAACATTTTGGTAGTAAAAGGAGCATGTATGTGAGAAGAAAGCCAATGAGTAAGACCAAATGAAGAAACGACATTTTGGAAATTATGACTTGGCTGCCTCATTCTCCTGACCTCTTTCTCATTGGATAGGAAAATTCAAAGAGAATACCCAAAGAGTGAGAATGAGCTTTTTCAGTGCTTGAAGAATGCAGGGAAACGTCAGACATCTACTTTTATTCAAAAACTGATGGAAAGAATGATAAGAATTTTTAAGCAGTAATTCAGGTAGGTGGTGATTTTATTGACAAAAATAAAACAGGATGCTCTTATATGATAATTTTTTTATAAAGTTCTTTTGTCAAAATAAAAGCAAATACACTGTAGTTACTGAAATTTGATCTTTTACTTTAAAAAAATACAAAAATATCATTATTTATGGTATTTTTTAAAGAAAGGGTGGCTCCAAATTATTGCCTGCCGTGTACATATATATATATATATATATATATATATATATATATATAAATATTTATTGTGTCCCTGGTTTGGGGTGAAAGAAGAACATTGTATAAATTTTGTATAAAAGCTGTTATTTTAATTTATGCTGTTTTCTTTATCTGGATTCTATATTCTATTTACACACACACACACACACACACACACACACCTCTGATTGGGAAATTCAAGGTCTTGGGGAGTGTGACACCATCTCTTAACCTGTGTTGTTCCCAGGTCCACCCTGATATGCAGTGGTAGCACACCAGCTATGGGAAGACAGTGAACCACAAATAAACATCAGTGGTACATTTGCATAATAAAATGACCAGCAATACATTTTTATAGTAAAATTACCAGCAATGCATTTTATGATCTACAAACTATATAGATAAAAAAACATAGGTTTACTCTAAAAGTATAATATTATGTACAAAATAATAATAGACCGAATAATGTAAATAATCCATAGAAGATGAAATCAGCCAACCAATATATATATATATATATATATATATATAGCTAAGTATTTACATTAGTCGGACTATTGTCCTCATCTTTGTCACAACGTTTCGGCCGTTGTATGCTCCTGCCTTCTTCAGGTGGTTGGAATTTCGAACCAAACCCTTTATTTCGATCACTGGGGTAGACTGTTCTAGTTCCACGAGCCATGTTTGATGGATGTCAGTTATCAGTTATCTCTGTATTTATTTCTATGCTTGGCCGACTCAGGAATACAATATGGGAACCAGTAATAAGGAGTGCCAGAGAAAAGCAATGATAACAAAAAGTTGCAATATGAGTACTGGTAAAAAATGGTTGCTGAAAAATTAGGTTTATAATACTCAGAAATTCATACCCAGATGTCCTCAAGGACACATGGACATGGCACAGTGGATAAAGGTGTTGGTTAGATCCAGTGACAGACCCAAAGAGTGTGAGTTCAATACCCGGTTCAGGCAATGGAGAACTTTCAGAGGAAAAATTACCAGGAGATAACTGATAACTGACATCCATCAAACATGGCTCGTGGAACTAGAACAGTCTACCCCAGTGATCGAAATAAAGGGTTCGGTTCGAAATTCCAACCACCTGAAGAAGGCCGGAGCGTACAACGGCCGAAACGTTGTGACAAATATGGTGACAAAGATGAGGACAATAGTCCGACTAATGTAAATACTGTACATAATACCTCATCTCAGAAATATAGACAGATATATATAGCTCTTTGTCAGAAGTGAGCTCTCTGGCAGCTAGTCTAGCATTTATATACATCACGTATATTATACATTAAAAGTTTCCCTTACTCTGCTGTGCACTGATAGCTTAGTTGAGTGTTGATCCCAGCTTGAAGCAACCGGATGTCTAGCCACACTGATGAGCTGTGATACAGCAAAACAGGCTGTCTGTGCATATATATATATATATATATATATACACACACACAGAGGCATATTTCCATACAACCATTTTGTCTAATTGAATCCTTACAAGAAAATTATAAACTGCATTATTAAATCCCTCACTAAATAAAGTGATTTTTTTTTAACTGTTTCTTCTGGAGAAAAGAAAAGTGAAATTGTTTCTAAATTTTGTTCTCTCAGATCTGAGTCACTCGACACTGTCTAGAGATACCGAATAATTGAAAATCGATCGCAAGATCTCATTTCATTTGTGGTTGCCCAACACAGAAGAAATATTTGTTTGCTTCCAATTCAAATTTCCATCAATCAGTCAAAGGATGCAGAATTTTAGGTAGCATCACTCATTTTGCCGACCTGAGATCAGTGCTTCCAAACTTTGACCTCTGAGTTCACACTCAATTTTCTGATGACCATCCCTAACCAATTCTCCAAATGCTGCTGCAATTTGTGGTTAGTCCTATCAAACTGGATCAAAAGTTTCCTCTTTAGCCAGAAAAAAAAATGAATAAAGCTTTAGGTGCAATTTGAATGTATCAGGAAATGAATACAATAGCCTTTGTGTGGATACTTACCCTTTTGCAAATTACAAATTAGAGATATCAAAATCGTTTAGAAAATTAATTCTATATGGATAGAAAATGAAATCAGTAAATACACAAAAATAAAAAGGTGTAAGACAAAAATGTCTCTTCTTATTGAGCTTATTCAACCTATATAGTGAGGCAGTTCAGAGCAAATTAGAAGTTGCTCCTACCATGATTCATTACTGTAAGCCACAATCTTAACACCATAAGATATACAGATGACACAGTGTTGATAGCAGACATAGAAAGGAAACTACAAGAACTCCTACAGAAGTTAGTGAAGGGAAGCGAAGAAGAATCTGCAATATTAGTGATCCTGACATGGCATATTGGCTTCAGTCACTATCCGACTGACGTAAAGTTGCTCCCCATTAACGTTTCTATAAATACCTTCATGGTAATTGTTTGGATTTTCACTATGGTACTTTATGAATTTAAGTGCAGTGCTAAATTGGTGACAAACTCTCATCAGTTTACAATTGAATTGTCTAGATGTAAATGTAAGTTCTATGCTAACAGTCTCTTTTCTCACACTTCTCGCTTGTGGAATTCTCTTCTGGTTTCTTGCTTTCCAGTTAAGTTCAAAAATTTAAATGCAATGTCAATTTCTATGTATTGTTTTCTTGATTACTCTTCTAATGTTCTCACTCCTCAATAAAGCTTCTGTCTTTTAATTCTTTCACATCTAGTAACCCCTTGTATCTTAGTGGTTTTATTGCCTTGCATGAGGTGAATTCGATTAAGAAAAAAAAATCTCTTCAGGACAGATATCTGATTCATAGAAAATAGTAAGGGAATTGATCTGGTAGCAAATATCAGTTTCCCTCAGTGAAACTTCATTTTTAGTGCAATGGGGAGTTACTACATGTAGTGTAGATCTCCAGTTCCCAGACAACATTTTTTTTCTTTTTGCAGAATATTTAGTTTTCTTGGGAAATGAGTAGACAATGCTTGTCTTTAGTTAAAAGTTAGAAATTTCATGATTTATTGAATTATTGATTACTGTATATATTCGTGTAATGCACAAAATTTTGTATATCGTGCGAACCCCAAATTTTCACTTATAAAAAATGATTTCATCATGTATCTCATATATCATGTGAGTTCCTTTTTTGAGAGACCAAATGGCAATAGACTAAAACCTCTTTTACTCTATCTCTTTAACCTATGTAGTTAAATAAGTTAACTAGTAAAAGAGAATGATAAAAGTATCATTAGTAACACTATACTTGTGTAAACATGTACAGCCATAAACAACTGAATGAGAAACAGCTAAGCATTTTATAATCATAAACAATGGAAAAGATGTATATTCGCTATGTTTGTATTTTATAATATGATACTAATATGTGA
>OZ038500.1:45010762-45080762 GCA_964036315.1 Acanthosepion esculentum
GCATAAACTATCCAAATTTCATTTTATGTTGTTGTTTTGCTCAAGTAGTTTAAACCATCTCAGTCATTTTCAAGAACAATGTAGTGTCTGTGTAATAGGTAAGATTCCTTTGTCTATATCAAATATGGAAGTGTTTGGAAAGCTGAACACTAGGAAAAACCATAAACATATACATAGAAAAAATAAATAAAAAATCTTTAAACTACAATTGTTATTGGTCTTTAATCAAATTTGTATAACTTGATAATGTGACAAGCATTTTCTTAGTATTTCTTGAATCTGTTCTTTTCCAAATGATTTTATCTAAATAATCAACATATTTCTAATATATTGATGTCACTCTATTAACAAGTTTCCACAAAACTACTTTATGTAACCTTGTAGATAAACTGAGCAAAGTCAAACATACAATAGAATTTACTAATGAAAAACTTGTGTGATAAACATGTGTACTATTTTGGGGAGTTTTTCTATTGATTATCGTTGTTTTTCTTTATATTATATTTTCTTCTCAATTATCTGGCAAACCATATACACTCACACACACACACATGTCTGTGTTTACAAGTTTGAATAAAAAGAACTGACAAGGTCTGTCTTTTTCCTTTTTATTGTTTATTTTTCCAATTTTTGAATAAGGTGTTGAGTATTGAGATCAATATTGTGGATAACCTGTCCAAAGTTCATTTTTATGTTGTTGTTTTGTTCAAGCAGTTTAAACCATCTCAGTCATTTTCAAGAATAATGTGGCTGTGTATGATAGGCAAGAATCAATTGGCTACATTTTTTTTTTTTTTAAGCGTATCACCCCAAGCAAGGCTGGTGGCCACTATCACGCATGGGGTTACAGAAGGGTTGGAGGAAGAGCAGATAGGAGTGGTAAAGGAAGGGATGTGGAGAAAGAGAAGGACGGAGGGTCGATCAAGGCAGGGGGGTTACAGAAGATATAGAGCGAGAGCAGATAGGAATGAAAGATGAAAGGAAGTGGAGAAGGGAAGTGGATAGATCAAGGCAATTGGAGATGACGATTGACGCTACACTTAAACCGTTGGAGATTGTATTTGTCAGGGAAACAGTAATAGGGAAGGGAGTTCCATAGGCGAGATGTGCGAGACATGAAGCTATTGGAGTAGAAAAGACGTCCCCACACTCTACCACCAACACTGCGTTCTTTGTAACTTGATGCTTGGGGATTCGAGCACACCGTCACTTTCGCTTGTGTTTTTTGTGATGTGTGTAGTCGACATTGAAGCTGATTTAGAGTGAGTAAATATTTTATTAATTATTTTTAATATTTTTTTTTTTTTTTTTTTTACCTGGTTCTTCCTAATCACTAATGCCTGCTAACACGTGCTGGTATTTTTTAGAATGCTATTTACCTAAACAAAATAGTCCACAGTGACATCATGTGTAAAGTTTAAGGGGAGCAAGATTGCACTAGAATGAATTAGCCATTACAAATGAGGTGTACTATTGAAATTATGCCTCTCAAAATTATACTGTTTGATTAGAAATTCACATGTGAGTAGGCCAAGAACTTTTCAGCACTCCCCTCATATAATAAATTCGCAAAAGTTTCCAATGTTTTTAATGTAATATTCCACAGTTATATATGCAAAATTTCTGATGTAAAAAAAATACATATCTAAAGACAATGTGGAGAAAAAATATTGTGTTTTTGAATTTTGAAAATGTAAGGAAAGGTGAACTATGGACAATGCTAAGTGATGTAATTACCTTCAGTCATTTGACACAATTGTCCAGGCATACAAATTATGTTTTACAATGACAAACCCATATAACACCTTCACCCATCAACTACTTGCTAAGCATCCAAGATATTTGTTTATAAAAAAGTTCTAATGTAGTGCAGTGAATAGCTATAAATATATGTTGTGCTATGTATATTTAAATATATTTAATAATGTTGTTATAATATATTATGCATGTTTATTGTTTTTCACACACATAATAGTTGGAATATAATATGCAAGTGTTTCTTTATAGATACTGGTTGACATCTCGTCTGCAGTCGCTCTCTCACAGACACGATGTTGCCTCGCTCTGCCTTTTTTACAAATACTTTCACGGTAATTGCTCCGAGGAGCTGCTTTTGCTTGTCCCTAGGCCTCATGAATTTAAATGTCCTACGAGGCTGGCATCCCGTTCCCACCCCTTCACCGTTGAAACTGTTAGATGTAGACGTCTCTTCTACTCCAATAGCTTCATGTCTCACACATCTCGCCTGTGGAACTCCCTTCCCTATTCCTGTTTCCCTGACAAATACAATCTCCAACTATTTAAGTGTTGATCTATCCACTTCCCTTCTCCACATCCTTTCACCTTTCATTCCTATCTGCCCTTGCTCCAAATCTTCTGTAACCCCCTTGCTTTGATCGACCCACTGTCTTTCTCTTTCTCCACATCCTCTCCTTTACCACTTCTATCTGCTCTTCCTCCAACCCTTTTATAACCCCTTGCGTGATAGTGGCCTCCAGCCTTGCTTGGAGTGATACTCTTAAAAAAAAAAAAATATATAAGTATGTGTATTGAAAATCAATACTGAATTTCCTATTAAAAATTCTGTACAAACAGAAAAAAAAGCCTCTTGTTTAATTTTAATGAAATTTGGCCCTGCAGTTGGCAGGGATTCAAGGTATAATATGTCCCTAAATTGATTGGGGTATTGTGTATTGTTTAAGCTGTATCATGGGAACATACATACATACAAGATTAGAGCTTTAGTATTATATCAGTCAGTTATGTGTCATGTGTAATACATGTGTAGGCAACTTTTCAATACATGACTGAAGAGGATTCACACCTTTCCCAAGGGTATTAGCACATAAGTGAATGTAAGGGATTTGACTAGAATTTGAACTTGGCTGTCCGATTCCTCAATCTAAGCCTCTGTCCATTACTCTCACCAGAACAACAAATTCTATTTAAGAGAACTCAGAATTTGTAGCCTCAATATTTACATGAAGAGGAAAAATACATTGAAAATATTTTAAGCTCCACCATTATCCTAATTATTTCATATTCAAGGTGAAAGGCTTGTAAAATATTTAAAAATAGAAAAGTGAACTATTCTGGCAAGCCCAATGAATCAAAATATATTGTTCTGCCCACCAACTTTATCACAATTACAATTGAAAAGAATTTAACATAAATTTTGTTACAACTACTTCTAAAATGATAAAAGATATTAATACAAAACAAAATAATTAGCTAAAACTTGGAGGAGGAATTTACTCTATTACCTGTAAATATTGTCATGAGTAATTCACAGGAGAAACTTCAAGTAATTTAAGTAAAAGTTTACATGAATACAAAAGGGATCTTTTACAAAACAACATATTAAATACAATCCAATGAGTCTGTCAATAATTTTGATTTAAAAATGCTACTTTAATTAAAAGAGAAAGCAATTTACTAAGAGGAAAATTTATAGAAGCTGCTTTAATCCCAAGATCCTCCACAGTAAATTTATGTCCAGGTTCTTACAACATTTCACCTTTCTTGGCAGATCTTCTATTATCACAATGTGGCATATTTAATAAGAAAAGTGATAAAACATAAACAAAAAGAAATTAAATGAAATTGGCTAAATTACATACTCAAAACACATTTAAAAAAAAAATTAAATTTAAAATTTCAGCATCCCTATTTTGTTATGCACATGTGTAATTATGTCAACATAAACTTCGCTTTACTCTAATGAAGTTCTAAAGGACAAAATGCACGACAGAAATTTTTTTTACACTTTGTTATAGATGTTCCTAAAATTGCTCCTGATATATAAAAATTTATATATTGTATTCCCATATATATATATATATATATATATATATATATATATATATATATATGTATATATATTATACATATATATATATATATATATATATATATATATATATATATATATATGTATATATTATACATATATATATATATATATATATTATACATATATATGTATATATATGTATATATTATACATATATATATATATATATATATATATATATATATATATTATACATGTATATGTATATGTATATATATATATATATATATAGAGAGAGAGAGAGAGAGAGAGAGAGTTAAATTTCCTATAATAATTTTGAAAATAAGACAAATTGGTTTCATCTTGACTTTATTAAGGCAAGCAATGGATGCAAAATATTTTGTAGCCACAGTTACATCAAATCCAAAATTTTAAAAAGAGATGCTCCTGCATAAACCTCTTTATGGATATTGGTATTGGTAACTTCCTTTTAACTAAGAGTTTGTTTTTTGTTTTCCATGTCGACACTATATATACTCCTCTTGGCTATGCATACTTCTTCTATGTGCCATGTCCATTCAGGTTATTGACAATCATGGCTCTCCACAGTTTCCTGCCCTTTGTAGCTCTTAATAAATTTTGTCTTTTTGCTGTCTCTCCTAAACTCTGTTCTACCATCCATTTACAAAATCTTGTTAGGTAGTATAGGTGCAGTTTTCCTCTGTCTCTCTTGTCTACAATATATTGTATGAGTGTCAAATCCTTCTTTCCTCGCTGTGTGCCTTTGGAATTACAAGTGACTCTTTCTAATGTTAAGTATGTATCCTTTTTGTTTCCATTTTCTCAAAAACTTCCTCATTGCTCACATGTTCAGTCCATGGTATTTTTGTCATTCTTCTGAAGAACAACATTTCAATTGTCTCGTGTATTTTCTTCATCTGTAAAGAGATTGTCCAGTATTCACTGCCATATAGAAGGACTGATCAGAAATCCAAATTCAAATTTTATATATATGTTCAAATATACAAGGAAGTGCTGAAAAGTAATTTGTCTGACTAAGTCAGAATTTTTAGTAATACCTTCTTGACTGACATGAAACCTTTTCAGAACATTTTCATAAATATATATATATATCTGTATCTATAATAATATAATCTTAAAATGTGGATGTGAGGCTCAAACAAGATTAACAATGCAAAAATGGCCCTTTTCAGCACCACACCCCATTCAAATTGTTACACCCCCCATTTGGAGATGTCCTTAAATTGCACCCAATTGTTGTTACTCATATTGATTTTCGGGTGAACTGACTTTAAATTTAAACTGCTCCAATTGAACGGCAATAATTCCCAGTAATGAACCCTGTCGAAGATGGGTTATACTGCTAGTACATATATATATATATATAGTGTGCATGTGAGTGAGCTTAATTGAAATCTCTCACATGTTACATATGTCTGTAAACATGTGTATCTATATCTTTATATAGATCTCATTAAAAATATTGCCATTTTTCACTGCATGAAGCCAAATTTGGAATATTTTAATTTTTCTTCTCAATTAGTGAAAGGTTATTGCCTGCTTAACTGCAAAAATAGAGGTGATGGAGGGAAGATGACCTAACTAAAAGATCAATGATCTTCCTTAATTAAATCAGTATTTTGTATAATATATACATATATATCAATAACAACACATATATAATATATATATATATATATAATATATTTATAGATCAATACTATATATATATATGTTGTTATTAGTATATAAATACATATATATATATATATATATATATATATATATATATAAAAGTGAACATAGAAGTCAACACTTAGAGGCGACAGTCTGTTTCAGGCAACTAGAACTAGTTGCCTGACGATTGCACTAGCATGAAACAGACTGTCGCCTCTAAGTGTTGACTTCTATGTTCACTTTTATATTTACACATGCTCTATCTCTGATATTGAGCACTTTATCCCATAAATATAGCACACTTTAAGATTATATTTCTTCATATATATATATATATATGTGTGTATGTCATACTACTACATACCTATCTAGACGACTTACACCTACCTGAACATAGCTCAAATAGGACTCATTTAAACACACAGAAAAATCTACCAAACTACATCTGAAAAATACTATTAGAAATACAAGCATAATACCCTCATCCACATGTAAAAATGATCAAAGATTATGGAAGCCCTAATAATAAAAAAGGAAAAGCCAACACTCAATAACATTAACTATGAACACAGCCATAATGTGCTGAGCATGTTTGGAAAATAAAACATTCCTATAACTTCAGATACATACATAAAAAGTACACACATGCAATTAAAAATAAAAAATAAAATTTTCCCTTCATAATGGCTAAAAGAATAGCCAGAAGCACTTGGATATGAAGAAGTTTTGGACAGGTTTTTACCTAATTTTTGTCCATAAAAGAAAACAGTTGTATGAACACAAGAAAAATGAAATTAAAAGCTTAATTGCAGTACCTTGTCAGTTGTCTTGAATGAAAATGCACACACACATATACATACATACATATATATATACATATATATATACATATATATATATATGTTTTGAACAATAAAAAATATTGAAAAAATTAAAATTTTCAGACACACTAGGTTATATATTAATATTTTTGTTTTATTATTTCAATTAGATTCCTCAACGAGTTTCAGCCAGCATGGCCATCATCAGGAGAAAAAAAATTCTGCTTGTTAATAGCAGTGAATGAAAAAAACTTTCTCTCTCTCTCTCTCTCTCTCTCTCTCTCTCTATATATATATATATATATATATATATATATATATATATAAATATTAGCTCCTGAAAAATTAATTTCGGTTGAGCCCTCTGGTTTGAGGTGTGAATTTGTAAACAGTAACTATTTAAGCTAATATTGCACGACTCTTCGGCAGAATTGAGTCACTGTCAGTCACTGTGTGTTTATCTAAATCTAAAAATAAACACGCTAAAATTCACCTTCATCCCGTACCGTGCGCTGACGGCTTAGTGGGAGAAGTTCCGACTGACGCAAATTCAATCGGGTTTTGATCCTAGCTAGAGGCAACCGGACGTCTAGCCACACTGATGAGCTGTGAAACAGCGAAACAGTCTGTCTGTGGATGACAAAAATATATATATATATATATATATATATATATAATATACTATATTTAATGGTAAAAGTGCTCAGTATCAGAGATAGAGCATATGTAAGTATAAAAGTGGGCACTGAAATCAACACCAAGGTGCAGCAGTCTGATTCATGCTTAAACACAATCCCCAGGCCATATCTCTTGTTTTGCTTTACTATTTATATATGCTGCTCATTTTTGCATTATGTATAATCCTGATGGTTATTGGGTCGGTGATAATGGTTATAAGGTTGACCCAAAACACAACACATATGGCTTGATGATTTCAATGAGGAATGAAACAAACAGTTACAACTTGGTGTTGATCTCAATGTACACTTTTTATTTATATTCATTGTTGTGGAGTAAAGAGAACACCCCCAGTGACTCCATGAACTCGTCCAATACTATAAAGAGTTCTATGGTATGTGGTCATGAATAGTTGTATTGGAGTCAGTCTTCATAATAACTATACAGGCATTATCGCAATAGCCTAAGCATTATGTATAGAGTATACATTAATGACTTATCTTACACTAAGTATGAGTGTATGTTATAACAATACCCTTACAGTAGGAAGTGGTTGAATCCAATGGCGATTTTATTGAATAAATTTACTCTTTATTATTTCAAGATATTTTTGTGCAATTTTGCTAAATATATCAGTTAAAATGAGATGTCAGTGTTAGTTTCATATTTTGCATAACTTAGATGACAATTTATCCATCACACCCTGTATAATTTGAAAATGCACATTCATTGTATCAGTAAATCTAAAATCCTGATATGATGTACTGTAACATAATATATATATATATATATATATATATATATATATATATATATATATATATTTGTCATCCACAGACAGACTGTTTCGCTGTTTCACAGCTCATCAGTGTGGCTAGATCTCCGGTT
This sequence comes from Acanthosepion esculentum, assembly GCA_964036315.1. Classification (NCBI taxonomy): domain Eukaryota; kingdom Metazoa; phylum Mollusca; class Cephalopoda; order Sepiida; family Sepiidae; genus Acanthosepion; species Acanthosepion esculentum. The sequence continues at coordinate 45,018,641 of OZ038500.1, forward strand.
GCCTCTAGCTAGGATCGAAACCCGACTGAATTTGCGTCAGTCGGAACTTCTACCAGTAAGCCGTCGGCGCACGGCAGGGATGAAGGTGAATTTTAGCGTGTTTATTTTTAGATTTAGATAAACACATAGTGACTGACAGTGACTCGATTCTGCCGAAGAGTCGTGCAATATATATATATATATATATATATATATATATATATATATGACAATAAATATATATATATGCTTCTGAAAAAAATTATTTTGGTTGAGCTCTCAGGGAGGAAAAGTGAGTTTGTAAACAGTGACTGTTACTGCTGCTAATACAATACTCTTCGATAAAACAAATCGAGTTCTCCCAGTCACTGGCGTGTATATCTAAAAATAAATATGTTTAAATTCACCTTCATCCCTGCCAATGGCTTAGGGGTAGATTCTTTGACTGATGCCAAATCAGTCAGGTTTCGATCCCGGCTTGAGGCAATCGGATGTCTAGCCACACTGATGAGCTGTGAAACACCAAAACAGTCTGTCTGTGGATGACTATATATATATATATATATATATATATATATATATATATATATATATATATATATCAGTGCTCAATGTAAAATAACAGAACTAAATTTTATACTGTTAATAATAAATATATATTTTTTCCTCACTGTTTGGTACAACACTAAGCTTTATTTTTAATTCACTATTTCATTGTCTTAGCAGTTGGTTATTAATATTAATAAGTTTTGAGTCATTACTTGAAGATTACTGTGTGTTAACTTGAAGTTATACCAAATGGTGAAGAAAAAATTATATCTATTGTTATATATATATACATTTGAAAATAATTCCCAAGCACTTTCAGCTAATTCTTTAGCCATTTTCAAGTATATGTTTGGGTTCTATGCTGTTTTGTATAGAACTAATAGTAATTCCATGCTGGATACCTTCGAAATACACTCTATATATTGTGACTAGTTTCGAAACAGGTAAAGTTGAGTGTCGTTCTTTATTGTAAAACTGTTTCTATGATTTTCAAGAAACTTTTAAAAATCTATGTATCATGTCCCTTCAAGATGTTGACAATCTTCTGTCCTTTATAGCTCTTAGTATATTTTGTCTCTCTTAAACCCTGTTCCATGAAGAAGTAAGCTGGTAAGAAAGAAAGAAGAAATACAAGATGAAGAAATAAGCTGGTCAAATAAGAAAGAGAAATACAAGATGGAGAAATAGGCTGGTAAAATAAAAAAGAAAGAGAAATACAAGATGGAGGAATAGGCTGGTAAAATAAGAAATAAAGTGAAATACAAGATGGAGAAATAGGCTGGTAAAATAAGAAAGAAAGAGAAATACAAGATGGAGAAATAGGCTGGTAAAATAAGAAAGAAAGAGAAATACAAGATGAAGAAATAGGTTGGTAAAATAAGAAAGAAAGAAGAAATACAAGATGTAGAAATAGCCTGGTAAAATAACAAAGAATGGGAAATACAAGATGGAGAAATAGGCTGGTAAAATAAGAAAGAAAGAGAAATACAAGATGAAGAAATAGGCTGGTAAAATAAGAAAGAAAGAAGAAATACAAGATGAAGAAATAGGCTGGTAAAATAAGAAAGAAAGTGAAATACAAGATGGAGAAATAGGCTGGTAAAATAACAAAGAATGGGAAATACAAGATGGAGAAATAGGCTGGTAAAATAAGAAAGAAAGAGAAATACAAGATGAAGAAATAGGCTGGTAAAATAAGAAAGAAAGAAGAAATACAAGATGAAGAAATAGGCTGGTAAAATAAGAAAGAAAGAAGAAATACAAGATGAAGAAATAGGCTGGTAAAATAAGAAAGAAAGTGAAATACAAGATGGAGAAATAGGCTGGTAAAATAACAAAGAATGGGAAATACAAGATGGAGAAATAGGCTGGTAAAATAAGAAAGAAAGAGAAATACAAGATGAAGAAATAGGCTGGTAAAATAAGAAAGAAAGAAGAAATACAAGATGAAGAAATAGGTTGGTAAAATAAGAAAGAAAGAAGAAATACGAGATGTAGAAATAGCCTGGTAAAATAACAAAGAATGGGAAATACAAGACGGAGAAATAGGCTGGTAAAATAAGAAAGAAAGAGAAATACAAGATGAAGAAATAGGCTGGTAAAATAAGAAAGAAAGAAGAAATACAAGATGAAGAAATAGGCTGGTAAAATAAGAAAGAAAGTGAAATACAAGATGGAGAAATAGGCTGGTAAAATAACAAAGAATGGGAAATACAAGATGGAGAAATAGGCTGGTAAAATAAGAAAGAAAGAGAAATACAAGATGAAGAAATAGGCTGGTAAAATAAGAAAGAAAGAAGAAATACAAGATGAAGAAATAGGTTGGTAAAATAAGAAAGAAAGAAGAAATACAAGATGTAGAAATAGCCTGGTAAAATAACAAAGAATGGGAAATACAAGATGGAGAAATAGGCTGGTAAAATAAGAAAGAAAGAGAAATACAAGATGAAGAAATAGGCTGGTAAAATAAGAAAGAAAGAAGAAATACAAGATGAAGAAATAGGCTGGTAAAATAAGAAAGAAAGTGAAATACAAGATGGAGAAATAGGCTGGTAAAATAAGAAAGAAAGAAGAAATACAAGATGAAGAAATAGGCTGGTAAAATAAGAAAGAAAGTGAAATACAAGATGGAGAAATAGGCTGGTAAAATAACAAAGAATGGGAAATACAAGATGGAGAAATAGGCTGGTAAAATAAGAAAGAAAGAGAAATACAAGATGAAGAAATAGGCTGGTAAAATAAGAAAGAAAGAAAAATACAAGATGGAGAAATAGGCTGGTAAATGTAAAATCAAAATAAGATGTAAAGAAATAAAAATTATTAAGACAGAAAAAAAGAAAATGCTTCAGGCATAAACTGGAAAAATAAAAATGAAATGAATAAGCTGGTAAAATAAAAATGAAATGAATAAGCTGGTAAAATAAAAATGAAATGAATAAGCTGGTAAAATAAAAATGAAATGAATAAGCTGGTAAAATAAAAATAAGGAAGAAAGAAAAAAAGAAAAGATTAAGACAGAAAGAGTGAAAAGAAAATGAAAATGACTGAGAAAGAAAGGAATGAAACACAAGATAAAAAAAAATTATAGTAAAATAAAAATAAGAAAAATGAAAAAAAACATTGACAAAAAAGAAACAGGAAGGAAGGATGAAAGTTTCATGGAAAAGTGACAAATCTGCTTGTACGCTATGAATTAATTTTCAAGAAAGAATCTAAATGATATATTTGTTTATATTTACATTTTATGTAGAATTTTTTTTAATACAAATAGATAATAAACAAACAATGCATGCATTCTTTGTAAAGAAAATAAAGTCTCCAGTTGCTTAAAGTTTTTACTAGTTACCAAGTATGTCTTATTCTGAATATAAAATCATTAAAATTTCAACAACAGAAAACAAGAGAAACAAAAAGCAACCTTTTCTTACTGTTATGGTCTGATGTGACATGTAAGTGGCTTGCATAATTGTTACCATAGCAATAGAATATTTCATTATCCCAAATAGTGAAGATCACAATGTATGGTTAATAAATACATATTGTGACATTGTGTTTTATATTATAGAATAGAATGTTTCCTACATTTCTTCTTCATCTTTTCATCATCATCATCATCATCATCATCATCATCATCATCATCATCATCACTACTACTACTACTACTACTATTATTATTATTACTACTACTACTACTACTACTACTATTATTATTATTATTATTTTTTTTTTTTTTTTTTTTTATTGTTAATATGATTTTTATTATTATGATTATATCAATACTTTTATTAAATCTTTTTTAATTGTTTTTTTGTTGAATCCAAATAAGTCCCTGGGTTTTAAGCACCACCGCCATCTTTAATTCCAATTTGTAAAACAATGTCAGATATTATTAGTTTTTCCCCACATTCTCTTCCTGCTTTTCTTATCATATTTTTTATCCCAAAATTCTATTCTTTGATACCCATAAGCAGCCTACGTTATTTTAGCATTTATTCCTGGCATTATTTTTTTGTCCTTTGTCTTTTCTTGAAGCACTGTTTCTCTGAGAAGTGGCAAAGGTTAGAAGAACACAATTCTTAACCTTAACCCTCGCCCCACCCATTCACCTGTTTCTTAATCAGTCGCCCTAATCTTATAATAAACTCCTTTATCTTTATTCATGTTCTTTTTAAATCCGATAATCAATTGGCAAATATGAAAACTTCACTGTTTCATTCTCTTTTAAATTATTGCCAATCTTCTTGTCGGATTCCATCCATTGTCCTCCACCGCCCGCCCACCAGCTAGTAATCCTTGGTAATCATTGGTACTTTATAATCTGACAGACGCCAGGTTGACTTTTTTTTTTCTATTTTGACAAACGTGGAAGATTTATCAGATATTAAATCTGATTTATCTAATTTTGAGTCTTTTTCCTGCAATGAAATGCACAAAATTTGTTCTATCCATCTTCAAGAGTTCAAATGAGACACCGATGATTTTATATTTCTAATGTGACTAAAGTTTGTACCAGAATAAAATAGAATAGCAAATATATGAAAGTCAACATTGAAGACAATACCCAGCTGCGGAAGTCTGTTTCATGCTTATACACAATTGTCAGGCATGAAACAGACTGTCACTGCCGGTTGTTGTATTGAATGTTTACTTAGATTACATAACAGTTCAGCACTCTTTTCTTTGTTTCTAATGAAATTTTCCTGTTTCTTAATACTTTGTTTTGCTTTTGGAAGACATCTTTCACTTTCCCAATCTACCTTCAGTTCTAATGAATGGTAAATGAAAAGCATACATAATCAACAAAACCAAAAAAGACCAAGAATGTATAAATACATAAACTAGGCATATTATATTACCTACAAACTTTATAACTAATGAACTTGAGAGAGATTTATCTAATGTCTGTATAAAAATGATCACAAGCACTACAAATTTAATCAAAATGCAAAACAGGCAACTACCATCAGGCATCTACCAAAGAGAAGGCCAACAATTTTTAAAATTTTTTTACTAATATAAAGCTGATTTAAAAATTAAACAATACACTAATTGCTTATATATATATTGATGTAATGGAATAACCTGTCACCCCCATGAGTGACTACACTATAGGTAGTAACTACCTATAAGTATCTGTAAGTCAACAAACTACAGAGACTAGCTGCGACCTGTTCCAGCTATTCAGTCGAACTCTCTGCCTTCAGGCAGAGAGGAACCCAGATGAGGCTCCACTGTTCAGGAAGGTAGACTGTCCCTGAACCCATTTTTACAGGTTCCATTAGGGAATATTTTTGGCCGAGCCTATGGGCTCGGAAAACCCACGTTAAACCCGGCCTTGTGTCCCATGTAACCCTCGTGGGGGGGGGGGGGATAAATATACTAGCTGCGACCTGTTCCAGCTAGATAGTCGAACTCTCTGCCTCTGAGCAGAGAGGAACCCGGACGAGGCTCCGCTGAATGGCAGAGTCTCATTCGGGGAGATAGACTGACTCTGAACCCATTTATACGCGTTCGAAAGGGATTATTTTTGGCTGAACCTACGGGCTCGGAGAACCCATGCTAAACCTAACCTTGTGCCACATGTAACCCTCGTGGGGGGGGGTAGCTAAATATACTAGCTGGGATCTGTTGCATACAAATCAGACTTACTCAAGAACTACCGACCTTCCAATAGTAGCACTCACTACAGGATTGACTTGCGATGACCTTGTGCATAACTGTTACCTTTATTCTTATTGTACTGTTTTTTTTTACAATAAACCTTTATTTATTTTATCCACCTTGTTTTTCAAGTATATATTCCTATTAGCATGGAATATAACATATATATATATTTTATTCTGCTTATACATTATTTTTTATAGATACAAACATTTAAGTAAATGCTCTGTTTATAATAAACAGTAATAACAGTAATAACTACATTTACCGGCCTGAATGTCTGAGAAATTTCAAAGAAAATATGTGTCATTTAAAAACAGTAATTTGACATTGCTAACCAGATGCTTCCTCTGTAGCTAAATGGTACAGCACATCAGGCTATATGATTGTTCCGTGTAAGATACAGGTTTGATTCCTGTTGGAGGACACACTATTTTCTATGAAATTTTTCAGTTGGTCAGGCCAGTAAATGTATTGGTTTGGTGCATAATTATCAGGTGTTTTTTGAACAATATTTATTATGAAGAAAGAAACATAACAATTCAACAATAACATTTTTAAGTGATTATTCCAGAGCGTATGATTATTGACATGCATTTTTATGACCTGATGATAAAATAATATTTTTATTAAAAAAAGTAAACAAAACAGCAATTTTTATTAACAAATAACTTGCCAACAAAAACGCCTGATAATTATGCACCAACCCAATAGATAATACTGTTCATTATAAATAGAACATTTACTTAAATATTTGTATCTATAAAAATAATGTATAAACAGAAAATATATTAAATGATTGTTGGACTTTCATAATAAATATATATATATATATATATATATATATATATATATATATATATATATATATATGTATATATGTATATATATATGCAGGTGTGCAGAAAAATAGGAAAGAACATGTTAGGTAAATAATCCGGTGTTCCTTAGTATTTTTGCTTTTATTTTCAAAAAGACAGTGCTCCATACAGAAGTAGAGCTTATATTATAATATTTTTTGTTTTTAAAAATATGATTCCTTCGCTACATAAGAGTTCTCATGTTTCAAAAGCGAGAGCCAGGACCCCTAACATAATTTTTGAAATTATGTTGAGTTAAGGTGCCTGGACCCGCTTCCTCGTCAAGCGAGAATTTGGGAATATTGGGATTTGAGATAATTATAATTAAGTAATTCATCGAGTCTAGAAGAAACCTCAACAGAATGCAGAAAGCACTGGACAGCTGTTTTGTCCTATATTTGGGACTCATCAGCAGTACATATCCACTACTGAGAATTGAAACCTGTACAGTTATGTTATCAGGCAAACATCATACCCCAACTGTACCAACAGGCCTTGATGAATTACTTAATTATGATTATCTCAAATCCTCCTAATAATTTCTATGACTTGTATATCCTTGCTTGAACTGGCTTCTAATGCTCTGGATGGAGTGGCTTGGGGATAGTAGTCATGTCTCATGGGGGCACGGTTCTATGGGTAAGAGAAACTCGGATGAGTTCCACCACAATATATGTGATCGAGCGGCGCTATATTGAGTTTAATCCACTACCTCTTTGTCACCGAGGCCCATTGGTACAGTTGGTATGACGTTTGCCTGATAACTTAACTGTCTTGATTTCAATTCTTGGTAGTGGATGCGCACTGCTGATGACTCTCAAATATAGAACGAAATGGCCGCCCAGTGCTTTCTACATTCTGTTAAGGTTTCTTCTAGACTCAATGAATTACTTAATTATATATATATATATATATATATATATATATATATATATATATATATATATATATGTATATATATAAACCTTTGTGATCAAAATTTTGACCTGGGTTATATCATTCTAATAAAGAAAAAGAATATAATTTAAATAATGTATAAGCAGAAAAAATATATATAATGCATAAGCAGAAAATATATATATATATATATATATATATATATATATATATATATATATATATGAATAAATATAGTCTTAAAGTGTGCTATATTTATGTGATAAAGTGCTCAATATCAGAGATAGAGCGTGTGTAAATATAAAAGTGAACATAGAAGTCAACACTTAGAGGCGAGTCTGTTTCATGCTAGTACAATCGTCAGGCAACATCAATTGCCTGATGATTGCACTAGCATGAAACAGAATGTCGCCTCTAAGTGTTGACTTCTATGTTCACTTTTATATTTATATATATATATATATATATATATATACATGTTATATTCTGTGCTAATAGGAATATATACTTGAAAAAAAGGTGAATATAATTTATTCAGATGAAGAGCTATTGAAAGTGACATGATCTATGAATCTCATGTGTTTATTATACAAATGAGATATTTCAGTTTATTGCATGTTCTTATGAAATTACGACTGAAATAGTGTACGTTTGAATGGTACTGGTAATATTAGCTGTTTCCTTATAAGGAAACATTTGGCACTCATTAATTGAGCAGTTTGTATTACTGTTGGTTGAAATTTATAAAATCATTCTTTTAAAACAGTTTTTCAAGAAAATAGGTTTCTCAAGTACAGTAACTGTTAACACTATTTCCACTATTGATGGTCTTTTCCTTCCTAAACTTTTATAGAAATAAATAAAAAACTAAGTTGAAATTAGTAAAATTTTATTTAGAAAATAATACAGTTAAAGTAGAAAATCATCTGATTAATGTAAGGCACATTTTGTTTTATTAACGTAGATTTTATCTGAAATAAAATGCATTTTTTGATGCTGCCATTGAAAGCAAGTCTGTTTAATGTTCAAGAAAATGTATAAAAATCACTGGTGCTTGTCCAGTGGTATTCCTGATACTGGTTTTACAAACTAATTATGAATTTGGTCATTACTTTGCGCCAGACAATGCAACTAATTATGGGCATAAAAACTGCAATTTATTACTATAGTAAAATTTGTTGGAATATATTTCTATTGTAAAAGTTTATCTATTATACATATAATAGCCCTTGTCTTTTAGTAATACTTGCATTAATTCCTGACCACTAACAATCCCTTTATTCCTGATTTTCAGTAGGCAACATACAGACCAAATACTGAATTATGATTAAATAGGGATTATATCATCAAATTTCATTGAAGAGGATTGTAACTGTTATTAGAGTGCAAAGGGTAACTACTGAGCAGAGTTCAAATTCCAGCCTTGTGTGGTTGCATTTACTTTCACACTTGGGAAAGACATGATTTGTTTCTTCTCTCTTCAGTTATGGGTTAAAAAAGAGGGTAGATTAGGTTATATAGCCTTGGCTGGTAACAAATCTAGGACAAAGTAAACTATGAATTCATAGATAATAAGGAAAAAGGAGGCAGTAGAGAGCCATGATTCTGATATTAAAAAAGAATATTACTATTTTCATTTCTGACATTATCCTAAAAACCCAAATCAAAAGAGCAAGACATTCATATGAATGGCCTTCATGGCACCAAGCCCATTCAGAAATATCTAAACTGTCAGTTGTATACAACCACTTTCTCAGATTGATGGTTAAAAATGGCTTTGAGCAAATGTCGCCTGTACATCTTAGAAAGAAGCCTACTTCTCCAAAACTTATGGAATGGCACTACAGTATCACTAACAAAGAACTGTACCAAATAACAGAGACCACATCAGTTGAGGACTACCAACAGCAGCAACAGCTAAAATGGATAGCACATATAACTCAAAGAGAAAATAATGACATAATCATAATACTGACATTCTACACTATTTGAAACAAAAGGCAAGGAAGGAAGCACCCATCAATATTGGAATGAGCAATAACAGTTAATGAACTTGATAAACCTATTTTCTTGAAGAATTGTTTCAAGATAAAAATTTTATAAGTTTCAACTGACAGCAGTACTGCCACTCAGCCAGTGAATCCTAAATGTTTCCTTGTAAGGAAATGGGTAATATTACCATTAATCTATGAATGACCTTCATCATCTTGCTATAAGAGGGACCTATTACAAATGCATCTGTTTTAGGACCAAAATTTAATCTTTTATTCTAAGTATACATGTTTTATATTTTTTCTTGCAGAATAATGCAAGAAGTATTCATGTATAATGCTGTGTTTTATGCAGCTAGAAATAATTTTATATTTTTTCTTGCAGAATAATGCAAGAAGTATTCATGTATAATGCTGTGTTTTATGCAGCTAGAAATAATTTTATATTTTTTCTTGCAGAATAATGCAAGAAGTATTCATGTATAATGCTGCGTTTTATGCAGCTAGAAATAATTTTATATTTTTTCTTGCAGAATAATGCAAGAAGTATTCATGTATAATGCTGTGTTTTATGCAGCTAGAAATAATTTTATATTTTTTCTTGCAGAATAATGCAAGAAGTATTCATGTATAATGCTGCGTTTTATGCAGCTAGAAATAATTTTATATTTTTTCTTGCAGAATAATGCAAGAAGTATTCATGTATAATGCTGTGTTTTATGCAGCTAGATGTTATATTAATTTGTTTTTTATGGCTTATCAAACCTTTTGCAAGTTGTTTAAAGCCAGAAAATATTTTTAGATTGTATGAACTTTTGAGGGATGATAATAATTTATTGATATGTCCCACTAATTAACCCATAGGCAAAGAGGTAGATTCATACCTTTCCCAAAGTTATTTGCATGTAATTGAATGAAACCAAGTGGAATTGTAATTCGTCTCTTTGATTTCCAATTCTGAGCCTTTATCTATTACACTACATGCACATCCAAGCTTACAGCCCCTGATATTGCCAAGTGGTCACCCATCTAAGTACTGACCAGGCTTAATGTTGCTTAACTTCAGTGATTGTAAGGGAACTAGTGTTTCAACATGAGATGGCCCTAACCCTTGTGTGTGTAAGGCTCATGATGATATGTGACAGTATTGACAATCATGCATTGCTTATATACGTTTCCTGATGTGAATTGTGGACGAACATGGATATAGTCTTGTTATATCAAATTGTAGTACAGTTGAGAAAATTCATTATTCCATTGAGTCATTCCAATTGAAAATTGAATCCCAAATCAGTCAGTACAAAACTGTCTTTGTTTTTTTAGTTTTAAACTAATTCTTTATTTTTCCTTGCCAGTTCTGAATTTAAGAACATGTTCACAGAAAGTGTCTGGCAGTAGCACAGAGTGTAAGACTAGTGTTATGCTTCAAGTAACTAGAACTATTTTGCAATCATCTGAATGCAACTCTATACACAAGAAACAAAAGATGTCTAATTCATGCCAAGAACAGTTCATCACAAACTTCTCCACATATATAAAATGTGGAAAGGCATTTTTTAAAGTATTATTTTAAATGTGCTTTTTGTATTTATTCTTTATTTACACAGTTTGTATTTAAAGATGAAATTACTGTGTATATTATTATTTATAGGAAAGACAAAAGATTTAAAAATTAAGTTTGCAATGCATATGATGAGCTAAAGTCAGTTAGCAAATTCTGGAAATGATATCTGAAGATAACCAGAAATGGTAGTGTAACTTATGAACAAAGAAATATACCAAAAATGATTGATGTAGAACTCTCTTTAATTTCCAAAGATGCAAGTTTTCTTTGCTTTACTCTGATGAGCACAAAAATATGTTCTAACTCAAATTTTTTCAATCCTGATTAGAAATTGTTGCCAATATCATTATAATTGCAATCCTCTGATGCACCTGTATCTTTTGCACATGGTGGCTATGAGGCACTTTCAAGGTTAATCTGCTGATGCACCTGACTTCTCTGATGTTCTGGAATGACACTGAGTGCAAAGTATATTTTACTATTTTATAAGGTGAGCTCCTTATATGGGGTGTCCCTAAAGTCTGGACACATAGGCAAAAACAATTTTTTAAAAATTGATTTTCAACAACATTTTATTGAATTGGAATATTAACAAATAACATCTTCAATATGATTTCCATCATTTGTGATGCAAAGGTTGATGTGCTTTGCAAGATTCACATGAACCCAAAACAATGAATCCACATTGCCATATAATTTTAGCACGTTCACACTTTATGCATTCAATCAAGTGTGTTGCACCTGTAATTTTCATTGAGTACACCTTTTCCTCGAGTATACCCCAGAAAAAGAAGTCAGTTATTTCTTCTTTTGACAAAAGCATGTTTGATGTGTGGAGGTAAAAAATATAGTTAATGAGTTTTCCTATGTGTTCAGACTTTAGGGACACCCTGTATATTGGGGTCACCACATATCAACTTTAGGGATACTCTGTATAATGGGGTCACCACAGATCAACTTTAGGGACACCCTGTATAGTGGGGTCACCACATATCAACTTTAGGGATACTCTGTATAATGGGGTCACCACAGATCAACTTTAGGAACACCCTGTATATTGGGGTTACCACAGATCAACTTCTGTTAGAACAAAGGTTCCTTATTGATATTAAGTTTGATTCAGACCATCTATTTTCTGGTGTATTAAACTTAATTTAATACTATCTGTATTCACATTACTATTTCTTTAAGAAACAAAAATTAATTTATTCATTGACCGGTTCAAAAATAGTCAAAATAAAATTTTAATTCTCCTACTTAGGGTTTACTGTTTGCTTATAACATCATATTAGTAGTAGAAGCAGTAGTCTTAAGTTATTTGAATTCTGAGATTAAATATTTCCCCAATTTTTTAGATGAGGAACTGTCACTATATGTTGATTCATTCCATATATTCAAACTATTTTGTTATACATTTTATAAGCACAACATTTTGGCCAAGTATCTTTGGGCTATTCTTTATTAACCCAAGACATTATAAACCCCTGAAGATGAATAAAAGGTATTTGACTGAAACGTCATGTTCAGCATAACATATATAATAATCAAAATAAAACCAATAAATCAATTAAGTCAACATATTTTGATAATTCCTCACCACAAAAATTAAATAAAATTATCCAAATTTTGAATTAAATATTGGTAGAAAATTTACATTCCATATTCATAAAATCACAAAGTCTGGTCAATAGAACAAGTGATAAGACAGGCAACCATATTGTTTTAATTTTATTGATTAAAAAAAAATTTACAAAACAAATATGAAACAAACTTAACAAAAATTAACAACTTTAATATTTATGAGCAACAGAATACAAATATTAATTGCAAATGCTTGCATTATTATTATTATTATTTACTTATTTTTATTGAAAAACTACAGCATATTTCAATATAAGAGAATAACATAGTTTAGATAATAAATATATTTTATTTCTCAATAAGATTCAGTGAAAAACAATGTAATATCTACACTTTAATCATAGAAATGTCGAGGTCTCGCGATAAGAGGCATTTTGTACATTTCTTGGCATGGAATTTTTCAGACCTTAAAAATAGTGCAAACTGTTGCCAATATCAGTGTATTTGCAATGCAGACTGGTTGTGCATGGCATATATTGCAACTTGCATTCATACTTTCTGCATTTACATTATTTATTTTTTTCAGTAAAAACAATAGATTAATAGGTCAATAGTACAATAGGCAGCCATATTGTTTTAAATTTATTGATTGAAAAAATAAATTCCTAAAACAAATGTGAAACAAACTGAAAGGTTAACTTTAATATTTATGAACAATGGAATACAAATATTAATTGCAAATGCTTGCTTATTATTATTCAGTCATTTTTATTGGAAAATAAAGAAAATATAACACATTTAAATATAGAAGAATAATATATGGTTTTTATAATAAATATATTTTGTCATTTCTCAATAAAATTCAGTGAAAAATAGTGAAATATCTATGCTTTGATCATAGAATTGCTGAGATTTTATGATAGATGGACATTTTGGATATAGACTGAAGTAAAAGTTACATTTCAGTTTTTATGGATTTTAATGAAAATCATAATATACTGGAATCACTAAAGTTACACGAAAGGGAAGGAAGAATATGTCAAAACCTTGGAGCAAATATATATGTTGTTCTTTGCATCAATATATTCTTAGCAGGCAATAAGTCAAGAAGTAAGTCAAGAAAGTATATTTATGATACAGAACTTAATTGGTATAAGTAGTAAGAAACTTTGTTATTTGTAATTATAGATATAATTGTGAGTGAATGGTATTTATTGGTAAAACTTATCATGACAAGACTTGGATTGCATTCTTCAATGAAAAGAAAAAGTAGTCAATTGGTATTTTGAGAAGATAACACTTTTAAGGCCAGCCCTCTTTGTAATTAAAGCACTCAATATCAGGAGATGGGGCATTAGTAGGGACAAATAAAATTAAAGATAAAGTGAACATTTAATTTTTATTATTACTATATATATATATATATATATATATATATATATATTTGTCATCCACAGACAGACTGTTTCACTGTTTCACAGCTCATCAGTGTGGCTAGACGTCCGATTGCCTCTAGCTAGGATCGAAACCCGACTGAATTTGCGTCAGTCGGAACTTCTCCCACTAAGCCATCAGCGCACGGTACGGGATGAAGGTGAATTTTAGCGTGTTTATTTTTAGATTTAGATAAACACACAGTGACTGACAGTGACTCAATTCTGCCGAAGAGTCGTGCAATATTAGCTTAAATAGTCACTGTTTACAAATTCACACCTCAAACCAGAGGGCTCAACCATATATACATACATATATATATATATATATATATATATATATATATATATATGCATGCAGGGCCAGTGCATACTACTCCTGAACCTCCCAAACATGATTGGGGGCCCTGTGTTGTGCATTGTGACCATTGGTATCTTATCAACATTTGCTTTATTCTACCTACATTTATATATACTTTACAAATTGTGCAGTTGTGCACTTAGTTTAAGTGCACAACTGGATATAAAGGATGAAAAATTTACATGGATTTTGATGTCATTCTGGGTTCCTTTTTTTGTCCATAAATTTGATTTGCTTATGCTAAGTCTTGAAAAAACGTGATATGAAATTCACTAGTTTTTATCCATAATGTTGAATGTGTTAAATGTTTCAACTTTTAACAAGAAAAATCTCAAGTTAATGTTAAAAATTGCCACTAAACATTGTTGATTTATTTAAGATGGAATGATCTATTATGACATGTCTCTAATTTGTATTTAGATACATTGTATTTATTTTCAATTTTTCTAATTGAATTGTTCACCTATATTGCATATGATCCATTATTGTAGATAATTAGGTTACAATAAAATTTGTATTTTATATGAAAATTGAGATGTAGTAGTGTGGTGGGTCCCATATCATAGCTAAGTGGGGTAGGGGTTGCATCATAGATTCTGGAGGGAACATGAGACCCTTACATTAGCCTGGTTTATAGCAACACCACATGGCCACAATCTTCATGGTCTGAACATTGCATTCAAGCATGAAACAGTCTCGGTAGCTATTTGGTTTGGACCACAGTGTCAGTGTCCACTTTTATATGTACGCATCCTCGATCCCTGATACTGAGCAGCATATTTATAATTATAGCATACCGTAAAACTATATTTTTATCATATATATATATATATATATATATATATATATATGCACATTTCATTAAAAACGACTGACAAGATGCTTTTATTTAGTTTTTTATATAATTTCTCAATATAATTTGACAATAGCAAAAAAATTAGATTAATTATTTATTATAAAAAATTTAAAACTTCTAACCTTATAGTTAAAAATAACAATTCACCTCCTAGAACAAAATTAAATAGAGCAAATATTATTTACGAATTCAAATGCCCATTAAGGAATTGTATTCCTCAAGAATCAACTTTCGTAAATAATTATATAGGCCACACTACAAATTGTTTAACACGCAGATTAACTCTACACCTTTCTGACCATAGCTCAATTAGATCTCATTTAAATATTCATGGAGATCTACCGGACACTATTCGGAATATACTTGTCGACAACACTAATATAATAGCATCATCCACTTGCAAATAAAGGCTAAAAATAATGGAAGCCTTACTAATAAAAACAAACAAACCAACACTTAATAATATTAACTTTGAACATGGACATAATATTTTGACTGTGTTTTGAAAACAAAAAAATGAATCACTTTATAAAACATACATATAACAAACTATTTCTAATACTAACAGTTGAAATATAATCCTTGAAAATGGCTAAATGTATAGCCGAAAGCGCTTGGATAAAAAGAACATTTGGACAGTTTTTATATAATTTATCCTCTGAAAAGAAAAACTTTATTAGATCACACGAGAAATTATATAAAAAACTAAATAAAAGCACCTTGTCAGTCGTTTTTAATGAAATGTGCATGAAAGAAGGATTGCTGCCTAAATACATAAATATATATATATATATATATATATATATATATATATATATATATATATATATATATATATATCTGTGGTTGTAAATGTGCAGGGCATAGTCTAGGAAAAGATTAAAGTGTCTGGGGCTCTCATTTCTTCCTTTTTGTACTTCTGATGAAGTTTTTAATGTTTATGTATTGGGGTCTTTGCCAGACTTGTAAGATTTTATAGACTGATATAGTTCCTCTGTTAGTGAATTCAGAGGTTGGAAGACAGTTTCTAATGGATGAGAAGAGGAAGTCTTTATTGATATGGTCATTTGATGCTGCAAAGTTGACATGAAAATATTTGAATTGGACTTTTTATCACTGACAAAGGCTATTATTGCCAGAACCAGCAACAACTAAAAAGCAAACAAAATATTTAACTTAATTTATTTTAAAACTGAAGTGCTTTTGTCATTGCTATTATTTTATTACTATTTCATTCTATTTTATTACTGTTACTTTTTATTCTAACAATCTGGGTCCATACACTTTTCATTATTATGATTTTTTTAGTCCTAGTTTTGTCACCATAAGGGACAGGAAGTTTGAATAATGTAAATAATGTAAGTAATCATAATACCTCATCTCAGAGATATAGACAGAAAATAAAATTACTAATAACAGAATGAAGTAATAAATAAAAAACGTACTAAACTGTTATGGAATATCGGTCCTCCTATATGTCAGTAAATGCTGGACAATCTCAAGAAAGAAACAAGAAACTTGAAGCAACAGAAATGTAAATCTACAGAAGGATGCTGAGAATACCATGGACAAAACATGTGAGCAATGTCAATGTTATTACTAGTTTTATTTCATTTTATTATTGTTGCTTTTTATACCAACAGTCTGGATTAATAAACTCTTCTTTATTATTATAAATTTATTTGTGGCACAAAGGATTGCTGCTCAAACTCTCCAACTATGGAATCACTGGAAGAATCTTCTTACTAATAGGTCCTTGAAAATTGTTGTTAATGGCCAAGTCCTCTGTGGTCTTAGAAATCAATGGAGGCATTCCCCCCCGGGGTCACTACACTGGCAACCCTCTTCTTACATAAATGATCCTGCTTAAGAGTATACTCAGATCATTTGTGAATATCTATGCTAATGATACAATGAATATGGATGCACCTCCAAAACATGTGATGACCAGAGAGTGACAGCAGCTGATCTCTCATCTGATCAAGCTCTAACATCTCAGAGGGGGAAAAACTGGCTGGTGGTGACATTAAGTTTTTACTATCTTCTTACTAATAGGTCCCTGAAAATTGTTGTTAATGGCCAAGTCCTCTGTGGTCTTAGAAATCAATGGAGGCATCCTCCCGGGGTCACTACACTGGCAACCCTCTTCTTACATAAATGATCCCGCTTAAGAGTATACTCAGATCATTTGTGAATATCTATGCCAATGATACAATGAATATGGATGCACCTCCAAAACTTGTGATGACCAGAGAGTGAGCAGCTGATCTCTGATCTGATAAAGCTCTAACATCTCAGAGGGCCAAAATCTGGCTGGTGATGACATTAAGTTTTTACTATCTACTTTAGACTTTTCTGTCTATCTCTCTAAGGTTGTTCATTTCTATCAATCTGTTTCTCTCTGTCTCTCTATCACAGATTGTTCTTTTCTATTTCAGTCTGCTCCTTTATATATTTCTCTCTCTGTGTCTATTTATCTAACTCTCTCTCTCTCTCTCTCTCTCTCTCTCTCTCTCTTTATATATATATATATATATATATATATATATATATATATATATATATATCATTAGCTCCTGCAAAGAAATTAATTCGGTTGAGCACTATGGGGAGAAAGCACGAATTTGTAAACAGTGACTATTACTGCTAATAATGCAACACTCTCCCAACCAATTGAGTTCTCTAGGTCACTGGCGTGTTTATGAAAAAATATATATGCAAAAATTCACCTTTCTCTAGCCTAGAGGTTAGAATCTCTGACTGATGCCAAATCCGTCAGGTCTCCGTCCCGGCTTGAAGAGATTGGATGTCTAGTACACTGATGAACTGTGATACAGTGAAACAGTCTGTCTGTGGAGGATGATATATATATATATATATATATATATATATATATATATATATATATATATATATATATATATATATATATATATATATATGGAGGCACGGTGGGGTAATGGATAACGGCTTGGATTGAGGAATCGGAGAGCCGAGTTCGAATTCCAGTCGAATCCATTACATTCACTTACGTGCTAACACCGTTGGGAAAGGTGTGAATCCTCTTCTTCTCCCTCCAACTATGGGTAAATAGCAGGACTGACTGGGTTCTGTAGCCTTGGATGGCAACTGGTCTAGGAGAAGGACAACTCTGAATTCAAAACCTGCGGAGGGTCGTTTGGGGACCTTGTGGCATTCGTTGCACCAGGTCCCTGTATTCGTCCTTCCAAAATGTGTGGATGGCCCTGCACAAAGCCTTCACTACTATAATCAAATCTGGTGCGGCTGTCCGGCTTTCAGTTTCTGGGAATTGATCTGTCTGGCCCTCATACGTCGAGTTCGACGGGAGAAAAAAAAAATATATATATATATACACACAGTGTAACCCGGATATAAGAGAAACCCGGATATAAGAGATATTTTCTCTGGTCCCAAATTAGAGCCATACTTACCTAAACAAAATAGACCAAACCCCGATATAAGAGAAACCCGGATATAAGAGACGTCTTCTCCGGTCCCGACAACTCTCTTATATCCGGGTTACACTGTATATATACATATATATATATATATATATATATATATAATGTTCCTTGATATTTATCTCAGTTCATTTATGATGCCTATCTATTTAAACACAGATGTATGTATGTAACAAGAGGAGCAGAAATCAAAAGAGTAACAACATTTAAGAAACAAATTTTCATTTTAAACACCTGTGACTAAATTTTTTACTCTTTCATTATTTCATCTTCATTGGCCACCACCTCCTAACTTGGAAATGTCACGTCCTGTCAGATTGATCGAGAACAAAAACCACTTAAGATTTCAACAAAAGTTGTGCTGAAAGAACAGACGAAAGAAATTGACAACTGTTGCTTCTGGATTAAAAGTACAGTTGTGAGTTTTCTCCAACTTGGCAACTTTTTCCCTTGTCTTCTCCTCTGATGCAAATGTATTTGCCTCAGCCTGCTGTCTTGCATCATAAGCAAATAATCAGTAACATCAACCATTGCATGTTGATCGTGTTACTGCAGATTAACTCAACCAATGCTTATATCTCTTGATTGATAGTGCGATCTGCATTTTTGCTTTAAGCAGGAATCTTTGTCAGTCATCGCATCAATTGTCTCTCTGAAAGCTGGGAGGGTGCTGCCATAATAATTCATCCATGTTTGACATTTGAAATCCTGTCTTTTGACTCGCAAGAGGATTCAGTCTTGCAAGAATCATGGCTAAGTGGATTAACTGCAGCAATGGCGCCTTAAGGTACTTGTTCCAAGTGTAATTCTTCACTTTTGCACTATGGGAGTTGAATTTAAAGATTAAGCAAACCTCTATCCTACTTAATCCAGGGATTGAATGATAAAAGGTTATTGCTGGAAAATGTAAGACTTTAACATTTCAGCAAGAATTAGCAGAAATCCTTTATCAGCAAAATAAAGGGTTAAAATATGTGAGGCAAAAAGTTTACTAAACCAAAGGAGATAGCCAGAGAAATTTTTCCATCAAAAGAAAATAAAATAGGAGAGAAGAAAATACGTGCCAACCACCAATCCAGTGTATCTGTATATAGCTAGATGTCTATATCTCTCTCTTTCTCTCTCTCTCTCTCTATATATATATATATATATGTGTGTGTGTGTAAAGTATCTTAATATTTATCTCAGTTCATTTATGCCTATCCGTCTAAGCAAATATGAACATCTAACACATATGTGCATATAAAGTGAATGGTAATAATTGCACAAGTGTAAAAATAGAAAAAAAATGGCACAAGTGAAAAACAGACTCTCTAAACAGATAAAAATGAAACATCAGTAACTATTTAATTTTAAGTTATTTAAATTTCTAATCAGAGGACAGTTGTTGCCCGTTTATATTTACTTCTGGTTCAGTTATCCGGGAGCCATCATGTAACCACCATTGATCTCAGTGGCTCTTCTACCACAACCCAATCATGTAAGTCATATGAAGTCATAAAGGAAAAGAGATTTGCTTCCAAGGATACACGTATAGAAAACAGATTATAAGATCAGCTACTATCAGATGGAGAGTTCTTCCCATTTTTCCATTTGTGCCATTTTTACCGGTGCCATTATTAACATGTGGAAATATGTGAAAACCAGTTGAATGTTGAAAACCAGCAATATGTGAATTTTGAAAGTTTTTATTTTCTTGTAGACATTTCATTCCTTTTATGTGAGCATTATCAAAATTTATCTGAAAAAAATGTAAGGAAAAGTCATTACCATGGCAACCCTGTTCCATAAAAACAGAGTGGTGAATTTGAAAAATTTTAACAGTGAATAAAATATTAAAAATATATCCCAAACCATATACAATTTAAGACATATCCAAAAACAGATAGTTGAGATTTGTACAATAGAAATATATTAGAATATAATATAATGGTGAAATAGCTGCTTCCTTATACGGTAACATTCACCATTCATTGGCCAACCAGTTAGTGTTACTTTCAGTTGAAATGTATAAAATCTTTTTCTTAAAACAGTTTCTCAGGAAAACTTGTTTCTCAGGTCCACTAACTGTTATTGTTCTTTCTAGTATTCCTGGGAGTTTCCTTTCTAGTCTGTTGTTTAAGGTAGTGTAGAAAACAACACGTTGAATATATGATTATTTTTCCTTCTAGTCACATATGCTATCCATTTTTTTCTTCTTGCTTTTGGAAGTGTTCAAGTGATCTGGTTTTTCTTTTGTTATTTGGTAAAGCTGTTTGTGATTCTGTAGAATCAGTCTATAAAATCTGATAAAGGATTGTCTTAAAGACATAAGGTTCATTTGCTCAAAGCCATTTTTCATTACTGATAAGAGACGTTTCTGAATGTGTTGGATGATATGAATATCACCCATAGAAGAGTCTTCTGCTAATTAGACACTGAAAAATAAAAATTAATAAAAAAATGAATGAAAAATTATGTTGAAAAAATTGGAAACCAGATTTGAACCCTAAAGGGAATATTTAACAAAACCAAATGCATCAGATAGATTTTTCCGTTTTTGTCATAACACGATATTACATCACCAAACTTTATTTAATCCATTCTTAATGAATGTAATATATATTTAACTACCATGACTGGTGTTGATGTAAAAACACCCCAAATTAATATGCCAACAAACTCCAAAGATAAATAATGGCTCCTACTGTACACACACACACACACACACACACACACACACACACACACACACACACACACACACATATACATTATCATCCAAATCCCACATGGACAAACTAGAATTATTATTCACTTATACATATAAATTATACACAAGGATGCTGCTAAAAAAGTCAAATGTGCAAGAAGCCTGCTTAACCAATCAAAATCATACAACACAAAAATAAATTTTTTTCCATATTACATTCTCAGATGAAGCTTTAATAAACATTTCCTGTTTGTTCTTTATCCTATTATCTTGTTAGATTCCGATCCATATATATATATATATATATATATATATATATATATATATATATACATATCATGAAATGAATTAAACAATTATTTAATACATTTCCTGTTTATATGTTATTTTTATAGATACAATTTTTTAAGTCAATAAAGGATTTCTAGGAATGCTTCTATCAATGAAAATGATGTGTGGCTCCAGAAGGTGACTACTTCGAAGGAGATTAAATGCTGAATTGATATGAATTGCAGTTTTCTTTTTATAGCACCAGACCCCTGATAATTATTGCTCATACCTCATACAAAAGTAGATCAATAAGTTTAAGGCCTGCCACAATTCTTACGTGCATTTTGATCTAAAAATTTCATTGTATAATGTTTAATATTTGAAATTAATAGAGGTATATTGGGTTAAGTGAATTAGCAAGTAAGGAGACTATATAGAAAAATAAGTAAATTTTTCATGATTAGATTATGAATTTATTGATTTACATTGTTAGACCCTAAAATATATAAGGGGGGTTCAGAAACAATTTTAACCTGCTCCATTTCCTAACCAAATGAACTAATCTCAAATATTTTGTGGGGAAGAGCTTCTTGGACAGATTGAGAATATTTTGGTACCCCCTCATCTTTCTGTCTCCATTTCTATTTATATATCTGTCTGTCTGTCTCATATATAAATATAAATATATATATATATATATATATATATATATATATATATATATATATATATATATACATACATACATGGGTGTGTGTGTGACATTTTTCCTCATATTCATGATGACATATATATACAAAATGAATTTGTTTTTAACATAAATAACTGTGAATACACACTTGTATATATATGTAGCATGTGTATGCATATATATATATATATATATATATATACATATATATATATATATACTCTCTTTCACTCTCTGTAAATATATATATATATATATACATACATACATACATACATATATATATATATATATATATGCACATACATATAAATAAAGTTTTTGTTCATTTTGATTCTCAAATACACATAGATATAATGAAGCTATGTTTTCAATATAAATGAATGGAAATACATACACACTCAGAGATATATGTGTGTGTGCATATATATATATATACATATATATATATATATATATATATATATATATATATATATGTGGCAAACAACTGTGTTCATATGTGTGTGCGTAATCGAGGAGGACATTCCTTATCAACTGATTATGCATCTTTGTTCCTTTTTCTGCCATTGTTCCTCTTTTTAAACTGTTTTCTTGTCTTGTGTTTCTTGCTCAAAAAAGCACTTCAAAAGAATTTTCACAAAATGCTGGCATTTTGTACAACCCATTTTGCACACTGCTCTTCCAAAATGGCCTCATCACACTGAACTGATTGATTCTTCATCTTGTCTTCATTCAATTGCAGACTATTTCCAGTTCCACCTTCCCTTCTTTCTTTCTTTTTTTTTTTTATTCCTTTTGCCCAAAGAAAAATTCCACTCTGCTCTTTTGTTCCTTTTTTGTCTTTCATATAGATTCCTTTCTTATTTTTAAGTTTCTTCTATTTCCTCTTGCATTTTGTGGGGCCCATTCAACCATTTTCAATCCTTGTGAATATATACATTAAACAAAATGGCAGCAAATAAAAAAGAGGAAGTCAACTATAATATTTTTACTAATGTAAAACAAATTAGCATTTTAGGTAGAACAAATATGGAGAATTTCAACAGGTGTTTGTTATCTTCAAGGTTTCATCTTCACATTCTGGCTGTATCATTGCAACTCTGATTAAGAGCTATTCTGAAAAGTAGTTTCTCTATTACTTATATATTGATATGTTTATATTTATTTATCTGCCTACAGGAGGAGGCACAGTGGAGTAATGGATAGCGGCTTGGATTGAGGAATCAGAGAGCCGAGTTCGAATTCCAGTCAAATCCATTACATTCACTTACATGCTAATACACTTGGGAAAGGTATGAATCCTCATTTTCTTCCTCCTAGCTATGGGTAAACAGCAAGACAGACCATGTTCTATAGCCTCGGATAGCAACTGGTCTACCGCAGAAAGAAATGGCAACCTACTGCAGAGAAAAATCTGCCCCGCCAGTCATGTATCAACAGATACATGATCGCCTAGGTGTGTATCATGCATGGCTCATAACTGACTGAACTACATATGTACCTACAGTGTGCTCAATGCATCAAACATACAATTAAAAACACACTGGGTTTTACAGTCCTAAGCCATTATTTTAATTACTTTTACACCTCTGTAATGTTTATTAAATTTTTTAAAAAGTGATGATTAGAATTGTAGTAAAATCTAAACATATGATGAAAATGAATGTCTACATTTCTTTTTTAGTTCTTGAGAATTTACAATAAAAATATTAAACACTATTTATTAGATTGTTTATTTACAAGAATAATTTTACATTTACAACATTCTAAAAACTAATACAATTAGAACTAATGCAATGCAATATTATTCATTTACCAATTTATAAAGAAACAAATGTGAAAACAATTTTTATTTATAAAATTATAAACAGTTATTAAGTTATGAAAATATATGAACCAGCTTTAAGGAAATCCTTATTATTTACCATTTTATAAAGTTCGAATCAATTGGCATTTAGCTGATGCTTTGTCAACCATTCCAATAAATAATATAATAAATAGTGTAAATAAACAATCTAATAAGTAAACAGTGATTATTATTTTTGTCATAAATTCTCAAGAACAAAGAAAATGTATAAATTTAATTTCAAATGTTTAGGCTTTATTATAATTCTAATCATTACTTTTTAAAACAATAAACATTGCTGAGGAATAAAGGTAATTAAAATAATAGTGGTGTCAATGAAAAGCTGACCTTTTAACATGCCATTTTTTGGCAGGCATGAAGGGCCAAGTTTGTCAAAATTTGAAAGACTGTTTTCAACTTCTCTGTTTTTGAATGTTTATGCCATTTATGAAATATTCTTGTGATTAAAAAAATTAAAATCCCTAAGAATTAAATCTGGTGAGTAAGGAGAATTTAGCAAAACCTCCCATCCTGGTGTCCTTATTTCTTGGGTTTGTTTTGCAGAGTCTCTGTCCTTGCAGCATCATGCTGGGAAACAACATCTTTTCTGTTTATCAAAGTAGGACACTTTTGACATAATGCTTCATTTACCTGATGAAGTTAGTGGCAATAAATATCTGCAGTGGAGGTCCTTCCATGTTCCATTAGCCAGTAATGGATGACACCTTTTGTATTCCAACAGACACAAAGCAAGAACTTCTGTAAATGAAGTCTTGGTTTTGGGATTAGAACTGGTTTCTCATTTTGTGATAATCACTGTGTTTTTTTATTTCATGTTGACATGCAAAACCCAATTTCTGTCTGTATTTTCTTTCTTTCTATATCTTCTTTCTTCCTTTTTTCAGTCTGTATTTTCTTTCTTTCTTTTTGTTTTTTGAAGGCAAAAGGGACAGAGGAAAGCAGTGTATAACCTACCTAACAAGCTTTTGTAAATGGTTGGCAAGAACAGGGAATAGAACAGATAAAAAAAACAAAATTTATGAAGCACTACAAAGAATAGGAAATTATGGTGAGCCATGATCGTCCACATCGTGAAGCACATAGAAAAAGAAGTCATGAAAAGTTAGACTTATTCTTTTATTGGGATGTCGAAAGGTGCTCTCCAAAAGCTAAGCAAGGGATTAAGAAACAGGAAAAGTTCATTAGAAACAAAGAAAAGAGTACTGAACTGTTATGTAATATCAGTTCTCCTATTTGGCTGTTAATGCTGGAAAATCTCATAACTAATGAAGAACAGACTTGAGGTAACAGAATTGTGGCTCTACAGAAGGATGCTGAGAATATAATGGTCAGAGCATGTAGAAACAATGAAGTTTTAGGAAAAATGATAACAAAATGGACACTTAGCATCTGAAAGAGACAAATGAAATTTCTAGAGCACATAAAGAGAAAAGAGGGTTTGGAGAATTTGACACTCACAGGACATAGAGGGACAGAGGAGAACAGCGTATAACCTACCTAATGAGCTTGTGTAAATGGTTGGCAGAACATGTATTAGGCAAGATAGTGAAAAGACAAAATTTACTAAGAGTTACAAAGGAAAGGAAGTTGTGGGGACCATGATTGCTACATCCTGAAGAAGTCATGATCCTAATATCGTTGAAAGTAAATGATCATCTTTCTTTTTGAAGATGTACAAAATAATATCAAGAGTTTTGTAAGATTTTCACAAAGTAGAAATTCTTCAATCTGAAATCTTTGAGTTTAATGTACAAGTAGCAACAAGAAGCATAGCAGTAATAATAATAATAATAATAGTGATGTGAGAAATTATAAAAAAATGTAATGGCAGCTAATGCATGTTTTGAAATATCAGCTTAAAATGGCAAAGAATAGTGGAGCCTGGAGGGTGTAAAGATGTCTAAATTGAAAGGTTCCAGTCTTTGTGATAAGGATCAGTAAGGGTAAAAATATAAAGAGGGTTTTAAAAGTCTCTGTCTTTGAGAATTTGTAAGATGAGTGTTTGTTTAACAAGCCTTAGGTGCTGCACTAATCGAATGAATAGATATGCAAAATGGAGAAGGAGGAGAAGATGATGGAATTGTGAAAGAAGAAAAATGAAAGAGAAAGAAATCTGAAGAAAGTAGAGGAGATAAAAATGAAGATTATGAAAGGAGAAAGAAGAAATTACAAATGAAAAAGACAACTAAAAAAGGAGAAAGAGAGCAAAAGTAGTGAAGTGAGAAAAGTAAAAAAGAAGAGAAAGAGAAAAGGAAATGATAAAAAGAATAGTTATAAAAAATTAAACCAAGAATGAAATGAAGAAAGAGAGAAAGATGCAGGATGAAAAAAGAAAGAATATGTAGAAAGTACAGACTGATAAAAAGAAAGAAAAAAAAAATGTGTAGAAAATACAGACTGACAGAAAAAAAGAATGAAAGAAAGAAAGAACATACAGATAGAAAGAAAGAAGATATAGACTGATAAAAAGAAAGAAAGAAGATAGAAAGAATATGTAGAAAGAAAGAAAGAACTTACATACAAGCATACAGACAGAAATAAAGAAATTTAAGATGGCAAGAGGTAAAAAAGAAAGAAAGTAAAAAGGTAAAAAAAACCCAAAAACAAGGAAAGAACGGCTGTAACAAAAATAAAGGATAAAGAAAAAGAAACAGATCAAAACTAAAGCAGAGGGAACGAAAATGAGAATAAATGAATTGAATGAAAAGAAAGAAAAAGTGAACAAAGCAATACTTTACTCCCCCCACCACCACCACCAAAAAAAAAAAAAAAGAAAGAAATTGAAGTGAGAAAATTAATCGAAAGAAATTTAAAAAAAACTCCCATGTTTCCTAGAAAGGGAACATTTAATTCTTATTAAAGAATAAAATTTCAGGTGAAGCCTTCATACACATAATTCATTCAGGTTGATTTAAAGAAAAGACTTATATTACATTATAACGAAAAAAAAAGGGACGAGTAAAGGAAGTAAACGAAAATCAGAAATAAGATAAGTATATAAAAGATAAGTATATTTGATATTTGGATTTTATGAGTAGCGAGTCATCATGCTTGCTTAAGGTATGTGAATTTCTTTTTGACAGATGACACTAGTGTCATTTCAGCTCTGGGCTATTTTATATGCAGTCAGTTTGCATAGAGGGAATGACATATATCAGGTGAGTAAAAGATTTAATCTTTAATACAACAAGAAGAAACAAACATTTAAAACCAAAAAGGAGGAAATAAAAATTCATCTTCCATAATATAATAATGTGTGTGTGTGTGTGTGTGTGCGTGCGTGTGTGTGTGCGTGTGTTTGCTTATATAAACTCAGGTTGAATTTAAAACTCTTTTAGCAGGCAGAAAATAAAAATTTTGATGAAGATACTAGTGACGATAAGAAAGGAAAAGAAAAATCTTTTACCATTTATTTAACGATAATGGCATTCACAGGTCTTGGGAATGAAAACTAAGTCATTGAGTGCAAAGAGAATTCTTACTGTGTCATAAAGAAACACAAAGAGGGAAATTTACAAGATGCAGACTTAGATTACTAAATTACTTCTGAAATTGATGGTGAGAAAAACAAAGGTAGATATTATTGCTAAAGATATTAGTTGACAAAGATGGTCTGAAAAGTTCATAGGCTGACTATGAAGGCTGTGAAATCATGCATGCATTAATTTCAACTCTTCTTATTAATAATTGCATTGTTTCTTTCCAGGTAAACTGACATCCGACAGTTCAAAGAAGACTTCAAAAGTGACTAATAGCAGCTTCTCTTGAAAATGGACAAAATTTAGCATTGTGGTTTTATCATTTACCTGCAGAAAAGGGTTTAGCCTCCAAGGACATTCCTGTTGACATGGTTGCTACATTAGGGGATGATGATCTAGCTTTATCAACAGTACAAAAATGGGCAGCTGAATCTAGGATGGGAAGGGAGAGTCTGGAAGTTGACCCAAGGTGTGGATCCTGCAACTGCCATCACTGCAATAAACATTGATCGATGACAGGTTATTGACTATAAATCAAATAGCCAATGCTATTAAGCATATCCCACGACGTAGTTGAGAATATTCTGTACAGTGGACTTGGCATGATAAAGGTTTCTTCTCAGTGGGTTCCATGTCTTCCAACATCTGATCAAAAGGGCATCAGTCTGATCACTGTACAGGCAGATCCAGCTGGTTTCTTTGAACATATCCTAACACAGGATAAGTGTTTGATTCATCACTTTGAGCCAGAGACAAAGAAACAATCCATGCAGTGGAAATACCCCTCTTCACCTGCTCCAAAGAAGGCCATGGTTGTTTTAGCTTCAGTTGATGGCCTCAGGTTTTGGGGATGCAAAAGGCATTGTGTTTATTGATTATCTTAATAAGGGCCACACCATCAATATAGAGTACTATGCTAACTTGCTGAAGGCAGTTATAAGAGTCTATCATGACCAAATACACAGGAAAACTGATGAAAGGATCTTGTTTCATCAGGACAATTCTTCAGCATACAACACCTTGGTTTCAATGGCTGCTGTGTGTGACTATGGTTTTGAATTGGTAATTACCATCCCTATTCTCCTGATCTGTTTCCAACATTAAAAAACACTTGACTGGGAACCGGTATCGCAGTGATGGTGACGTCTGATGTTGATGGCTTTTTTTACCAACAGGATGAACAGTCTTCTTTGAACAATCAGGTGTTAGTTTACCTGGAAAGAAACAATGGAATTAATAATAATAAGAGTAGAAAGTAATGCATGCAAGATTTCTCACTACTAACATCCTTCATAGTCAGCCTTTTGCACCCTCAAATTTATTGTTTCAACTATGTTCTTCTTCAAAATGTAAACACTGACTTATAAAATAACAAAGAGAAGATTATCAGTACCATTTTCCTGAACTTCAATTATCCAGATGTGAAAGAAAAATTGAAATCATTTAAACATTTTTCAATTATCTAAACTAAAACCATTCTAATATTTCATCTAAGATAAACATTTTGAGAATTTAGAAAACTGTACTCAATATTTTAGTTCAGTTAATTCTTGTAAATATCCTTGCTGTCTTTGTAAAAAAGAACATATATTTGGATTATCACAACTTGATCAGACCAGAGATTATACATCTACTTTAATGCAGTTTATGGAGTTAGCAGTAGAAAAACACAAGGCCAGCTGGAAACAGACAAAAGTGTATTCAATTTTTATTAAGAAATAAATTGGAAAAAAAAAACCTTGAATAAAGCATTTCAAAATGTTATTTGATGATATAAATGTTAAATTTCTTACAGAAAATTACTTTTTTCTTCATTCTTTTTTGACTCTGTATTCAGTTATCTGGAATTTGGAATTAGCAAATGTTATTTTTTCAATCTCTGTCTCAGGTGTCTGTATAACTGAGGAAGTATGGCCATACTTGGATTTAATGGTGTTTCTTGTATTAAAATGAATAAAACTTCTGTCTATATTTCTGAGATTAGGTATTTTAACTATTTATATAATTTACAGTGTTCAGACTGTTGTCCTCATTGTTATTGTCATATTCACCCTGTTGCATGAAATAAAGGGTTCGGTTCGAAATTCTAATATATATCACCTGAAGAAGGCCACCATGAATATGACAATAAGATGAGAACAACAGTCTGAACAATGTAAATATGTGAATAAAAATTGTTTCTGAGTATTACTTGTTATTTTTAAAGCTGTGGTCAAAGAACATAATGATAGACAATAATTTGTCTTTAGTATTTCTCTCTCTCTCTCTCTCTTTCTCTATCTCTCTCTCTCTCTCTCTCTCTCTCTATATATATATATATATATATATATATATATATATATTAGTTTCTACTATCATCAAATGACTTTAGGCAATATAAAATATGAAAACAGCATTGCTCTCTCTAAATATTTCTGGCAATTAAAGAATAGTGGTAATACATCTTTTATCACCTCGGATATTGTAACAAGAGCCAAATCTTACAATGGGAAAGGGAATAAATGTAATTTAAAAGTTAAATTAAAACACTTAAATAACCCAGGATTATTAAACTAGAGAAATGAATTGATGGTTACATGTAGGCATAAAAATAAATATTTGCTTAAATATGCAGATTCAGATTAATTTTCAATGTAAATTACAGTTGTTTTCTTTTTTTTTTAAAGAACAAGTAATTTCCCTTTAGGTTTAATATAAAAAATACAAAAGTTAATGTTCACAATTCTACAATATATGTTTTTTTTACATATATATACAAATTCCATTTATTTTAAATGACAAATATATTTTAAAAATTAAAGAACTGTAAACCCAGCATACTATATTACTGCACCAACATTGCGATAACCAGTTATTTTTATTAAAACTTAAATTATGTAATGGTCAGTCTATACTCTGCTCCTGAAGATTGCATTTTGCATGAAACTTCGAGTTGTGCTAGTGGTGAGGCATAATATGTATATTTATTAATATATACTTAATAGCTCTGTTGTATTAAATTGAGCACTGTTTTATTAATACCAGCACTATATGTGTGATATATTATAATTACATTTGTATATATATATATATATATATATATATATATATATATATATATATTATATATATATATATCAAAGTAAACACTGAGGTCAATACCGAGTGGCAACAGTCTGTTTCATGCTTGAATGCAATCTTCAGACCACCTTACAGCATGAAACAGACTATTGCCCCTTGGTGTTGACCCCCAGTGTCCACTATTATATTTTATATTTACATAAGCTCTATCCCTGATATTGAGCACTATGACCCATAAATATAGCATCTTATAACTATATTTTTATCATATATATATATATATATAACATTTTTATTGTATTTACCCCATTACTGCACTTTGGTGATTAATTTTTTATTGTGTTTCCAAGATTTATATTTATATATATATATATATATATATATATATATGTATATGAAAGAGATATGCTATTTCAGATTTTATTATCCAATATAATATTTTCACAATAAAATAGTATTAAACAAATGATTTTGTTAAAATTTACACAATATACTTACATCTATATAAGCAATATATATTTACATATACACTATATACATTTAATTTTAGGTAAGGTCAGGCTGAGTTTATTTTCTGTTGTTGGGTTATTTAATATCAATTTTTATCTGGGGCACCCAGTGAAGTTTGAACTCACAACCCAGTAATAAAAGTCAACCAGATTGGCTTTACTACCATTTGCCCCATGCTGAGACACCTGCAATATTTTTATGTATATAGAAGTGTGTGTGTGTGTGTGTGTGTGTGTGTGTGTGTGTGTGTGTGTGCGTGCGTGCGTGCGTGCATGCACACACACGCAAAGGCTAATTTATTTAATATATAGCTTTGTAGATAAAGTGTCCAGTGGTTATATTCTAGTAATATTTCAAGACATGCTTAATGTGTACATTAAACAAAGTTTTGGAGTTAATGTATTGGTATTATTTTGTTTTGTTTTTTTATTAACTATTGTTTTGTAAAATATATTCATTTCTGGTTACAAATTAATATTGAGGCCACAAACAAATGTTTCAACTCTAATGTCCACCACAATACATTTTTAGCTTTGAACAGATAATGAAACATCATACTATTGTTTCTGAGAAGAATTTAATCAGTTAATGTCTGGCATATTATATATTTTGAAACAATACAGGTTCAAATGAATCTAAATTTCTCTCTATCTCTTGTTACTAGTCACCTGAACACAATATACTTTATGCTGTACCATATGGTAGCACAGACAAGATATAATTATATATATTTTAATGCTACTTTGATTCTTCCCATTTAGGACAGAATTACACTTTATTATATTTTCTGTATTGTCAAATCTAGAAAGGAAACACCTTATTGATGGCAGACACAGAAAAAAAACTGCAGAAACTCTTAGATAAGAAAGATTAGGGAAGCAGAAAGAAAGGGCTAACCTTTATTTGTAAGAAGACAGAATGTATGGTTGCTAGCAAAAGGGACAGACCAAAATGTGAGTTACAAATTAGAGACCCCAAAATTACATAAATACAGAACTTTAACTATTTGAGAAATTCTCTAACAGATGATGCAAAATGTAACACCAAGATCATAAGACACGTTTGACTGCAATACCTATGTATAGAAAAAACGACCAATAATACATTTTATAGCAAAATAACCAACAATACATTATCTGTAGTTGAAAGCATACAGTTGCATTCAAAATATATTTAGTTGAAGCCATAAAATTGTGTTCAAAACATTTTGATTTAAGCATTAAATAACCCATAGAGATGTTGATATGCCATTAAACAAAATAAAACAACTCTTTAGAAAGCAGAAGAATGCAGCAATAAAAACTTTGTGATAAAGATAACATCTTCTTCCGTGTGGTGTGTCCCTTCAAGATATGGACGATTATGGCTCTCCACAATTTCTTATTTTACTCACCTGAAAGAATGAATATATAATATAAATATGATAATCAGAAGAAAACTTATTCATATTTAGTCTCAGAAATGAATTCATATAAGTTTTCTATAATTAGAAACCCAAGGACTAAAAATCATGGCATCTAAAACCTGAAGGGGCTGTGATTGTCAGTGAAAATTTTTCCTAACAGAAAACACACAATACTGACAAATTTAAAATAGACACCCAACAGGAGTTTTGGTTTCTCGTCTTTCTGCCTTCCCGTTACCACTTGGCAGTGTTCGTCAATATTAGTCTCTTTCTTATGTCTTGAAAGGAATAAAATGCCACAATTTTATAAATGATGGAATATTTTATATAGAAATCGGTGAAAGAAAATAGAAATAAATAAAGGAATTGAAAGAAAAGCTTGCATTTAGTTTGTATCAAAAGGCTATTTCTACACAATTATACACTTCTGTATTCACAAGCGGAAGAATGAAGTCATCATTATTGTATACAGGATACAAAAATTATTTCTGTCATATTCTTTTTCTATAGAACATCAAGCGGTTCTTATTTCTCTATTTGATTTGATCAATTGAAGGAGTATGAAGAGAAGGGCGTTGCCAATAATTTGATGGATGCCTCTTCAGTTAGATAGAATAGGGATCTACACTGGTCACCATTTTTCAAGAATTTGCTTTAGGAGAAGGCCGTTACTTTGGATTGAATATAAAATTAAGGTAGCCATTTTTTTAAGTTTCAAGAGAATCTGAGGAGAAGGTCAATGATCATTAACTGGAATTTAAACTTCCTCAATTTTGATTTGAATTTCTGAAATGAAATGAAGAGCATAAAACAATGTTATGTTCTCTTACTGTAAATAATGAAACATTATTTACAGTAGGAGAATATGATATATAAATTTAGTATATCAGTTAAAAGGTGAGAAACTGAATGACAAGATGGAAAAAAATCCTATGTAACACGATTTGTTCTTCAAAATGACTTCTTTAGACTAAGTAATCTTTTTATTGATGTTATCATATATGTAGAGGTAGTGAATGAAAATATAAAGAAATATTTGTTATAATTAAAATAGAAATAAATGTTAGGTATAATTAAATGTTATCATTTCCCACAATGCTTAATTATAACCAATGATTTTATATTTCCCTTCTCTCACCCTACATATATATATATATATATATATATATATATATATATATGATTCCATAAATAAAAGCATTATTTACTCGGTGTGGCATAAATATTTACTCATCATTTAAACATAAATTGAAGCATACCTAGTCATAAAAATATTTTGCATAAGGTTTCCTAACATACTTTTTGATAAAACAGGATCTTGCTCAATAAACCGAGTGACAGCACAAAAAATATTCACTTGGGAGAAATTTCTGTAAACTTAAATAATGCCTAAAGGTTAAATCTACTTTCACAGAAAGGGAGACAAGCCTGCTACTGCCATTGCTTAGAACATGTCTATTATGCCTAGGAGAGGGAGTCTAATATCTTCAGAAAATTGTTAGCCAAGGATGGTGAGATTAATCCTTGGTAGGACCACAAGAGTCAGCATAGTTAATGCTTTTGTTCCATTCTTTACAGTTTAATTTAAATATGGTAGTTCAAACAAAACAAAAAAATTGTCACAGTGGCTGTTATGAAGAATTGTGAGGAGATAAAACAGTTGAATATTCCCAGAAAAACTGTTTTTAATGTATGGAAAAGTTTCAAGAGGAATAAACAACCTTGCTAAATTCAATTCCAGGAAGAAACTATTCAGGTTGTATCAAGAGAATCATAGAAGCTGTCAAGAATAGTGTGAAGAAAAATCCATGAAGAATTATGAA
This sequence comes from Acanthosepion esculentum, assembly GCA_964036315.1. NCBI lineage: Eukaryota > Metazoa > Mollusca > Cephalopoda > Sepiida > Sepiidae > Acanthosepion > Acanthosepion esculentum. The sequence continues at coordinate 45,053,154 of OZ038500.1, forward strand.
AAAATAACAAAAGAACTGAATATTATGGATAGGAGGATTATTCAAGAGGAACTGGGAGTAAAATCATACAAGATTCACTGGCGACAGCTGCTGTCAAGTGGGGCACAAAAGCAAAAGGCAGAAAGAAGAAAATGTTGGAGATAAGTCTTCATTTGGTTGAACAAATCTTTCACTCCAGAGGCTTTGGTCAACTATGAAAATGACAGGGCTTATACCACTTCATCAGGAAAAATTCTGGAAGATGTCAGAATACATTTCAAGCAAGATAAGCCAACTGGTGTCATGGTTTGGATTGTTGTTGCTTCTGATGGCTTGAAATTGCCATTGGTGATCATTGAAAAAGGAAAATGTTGGAGACAGATGTATTGCCCTGGTTGCCATCCACATTTCAAAGTCACTATGTCTTCATTCAAGATGGAGCTCAGGTACAAATTCTCTCAGAAGTGGTACAAGAGACATTTCAGTAGATTTCTTTTAATAAGTCAATTAGGCCTGACATTAATAATATGAACTTTGCGATATAACCCGTATTGGAAAGCAATGTGTCATGTATCTTATACTTAAGTGTGTCAGAACATGAAGAATATGTCAGACATGAAAGACGTTCTTATGACATTATGGTACAATTTAAGCAAAGAGCTAGTGAAGAAGTCATGCACTTCAGTTGAGAAGAGATTAAGGGTTATGGTGAAATCAAAGGATGTAGCCTTTCTTTGTACTCATCCCAATAATAATCCATCTGTTTTATTTCTGTTTGTTACAAAATAGGAAAATAAAATCATTTTCATACAGAAAGAATATTAATTGCAACATAAAATAATTGTAGATGTTGTAAATTTTGTGTGAAAATTTATTTTTATTTTTATTCTTTTTAACATGTCTACACCATAACAAAAAATAATTTTTCTAAATTGTAAACTTGTGTTTTTTTACAAAAAATCAACAATTGATTCATTCTGATTATGAATTAGTAGAAATACAAGTAAAATGTTTTTAAATGTCATTGAGTTTGTTTAAGGACCAAGCACACCAAACTTCATTGTAGGCTTTATTGTCCTCTTGACAACAATAATTTCTCTTTTATTTTTGAATTGATATGTCTCTCCATCTATCCGCACAGACTTTGTGATAGGACTCATATTGGAAAGTGATGTTTCACATATCTCATACTCAAGTGTGTCAGACCTGAAAGAAGCTCTTATGATGTAATGGTACAATTTGTGTGAAAAAGTGGTGAAGAAGTCATGTACTTCAGTTGAGGAGAGATTAAGGGCTATAGTAAAATCTTAGGCTGGCCATTTTGAGTTGTAAATGCATGTAAAACATTCTCAATAAATATAAAAATCAACCTGGAAACCTTCATTAACAGAAACCTAAAACTTTTTGCTTTTTTTAAAATGAATAATGGGTAAATGTACATGCTGCACCTGGTAGCCTGAAAAAGTCCTTCTGAAGGATGAAATGTACTGCATAGGATAATTTGTCATTCAATTTCGCACTATTCATAGTCAGACTAAAATATCCTCATGTTTGTTGTTTAGGTTTAAGGACCTCGATTCTAGATTCAGGATTGTCTCATGGGTCAAGAGCCTAGAGCAGTGTTTGTTGACTGGTGCACCTTACCCTTTTGCCTTCCTCAAGGGATTTAAATCAGTCATTATTGGCCTCTCTAAAAAAAATAGCAGATTTTTCATAAATCCCTTTGAATGAAAAATCTACTGCTAATCTTCTTTGGGAAAACTAAACCAGAATTTCCTATTTTCAAATTTCATGACTATCCTTATTAAAATTTAAAGTGCACTCCAGAGTTTTAGTTATTCTAAAAGTGCTATAAGTTTTTAGTTATTCTACAAGTCCTACAAGTTTTTTGTTATTCTACAAGTATGCCCTGAAGTAAAAAAACAAAAAAACATTGAAAAACACTGGCCTAGAGCATCAAAATGTTAGCTTGTATATTTTGTGGCATAGAAATTGTGAGTTCAATCCCTAGGCTCTGTAGTACAGACATACTTATTGTAAACAGGGTGAGCAATAACAGCAGTGTTACAAAAGAACAAGATGCCCTTAGACATTAGAGGATGAACTGAGAAAAATCTATCCTTATTAAATAAAGTGTTCAGTTTAAAATTCTCTGAAGGTTGCCCTGATTGACAGACACCTGAAGAATGCTGGAGGGTACAATGGCCGAAATATCATGATAACACAAAGATGAGGACATTAGTCCATAAATTATGTAAATAAACTTCCTCAAATTGACTGATCTGAAGTAATTACCTTATATTTAGGAAAACTAAATGTCTCTAATTTACCATAGGCCAGCTGGATTTGATAAAATATTAACCAAAGTTTTGGAACTAATGTAATGACATTGTTTATTTTTCTAAAATATATTCATTTCTGGTTACAAATTAATATTGAGGCCACAAACAAATGTTTCAACTCTAATGTCCACCACAATACATTCTTAGCTTTGAACAGATAATGAAACATCATATTGTTTCCAAGAAGAATTAATGTCTGGCCTATTATATATTTTGAGACAAGACATTCAAATTAATTTCACCTCTCTTATTACTAGTCATCTGAACACAGTAGACTTTGTGCTGTACTATGGTAGCACAAAAGAGATACAATTATATTTCATCTCATCTCCATTTTCATATTAACAGCCTCTTTCTTCTCATGTACTTCTTGCTTGTGGAACTCTCTTCTGGTTTCTTGTTTCTCAGTCAATTTTGATCTTCAGAAGTTTAAATGCAATCTCAGTTGTTATCTTCTGTCTTCTTAATTCCTGGTCTTTTATTGTTCTCTCTATTTAATAAAGTTTTTTAATTCTCATATTCTTTCACATTCAGTAACCCCTTGCATCTTAGTGACTTTATTGCCTTACTTGGAGTGAAATGATTAAAAAAAATCTAAGGAGAAAATCAAAGTAATTTTGGATTTAATGGAATATGATATCTTTTATTTGATGGAATGTGAATCTGGAGTCATCTCAATTTTTATATTGAAAAAATTAAAGAGAATGTTAAAGACTTTAATCAAATATAGGTCTCTTTAATTTGACAGAATGCAGTTAACTGAAAGGAATGAAATTCTAAACATAATATTCTGAAATTTGATTGGTCCTGAGTTCAAACATTACTCAGAAATGATGCTGACATTTTTTCTCCTAAATACTGATTCCTCTTATAGCCGATTTAAACTTATGTTGTGAACAAACAGAATATGGAATAAGATCTGAGTAAAGAGAAACTCTAAGAAAAATATTTGAAGATATACTCCAAGACTCTTCAGGAAACATTTTTGAAGAATTTAGTTAGAATTGTAAAATTTATGCTAATAATATATTACCCTTGATATCGAAGTTAAATAACTCTGCCTACTGACATGAGCAGTCTAGAGGCACCCAATTAAGAGAATTTCAAAAGTTCATAACCAAATGCCTCCTGGAGTTGACCGACCCATCTGGAGATCTTGCTGGGTTCCATTGCAGCCAAGAACGAAACATATAAGGGTGCACCAAGATAGTCGGCAGCTGCTAAACAGCCGAAGGGCTTTACAGTGCAAATATCTTAAGGAAGAATGTGTCGAATAAAGTGGAATGCAAGAAAAACAAAAATGGAAAAAGCAGACAAAAGAAAAAAAGAAGGCAAAATTAACAAAATGAAGAAAGAATAAAACACTCAAGCAGAAACACTTTTGTCAAGTGCATTCCTTGTTTTGTTGTCAGTGTCTTCTTATGCTCAACATCAGAGGCATACTGTTTCTTCGACATTCTTCTGTAAGTCATATTGTTAAACAAATTGCTTTCAAGTTGAGAGCAACTGAATATGATTTACATCTTTACTTATATCAGAATAAAAATAAAAATATTTTCTTATTTTCTATCAACACTGAACTGTTTATTCTCGTTCATTCTTATCTCTGAAGATAAATTATCTGAAACGTCTTAAATATTGTTATGATGATGAACAACAAGGTTGATATCGTTCATCAAGAGAATCATAAAAATGAAGGATTTTTCATAAACTGGAGGAAATTGTTGTAACAAAAGATGATGATAAAATTACATTGACACTTTACAAATTACATTAACTTTTCTTTTAATTAACAAGAGAAATGAAAAATAATCTCTGTCATCTCTTATTAGAATTTATCTGTGGATACAGGATGAAAGTAGCTATGAAAAATATTAACTTGCAGCAAAAGATTGTAGAATTTTTCAATAATTGATTTTGAACTATTTTAAGATGTGATTTCATTTAAAATGAGACTGAAATTATAATATATATATACATATTCTGAAAGGTAATATTTCAATGTGTCTGTCTATATTAGTGGTTCTCAAGAGGTGCATTCCAAATAATATGCATGTATTATTGAAAATCTTCATTGTTTTCCATATTAGTACATAGCTACTCGAATTGAGGAATCGGAGAGCCAAGTTCAAATTCCAGTTGAATCCAATACATTCACTTACATGCTAATACCCTTGGGAAAGGTATGAATACTCTTCTCCCTCAGCTATAGGTAAATAGCAAGACAGACAGGGTTCTATAGCCTTGGATGGCAACTGGTCTACCACAGAAAGAAATGGCAACCTACCTCGTCAGTCATGTATCAAAAGATACATGATCACCTACACATGTATCACGCATGGCACATAATTGACTGGCTGACATTTACAGGGATAATTTTTATGGAGGAGTTTCACAAATTTAATAGCAATTGAAAATGTTGATGGATTTTTTTTTAACTTGAATCCATGTACAGTAATTTTAAAAATTCATAACTAATTATTAGATAAAAAAAACTGAAACAAACAGTTCAATAGAATGTCAGGAGTATTGGAATTAAATAAACAAAATATTCAATGAAAAGGTCAGGTTATTTAAATCGATTTTATTCTGATGAAGATTACAGTCAACGCAAAACTTGTAAAAATGTAAAAGATTCCCCCACCTGAACCCTGAAATTCCCCCTGGGTTGGGAGTCCCTCCTGGTTGAGAACCCCTGGACTATATGAATTGAATGGGGATGTTAATTATTTTTTTTTATATATGTTTATGTTAAAAGTGAAAATAGAGGAAAATGTGGTGCATGTTTATCATTGGATGAAAAAATGCTGTCAAACAGCTAAATAGATATGTGCTCTTTATAGAGATAGTGCCATAGCGGAGAGTACTGTTTGTAATTGGTTTACCAGATACAGAAGTGGAAAATCTTATTCTGGAAGACTAACAGAGGTAAAGTTATTGATGATGACCGAATCAAAATACAAGTTTAAAAAAATCCAGTTCATATGGCCTGGAACATTGCAGAGATAATCCACATATCTTATACGAACATTGTAAGGCATTTGACAACACTTGGATATGTGAATTGCTATCATGTTTGGTTGCCTGATGATTTAATGGACTTCATTTCCATCTGCAATTCTCTTCTCAAATGCAACAAAACAATTCATTTGAACAATCCCAACAATGTAGAGTGGAAAAGGTCCTGGAGTAAATAAAAAGCTGGTCTGCATTCAAAAAAGGTGATGATGTGATGGGATTAGAAGGGTATTGTGTATTACAAGCTCCTTATGCAAAATCAGACATTGAATTTAGACTGGTATTGTTACCAGTTGGACTGATTAAAGACAGAATTCAGTGAAAAGTGTCTTAGATTAACTAAATGGAAGGATTCATCTTCCATCAGGTCCTCTCAGGAAATTGGTACAACTTAGCTGAATGTCCTACTACATCCACTATTTTCACCTGACCTTGCACCTTTGAATTACCACTTATTTCAATCCCTACAAAATTATTTTTTTGTGATGTCAACAAATACTTGTTGTGATGGCAACGAGTGTTTGTTATCACTTTTGTAATGCTTGCTGTAGTAAAGACTTTGTAATCGCAGATACAACTATAGTACACTGTTGAATAATACTGGTGTCAGATGCCTTTGAATAACAATCATACTAACAGGACTGGCTCAATAATACTCACTTGAACAGTAATCTGTATAGTAATCTGAATAGAGAAATAGTATAGTGAATAGAGTAGAAATAGCGGTCCGTATAGTAATAAAGGATAGAATAGTAATGGTGATCTGAATAGTAATAGAGGATAGACTAGAAATACAGATCAATTAGACGCATGCTACTTCCCATATATGCATTTCCTCCATAGTCATGTGGTCTACTTAATTCAAGAATGGGATCACCCATGTTTGCTCACTGGCAATATATGTTCAAACCCAAGTGTCAGCAGCGACACTTTATTCCTATATAACAATTTTAATGAGAAGAACTCCTGTACTCTGGAAATTTGTTAAAATCACTTCAACCAATTCATAACCTAGAAAGAAGCTAAGTTCTGGGAGGATGGAATCATGAAGCTGTCTCAAAGCTGGCAAAAGGACACATATGTGGTTGAGTAAATCTATGTATAAATATCTAAATATTGCTTTTGAAATTCACTTTATAAAATGATATAAGATTTTACTCTGAACTAAAATCTTGAGATTTTGTGCATCAGATAAAGAAACAAGTAAATGTGGTTGATTTTGTTTGTATTTTGATAATTATTCATGTAATCCAAAAAAATAATTAACAAACTATTTCTTATTTCTGGATCAAATATTGATGACATGCAAGCAGGTTTTTGCTTCTTATTTTGTTAGAAAAATATACGCCTGATAAATCAACTGCTTCTTATTGAAGCTTATACGCTAGAAATGATTTTTAGTGGTTTAACCCTTTGACAGTGACCATCATCAATTGATGTTTCATTGAAGATCATACATGTGTCATCAATTGATGATTTAAACTGTTTTTGAAAGTACTTCATGCTAAGGTTGCAGTATTTGCTATTTTTACTACTCGATTAATCTAGCACTGCAGGGCAGCATTGAATATCAAAACTTTCTGCAATATTATCTATATTTTTATTTTTTCTTAGCTGAGGCATTATTGACCATTATTAGATTGAAACAAAAAGGACCTGAGTTCAAGTCTTACAAATGCTTATTATTTATTTCTGATATTTGTTGACATTTCACCAAGAGTAACCTGGCAATAGAAAACAAATGAAGACAAAATAAATACTAATCAAAATTATTATTATTATTATTAATAATAATAATAACAATAATAATGGTTTAATGGAATATATTTGCACAATTTCTATTCTGTTTGTAAGAATTTAAACAAAATTCTTTAATTCTGAAATGACAGGCATTATCAATGGGTCTCTCATTGAAGATCAGCAGATGTCATCAATTGATGAATTTTGAACGTATTTTCAATGATATTGGAATCATTTATTCATAATTCAAGTTTTGATATTTAAGCAGAAACTCTAGGATCCATGAGATTACTATTTACTCGGATTAATGAAGTTGTACCATTTCCTAGAGTATTTGCCAGCAAAGGAAGCTGGAAGAACAAGCTAAAGGCAGTGCATGCATATTTGTTAAAGAGCAAAATGGCAAAAAATGTTGAAGTTGTTGCAAAGAATGCATAAATCTATTGCATATGGAATGCTTCAAGGTTTATTATTCGGTTAAAAATATTAAATTTAGTAACCTAATATTTGTTTTATTTTATTTTCTTCTTCATTTTTATAATATAAAAGAATTAAAATATCATTTTTACAGTTTATCTCCGTGTTTCTCAATCATTTTAACTTGTACATGTAGAATAACTAAAACGCTGGCATGTACTTTGAATTTTAATAAGGAAAAATTAGTCATGAAATTTGAAAATATGAATTTTTGGTTTATCATTCCTAAAGATGATTAATGGTACAGTTTTTATAGAAAGGGATTTATGAAGAATCTGCTACTTTTTTAGAGAGGCTGATAATGACTGATTTAAATCCCTTGAGGATTCAAAAGGGAAAGGATTATCCACTCCTTAAAGATTAAGGAATTTTGCATTCAGTTTAAAATATCAAATGATAAAGATTTGACTTAGACAGGGAAACCATGTGCTTGGTGTGTTTAGCTTTTTAAAAATAAAGACTTTTTTTTTAAATATAAAAATAACTCATAAATTACTCTTCTGTTAACTTGGAGTGCACCTGGCTACCATGCGCACTGGTTGAGAAACACCAGTTCGTCTTAAAGAACCCTTTTTGTCTTCCATCAGCCTGGTTGATGCTAACTTCCAGGAGTGCAAAATTAACTCTTCTCAGTTACACATTTTTCACTGACATGAAGTGGGCCGATCATATTGAATTAATTTTGAGGTCTGCTGCTAGAAAAGTTGGTTCACTGTTTTGTGCCAGACAATTTTTCTTCTAGAATCCATCTTGCACATTTATAAATCTATCTTTCAACCATACATTGAATATTGTTGCCATATCTTGTCTGGTAATACGGATATATATTTCGAGATTCTTGACAAAATCCAAAGAAGGGTCTGCAATGTTATCAATACTTGCCTGGCATCTTAGGTTCAGTCATTTTCTCATTGCCATAATGTAGCTTCACTGTGCCTTTTCTATAAATATTTACATTTGTTCTGATGAGCTTTCCTCTCTGGTACCCCGACCTCATAAATTTAAGTGCAGTACTAGATTGGCAGCTAGGTCTCCTCGTTTTACTGTTGAAAACATTGTTAGATGTAACCATAAGTTCTATTCTAATAGTTTCTTTACTCAAACTTTTCATTTGTGGAACTCTCTTCCAATTTCTTGTTTCCCTGTCAACTATGATCATAAAAAATTTAAATGAAATATAATCGCCATCTTTTGTCTTTCCTAATCTTGTTCTTTTATTGTCCTTTCTCCTCACTAAAGATTTCTCATTTTCTTTCACTCTGAGTAAACTCCTTACATGACGTGAAATGATTAAAAAAATAAGAATAGAAGTTAAGCCTTAGAAAATGAATTTACCGTTTTTTATTCATTTGGCGAGCACATCCATGCAAACTTTACCTAGCATTTAAGATTTAAAGTCATCTTTATAACATTTATTCTATATTCTTCTTCATTGACATACTATGTCATTTCAGGAGATGGATAAACATGGCGCTTTCTTCTACTGCATGTCTTTGGTTACTCTAACTCTTGTTCTTTTGTTATCCCTTTTTGTTGTTATTCTGTTATCTATTAACTCAAGTAAGTTAAATTGGTTACTCACAGTTTTCCTTTGCTTCTCTTGCTTTCTGTTCATAATGTGAGTAAAAAATATTCTCCAAGCTTTCTTTACTTATTATGTCCCAGAAATTTTCGTTATCTCTTTCTGAAACCAGCAGTTTCTTTATAGCTCTTATTTTCCTTAAAACCTCATGTTACTCACATATTCTGGCAATGGTATTCTCAGAATTCATTGGTAGAACCATATCTTTATAGTTTGAAGTCTCTTCTTCCTCCATGAGTACCTTGTTCATAATTCACTGCCATGTACAAGAATGAATATTACATAGCAGTTCAACAATTTTTTGGAGTCTAAGGCGATTTTCCAAACTTTTAATACTTTTATGGAATAATTAACCAGGGTTAAGTGTAACTGGCAAAAATTCTCAACAAAGTTTCTAATAAAAAATAAGAAAAGGAAGAAAAAGAACAAGACAAAATAATACTAAGCAAACAATAGATTATGTACTTTGATATATATATATATATATATATATATATATATATATATATATATATATATATGTTATAATATATTTTTTTTAAATATGATTCCTTTGCTACATAAGAGTTCTCATGTTTCAAAAGCGGGAGCCGAGACCCCTAATATAATTTTTGAAATTAAGTTGAATTAAGGTGTCTGGTCACGCTTCCTCATCAAGCGAGAATTTGTGTATATATATATATATATATATATATATATATATATATATATATATATATATATATATATATATACATGTTATAATATTTTTTTTTTAAATATGATTCCTTTGCTACATAAGAGTTCTCATGTTTCAAAAGCGGGAGCCAAGACCCCTAATATAATTTTTGAAATTAAGTTGAATTAAGGTGTCTGGTCACGCTTCCTCATCAAGCGAGAATTTGTGTATATATATATATATATATATATATATATATATATATATATATATATATATATATATATATACACGCACACCAGGTGTAACAGCAAAATTGTTCAAATCATGTAACAGCAAAATTATCCATTTGTTAGATTAAGCTCTGAACTGTTGTATCTTAGAAATGATTAAAGATATCTTACTGGAATTCTCCAAGGTTTTTATAACACTATTGGATTCTACTTTGAGCAATAAGGATGTATAATTACTCTCCAAGCTTAACAGAAGAATTATGATGAAATTGATCATAAATGAAAATGATATGTTCATCATTAATTAATCATAGCTAAGGATCGGAAGCTCATGAAGACTGAAATAAAGTTTAATTAAATATATATTATTCCAGGATTATTTTTCAACTTATTCAAGATGACCTCACCCTCTCTAACCTTCTTTCTATCCTGGAGTAACAAGGAACCTCACAGGTTTCACGTGCAATTTCATTTCTAAGTCTTTTTTCACTGCTCATTGGACTGTCATGGCTGAAACTCCTCTCTCAGATGCCAAACATCATATGAATTGAATTGGATCTTTTCTAATTGATCTCTTTAGCTCTAAGTTGAATTGATAATCCCTTTTCCTGTTGTGACTTTGTGATCCAGTTTTCCTCTATACCATTCCCTCTTTTTAAAACTTATTCACCATCAAATCAGAGTATAATGTTGGTACCATTACTGAAGGCCTGAATGATCTTTTTCCTCTCACCATTGCTTATTTGGGATGACAGTGGGGCTGACACAAAATGATTTTAACCTCTTCTCTTTCTAGCTGAATAACTCAAAGGGTGATCTTATGACAAATGGTGTCAAGATGGCTAAACGTATTATTTGAAAACCTGGAAAAAACTTTGCTGTTACACCCGGTATATGCAAGTGAAAACTAAGCAAATCAACAGTAATAAGGCAAAAAGTTCACAAAGTAAGAATGGGATAGTCAAGAGATTGTGGTGATCTGATTTCAAGATAAGAAAGAACAAAAATAAGGCAGATGAGGCCAAGGAGACTGAGAAATGTTTCGTTTTTATTGGTTAGGAAGAATTCCCAGCATGCATCTGTAGGATTTGTCTATAAATTTGTTTGTAGCAGTTATTCCAACAAATGCAAATAAATTATGTTAATTTTTGGAGATTATATATATAATAACTTCCTTTCCTTTTATAAAATGGACATTACCTTTCTCTTGATCTGTTTTCCATCAAATCCAGGTTATGGATCTTTGATTTCTATTTAAATCCTTCCAAAATAAAAATAAAGAAGTGACTACTCCAGATCCATATTCCATCAAATCCCAGAAGCTGATCCTGCAGACATTAGATTCCTCTAATATAAGAAAAGGGATGATGCTCCAGATCCAACAAATCAATGAGGCCTATTTTAAATTATGGACATTCAATTTCTCTTTAAATTATTTCAATATAAAAATAGAGATGACTGTTCCAGATCCATGTTGCATCAAATCCTAGCATCATATGCAAGATTATGAATCTTGGCTTTCAGTATAATGAAGAGATGATCACCTGAGATTCATATTCCATCAAATACAGATGGTGTTATCTGGGTCATGAGCATTTAGTTTCTTGCCAGCTCCTTTAATATAAAAAAATTGATTGATTTGTTTTTTATGGCTTGTCAACCTTTTGCAGGTATTTTAAATCTAGAAAATAATTTTAGATTGTAAGGATTCTTTAGAGATAATATTGATTTCCGAATACAAGTCCTAATAATTAACCCATAGCTGGGGGAGAAGAGGTGAATTCATATCTTTCCTAAGGGTATTTGCACGTAAGTGAATTTGATGCAGCTGAGTGGAATTGGAATTTGGCTCTCCAATTTCCAATAATGAACTGTTATCTTCAGAACCTCATTTTACTAAACCCAGGTAGCCTATGGGAGGTTAAGGACACTGGCTTTCTCCTGAGAAACTGTCTCTTTTGAGTGAAGATAGAAATAATAATAATAATAATAATAATAATAATAATAATAATAATTGTAATAATAATGAATGCCTTGATACTATATTAAACATGGTTCTCATGGTTTCTGATCTTAATTGATTGGGGGTGTTAAAATGTACATATTTTACCATGGAGAAGGAAGATAGGTGACAGTAAATATCCTGTTTTAAAAGCTCTTTTTAGCAATAAAATCATAATGACAAAAAAAAAATTTAATTTTAAAATATCCAATAATTATAACGTTTTATTGAACATTTTTGAAAATTATTTGGTAAGAGAATTATTTTTTAAAGGTTTTTTTATAGAAGTATTATTAGGCCTGTCATAGAATTAAATGTTGGTTAATCAGGCTTCATGTGCATTTGACTTGTTAAACAATGTTAGTATAATTAATGGTTCTGAATCCAAGCAACTTTTTTGAGCCTTGAAAGGACCCATTGACTCTTCTTAATTTCAGAATGCCATAAATTATACTAACATTGTTTAACAAGTCAAATACACATGAAACCTTATTAATCAATGAAAATCAAGCAACTCAAAATAAAAATACCAGAATTTCTTTCTTACTTTTTCTCCATATCTCATTCTCTGATGAAGCTTTAATAAAAGTGAAATATGATAGATTGATAAACATTTCCTGTTTGTTTTTTATCCTATCATTCTGTCAGATTCTGATCCACATTTGATCCCAATTCATATATATATATATATATATATATATATATATATTGTATATTTTTTACATTTTTTAAACATATTTTAATTCTATCCAGATTTTTATGAAGTAACAGTTGAATATATCACAGCATTACAAAATATATTACTTTGCCACTTCATTACTTTTCCTCCTCAAGAAAAATTCCATGAATTTTTAAAGGTTTCATTAATGATTTGAGGTCTGCTGTCTTGAGTGTGTGTCTTTATGCCTTGACCTTCCTCCAACATTTAACAGAAAAAAAATAGTTCTCAAATTTGATCTGGCTGAGTTATATCCCAAATCTGCCTCTTAGCCCCAAGGGATTAGAATTACTGTTAGAATCTAATCTAGTATAACTTCAGAATTATAAGTTACAAAGTAGAACCATATGGTACACATTGCATATAAAGGTTGAAATCTTAATCTTAAAAAATTAGATTTTAACTATTTTGTACTGAAAATAAATTATTTCTGTTACTGTTCAGATTAGCATTTAACTTCTCTCTAGATGCTATATCCCTGCTGGTCATAGGTATCACGGCCCTCCACAGCTTCCTTTTCTTTAATATCAATTTGATTCTTATTGTATTATATTTGTAAGAAGGGATTTCAACAGCTTTTTCCTAAGAACTGCTACTTTGTGGAATGGTCTCCCATGTGAATGCTTCCCTGAAAAACTACAATCTTAACCTCTCCAAATCGAGGGTCAATTGTTATATATCTACCATATCCTTATAACCTTCACTTCCTATTTCTGGTATTTACATTCATAACACACATCTTGTTTAGTAACCCTTTACTTTGAGTGATGCTTGAGTTTTGTATTATATATGCATTAGCTTAAAAGAAAAAAACATTTAAAAGATGGCGACTTGAGATAATGCCCAGAAGTGAATGACCATCATTTGTTGCCAATGATGCTTTAAAACACAAGATAGAGGACAAAAAAATCAGCAGCTCCTTAAAACTACTTTTCCTCTAAAATTGTAGTTTGACTTCTTTATTATTATTATTATTATTATTATTATTATTTTCTTTGATATCTGGCGTTTACACATTTCTTTCTGGGTTCCGCCCAGGGACCTAAGGTTAGAAATGGCATCATGACACTTTCCACTGCAAAAAAAATAAAATAAAATAAAATAAAAAAATAATTACACAAATAAAGCCCTTCGTAAAGTGTGGGCTGTACTTGTCAGAACAATTTTTTGTATCTCTTTGAGACATGGACTTCCAGGGATCCCTTCAATCAGCCTACTGGAATCTTTTCCAACCAGTCCAAGGGCTCCAACTACAACAGGAATTGTTGATGTTCCCATGTGTCACATTTTTGAGATTTCTATTTCAAGGTCCTTGTATTTTATCATCATCATCATCATCATCATCATCATAATCATCATCATCATCATCACCACCACCACCACCACCACCATCATCATCATCATCATCATCATCATCATCATCATCATCATCATCATCATCATCATAATAATAATAATAATTTTATTTTCTTTCATTTCTGGCATATACTCATTTCTTTCTGGGTCCCAACCAGAGACCTAAGGTCAGAATTGGCATCATTACATTTCCCATTGAACATTTTTTGAGAAAAGTAAAACAAAAACCTAAGATCACACACATTTTACATAAATAAAGCTCTTCATAATGTGTGATCTGTACTTGGGAGTACAATTTTTGGTATTTCTTTAAGGTATGTGCTACCAGGAATCCTTTCAATGAGTCTGTTGAAATCTTTTCCACTCAATCCAAGTACTCCAGCTACAAATGGAATTATTGATGCCCTCCTGTGCCACATTTTTGAAATTTCGATTTCAAGGTCCTTGTATTTTGATCGTTTTTTTGAAGATCTTCAAAGATACTTTTCAGTCTGCAGAGACTACCATATCAATAAGAAGGCACATTCTTTTTTCTGCTTTCTGATCACAATGCCTGGGTGATTAGCTTTGATTGTTATTATTATTATTCTTATTATTATTACTATTAACACTTAAGAGAAGAGTGCAATTTAAGAAAAGAAAAAGGCAAGACACATTGTTTGAAAATGTTCAACAATATTTCAAACAAATCAAACAGTTTAGTATAACATTTTTTAAAACATATTCAGAATCTACTGACCTTTCAACCCTTATACACATGAAGATAGTTACGGATGCAAACTACTAATTTCCTGCCCTGGGGGAATGAACAGAATGACAGGAATCCCATAAAATCTATACTAAGCTGTTTGATTAATTCCCCTTAGTAACTAATGAATTATAATATATTCAGAATTCACTGACCTTTCAGCTCTTAAAATGCATGAGAGTACTTACATATGCAAACTACTAATTTCCTGCCCTGGGGGAATGAACAGAATGACAGGAATCCCATAAGATCTATACTAAGCTGTTTGATTAATTCCCCTTAGTAACTAATGAATTATAATATATTCAGAATTCACTGACCTTTCAGCCCTTAAAATGCATGAGAGTACTTACATATGCAAACTACTAACTTCCTGCATTGGGGTAATGAACAGAATGACACGAGAGATCCATAAGATCTATACTAAGCTGTTTGATTAATTCCCCTTAGTAACTAATCAGGTAACAGAAAATTCCAAGATGAGCATGATCACTATCATATTACACACGTTTCAGCTGCATGCCTTCCTGCTGGTGGCGTTTCATTTCTTTTCATGCGTTGATTACCAGTGCAGCTGCTTTTTTATTACAAGACAAGCAACGGTTTATACAAAATAGTCTGTAGATATATATCTTTTTACACTTTAATTTTTTTTAAAAATTTAACTTGAAGAAGACATGCATACTGTCAAAATATTGTTGAACATTATCAAACACTGGTGATATTTCTTGAAATTTCAAACAGAAACCTTTATTTAGTTTAAATAAAGGATTTGGATTGAAATTCCAAGAAATATCACCTGAAGAAGTCCAGAGAATACAACAGCCGAAACGGCCTGAACAATGTAAATAGTGAAAATAAAAAATATCATGTCAATAATTTGATTTCTAATAATTTCTATGGTTAGTATAGAGTAGACCTATTTAGTAATTATTTAATCAATATTTTTATTATTATTATTATTATTATTATTATATTATTATTATTTTAATTTTTTTTAGTATCACCCCATGCAGGGCACAAAAGCCATGAAGACACAAGGGGTTACAGGATGTGGAAAAATTAGGAACAGAAACATTAATAATGCATTGGAAGAGAAAAGAATAATCAGGAGGACATTAGATAGTGATTGACATTGCATTTAAATTTTTGCAGATTAAAGTTGTCTGGAAAGCATGGAGCCTGAATGGAGTTCCAGAAGCAAGCAAAGAAATGTGAGAAAAGAAACTGCTAGCATAAAACTTATGGCTACATCTAATCAGCTCAACTGCAAATTGATGAGATCTTGACGCCAGTCTAGTACTGCACTTAAATTCTAAAAGTCTAGGTACCATAGTGAAGAGCTCATCCAAACAATTACCATGAAAGTATTTATAGAAAAAGCACAGCAAGGCACCCTTATGGCGGTGGGAAAGTGACTGAAATTGAGCTGCCAGATCAGGACCAATAATATTGCTGATTATTGCTTGAATTTTTATCAAGGATCTCTAAATTTATAGTGGGAATACTAGACTATATGAGTTAACAATATTCTGAGCATGTATGAATGGTAGACTTATAGATATGTAAGATAAATTCTTGAGAGAAAGATTGTCTTGCATGACACAGTGAACCAACTTTCTTAGCAGCTGACCTAGCAATGGATTCAATATAGTCTTTCCACTTCATGACAGCTGAGAACATTAACCTGAAAAGGTGTAACGATTCTCTTTCCTGGAGGTTAAATTCTCTTACTGTAAGAACATAGTACTGTTTACTAATGGCAGTAGACTAATAGGTGTATTAGTCTTGATGAAAAACAACAGAAATTAAGAAGAAATGAATATTATTATAGACTTTTATGCTAAAACTTATTTCATGTTCTCATCTAAAGACCATTTACTATATATTCTTACTATTATTATTATACTTTCAGCTTTCACATTCTTTTTGTTTTTTAACCAGAGATCCTGCATTGTGGACAAATGGTAGACTTATAGATATGTAAGATAAATTCTGAAGAGAAAAATTGTCTATCACAACATGGTGAACCAAGTTTCTTAGCAGCAGACCTAGCAATGGATTCAATATAATCTTTCCACTTCATGTCAGATGAGAATATCAGCTCAAGAAGGTACAAAAAAAAAAAAAAATAAATAAAATCACACATATTTTGCATAGTTAAGGCCCTTTGTAAGGTGTGGGCTGTACTTGTGAGAACTTGTGAGGAAATAACAAGTATTAGGAGTAGAGAGTTGAAGTAGACTTTAGAAGGAACCAAAAACCCAATCCTAAACAAACCAAAAACCCAATCCTAAACAGGAAACAAGGAATTAACCTCTACCTTTTTTCAAAAGACCGGGGAGGAGTTTCAACCGGATGATAGGTGAACCTATCTACTCCTATTGGTGGAAGAAAGAGAAAAAAGTATAATTATTTGTGTTTATTTTTTTTAATTTCAAGGATATAAAGATTGTCATGGGTTGTAAGAAAGATATAAGCACAAAGAGAGAAATAAAATAATATTGTAAACTTATTGAGTGATGGAAACAAAATACTGGAAATTGCAAAAAACTATTGAAGAGACCAAAGAACAATAAAAAAAGGAATGGAAAACATTGGCATCAAAAGAACAAGAAAAAACAACTGTCTTTAAGAAGATCAAAGATTTAAGAGAAATCAAAAATGGAAAAAGGGAAAAAGTGGATGGACCAACAAGAAAATATTTGAAGAAGCTAATATACCAAATACAAACAAATAGAAAAGATGCAGAATATTAAGAAAATTGTCTAAAGACATGAAAGATGGGAACTACAACAGTTAAGTAAACATCACGAAGAGAAAGATAAGAGATGGTTGAAGAAGTACATGAAAACTGATTTCTCAACAATACAATTTAATGATGAATGTAGAGCTATATAGGATGGACATGATGTCTAGTTCTTCATGCAAATAGTTGATCAAAATGACTCAGAAGACAACATGGGAAGGCAGTTTAATATCTGGGACTAGTATTGTAGGTAATAAAATTATAGGTAATTTCAAACACTGCTTCATATTTTGTATGTATGTATGTTGCGGCATTCACCCTGGATCGGTTAAGACGGCTCCTTCCAAGGAATTCACCACGTCCGGAACGAAGGCCGACCAAGCACGGCAATCCGTCACCAATGCTGAAACGAGCGACAGCCATTCCCGATTCCAACGGCGGCGAATTCTTGAAACAGAGTAACAAGGGAGTTTTGAACTTCACACGCGGTCCCCACACCTCGCGTGCTATCCCAGTGGAGGGAGGAATATGCTCTTACTTGCCGCAGAATTTCCACAGACGCAGAGGCAGGAGTAACCAAGAGGCCGCCGGATGCCGGTGCAGACGCCGAATGGTTTTGAATTCAGAGTTGACCTTCTCCTAGACCAATTGCCATCCAAGGCTTTAGAACCCAGTCTGTCCTGCTATTTACCCATAGTTGGAGGGAGAAGAAGAGGATTCACACCTTTCCCAAGGGTGTTAGCACGTAAGTGAATGTAACGGATTCGACTGGAATTCGAACTAGGCTCTACGATTCCTCAGTCCGAGCCGTTATCCATTACTCCACCGTGCCTCCTTTTCATATTTTACATAGCTGATTATTGTCTACTTTGTCAGAAAGAAAAAGTTTTCAAAGAAAGCAAATTAATGAAAGGGGCATGGTGTCAAACTCTTTCAGAAATATCTAAACTGTGCTTTCTAAGATCAATAATTAAAAATGGCTTTGAGCAAATGAAACCTGTAGGTCTCAGTGAGGACCATCTTTTGCTGAACACAATACACTGATGCTACAGAATGACAAAGAACTTTACCAAATAACAGAAACCACATCACTTGAGGACTATCAACAGCTGTAACAACTAAAATGGATATCACATGTAACTCAAAGAGAAAATAATGACAAAATCAAGATATTGATGTTCCACTCTATTTTAAACAAAAGGTTAGGAAGGAAACCCCCATCAATAATGGAAAGAGTGCTAACAGCTACTGAATGTGAGAAACCTATTTTCCTTAAAAAATTGTTTTAAGTGGAACTGGCAGCTCAGTCAATGAATGCCAGACGTTTCCTTATAAAGAAACAATTAATATTACCATTACTTATTATTCATGATTGTGTCAAAACATGCAATCATTTTACTGACTGCAATCCACAGGTCTGCCTGTGGATTCAAATTATTCCTTGATTGAGAAAAGAGAACTGAATCTAGAAATTAACTAGTTATAAATAGAATAGCATTTTTATTAATAAATATTAGAGTATGAAAGTATTATAGGCAGCAAAGAACTTCTGGTGACATTGAACTGTCCTTAACCCTCCCAAGGAACACTGACAGCTGGCTTAGTCACTCAAGCCACTCTATCACACTCCATGAAATTACATTTCACATTCCCTGATGATGCAGGCAGCCTAGTTTGGGAACCCCTGTGAGGAAATGTCAAGGAACCCATATTACCATGTAAAATAATAATTTATTTGGATATATGGCATATCATGTTATTCAAATATGCTTTTATAACCAATATTTTTATATTAATTCATAAATAAAATTTATGTTACACTTAATTGGTTTGCATAATAAAACCTGATACTTCCAAAGTAAGTTATCAGTATTCCTAATAAAATAAAAACTGAAGTTCATATAACATATAGGTAAACATGGACCTTCATGCCCACAAAAAGTTTCAAAAGGACATTTTTTTTGTACAACAACACTTTTTTAAACTACCTTCACTCTTCAGCAAAATTTGTTTTAAAAAGTGATGATTTGAATTATAATAAAACCCAATTGAGAATTTACAACAAAAATAATAAATGCTATTTACTTATTAGATTCTTTATTTAAACTATTTATTAGATTGTTTATTGGAATGGTTGGCAAAACATCAACTAATTGCCAATTGATTTGAACTTTATAAAATGGTAAATAATAAGGATTTCCTTATAGTTGGTTCACATATTTTAATAATTTAATAAATGTTTATAAATTTATGAATAAAAAATTTTCATATTTATTTTTTATAAATTGATAAATGATAAATATTACATAATATTTTTGTGGTAAATTCTCAAGAACAAAAAATTGAATAAATTAACTTCATAACAATAATGATAATAAAACTAATAATATTTAGCGTATTTATTTTTAGATAAACACACAGTGACCGACAGGACTCAATTCGCTTTTGCCGAAGAGTCACGTTATATTAGCCTTAATAGTCACTGTTTACAAACTCATGCTTCCTTCCCCAGAGAGCTCAACCGAAATTAACTTTTTTGGGAGCCTATATTGGGTTGGTGCATAATTATCAGGCGTTTTTGTAAGCGAGTTATTTGTTAATAAAAATTGCTGTTTTGTTTACTTTTTTAATAAAAATATTATTTTATTTTCAGATTATAAAAATGCGTGTCAATAATCATATGCTCTGGAATAATCATTTAAAAATGTTATTGTTGATTTGTTATGTTTCTTTTTTCATAGTAAATATTGTTTAAAAACGCTTGATAATTAGGCACCATATATATATATATAAATATGTATGTGTGTATATATATATATATATATATATATATATGTATGTATATATGTATATATATATATATATGTATATATATATAATTTAGTTTTAGGGCATGCTATATTTATGGGTAAAAGTACTTAATATCAGGGATAGAGTGTATGTAAATAAAAATAATCAACAACAAATAATTAAGTAATCAATAATAAATAATGAGTAAAAAGTTAAGAAACAACGCTATAAAATAACCATATCACATCCACAATTATTTCTATCTAATAGCTTCTAGAATAATTTAGAATGTCACTGTTACTGGCTACCCAATAACTGTTAGGATAATGCAATATACCTTGCTACCCACAATGCACTATTGGCCACCATATATAAATAGTTGAGCTAGAGCACAAAAACATGTCCTGAAGATTGTGTTTAAGCATGAAACAGACTCACCAATTGGTTTTGACCTCAGTGTCCACTGTTATATTAACATAAAATTTATAATGATAACAGATATTTTTAATCATATTAATAAAAATATTTTTAATAATTTTATTTTGATATTATATTATCTTTTATTTTTTCTGTATGTATTTAATTATTTTTAAATTTTTAAAATTATTAAAATAATTATATATATATTGTATAACAATGCAAATAACAAAAAGAATGTGATCAAATGTCCAAACAAATTTTGCAATGATAATCTCAAGATTACACAAGACGTCTACACCAGAATTCCCTGGCAAGCGTTGCTGAAGTCCAAGTGACACCAACAGTGGTCCAATACATTTTTATCTTATCTTTCAAATTATTTAACTTTTTATTTCTATATATTAAAATTGAATGCAGGCAACGTTATTTTCCAAAGATGTTTCTGACTCCGGATGAAGGACTATATTACATTTATTTTATTCATTACTTGATTATTATTGTTAATATTATCATCATTGCTATTGTTACTGTTATTGGTATTTTTATTATTACAACTATACTTTCTTATTGTTATTATTCCCCTGATAGAAACTATATTTTATCAAAAGGCTAGGGGACTATAATTAATGAGTTTTGTCGCTTGTGTCTAGCGATAGCCAGCTACAATATCTTGATTGTGCATCTGAGTTTGACGTATCAGATATGGCTGTCTGGATCATAGCACGGATATTTAAAAGCATTTTTGCAAGCAGGCAGCATCAAAGCCAGTGTATCATATCAATGCAATTCCTAATGAAATGAAGGAAGTATCATATGACGCTATTATACTTACCTATATAAGTGCTTTGATGTCGCAAACATGTCTCAAATGTTTTCGAAAGAGACGTCTGGTGCAGAGATTGATGGAGTGTGGGTGGTGCCGGGTGTTTTATTCCTGAAAATTTTTAATCTGCTTGATGCAGCATTGACCTCAGCCAGAAATTACGAAAGTCATACAACATGGAAATTAAAATAGAGGAACGGAAATAAAGATTACTTTGTGACGACCTGACTGTTACGTCTAATATATAATCATATATTCGTATGTCGAATAGGTAAATGAACATTGATAAAGTTCGGCAAGGATGGAATTGAAACCAATAACCAGATTTTATTCTCCTGAAATGAATACAGCTAAAATATGTCGACACACACATGTATATACATCCACACACAAAAGGTAGAAGAGCTTAATATGAAAACATACATATACTCCCACACATGTGCATGTACACACATATGCATTTACACTCAAATGGGAAACAACCTAAGAAGAAAACAATAATATATATATACACATGGCCATGTACATACATAAACATCCACACATAAATGAAGAACAGCCACATATACATGCGAGCGCGCACACACACACACACATGCACACACACACACACACATATCCATACACCAATGAATAACAGATATAGATATAAATATATGCACATACATGTACACTGATATACATTCACACACAAATAGAGAACAACCTCATATAGCAACATATACATGCACACACACATGCGTATATACATCCACACATGCACACACACATGAAGAACAATCTAATATAGAGATATAGTGATTTTCCAAGTGTAGCTTAGAAAGTATGGGGCACCCAGTGAGGATCAAACTCACAATTCAGTTGTAATTGTTCTAGTGAGACAATCTTGCTAACCATTACACTGCCTCGAGTTGCCCATCTAGTATAGAGATATATACATGCACAGATGCATACAAATGCATGTACATACATTACATCCACGCACAGATGGAAAAGAGCTTAATATAAAGATATATACATACACACCCACATAAATTTATTTGTCAGGATATGCTGTATCTTTATTAAACATACAAGCTTGGTACAAGACAAAAATTATAGAGCACTCTGTGAGGATTGAACTGATATTGTAAAGTTACTGAGCTATGGAAGCACAACTTTATGAATTGTGAAAGAGCTGAAAATCGTAGTAAAATCAAAAATGAAATTTAGGCTAAAAGCTTAATTTCATCTTCGTCTGTTTTCTGTGTAACGAAGAAGAAAGACAGAGAATAATTTAGAAGAGTAAATAGAAAGAAAATTGGGTTTTGCCCAGCTGAAAATGTTCGAGAGAAGTTGATGTTGCAATGTTGCAAATATAAACAGAGAGAAAAGACGCAGAATATTAAGGGCATTGGCTAAAGGCATGAAAGCAACAAAACAAAAAGTAAACATCACAAAGAGGAAGGTGTTAGCTTGTTGAAGAAGTACATGAAAACTGATTTCACAACAGTCATTTTTCAGGATGAATGTGGTGCTGATGGCTGTAAAGTGGAAATATTCAACCCACACAAATTAAATTTGTGAAGGGATGAAGTAAAGTTTTGAGACAGTTTTGTAGAAAGTAAAATTATAATAGATCTCTTCAAAGCTGATGACAGGATTACGATAAATGAAGAGAATTATTCTAACTTCTTAGACAAGATGTTTTTTGAGCTCTACAGGATACAAGCAAAAAGATTTTAAGTCAATGCTCTTTGCATTCTGCAAAACTGACTATTGCCGATCTTCCCCCCACTAAAAATGGTCAAAACATGAAATTCATTGTATGACACTAAATCTCGTTTAGGTATATTGATTTTCCAAGCATAGCTTAAATGTGGCACAAGGCCGAAGGTAGGGAGCACCCAGTGAAAATCAAACTCACTACTCAGTTGTAATTGTTCTTGAGAGAAGAGGCTTGCTAACCATTACACCACCTCGAGGTACCCAATCTCATTCAGGTATATGTCAAAATAAAAGGAATATATTTAAAAAAAAAAGAGTAACAAGCAAGAAAAAAGTGGGTTGATCAGCAAGAAAATTTTTGGGTGAAGGTGGTGTTGCAAATGTAACCACAGAAAGAACATGCAAAATGTTAAGGACGACTGCCCACTTTCCAAAAAGTTTTCTAAAACACCAAATTAATTGAATGCCTCCCAGCCTCTCCAGATATTATTCCAATAAAAAACCTGTAATCTATTATTAAAAGAGATGTGTATGAGAAATTCAAGCAAAGAAGATATTGGTGAGGCAATAAAAACTTCTGTAATACACATAATTAAAAAAGAAGGTTTGGAGAATTGGAAGATAGTTTTGGTATTTGGTTACCATAGTAGGTTTGTACGACACCTGAAAATTTTGTATTTCTTTTTTGAGATGAGAAATTGCCAATATATTTTAATTATTTTAAACTATTGTTCTCATTTTGATTAGTACAGACAGCAGTAAAGTTTTGTGTTCACGTTGTAGACAGTAAAATTATAAATCCTGCAAAGGCTTTGATAGTGTCAAGATAAATGTCGAGACTTATTGTAAGTTCTTGAACAAGACGTTTCCTTGAGAGATTCAGATTGTAACCACGAAACTTTAAGCTAAAGTGTTTATTCATGTTTGGCAATGTTTCTTCACATTCATTAAATTTGACTACTGTCCACCTAAGAAATAAATGTTTCAAAGACACCAGATGAATAGAATGGCTTCCAGACTTTCTACCTTTTAGTACCTGATTGCAAAATTTGACAAAAATCAGTATAAATTGATAAGTCATAAATTGTATTTGAACATGATATGTACATATTGTATTTTAGTCTTTTTGATGTATATTACTGATAAAAATAAATTAATTAAGGTTAATGAACATCTTAAAACGAGCACTAAAAGAGTTAATCTGATGGAAAATTTAAAGCTCCTTTGCATCTTCGTAGCTTTATCACCTTCCTTAGGGTGAAATGATTAAAAAAAAACAAAATGGATATGAGAATAGAAAAAAAAATTTAAACAAACATGGTCTCTACAATTAATGTTTATGTCAAAACAATACAAATATTAATAAAATCAATGACTGGAAGGCTGATGAAAGTTATAGAATGTCAAGGAGACCACATTAACAAGTAAAATAATAATTAATTCTGGTTTATGAGATATTGTGTTAATCAAATATATATATAATATGAAAAGATTACTTTTAAATATCAATTTTATCCCCCATTATAAATTGATAAAATTGATATTTAAAAATTAAGTAATCTTTTCATAATGATATATTATTAACACTCTATCTTTAATATTATTTTAATATTTGAAAACTGAACACTATATATAAAAATAAAAGTGACAACAAGTATTCATTAGCATCCCAAAAGTGGCAACAAGTATTCATTAGCATCACAAAAGTGACAACAAGTATTTATTAGCATCACAAAAGTGACAACAAGTATTCATTAGCATCACAAAAGTGACAACAAGTATTTATTAGCATCACAAAAGTGACAACAAGTATTCATTAGCATCACAAAAGTGACAACAAGTATTTATTAGCATCACAAAAGTGGCAACAAGTATTCGTTGACATCACAAAAAATGATTTAAAAAAAAACTTTTATAATAAAATCTGATGCAAATAATGGTAAAATCAAAACTGTAGAATTTTAAGAAATTGAATGGATGAAAAATTAATGTGAATGAACCAACATTATTATGTAAAATAATAAAATAATGATTTATTAAGGTCCATGGAATATTTTGTTAATCTGTTTCCCTTGTCGATATACTGGGGCTATATTTATAAATAAAATATGTTGAACTTAATTTTGCATAATAAAACCCACCAAAAATGTTAATATAAATTTTCTTAATAACAATTGTTAGAGGAAATTTCATTGAAAATGAAGAGCACAGTACTGAACTATATGTAATATCAGTCCTCCTCTATGGCAGTGAATGCTGGACAATCTCCTTACAGACAAAGAAGAGACTTGAGGCAACAGAAATGTGGTTCTACAAGAGGATGCTGAGAACACCATGTTAGCAAGATTGGAGTCTGAGAGAAAATGGCAACAAATAGGATATGGTTAACATCAGGAAGAGACAGTTGAAAATTTCTAGGGCACATAATGAGGAAAAGAGGGCTTAGAAAATTTGACACTACCAGAGCATACTGAAGGCAAGAGGGACCCCGAGGAAAAACAGCACATAACCTGCCTAACGAGCTTGTGTAAATGGAGGATAGAACAGGATTTATGAGAGATGACAAAAAGACAGGAAATTGTGGAGAGCCATGATCACCAAACGTCCTGAAAGAGCATAGAAGAAGAAAGATTTTAAGTAGTATATAATGTGAGTTTCAACTTAAAACGACGATATATAAATATTAGTTCATGTTGATTTTTTGCTTTTTTTAGAAAATCAACATTGCATCATGTAAAAGTTGGGATTTAATGTGATAAGTATGGATACCAAAAAATAAGATTCATAGCTTTTACCAAATTGTGAGCATTTAGTTGTAAATATCATCTGAAAAAATGTACAGAAACGCCTAATTTCTGCAGGTTTTTGCTTACAAACTGACTTCAAAATTTTACTATTTCAAAAATAAATCCAAATGAAGTCAATATCTTTTGTATTAGATTCATTGAATGGAAAATATATTCAAACCAGAATTCTAATTATGAATTACCACAAGCAAAATATGCAATCTTTTTATTGTATTCAATGAGTAAAATCTGTGTAAAAAATTGTAAAAGATTACAGAATATTTTACTCAATGCATAAGATTTGATAGATCATAATTAATAAAAACAAAAAATAGATAAAATTCTTTATAACACCATAATACTGCTGGGCACAAATTATAAGACAAAATGTTTTAAATTTGCATTGTTGATTGAAAGTCACACTAAAACTACTACACTGCATAACATTGCATCATAATATAGCTAAATTGTTCAGTACAATTTCCTTTTGTAGTAGATGAAAGCCTTATTTAATGGCACAATGATTTAGGAATAATGTCCTTGTGCCATGTATCTTGTCCATATACAATTTGTAAAGCTACAGTAAATTATAAATTTTGTAAGGCTTTCACTGATCACTGGAATGAAATTCCACCGCTATGATTTTCAACCTAAACTTAATCTTTTAAACTCAAAAAGCAGTAACGATTTGAAAAAAAAAAAATTATATCATTATTTATCCTGTCAAACACTAATTCCAAATTGTATGCAATACCACGGTTCCAAAATCGACCTGCCCTAGTGTAAAGGTGAGTTGGGGTAAACTCCCAGCTGTTAAATGCAGAATCATATGAAGACACAGCTGCAAGATGACATAGATAGATATATATCTCCACCCCATAGAGGGGAGACATTATCTCAGACATCATAGAAAAGAATATAAGAGGGTTGGTGCTTTGGGCGGGGTGCATACAAGCACACAAGCATACCGGTCAATAGAAACTGATGAAATAATGGAGTGTAATAGAATGATTTTAAGCCTAAACATAATCTTTAAACTCATTTCCTCAAGGAATGGTAAGGATTTGGAAAAAAAATATTTTGTGTAATTATTTATCATGTCAAACCCCAACTTTCAACCTGAGTGCAAAATCATGATTCCAAAATCGATCTGTCATCCGATGGTTAATAACAATTTTTTTTCTCACAACAAGAACTTGCATAATAAAATCTGACATGGTGTATTAGTGTATATTATATATATTATATACATATAAGTACATTTATATGTATATATATATGTGTGTGTGTGACTGTGCAAATAGTATATCTATTGATATGTATATAAACTGATAAATACTTATCAGTATGTAATGTATGTATGTATGTATATATATATATATATATATATATATATATATATATATAATTAAATATATATATTGTTACATATATATATATATATATATAATATATATGGATATACATCTATATGAAATATT
>OZ038500.1:45088262-45148262 GCA_964036315.1 Acanthosepion esculentum
TATATATACGTATAACCAGTTTGTGACAAAACATCTCTCTCTCTCTCTCTCTCCATATATATATATATATATATATATAAGTATTACCAGTTTGTGACTGGTAGGGACAATTCCAAGGAGGATATAAATCCAGGGAGGGCTCAATGTAGATTACAGAGAATTATAATAATAATAATAAAGATGGAAACTTTAATTATTCATTTCAATTATAATTTATTTTGTGAACACTGAAATGTTCATCTCTTCAGATCAAAATCTCCTTAGTAAATGGAGACAATACCCCAGACAGATATATTAGATTGATAGGGGTAGGGAAAGCAAGAGATGAGATATAGTGGGTGGGGTTATGGAAAAGAAAGGGTTAAGGAAGTAATGGTTGGGTAGTAGTAAGCTTAAACCATCTGGACTTTTTCCTTTAAAGTTTGGGACATTTTATATTGGGTTATATATCAAATTGACCGATATGGTTTGTTGTTTTAGGCAGGACAAACCAATTTAATTCCAAATGAAAGAGTCCTTAATACAAATAATAAGTAGAGATTACAATAATAATACCTAAGTATTCATTTCTTTAGATGGAAATCTTTTATTCAATGGAGACAATATACCGAACGGATATATTACATTGATAGGGTGACGGATATATTAGATTGATAGGGTGACGGGAATGCAAGAGAGATGTGGGAGAAGGAGGGGAAGACTCTTTTAAAAAAATGAGATGGTGTGAGGGAGTTGGAAAGAAAGGTTTAAGGAGGTATGCTGCCATAGTCTTTGCCTTTAATTCATCTCTGGTGTTACAAGAAGTTTGTTGGTCTCTCGGTCAACTGTGCCCCATATATAATAATCAAGGGGGCTGCTGTCTGGGGAGTTAGGTCATCAGATGTAAAGGGTGAGCTGGTTCGAAAAATTATCTGACAGTCATGACTGTGTTTCCCTGCTTGTGTTGGATGGTGCAGAGTCCTGAGCCAGGCATAGGGTCTTCCAGCAGAATTGACTTCCAAGAGGCGGCTTCACTGATCACTATACTCTGAACTTCTTCAAGTCAAAGGTCAATTGTTATCTATCCTACATATGCATCTCTTATTCCCTCACTGTCATGCTATCTACTGTACTCCTGATTACTCTTTTCTCTCCCTGCTCATTATTAATGTTTCTGTTTCTAATTCTTCCACACTCAGCAACTCATTGTGTCTTAGTGGCTTTACTGCCTTGCATGGGGTGATACTAATTAATAGAAAAGGTAGATGGATGTACACAGTTACTGGCAATGACAAATGGAATTATTAAGAAAATCATAAATAAACAAAATTCATAATTATATGCATGACAGCCTAAATGATTTCCATTTAAATAAAATCTACTGGTTGCATATGGGGTTTCTTCCCTGCCTTTGGGGTGACTCAAAATTTAATTCTTTACTACAAATTGGTGGCACCTGAAGAAACTGTTACTGAAGAATTCTACAATGAGCAAATGGATCTATGAATGATGCATTGGAATTGAAAAACAATTTTTTCTCTAGAAAAAGACATCAATGTGATATTTTGTTGCCTGATAATATTTACTTACATTATTTATAGTTGAATTAATATCCTCATCTTTGTTGTTAATATCAAAATGTTTTGGTAGTTGCGCCATCCAAACTTCTTCAAGTGTCTTTCAAGCTGGGTAACTGTCAAGGAATTTCAAACTGACCTCTTTATTTAATCTTCTGAAGTAGATTGTTTTCATTCCAATATTCATGTCTTCAGATATCTTGTTCTTTTTTAGTACTACCCATTTATTGTTAGTTCTGTTTCCATTGAGTCTGAGTCTCTACTACCCGGCTCAAGGAATGAACACACGATTGCTATGCCAGTAAATTTACAAACCAATTCTTTAATTTTTGTCTGTTATACCATGGGGTTAAAGTATTGTCTTCCTTTCTTTCTTTTATTCTTCCTTTCTTTCTATTTTACTTTTTCCCTTTTCCTTCCCATTTTTTTACAATTTTTTGTTCTGCCTCCTTTTCTCTATATTTTATGGTTTTTTTCTTTTTTTTTTTCTTCTTTATTCAAATCCTTATTCCTTCTTGTCTTATCAGCTTCTTCCTCATTTTTTCTCTTTCATTTTCCCTTTCCTTTACTTTTTTTAGTTCTGTTTCCATTGAGTCTGAGTCTCTACTACCCAGCTCAAGGAATGAACATTATTAAGAAAATTGTAAATAAACTTCATTGACTAGTTCTACAGAATCACTAACAAATAACATTACCAAATAACAGGAATCATATCAGTTGATGACTTTCAGCAGCAGCAACAACTAAAATGACTAGCACATATAACTCAAAGAGAAAATAAGGACATAATCAAGATACTGACATTCCACACTACTTCAAACAAAATAGTTAGGAAGGAAACCCCCATCAATACTTTGAAAAAATAACAGCTAATGGACTTGAGAAACCTATTCATAGTTTTAGTAGAAAAATTTTATAAATTTCAAATGACAGTAGCTCAGGCTGCTCGGTCAGTGAATGTCAAATGTTAGTTTATAAAGAAACGGCTAACATTATCATTTCCATTAGGGATGAAGAAAACAGATACTATACTTTCATATTAACCTAATGGCCAGGGATAAAGAAAATATTAATAGGAGTAGCACTGGCTGCTCGGTCAATGAGATCTAAATGCTTCCTTATGAAATGGCTAATATTATTATTACCATTAGATATGAGGAGAACAGATACTATGCTTTGATCTTGACCCAATGGTGAAAGATGAAGAAAAGCTTAACATGAATAGCACTGGCTGCTGAGTCAATGAATATCAAATGTTTACTTATAAGGAAATGGCATTACCATTAACCTAAGCTATTATTTATTTATTTTTACTCTATTATAGTTGTTAATCGATCTACCAGGTGTTGTCATGTCATCATGAATTTGTATTATTTTCTTTTAACAGATTACTGGACAAAAGAAATAGTAACGTTGTTTGTAACAACAATTATAATAGAATTACTACAGAAGGGAGTAAGAAGAAATTGAGATCCAATAATCTCTGTGCCCAAGGATCCATTTCTGGATGAGATTGCTAAGAGAAGGAAAATAGCATGATAACTGATTTATACAAGATGTCAACTTAAACTTTGCTAGGATCAAGAGAGGAGATCCCTAAGGCTTTGCAGAAGGGCTTTTCATCAGAGGTAAGTGTTTCCAGACTCCGATAAGAAGTATTACATTTGCAATTTATATGAAATGGGATGAGTAGCTAGAGAAGAAAGAAAGAAAGAAAGAAAGAAAGAAAGAAAAATAGATGAAAAAAGAAAGACAGAAAAAATTAAAAAAACAACAAACAAACAAAAAAAGTAGAAATAAAAACAAAAAGAAAGAACAATAGAAGAAATGGAAAGAAGAACAGAAGAAAAAGACAAAAAAAAGAAAGAAAAATAGAAGAAAAAAGACAAAGAAAGAAGAAAAAAAGAAAAAAGAAAAGAAAGAAGGAAAAATAGAATTAAAAAAGAAAAAAGAAGAAAAATAGAAAGAAGGACAGAAAGATAATGAAAGGAGGAAGGAAAAAAGAAAGATGAAAGAAACAAGGAAGGAAAAATAAATAAGAAAAAAGGAAAAAATGAAAAAGGAAAAAAGCCTGATAGCAAAGAAAGAAAGAATGATAAGAAGAGAATCTAAGGAGAAATGAATAAGAAAAATGAAAGCGGAAATAAATAGAGAGATAAAAAGAGAAGGTTAGATTAGGAATAAAAAAAGTAAAGGAAAGGGAAAATGAAAGAGAAAAAATGAGGAAGAAGCTGATAAGACAAGAAGGAATAAGGATTTGAATAAAGAAGAAAAAAAAAAAGAAAAAAAACATAAAATATAGAGAAAAGGAGGCAGAACAAAAAACTGTAAAAAAATGGGAAGGAAAAGGGAAAAAGTAAAATAGAAAGAAAGGAAGAATAAAAGAAAGAAAGGAAGACAATACTTTAACCCCATGGTATAACAGACAAAAATTAAAGAATTGGTTTGTAAATTTACTGGCATAGCAATCGTGTGTTCATTCCTTGAGCCGGGTAGTAGAGACTCAGACTCAATGGAAACAGAACTAACAATAAATGGGTAGTACTAAAAAAGAACAAGATATCTCAAGACATGAATATTGGAATGAAAACAATCTACTTCAGAAGATTAAATAAAGAGGTCAGTTTGAAATTCCTTGACAGTTACCCAGCTTGAAAGACACTTGAAGAAGTTTGGATGGCGCAACTACCAAAACATTTTGATATTAACAACAAAGATGAGGATATCAATTCAACTATAAATAATGTAAGTAAATATTATCAGGCAACAAAATATCACATTGATGTCTTTTTCTAGAGAAAAAATTGTTTTTCAATTCCAATGCATCATTTATAGATCCATTTGCTCATTGTAGAATTCTTCAGTAACAGTTTCTTCAGGTGCCACCAATTTGTAGTAAAGAATTAAATTTTGAGTCACCCCAAGGGCAGGGAAGAATCCCCATATGCAACCAGTAGATTTTATTTAAATGGAAATCATTTAGGCTGTCATGCATATAATTATGAATTTTGTTTATTTATGATTTTCTTAATAATTCCATTTGTCATTGCCAGTAACTGTGTACATCCATCTACCTTTTCTATTAATTAGTATCACCCCATGCAAGGCAGTAAAGCCACTAAGACACAAGGAGTTACTGAGTGTGGAAGAATTAGAAACAGAAACATTAATAATGAGCAGGGAGAGAAAAGAGTAATCAGGAGGACAGTAGCTAGCATGACAGTGAGGGAATAAGAGATGCATATGTAGGATAGATAACAATTGACCTTTGACTTGAAGAAGTTCAGAGTATAGTGATCAGTGAAGCCGCCTCTTGGAAGTCAATTCAATTATGCAACAGATCTGGGGGAAAAAGCTGTATGTGTGAAACTTCCTCTTCACTAATGGAATATGAAGAGAATGAGGATGAGTTGACTCAATGTATGTGGCTTGGAGAGTCCTAGGTGTGAAGATCTGGACTAGTGGAACCAAGCAATGTACTTCACCCAAACATCTGCCATGAAAATAGTGAAATAGTAATGTGTACACCTACCTTTTCTATTAATTAGTATCACCCCATGCAAGGCAGTAAAGCCACTAAGACACAAGGAGTTACTGAGTGTGGAAGAATTAGAAACAGAAACATTAATAATGAGCAGGGAGAGAAAAGAGTAATCCGGAGGACAGTAGCTAGCATGACAGTGAGGGAATAAGAGATGCATATGTAGGATAGATAACAATTGACCTTTGACTTGAAGAAGTTCAGAGTATAGTGATCAGTGAAGCCGCCTCTTGGAAGTCAATTCAATTATGCAACAGTTCTGGGGAAAAAGCTGTATGTGTGAAACTTCCTCTTCACTAATGGAATATGAAGAGAATGAGGATGAGTTGACTCGATGTATGTGGCTTGGAGATTCCTAGCTGTGAAGAACTGGACTAGTGGAACCAAGGAATGTACTTCACCCAAACATCTGCCATGAAAATAGTGAAATAGTAATGAGACGCTAGCAATATTTTTGTCCGTGGGGGAAGGGGTTTTAGAGTGAAAAACAATTCATCACTCACAAGGCCATGAATACTGTCAAGGCTGGGAAGAGAAGATCTCATTAGCGGTCATTTAATGATGAAATTTAATTTTGTTGGAAGGATTAGTAATTTCTTTTACAAAAATGTATTTTAGGTAATTTTTTACTATGAAAATATATTGCTGGTATTTTTACTATAAAAATGTTTATACTTTCATAGTGCTTTAACCCCAGTTTGAGGGTTAACTATTTACCCATAGCTGGGACCCTAACAGTTGTTACTACCCCAGGTCAAGGTGGACCTGGGAACAACTGCAATTAAGAGGTGGTTCTGCGCTCTTCAAAACCTCCTGATCAGAGGTCTTGCTGACAGATGTAGTTTATCGTCATACCCAGGATGGTTCATAGAATTAAGATATGCATGCACAATATGTATGGAATTGAAGTGGACATTTGTCATCTGGGTAACAAGAAAAGAGCGTAAACTGTGTGGGGCTTGCCTTACAGTTCTCTTTGCTAATGTAATAAGTTTGATCCTCATTGAGAGCCCTATTACTATGGCCTTGTGGCAGACTGTGTGAATCTGAGTATATATCAATATACAAAGTCAGGATGCGATAAGGATTGAAAAAGCTTTGAAATATTAATAAAATTAATGCCGGCTTGTTAATCAGATATTTGCCTGAAAATATATTTTTTGGCGTTACTTTGAATTTTTTTTCTTTCTTTTGACTGTGGACATTTTCTTTGTTAAGATACCTAGCAGCGGGAACTAAACAAGTGACTCCACCATTAGGTCACCCTGAGGGGAGGGAAATTTAATGTGTTGATTACAAACTAAATAAATAAGAAATAAAGCTGCCAGTCATTTTGGAGAAGGAAAACTTTAAGAGAGGCGAAATAGATTGCCAAAAAATGCAATGAACAGTGGCATCAGATGAAGATTGGTTTGTCTCAATTCCTTGAGTGACTCACAGACTTGCCGCTAGGGCAAAGACTTGGTTTGTTCTTAATGAGTTAGTGCCAACTCTCTTTTGCTTCATTTTACCGATGCCTACAAGATCTGACACTGGGATCAAAAAGACATAGCCGACAGTAAGTAATGGAAACTTTGTTTTTATTTATTTAATTAATTTTTTATATAGCCTTTTTTGTTTTTATTGTTGTTGTTGTTGATGATGAGATTTAAAGAGAAGGGCGTTGTCCCTAATCTGATAGAGGTGTTTTAGATTTGATGGCTCAGAGCTTGAGATTGGGATATTTACTCTGTGATTAATGTCCTCTGGGTTTTGAAGGTGCTTGTTCTCTCAGATCAGCCTTATAGAACATGAGAGTTGATAAAGAAATCCATTATATGTCACTTCATCCGACCTCTTGAAAATATATGAATGCATGTACATCCTTCTATATGTAAATGAGTAGGCGTAGAGGTACAAATTTCAGTCATCTTTTCTTTTACCCCATACCCCCTCTCTCCCTCTCTCTCACTCTCTCTCTTGCTCTTTATATATATATATATATATATATATATATATGGTTGGAAACAAAGTTTCTACATGAGATTTATAATAATTTAATAAAAGTAGTAAATCCAATATATATGTACACATATAAATGCAAGCATGTATATATATATATATATGTAGTGTTGAATGTTAAAGACAACATAGTCTTACATATTTTCTTTTGAATTTTCTCATATTCTCTAATGAGACTTTTTATTTGAAAATAGTTCCGAAATATGTATTTTCCATACAATGACCTAGCGCTTTCGAACATCATTGTTCATCTTCAGGGTCAATATTTTAGTCAAAAATTTTTTTTTTTTTTTTTTTTTTTTTTTTAAACAAGCATTTGCCAATTATCTTGTAGCGTAATCATGTTGCTACTTTTTTACAAACTAAAAACGTTAAATTCCTTTTAAATTCAAAAGACGCGATGATGTTATATCACGTGCATGGTGTAGATTTTTATCATGTGACAGCGTGAAAAAGATTTCCAATACACAAGCCAAAAGATCGAAGAATACGCTACAAAATTTAAATATATTATAAACATTGCAATATATTACCAGATATATTATAATCTATACGATTAATAAGAGGTCTTTTTCTTTTAATATGTAATGCCTCTAAGATTTTAAGGCGTCTAATGTCTGTATGTTTATCTATAATTTTAGTATTTTCTACAAGTATTTTACGTATATCAGATTGCGTAAGGGAAACAGTATGTGACTTAATATGTTGTTTAATGGAGCTAGTATTATTTAAATGCAGAGTCAATCTTCTGGAGATTGACTCTGCATTTAAATAATACTAAATAAAAAAAAAAAAAAAAAAAAAAAGAATTTTTGACTAAAATATTGACCCTGAAGATGAACAATGATGTTCGAAAGTGCTAGGTCATTGTATGGAAAATACATATTTCGGAACTATTTTCAAATAAAAAGTCTCATTAGAGAATATGAGAAAATTCAAAAGAAAATATGTAAGACTATGTTGTCTTTAACATTCAACACTACATGTTTGAAAGAAAAGTTGCTGCCAAATTACACATATATATATATATATATATATATATATATATATATATATGTCTAAAGAATTAATGAATTTTAAAACCCCAAAAAATTATTATAGTTGCTACTATTATTTCAAATCAACATCATATTTTTATTTTATTTTTACTTTAAAACATTGTGTATTGTATCTATTGATCTGTCTGTGTATTCAAGAAATTTCATTAAAGAAAAATTTGCTGTCCAGCAGGAATCCAACGTTTGTAGGAGAAACCACCATTTGTTCTGTAATGCTTTACCACTCAGCAATGAATATATATATATATATATATATATATATATATATATATATATATATTATTTATTCAAAAATTTGAATAAATAATATTTGCTCTACTCTGTATTGAGCATTCTTTTAAGAATAGTATTTTTGGTTATTTGAATTTATTCCATCTACACCAATCCTATACATATATATATATATATATATATATATATATATATATATATATATACAAGTATACTCTCTTTAAAACTTCTCTCTGTTAAATTTTAATCCCCACCTTCACCTTTAAGCCTTTCCTGTTCTTCTTTACACCCCTCTCTAAAGCTTTCATACATATCACTTTCAAACTTGTTTCCGACTCCTGCACTACACTATCATTGAAATTTTGTTTTTTATATCTGGAGTTATATTTTCCGATTTCTTTTTGAATTTGTAGGTTTGATGAGTTGGATCGTGTTTATGATTCCAATGTAATAAATTATAATCATGGAATATTAGTGTTTAAGATTTTTATTATATTATTACTCTGTCCTGGACATTGAGTTCTACCTGGATTCTATCCTCTTGGAAATTTATTTATATATATATATTTATATATTTTTTATATATATATGTATATATATATATATATGTATATTGACCACTAATATTATCTATCTCTCTCTCTCTCTCTCTGTCAATATATATATATATATATATATATATATATATATATATATATATATATATATATTGTTATGGACAAAAAAGCAACATAAAATTTAAAAAGAAAAGATAAAAAAATAGCAACTTGCTGGCTAGGAGAAATCATTTACCAGTCCATAGTGAATGGATCCTCTAGAGGGTCAAACACATGAATAAGGAACTGATGTGCTATACCAATTGAGCTACAAAGGTTACATCTTGTATAGCACATCAGGCTATATGATGATTAATACCATAGGATGCATATTTTTTATTAGATTTCTTCTCAGATATTCATGTTGGTAAATGTTAATATTGTTTATTATAAACAAAGCATTTACTTAAATTTTTGTTTCTATGTAATATAACATATAACAATAAAATATATTAAAATAATTGTCAGACTTAATCCATTTCATAATACATACATATATATATATATATATATATATATATATATATATATATATATATATATATATATATATATGCTAATTAGAAGTTCTACTAGGATTCAGTATTGGTGGTCACAATCTTAACAACATAAGATATGCAGCTGATACAAGTGCTGATAACAGGCATGGAAAAAAAAGTAGTGAAGGAAAGAGAGATGAAAGGACCAAACAAAAACTGCAAGAAGACAGAATGCATGGTTGTTAGCAAAAGGGACAGCCCTATATGCAAATTACAAATCGGAGATACCAAAATCAACCAAGCACAAAACTTTAAATATCTGGGAGGTGTTCTAACAGAGGAGAGAAAATGCGATACTGAAATCTGAAGATGCATTTGGAATGCATCTTTGGCTATACTACTGCATCTTTGGATTCATGTTGTCAGTTCCATCGTCTGTTAGAACACTTTGCAGATATTTAAATTTTCATTGCTCACATGTTTGGTACATGGTGCCCTCATCATTTTTCTGTTGAACCACATTTTTGTTGCTTCAAGTCTTTTCTTCATTTGTAATATAGTGACCTGCTTTGTCTCCAGACCTCAGTCCAATAGAAAAAGTTAGGAGACCAATGGTTAGAGATGCATGCATTGACAGAACCTAGTATTCCACTTGTGATAAACTGAAATAGCCATCATGGACTTATGGGAGAAAATTTCTCATTCTATGCATTCTATATTGGTAAATTTGGTAACATAGTCTGCTATTTGGGTTTTAAAAGCAAAAAGTGAAACCATATAGTATCCATCCTGTGTATAACAATAATGTACATCCAGGAGCAAGACCTCTGATCAGGAGCTTTTTGTGGAGCATGGAACCACCTCTTAATTGCTGTTGTTTCCAGGTCCACACTGACCCAGGGTGGTAGCACCTGTTAGAGTCCCAGCTATAAGCAAATAATGAACCCCCACACTGAGTTCAAAACACTATGAAAGTATAAAAATACTCTTTTATGGCAAAAATACCACCAATATATTTTTAAAATATTTTTACCAGCAATTTATTTGGCTCTCAACAAAAACATTCTTTACAAAAATACGTCAATAAAACTTCTATTCATAGAAACCTCTCCTAAAAATCTTGCCAGTATTCAATAACCCATTGAGGTGTTGATATGTCGTATACAAAAGTTACAGGTAGCCTATCTGAATGAGTTATGCATTGTCCTATCATGTCACATATTTTCAGTGGGTGATAGGTAATGGTGAGGGAAATTGTCAAAGATCTTGCAGAACATGTCAAAATAGAACAGGTGTTATGGGGTCAAGCATTATCATGCTGTGAAAAAACATTGCCTTCCTGGCAATCTTTAACCTTTGTACCTACCAAAAAATACTGTGTCAAAAGGATGGTTTTTCTCTTGATACCACTATTATTTTAACTACCTTTGCTCATCGAACTTGCATCCCACTTTGCAGAGGAAAGCATCATTAGATCCGACATACTTTAGACCATCTTGGCGTAAATATTTGAAATTTTGAATCCTGCCAGAGAGCACATATTTTCCTTTAATAAGATTTCTCAAATATTCAGGATAGTAGATGAAAATAAATAAATATACTAATTAATAAATAAATGGAGCATCTCGTCAAATGTGGGCATCTACTAAAAATAATGTTTGAAGTAATAAAATCTGTTGAATTAATAAATAAATATATGTATGTAGAGTGCGATGGGTAAATTGTTGCCATTTTATATTTTTAGTTTAGCACATATATGTTGTTTGTTTTTGATTTTGTCAACTGCGCCGTATAATGGGGTCAGTTGAGCACTAACTGTGAGAAAGAGAGCACCATGACACAATTCACTCTGCCAAAGATGTGGAAACAGCATGCTGTACTGCTTGGCATTTGTGCCAGAAGATCCAATACCAATATTTCAGTGTTTGGACATCAATCTGAGGACAGTGCAGAGGATTTGAGATGAGTTGGGTGAGTCTAATAGTGATTATGAAGGTGTTTGGAGTGATCACTAATGATGATGACATTATGCCTCCATTCATCTTCCCACCGGGCATCAGACTCAACATGGAGGCCTCCATCAAGTGCCTTGATGAGGTAGTGCCTCCCTGGGTCAGAAGGTGGCTGCTGGAAGACCATATGTCTGGCACCATGCCACACACACAGGTGAACCCCATCATAGCTGTCAGACAATTTCTGTGACCACATCACCCTTTATATCTGGCCACTTAACTCCCCAGACTGCGATGCCCTTGATTATTATGTGTGTGGCACAGTTGAGTGAGAAATGAACAAAACTCCTTGCACCAGCAAAGATGAACTGAAGGCAAAGATTATGGCAGCATTCACCAACTTAAACAAGGAGACCGTCCAGAAGAGATGCAGGAGATTCTGAAGTCGTTTGGAGGCCATGGTTGAAGCCAATGGCAATTTTATTGAATAAATTTACTCTTTAGCATTTGAAGATATTTCTCTGTAATTTTGGTAACTATATCTGTTAAAATGAGATGTCAGTGTGATTATTATTTTTGCCTAATTTAGATGACAATTTATCTATCGCACCCTGTTAGAGTGTTGCAGAGAATTTATCCATCACACACTGTATAATGCAGTATAAATGATTTTATTGTATGTTAAATAATGACTTCATAATCTATGAGTATTCTGGGCTTAAAAACCAAAAATATATTTTCATTTTTTGTTTCTGCTATCTTTTTTTAAAATTAACAAACTTTTTGATATTTGTGTTTCTTTATTTATGAACTATTTCATAATTTGTCTTGCATTCTAGTGTTTTTGTTTGCCTAACATTTTATATATTTAAAAAATTAAAATTTTTTAATTTTAATCTTCTAAAACAAGTCTTGTATATAAATATTTATATATAGGATATTCCAATAACTTGAACCGATTTTAATGTGAATTAAGTTTAAGTGTCTAATGAGTTTTTCTTTTTCTTTCAGATTTGGTGGACATTTGGGTGATATTATTTTTCACACATAATTACTATGACTTAAATAATATGATCCAATAGAGAAATAAATAAATTTTCAACAATAACATTGATTTATTTACTGCTGTCTTTGATCCGTCTTAATGAAACACATTTTATATATAATCCATCTTAATGAAACACCCTTTACATGCACTATTTTCCAAAGGTTGTCATAGAGTGCAATAGTGGGAACAAGCACTCACTATCTATAAAATGTCTCTGCGTTTCAAATAGCCTCTGACAACTAAGTTCAGCTCAATGTCAGAGGATGGGCAAAAGCGGAAAACTAGTGCCTGATAACCAGCTGCTTCAGGTAGATGTAGGTTGACAGCCCAGGAAGGCAGTCCATCTAGAGGGAGGAAAACACTGATTTTAAACCTCCTCTACTTTGCAGTCATATCCAATGGAAAAGTCTATGGAAGTAAATCCAAACAGAAAACCCGGAGTGGAGCCCCGAAGGCAGTTGACTGTCAACACTGGCAACTTTCCGGCAACTCCTGTAGGCAAACCGTCCCCCAGATGTAATGCCCTGTATACCTTTGGATCTTGTTGTTATGGCTGAGAGGAGGGGGTGCATGTGTTCTGGGCAGAGAAAGGCCACCATGTACCCTCGTTGGTCTAGGAGAAGAAAAACCTGAATTCAAATTGCTGCCTTGTAGGTCTTGCTTCTTTAACTTCAGAGAGGAGAGACAGGGTAAGCTCAACAACTTGAAAATGATGTATGAAAATATTCATCATTTATATATATATATATACATATATATATATATATATATATATATATATATATATATATATATATATATATATATATATATATTAGGGTTATGACTTTTTTGTAACCCTATGTTCTTGCATTATAAATCAATGAACATTTGTTCAAAAGTAATGAAAAAGGCAACTAAACCAAAAATTTGATTTTAGCATATATGCAATAAGGGTAAAAATCAAAATATTTCAGAAACTTTATTTTTCAATTTGCTAATGATATAAGTGGATAGTACTTATGTATTTTTTTAGCCATTTAACAGTTTATAGTTATAGCATAACATACAAACATACAAATAAACAAAAACAAGTTATAGGAGGTTCCATAAAGTTCTAGAAGGCTCTAGAAAGTCATAGTACTACTATATATATATATATATATATATATATATGAGATTTTAGAAATTTAGTGTCGTCATTATTCCTGAACAAAAGTTCATCAAATTATGATAGAGGAAATCAATTATTTTACAAAAAGTCGTGTGTGTGTGTGTGTG
This sequence comes from Acanthosepion esculentum, assembly GCA_964036315.1. Lineage (NCBI taxonomy): Eukaryota > Metazoa > Mollusca > Cephalopoda > Sepiida > Sepiidae > Acanthosepion > Acanthosepion esculentum. The sequence continues at coordinate 45,101,985 of OZ038500.1, forward strand.
TGTGTGTGTGTGTGTGTGTGTGTGTGTGTGTGTGTGTGAGAAAGAGAGAGAGAGAGAGAGAGAGAGAGAGAAATTAAGTTTAGCACCTGAAGACATCTTGAAGAACTGATTTCTGCTGGTGGAAAACTTATATATTTAAAAACAAATTTTATTTCAATGTTTCATTAATATTTAGTGAAAGTGGTTTGTCAGTTGGAAAATAAAAATCCATTTCTTGATCATTTTGAGTTAAGGCTACACCAATTAATTTGCTACAATAATTAGAGACCAAGTATGGGAATATTAAAAAAAGGGAACATCACAATAAACATTTTTAAAATTAATATTTATTATATGTATCAATCAAATTTTATCTACAAGATAAGCAATAACTGAGGGCTTTGAGAATGAAGGATGAAGAAAAGGAAAAAAGAAAGGGAAAAATAAGACAATAAGGATGTAAAAGAGGAAGCTAAATAGAAATGTGAATGAGGGAGAAAAAAGAAATATGTAAAAGAATGAAAAACGAATGAGTATTTTAAGTAAAAATTGTTGGAAAATTTAATGGAAGAAAGAATAAAGAAAATGACAGAATTGAGAGAAAGAGAAAATGAGAGGCAAAAAATCAAAAAGAAAGAAGGAAAAGGGAAAAGAAAGAATGAAGGAAAAATAAATAGGAAATTGAAAGAAAATTTGGAAGAAAATGAAAAAAGCAGTAAGTGGGGAATAAAATTGAAAGAAAGAAAGGAAGAAAAAAACCAGAAAAACCTAAGGAAGAAAAGAATGAATAAAAATGAAAGAAAGAAAGAAAGGAAGAAAAAGAACAGAAAAATTAAGGAAGAAAAGTATGAATAAAAATGAAAGAAAAATAATAAATCAAAATAAAATCTTTCCAGAAAGATGAAAGAAAAATGAAACAGAATGAAAAAGTGGAAATAAATTCAGAAATGATGGTAAAGGAGAAAGCAGCAGAAAGATTTTAAGAAAGAAATTCAAAAGAGAAACTTAAGTAAGAATTTTTAAAAAAGGGAGAATGGACTGAAATGGAGAAAAAATAATTTTTGAAAGTGGAAGAGAGAAGGGTAGAACAGAAGTAAAAGCAAAGGAATATTGAAGAAAGTGTGTTGCAAGAAAAACAAAACAAAAATTAAGAAAGAAAGACATGAAAAAATATGGCAAGAAAAAGGAGAAAGACCGATTGATAGACACAAAAGTAAAATGAAGCAAAGTTTGGAGTAAAAAGAAATTTTTTTAAATTTCAATAAATGAATGAATAATTAAACAAATGTAACAAATGAAACTTCAATCACATATGGGACAAAATTGAATATTCCTACTCTAAAATATCTTTTATATTGCATATTTCAAACAAGGAGAGAGATGTATGAAAGTGTGTCTGCAAAAGAAAGGCCGCAAACTAAACAAAAAACAAAAAAAAAACAAAGATATTCTTGCAGTATTACATTCTGGAATATTCATACATGTAAATGTATTTCACAAATTATGTAAACAAATATAGTTTTCAATCATTAATATATGAACAGTTTTCACCATCAATTTACAAAACTGTATTCTTTATTCACCATTTTCTTTACTTCTTGTAGACTGTTGAAATTTTAAATTCTTTCAAGCCATTTATTACTGGCCTCAGGAAGATTGTATGTGTGCAGATGTGTACACTTACATACATCCAAAGGCATTACCTTAAGTTGAAAAATTTAAATCAAAACAAAACAGAATATACATCAATGGCTTAAAGCAATGTAGAGTTTTGTGTTTTTTTGTGTGGAAAGTTGAAAAAAGCAGGGCAGTGGAAAGCAGGGGTGTAAAAAGGTTTAAAGAAATTAAAATAAAGCATAGAGAATATGAATTTTTGAAAATATGTAAAAGCATTTATGTTGAATTTAAAATTTGCTGTTTCTGTCATTGTGCAAACAAATATAAAATCTAATTCATTTTGTTAAAATATAAAAGTTATACCTGGGATCTTATCAACCCACTCTCAGCTCCAGTATCAAATGTAATTATTTATATTTCTGGGCATGCAGTTGACTAAGCATCTAAGACATTCTAGTTTATCAGTCTGTATAGAATGAGGCTTACTTTTCTTGGACTAGCATATATATATATATTTGTGGTATTTAGTGGAAAGTGCTCAGTATCCATGATAGAGCTAACACACATATATATATATATATATATATATATATCTTCGGCAGAATTGAGTCACTGTCAGTCACAGTGTGTTTATCTAAATCTAAAAATAAACACGCTAAAATTCACCTTCATCCCTGCCATTTGCCGACAGCTTACTGGTAGAAGTTCCGACTGACGCAAATTCAGTCAGGTTTCGATCCTAGCTAGAGGCAACCGGACGTCTAACCACACTGATGAGTTGTGAAACAGCGAAACAGTCTGTCTGTGGATGACAAAAATATTGGCTTCTGAAAAATTAATTTCGGTTGAGCACTTTGGTTTGAGGTGTGAGTTTGTAAACAGTGACTATTTAAGCTAATATTGCACGACTCTTCGGCAGAATTGAGTCACTGTCAGTCACTGTGTGTTTATCTAAATCTAAAAATAAACACGCTAAAATTCACCTTCATCCCTGCCGACGGCTTACTGGTAGAAGTTCCGACTGATGCAAATTCAGTCAGGTTTCGATCCTAGCTAGAGGCAACCGGACGTCTAGCCAAACTGATGAGCTGTGAAACAGCGAAACAGTCTGTCTGTGGATGACAAATATATATATATATATATATATATATATATATATATATATATATATATATATATATATTCAGTAAAATGAATGGAACACTTTGTCTGCTTGGCGTTTGTAAAAACAATTCGCTAGATTTGGCTGACTTGTTCTGTCGAGTGAAGATGGCTCAGTGGTAGAAGCTCTGACTGACACCAAATTGGCTGGGTTTCAATCCAGGCTTGAGGCATTCGGTTGTCTAGTCACACTGAGGAGCTGTGAAACAGTACTGTCTGGTAATGACATAATATATATATATATATATATCCGATGCGATGAGAACGAAAGTAATATATAAATTCCAATGTTCGCAGCGTTAATTCAAAAAAGAGCTCGATACAGGTAGTAGAGCGATAATTATTTATTTATTATAATTTTATCATATAGACAAAACCATTTTACTCACAACAAAGATGCAACTTGGTTTCAGTGCATTTTAACTGCACCCTCACCCGTAGATGTGCAGTTAAAATGCACTGAAACCAAGTTGCATCTTTGTTGTGAGTAAAATGGTTTTGTCTATATGATAAAATTATAATAAATATATATATATATGTATCAAAAATATATAAATTATTTTTATTTCTATGCATGCATTCATATCTCAAGCATTCTACTTAATCAGTCTGTATGGCATGAGATTTGCTTTTCGTGAACTAATATTGAGCACACACACACACACACACACACACACACACACACATATATATATTTACACTATTTACATTGTTTGAACTGTTGTCTTTATTGCCATATTCACAAAGTTTCAGCTGTTGTATGCACCAACCTTTTTTTAGGTGATATTTCTTGGAATTTTGATCTGAACCCTTTATTTAGTCCACGATGGGTAGATTTTGTTCTAATTCCATGTGATATGCTTTTGGATACATCAGTTTCAGTTAATTCCCCTTGATAGCACAACTCTTCAAGTTTTTGTTCCTTCTGCTACAGCTAGGTACTGAACTCTTTGGGTCAAGTCACTTTTGAATCAGTCAACCAAAACTTTTATCCACTGAGCCATGTGTTCTTGGAGACAATGGCCAAAATGTTGTGAATATGGCAATAAAGATGAGGATAACCGTCCAAACTATTGTAAATAGTTACAATACCTCATTTCAGAAATATTGACATATATATATATATATATATATATATATATATACATATATATATATATATATATATATGTCAATATATATGATAATTTTTATCATATATATATATATATATATATATATATATATATATATATATGATAAAAATATAATTTTAAGGTATGCTATATTTATGTGTAAAAGTGCTCAATATCAAGAATAGAATGTATGTAAATATAAAAGTGGACAGTGAGTTCAATACCCAATGGTGGTAGTATGTTTCTGGCAATGTTGAGGCAAGAAGATTGCATTTAAGCATGAAACAGACTAGTTGTTGACCTCAATGTCCACCAGTTGCTGATACCCCATGATGAGTGGACATAGTGATTCCTGGAGGGTCATTCTATGAAGCTCTGGAGTCAGGATGCTAAAGGTAACATCAATCAGCTAAGTGACAAATATTTTACTTGTATGAATTATATATATATATATATATATATATATATATATATATATATATATATTATATATATATATATAATATAGTAAATGGATTAAATTGTACATATTTTTAATTTAAACGTTAAAACGTTATTTTTAATGGATACTAATATTTGAGTAGATGCTATGTTCTTAATTATTTATTAAATAGTATATTTATTTTTTTACATCTACCAGCCTGAATATTCGAGAAATCCTGTTTGAAAAATATGTGCCCTCAGGCAGGATTCGAACCTGCATCCCCATCTATCATTAGATCTGATGTACCTTAATCTCTCTTCCACATAGGACCTCCTAATCAAAGTACTATTTCAAAAGTAATATTCAGGCTTTGTTTGATCAGGAGGACCTAGGTGGTCAAGAGATCAAGGCATGTTAGATCTCATGATGGTTTCCTCTATGGGACACAGGTTTGAATCCTGCCTGAGGGCATATATTTTTTAAACAAGATTTCTCGAATATTCAGGTAGATGTAAAAAAATAAATATACTATTTAATAAATAAATAAAAACAGATCATTTCAAATATGAGTATCCATTAAAAATAACAGTTAAACAAAAAAATTTTAATAAATGATTTAATCAATAATATAATAATATAATATATAAAGCAACTGTATCAAATGATATTAATGCAGAATAAAAATTTATATAGGAGCTACTGCAATAACATTTAAGTAAAGATTTAACAATCATAAAATATCATTTAAATTAAATAGATGTGCAAACAACACAACATTATCTAAATATATATGAACTAAAAAAAAGAAAAAACTATACCTACAAAAATCAAATGGGAAATAATAAAAGTACCTCCAAATAATAAAAAATAGAACATGTAATTTATGCCTATATAATAAATTTTAACAATCAAATCAAATTATTAAACAAAAGGAATGAATTAATGGGTAAATGCAGACATTCTAACAAATTTTTTCTTTGTAGCTTAAACACCAACATAAGATAATTTTCATAAATTTTAACAAATATCTAATTTTAATTTTGATATATATAAATGTTGGAATCATATATATATATATATATATATATATATATATATATATATATATATATGTATATATAAATAAAAAGGAAAGAACAGTAAGATATAAGATATAAGACTCCAAAATTCGCTTGATGAGGAAATGGAACTAATGTCTTTGGTTTAATAACAAAATAAATTCAGGGCTTTAGCTTCCATTTCTGAAACATGGTCATCACTGTGTAGCGGTAAAACCATATTTTAAATCTATTAATTTATAATATATATATATATATATATATATATAGAGAGAGAGATAGATACACATACACATACATATATATGTGTGTTTGTGTGTCATTCTGATATATATAAATATTAGAATCATATTATTTAACTAAAATTAAATTTAAATAATACAAATTAACTAAATAAAAATAATTTATATTTGAAATATTATATACATGTATATATATATATATATATATATATATATATAAAAAACAACAATGAAAAGTAATAATTATAATAATTATGAAAATAAAAAATATATAATAATTAAGAAGACAGAATGAAAACTATACAATGTAAAAGCAATTATATTAGAAATGATGTGTTTGTGAGCATGTGAACATGCACACATCTGTTGCATATTGGAAGTAGACTCTTGAATGGATTAATGAACATGCGAGTGAATGTTGGCATGCACATGCCACTAACTGAGTCAAAGAAAAAAACAAATATAGAAAATAACGGACTTTTAAAAAGTATCTTAACCTTTGAGGAGTGGATGTCGGCCATGAAACTGTGTGGTCAGAAAAAAATAATTTAAAAAACGGATATTAATTTACAGTCAGTAAATTTTTCAATTTTGAAATGTATATATATATATATATATATATATATATATATATATATATGTAAGCAAATATGTGGATGTAGATCCGACAGTATGATGAAAATGTGGAAAAGACAAAGCAAAATCTGAATATGTGAGTTTACTGTTTTTTATTTTGTTTTTGTTTTTTGTAGATTCCTCTTTGGAGTACAGGGCCACAGCCTCAACACTCTAGATGTTGCTGTGGCGGATTTAGTTGCAAGTAGTTTTATGAGGTGGTATTGCTATCTCCACACCCAAGTGGATCTGAATTCAGAATTGTTCTTCTAGTCTGGCTGCCAACAAAAGCTACCATTCTGTCCTGTTATTAACCCCCAACAGTCGGTGGGGAATTCATACTCTTCCAAGGGGATTTCTGTGAAAGTAAATACGACTACCTCAAATGGAATTTGAACTTAACATACAGATCTTACTTTAAACCCTGGAAACCTCTGTGCTACCTGAATATCCAAACTAGAATAGTAATGTCAAAAATAAGAGGGTTATTTACATACAGATCAGTAATTCAGTCTTGGCTCTCCAGCTTCCCTACACACAAGCCACTAGGTGGCATGCCACTAGCATTTACCGCTGGTGGTGTACTGTCAGTCTATCAGTGTGATCATCTTGGCAATGTTACTACTGGGAGACCACTAGAGGCCCACTGGTGGTTCGTTGGTGGCTACTACCAGAGGACCACTGGCATTGCCATTAGCAGCCTACCAGCAGGCCACTAGTGGCTTGTGTGTAGGGTCTGTGTAACAGCCAAGCTAAAAGAAGGACAACTCTGAACCCAAAGTTCTAGAGAAGTCAATGGAAACCATTTCATTCTCTTTCATAAAAACTCATAGCAATTCACAGATAATGAAGAAAAGGACTCCATGCTGGGTGATGATTGCCTATCTCTTGAAAGGACAAGTATTTGAAAAAACAGTGTATCTATCAAATAACAGTATAAAACTTTCTGGCCCTCTACTAGAGGGCATATATATATATATATATATATATATATATATATATATATATATATATATATATATATATTTCATCATCAGTAGCTTTAGCCCATATCCAAGAATTTAATTTCTTCTTTTTGAATCGCTTCCGTTATGATGACTAAGTAGACAAATTCTTATATGTAAGACTTAACGACATTGACTGCATAATAATGTTGGTGGAGGATGAAGTAGATTTTGATGAGCCTTCTTCCTCTCTTGCCATTTGATTTCTTCCTTTTCTCTTCTGGTGACTTCAAAGTTTTTGATTCTGATGGTGATGGAACACAACCAGTCTGTACAGTCTAAGGATTGTATTTCAAATGATTCAGGCTCAAGTTCGGTGGCTTTCAATGTTGTTTCAAGTTGGTCATTGTATCTTTGAAGAGGGCAACTGTGCTCTTTTCCCTGAAGTGATCTCCACTGAATAAGACTTTACATGGAAACCATGACTCTTCTATTTCTTGTTACATGAACTGACCATCAAAGAATCTGTTTAATGATCAGCTATTCAATGCTTTGACCAGGACTTTGGAATATTTTATTGGCTTTTTGTTTCCCATTGAATATAAAATAATTAGGGTGCTGAAGAAGCTTAAAAGTGTTTTCAATATATTTCTTCTCTTCATGTAAATAATACAGGTGGAGGGAATCCCATTTGGTTGGCCTGTGAGCTTTTCAACACTTCATTATTACTCTCCAGGGATTCCTTTTATTTATTATCTGTGAGTTACCATTCATTCTTAGGAAAGATAATGAAGTTGTTTAATGGAGCATTAACAATAAAAAAACACCCAAAATGCCAACTCACAATAATATTAGCTATGAACACAGCCAAATCATGCTGGCCATGTTTAGGAATTAACAAAAAATAAAAATAACATTCCTATCCCTATATATACATATATAATGTGAAGAGGTTATAATGGTTCCAACGAGAGAAAAGTGTGTATATTAAAAAGAAGAGAGGTACCGCAAACTTTTTTGGTTGTAATGTGGGTTTTTAAAAAATATTATTCTTTATTTTTCATAGTTTTACAACACGTGTTTCTGGTCTCACCACCGTCTTCAGGTAAAGGGTGGAGATTTCCACATATTATTAAAAATAATTATTAAAAATAATTAATTTTTTTCCTTTATGTTTTTCAATGTTAAATATTCTTGATATGAGACATTCTCTGTTTTTGTGTTGGTCAGACATTGGAATGACCAACAAAAAAACAGAGAATGTCTCATATCGAGAATATTTAACATTGTAAAAAACATAAAGGAAAAAAATTAATTATTTTTAATAATTATTTTTAATTATTTTTAATAATATGTTGAAATCTCCACCTTTTACCTGAAGATGGTGGTGAGACCAGAAACACGTGTTGTAAAACTGAAAAATAAAGAATAATATTTTTTTAAAAACCCACATTACAACCAAAAAAGTTTGCGGTACCTCTCTTCTTTTTAATATATATATATATATATACAAATCTATATATTCAGTTTAAAAACCTCCTTGATAGTGACTAATAGAATAGCCAAATGTGCTCAGATCCATAGAAAATCTGCTTTTAGTTCATAACTTAGTTATATTTTCAACAGCCCACTTTATCATTCGATGATCTCTGTGAAGCTCCTTTGATATCTCCAATGTGGACATTCCCTCACTCAATAACTTTGTTATTTTTAGTTTTTCAGCATTTATTGTGGACACATGACCCAGTGGATTACTTCAACCAAGGATACAAGATCCAATGGATAAATGTGTTTGTTGAAGTAATCCATTGACTTGACCCAAAGAGTTGTGTGTTCAATACCTGGCCACAGCAGAGATGAACAAAATCTTGGAGAGTTGTGTTACTAAAGGGAAATAACTGAAACTGAGATTTTTTTTTTTTAAGCGTATCACCCCAAGCAAGGCTGGAGGCCACTATCATGCAATGGGTTAAAGAAGGGTTGGAGGAAGAGCAGATAGGAGTGGTAAAGGAGAGGATGTGGAGAAAGAGAAAGACAGTGGATCGATCAAGGCAAGGGGGTTACAGAAGATTTGGAGTGAGGGCAGATAGGAATGAAAGGTGAAAGGATGTGGAGAAGGGAAGTGGATAGATCAAGGCAACTGGAGATGTTGATTGACGTTACACTTAAATAGTTGGAGATTGTATTTGTCAGGGAAACAGTAATAGGGAAGGGAGTTCCACAGGCGAGATGTGCGAGACATGAAGCTATTGGAGTAGAAGAGACATCTACATCTAACAGTTTCAACGGTGAAGGGGTGGGAACGGGAAGCCAGCCTGGTGGGGCGTTTAAATTCACGAGGCCTAGGGACAAGCGAAAGCAGCTCCTCGGAGCAATTACCGTGAAATATCCAAAAAAGGCATGGCATGTGGAACAAGAACAATCTACCCTGGTGGTTGAAATAAAGGGTTTGGTTTGAAATATCAACATATGTCTCAGGAAGAAGGGTGGTGTGTACAATGGCTGAAATCTTGTGAATGTGACAACAGATATGAGGATGATAGTCCAAACAATGTAAACAGTGTAAATAGTTACAATACCTCATCTCAGAAATATTGATAAATATATGCATGTACAAAATTGAAATTTCATAGATTAAATGGTTATCTGCATAAATGAGAAACCACCAGCTTCCAAATTAGCTTTACTTCTAATAATTGCTTATATTCATGGAGATATGCTTTTGGACCCCCCAGCAAAAATAATCATTAATATGATCTTTCTAATTCTTGCTTTCTTTCAAAAACACAGCAAGGAACCCTCCTCAGGAACCGAAATGAACAGTATTTATGACAAGTCTTCGCTTCTTTCAAATCTGTTTACATACAACTTATTTCATGAGATTACTCAGCCTCTCATCTCTATTATATCTAATAAGTTTCCACAAGAGTCTAAAATATCTTTGGTTTGGGGTGTCTTCATGTTTATGGATTTCAAAGACAGCTGCTCTAAGATAGTTATTCACAAAATCCAACTGAGCCCACTAATTTAATGATTCCTATTTATCTCCTAGTTTGAAGTGACAAATTCATTGCCACCAAACATCTACCATATCCTTGGAACACTTTAATTATTTGTGACTCTATTAAAGGCTGAAGAATTTCAGAGATTGGACAACCAATTCTTTTAAGAATAAAATTCCAAATAACTTTTGAAAAAGAAACTCTTCAAATGAATATGCTAGATCTAAAAATACAAAATTTAATTTTGTCTATTTTTCAATTTCTACAAACAAAAAAGAAAGTTGAATAGATGGTTAAATTTTGCCCAATATTTTGAACAATTGAGAAAATAGATTTTAATTAACATTAAAACAGTTAAGGATTTCCAATGCTGATTTACAAGGCAAGCAGGCCATACGCACTTGAAATATTGATATAATAGAATATTTTCACCTCTATTTTTTTACCATTTGGCTTTCTACAATACAAAGCTAGACTTTGCATATATCTCTATATATGGGTCTTCTTCATGACTGAGATGGTTACATATTTGCTACCAGTCCCTCAGCTTAGTGTTCAAGCTCAGGTAAAAGAACAAATTTCAAATCCTGATTTTATTTTTATAGATACAAATATTTAAGTAAATGCTCAGTTTATAATAAGCAGTATTAACAATATTTACCGTCCTGAATATCCAAGAAATGTAGAAAATATGTTTCCTCTGAAAGGAATCGAACTTGTATCCTACATGGAACTGTCATGCAGCCTGACGTGCTATGCTATTTAGCTACAGAGGAAGCGTCTAGTTAGCAAGGTCAAATTACTGTTTTTAATCATGGGAAATTTGTAGTTTAAAAGCTATAGCAGACAGGCAGAAAGATATTAACAATTTAATATTGAAGCGTGCGCGCACACACACACACACACACACACACACACACACACACACACACACACACACACACACACACACACACACAGATTTCTTTTATTCTGACCGAAGGAAGCCTATCTAGCAAAAGTGAAACATGTAATCAAATCAACAAAACAGTATTCCACTTAGTCTGATTTATCAAAATACAAATATATATGTTTATTAAGAAAAACAAAAGAAAAACTTATCTTAGTCAATGTATTTTGTCTTCTGAGGGACTTTATCAAGGAAAATGCCTGGTTAAAGTCCCCCAGAGGATGAAATGTGCTGGCTAGGATAAGTTTATTTTTGTTTTTATTCATATTCTCCTTTTACAGATATATTCTATATGAAATTTTACATACACATGTATATATGTATATATGTATATATATATATATATATATATATATATATATATATATAGGGTTAATATATATATATTTATATATATATATATATATATATATATATATATATATATATATGTATATATAGGGTTAATACCAATGTAAAATCTGTCACTTAGATGATTGATTTTATATATATATATATATATATATATATATATATGTATCCTTATTTTTTAATCTATATGAAATTTAATGTTTTATGCAGATTAATCACTGTTCTTTTGTATTGAATACTGTTTTTTACTTCCTGTGTAATATATATTTTACACCATGCACACACACACACACACACATCAAAGCTCTTCAGTAAAATGAATGGAGCACTTTGGCTGATTGGCATTTGTTTAGATTTGTAAAAACAATACGCTAGATTTAGTTGTGTAACTCTACCGAGTGAAGATAGCTCTGGCTGACACCAAATTAGTTGTGTTTCAATCCTGGCTTGAGGCATTCGGAAGTCTAGTCGCACTGAGGAGCTGTGATACAGCGAAACAGTACTGTCTGTGAATGATACATATATATATATATATATATATAATCAGAGAAAGACAAAATTTAATACATTACATGTGCATGCAAGCACACACATACACACATATATATAATGATAAATTAAGAAAACACCTTCAAATATTTTTAAGAAATAAAAAAAATATTTCTTAAAAATATTCCATCTGAAGAGATGAATATAACAATATTCATGAAATGAATTATAACTGATATGGATTGTTAAGTTTTTTTTACTTTATTTATCATTATATATTGCTCTGTAACTTACATTGAGCTATCACTGGATTTAAGTCCTCCTTTGAATAATCCCTACCAATTACAAATTGGTATAATATATGAAATGAAAATGCACACTAGAATCATTGCCTTAAAAGCACAACATGGCAATACAGGGATAGCTTGCTTTCTGAAATTTACCCAATCTTTTGTTAACAAAGTTCAAAAGGAAGTGGAAACTGCTGATGGTGTTCTGATAACATCAGCTAAATGCAAAACATATTGTAAGATCAGAACACCTAATTTTGTATGAAAGATTTAGAAAATAATTGATGAGAAAAGTCAATCAGAGTCATTGCAAAGGACGTCAAACTATCAGAATGCACCATCAGAAGAGCAGTGAATGAGAATATCTGGTAGAGGCCATATATGATGTAGAGATGTCAGTTCCCATTGGAAGGGACAAGAGAGAATCATTTGATCTGTGTGAAGTTTTACTAAACAGGCTAAAGCATCAAGAGGCTGCAGTAGTCTTCAGAAATGGGGTCAATATGGCATCAGGAGGGAATCCATTCAAAGAGTGAAATAAAATTTAGTTAATATTTAATTTGAATGAAGTGTTTATTTCACGTTTCATCTGTTTTTGATATTCAAAATGTCTTCCTATCTCACATTTCTCAGTCCTAGGCCCTATAGACCCCCACCTACTTGAGCCTTAGGGGCATACAATCACCAAATCTCTGCATGTCACTGAAAAAGTGCTATGCTTTGGTTTTGCTACAATGAGACAAAATTTCACAAGGGTAAACCAAATGAATGAAAGATGGTTAAGCAGAGACCCAACAGATGTTGCAAGAGTCACACATGGAGAGTTCCCAGCAATTGGTTCACATCGTCACCAATGCTACCTCATTTCTTTCCTCAGGGCCATAGAATCAATGCTGTGGTCTGTCAGGAAGTGTTGGAGAGAGTTGTGAAGCTGTGGCTAGACAGCGTATGAAACAGAAGACAACCCAAACATGGATGTATGCCAGTCTCCATGATCATGTTTTGCCAAATACATGGCCTCCTAGGGAAATGTCCAAAATTGATATGATCATCTGATTTGGGCATGTCGACACATCTGACCTCATATCAAAGCAACCATCAATGCTAATGGTGGATTCATTGAATTGGTGTATCATAAACATTATTAGTTTTCAAATAAACCTTTTCTTTCATGAACTAAGCACCTTTTTCTAGATTCATTCAAATGTCTGATTCACTCTGCATATAAAGTATATTTAACCAAACAAGTTTGATTAAATACAACCAATATATATATATATATATATATGTATATATATATATATATATATATATATATATATATATATAAAAGTGTACATTGAAGTCAACACTCAGAGACACTGTTTCATGCTAGATGCAATTGTCAGGTGCAAGTGTGGGCTTTGATTTTGACTATTTATATATAAGTCAGTGGTGCATTGTGGGTAATCCATTCTGGTGGTTATTTTGGCGGAAATGAAAAATCCAACACTTATGGCCTTACGATTTCATTTAGCATGAAACAGCCTGTTGCCTCTGAGTGTTGACTTCAATGTTCACTTTTATATTTATATTTACATACACTCTAACTCTGATATTGAGCACTTTATCCCATAAATATAGCACACCTTAAAACTATATTTATTCATATATATATATATATATATATATATATATATATATATATATAAATTAAATAAATAATTAAGAAATAGACAATCTCTAGTTAGGTAACTAGAGATGTGACCTGATGAACCAAGAAGAATATATTTTGTGGGGAAATAAATTATAGTTATGGAAACTTAAGGTTTTCTACTTCTTAATTATTTAATTAATCTTTTCTCTGCTTTTACATTGAGCTCTTTGGATCACATCCTCTTTGGGATTATCCATACAAATTACCAAACCCTTCATTGCCTTACTATATATATATATATATATATATATATATATATATATATATATATATATTAATTGACAAATATACATAATACCCTATGTTGAATGCACAACCTGAAGTTTCATGCCATTTGCAATCTTCAGGTGCAATTTTTGGGTTTACACCATTTGTTTAATATTTCTGGTTATCATGAGATATTTTATTGTTAGGCTGGATTATTAATGGTGTGGTTAAGTGTTTAATTAATTGTAGTTTAATTTTGGATTTGAATTTAGGCCCAGATTAACATTTAAGGTTGAAAATAAGATTGAAAATAAGAATCATAAATTTTAATTTAAAAACGGATGCTGTCATTAAAAAAAACATTTGGATATCAAGGAAGGTAAATCTATTTTTTGCATGAAAATCAATAATGAAAATAAAATTAATAATATTAATAATATTATTAAAATATGCAGTGATAAAATTAAGATACTAATAAAAATAATAAATAACAATAAAAATAAATAAAAATAAAATAAAAATAAAAACAAATAAATGATTCAGTATTTACATTATTCGGACTATTGTCCTCATCTTTGTCGCCATATTTGTCACAACGTTTCGGCCGTTGTACGCTCCGGCCTTCTTCAGGTGGTTGGAATTTCGAACCGAACCCTTTATTTCGATCACTGGGGTAGACTGTTCTAGTTCCACGAGCCATGTTTGATGGATGTCAGTTATCAGTTATCTCCTGGTAATTTTTCCTTCTGAAAGTTCTCCACTGCCTGAACCGGGTATTGAACTCACACTCTTTTTGGGTCTGTTACTGGATCTAACCAACGCCTTTATCCACCGTACCATGTGTCCTTGTGTACTGTACATAATACCTCATCTCAGAAATATAGACAAATAAATGATTAAAACAAACCACGTTGCTGTTATCCAAACTAAAAGTAATAACTAAAAACAATAATAATAATAGTTATATAGTAAAAGTAATAATAATAGTAATAATGAAAATAATAAATTAGCATAAATATCAAATTCATTACAGTCTAATAATAACAGTTACAATAGTTATATAGTGAAGATAGTAAAAATATTAATAAAAATATTTGTGATAATAATAAATAATATAAATACTAATATTAGTGGTCCATAGGCCTGTATAGACTATATTAATCTAGGTCAATGTGCTGGAGTAGAAATTTGGTTCTAGGCAAGTAGGTGCTTATCAACTCATTTCTCTTGTTTAAGAGATTTAGATTGTTTATATTTTTTATGGTCAATAATTTTTTGAAAGACATGTTACATCTGTCACCTTTCCTGCTGAAGTGTTTAGCTTTTGTTATGCATTCCCAGGTGGTGGTTGAGTTTTTAGTCTTGCTTTTCAGTTTCCAGAAAAATTTAGAGAGGACAGTCCTGTTTCAATATTTGATATTGCCTATGTCATTTGGTGGTGGTAGAAGCACAATTTCCACTGGTTTTCTATAGAGCCCACATAAAACATGGCCTCATTGTCATATTTGATTTCAGCTTTATAGATTAATGATTTGGTCATACATCTGCCGTTAATTTGGCAGGGTTTGTTCTTTTGGTAGTTGTATTCCTTAGTTGTGGGGATGTTACCGTTTTGTAGGCTGTTGAACTGCTTGTTTAGAATGGAAAGTTGTGCTGTGATACATACTGGTCGATGTTTTTGACACAACTGTAGCTAACTTTGACGTTGTTCTTGTAGAAAATCTTATTTAGCATTGGGGAATGACTAAAGTGTTTATAGATTAAATTAAAAAAAAATCCTTATTGCTAGAGTTGATGGACAACCTAAATTGGACAGATTCATGTAAATTATTTAGTATTCTAGGATGGTGGTTAGATTGTTTGCTGATGTATCTATGGTTGTATAAATCTTTAGTATATAGTTTATAAAGCCCATTAAATAGGTCAAATGTGCCATCCAAGAAATTTATTATTTTAGCATTGGCGGTGGTGGTGCTCAGATTGTGGTCTTTGAAGAATTTAATTAGGTTTTTTCTTAGTCATTTTTTTGTGCATTTGGTTTATGTAGGAGTATAATCCCATCATCCCTATAGAGGTTAATATCAAATATTGTTAATATCAAAGATAAACCTTAGATACAAAAGTAATAAGATACCAACTAGTTCACAAGCTTCCACTGAATCAAACGCAGCCTGTTTAATGATGTCAATGTCCTCTTTGCTTATGGGGTAGTAAAATGTTGGTGAGGTTTATCACATGCATTAGTAACTTCTTGATGGATGGGTAGAAGTTGCAAATATCAAATTGGAGAAAAGAGCATTCGCTTTTCTTATTTTAGTGAACCAATCAATGGTGTCAGCAATATTATGCCACTGGTTGATTCCTAAAGCATTTCTGGTGTATTTGCAGGCTATTTCAAGGATTTTCTTGCTTACCAATATTATTCTTGGATGGGTTGATTAGCCAGTGTTGGGGGTTGTGTGGGAAGTCATCCTTGCTGTCTTTCATTGTAATGAATGCCTGCCGCCTGTGCAATTTATAGACTCTGTCATCAATTTTTAGTTCATTGGGTGTTTTTTGATATCATTATTTTTGGAATATTCCCATTTTTGGGTGCTTTTTTTGTAAATCTTATTGACCTCTGTACTAATGGCTATTTAAAATATATGTCAACGTTGACCTGGTAATGTTTGCTCTTTTTATCAGAATTGATGATAATCTTATCTCGATCACTTGATAGTGGCGATGTCTTTATACATTTTTTCTGAAGGTATTGGTATTTGATCTTATTGGTTATATATATATATATATATATATATATATATATATATATATATATATATATATATTTCTGCCATTAAGTTTCAAGGTTATTCAGGTGGTAAAGGATATACATCTACCTTTCTGATAAAACTTAAAAGGTTTGGATGTCAAGAAATCTTTGAATGCAGTTTCTACATCTTCTTTGCAATGGAATGTCTTTTGGCTTAAAAAAAATTTGTCAAGATGCTTGAAAAACTGTTAGTGTATGAAAGATCAGTGGAATATGGTAGATTTGGCAAAATCTACCATATTCCAAGTCAGTAAGATTGTGCAGTGCCATCCTGGCAAATTGTTGCCTAGTATTGTCATGAAACAGAATTTGATCTCGTCGATTAACCAGTGCCTGTCATAATTTGCTTAACTGAATGAGCATTTCATCCAATTAATGGCAACAGATTTTGGCAGTGATTCTCTGGTTAGATTCCAGAAAGTTGTAATGGATAAGATCAATGATCAACCACCAGACAGTCACCATAATCTTCTGCTGGTGCAATTTCAGTTTTGGAAAGTGTTTGGGTCGTTTTTAATGATCAAACCTTGATTGAGACAATTGCTTGATTGTTATAAAGAATGTATTTCTCATAACAAGTCACTATCAGATCCAGAAATGGATCATTCAAATTTTGAAGATGCAACATTAGACACAATTCAAGAGGTTAAACTCTTCAACTTTCACTGAGTTCATATGGAAATAATTTATTGAGTTCCTTCACCTTACGCCAGGTTTGATGTGCTGTAAAACAAATCAATCAATCAACAATCACCTTATCAATTATCTTGAGATGGTCTCATATTGTTGAAATGCTGATACGCATTATGTGAGATATTTCTCTGACAATTTGATTAGTGTTTTCAGATGTTGATTGTCAATTGCAGATGTACGTCCTTTACCACCTGAATGTTTAAGATGCATATTGCCTCAACAGACCTTCAAAAACCAATGTCGCATTGTCTGATAAAAGGCGGATCCTTTACCCTATGCTCTGTTAATGTTGGAAGCAGTTTGAGGAACATAATAACAGGATTCACACGCTCAAAGCCATTTTTAATAATTGATCTTAGAAAGTGGTTGTATACAACTGATAGTTCAGATATTTCTGAAGGGGTTTGGTGCCATACATTATATCAGTATGAAAGTCTTGATCTGCTATTTAAGAACATGACTCAACTTTTCAGGTTAATGATTTGGTTTTGTACTAATTTGTGGTTTTGTGCAAAATTACCTCACATGTAGACCATTATATGTTCAATTTCCTTATCTCCTATAATAAATTTGTTATAACTAATCTATTCACTGAGGTATTTAAAGTGTTTAGCATTTACTAATTTCACATCTTGAATTTTAATGATGGATTCAGGGTATGCACTAGCAGTGCTTTCATTCCACTTTTCAGATCAGAGTTTCAGTTTTCGGCTGCATTTTCCTGGTTTTCAAAGAATGTAAGGTTGACGCTTGGCTTCAGCGGCATTTTATGAAATGCATCAGTTTTCATTAAAAATCCACATAAAAAACTGAATATATATATATATATATATATATATATATATATATAAAGAGAGAGAGTCATCCACTGTTTTGTTGCATCACAGCTCCTCAGTGTGGCTAGACATCCGATTGCTTCAAGCCAGGATCGAAACCCAACTGATTTGACATCAGTAAGATATCTTACCTCTAAGCCATCATCGCACAGCAGAAAGGAAGGGAATTTTAATTTTTTTTCTCTATACGAAATATGCCAGCTGCTCGGAGAACAATTCATACTTGAAGAGTAATGCTTAATAGCAGTCGGAGCTGCTTTTTAAAAAACCCTTTCCCTAGAGAGCTCGACTGAATTTCCAGGAGCATATATATAGTCATCCACAGACAGACTGTTTTTGAAGTATATATATATATATATATATATATATATATATATATATATATATATATATATATATATATATATATATGTATATGGCTTTGAAAATGAGGGAACACATACGTTTTTTGTCCAATACTTCTTCAAAAAAGATTCATTAAAACAACAATAATCAAAATCGCAAAAGTGAAAAAGGTAAACATGGGGGTAAATAAGGAACAATGTTTAAAATAAATTTATTACTAAAAACAAACAAATTGGTGTAAATAAGCTACTAGTGAGTATAAAACAACACAAAAATTACTCACGACCCACATATGAGACACAGAGAACAAAGAAAGTTCTCCTTCTGTTTCCATAATATCAGTCGATGAAGCTTGATGTAAATAGCTTCTAAAAGCCATATCTTTTTAACTGTGCAGCATCCTGAATGCTCCATCAACATATTTGGAAGTGCAACCTGGGTTGTTAATCAAATGAAGTCCAATCACTGACTCACAACTGACTGAGTTAAGCGATTATTGTTACTAGATCTACCCTGTCTTATGTAGGCACATGTTTACCCTTTTTCAGTTTTGCTGTTTTCAATTATTGTTGTTCCAACAAATCTTTCTGAAGAAGTGTTAGAAAAAAAAAGGTCCCTTTAAAAGAATATGGGCCGTCACTTTCAAAGCCATATATAAATTCTTTGGTACAAAATGTTTGTTTATTTATATATATATATATATATATATATATATTTATATATACCGTTATTTTAGGTTAAGAGTTTTATAAATAGACAAATGAAAAAGAAAGAAAATTAAATGTGAACAGAAAAAGACAAACATTAGATTGACATACTGAAAAATATATTTACATTTATAGTAATATGAAATAATGTTGCATTATCAATAATATATGAATATATATTAATATTTTAAGGGAGATATTTAGTGATAGGATATATATTTATATGTTAGATATATTGTAGTATATATATATTGTTTTGTCACTCTCCTGAGTGTTACTGGTATCATGTAACCTATGCTACCTGCCACATGGTTAGGTCATTGACAACTAATCTGTTTCCCCTACCAGGCTTTTCTGATGAGGAAGGTGGTTAGACACACGGCAGAATTAAAAAAATACAGATGAACCGTCTTTTAGGATAAGTGAGCATCTAGCACAATGGGGTAGACAGAGCTCCATGGTTATGTATGCAACCAGTGTGGTGATGACATGGTATTGTTGGGTGGTGAGCTTCTTAGATTGAAGTCAATAGCCAGAGTGGTGGGTCCCACTAATGGCATCATTTGTTTGACCTGAAGAGGGATGGGCTCAGCCAGGTCTACTATGCAGTGATGCTATTATCATACTTGGTCATGAGACTGATGATTATGATGATTATTGTAGTGATAATATTGTTTCCTTGAATAGGAGCTATGAATGAAATTACCAGCAATATGATAAATTTAATATCAATGTTTTATTGCCTTGGCAAAATGAAAAGATGTAAATGTAATATTGATACATATAAAATATCCTAATTCATGTGTAAAGCTTTCTTAAAAAATGTTAAGGATTTTTTTAATCACTTTCACCCCATGCAAGGCAGAAAAGCCACTAAGACATAAGGGGTTACTAGGCATGGAAGAATTAGGAACAGGAACATTAATGATGAGCGGGAAGAGAAAAGAATTATCAGGAGGACAGCAGATAGTGATTGACATTGCATTTAAATTTTTGCAAATTAAAATTGGCTGGAAAGCATGGATCTGGAAGGAAATTCCAAAAATGAGAAGTTTGAGAAAAGAAACTGTTAGCATAGAATTTACAGTTACATCTAGCCGGCTCAACTGAAAATTGATGAGATCTTCATGCCAGTCTAGTACTGCACTTAAATTCAAAAAGTTTAGGTACCATAATGAAGAGCTCATCTGGACAATTACCATGAAAATGTTTCTAGAAAAGGCTCAGAGAGGTAACTTTACAGTGGTGAGAAAGTGACTGAAGCCAAGCGGCCAGATAATATTGCTGATTCTTGTTTGGATTTTATCAAGGAGCTCAAGGTATATAGGAGGGACACCAAACCATATGTGGCAGCAATATTCTTACATTTGAGAACATTTTCTTATTGGTTTTGTAGAATTATCAGCTTCTGTTTTTTGCATGTTATGTTGTGTACAGTGCAACAAATGGTTTGCTGGAGATTAAGAAATCCTCATAACAGCTAATGCAACATGTCTTCTTCCTATGATATCATGTGAGTAAAAAGAGGAAGAAGATATATATGTCCTTTTCTTTATATACTACTCTATACAATGCCACTGAGAAGCTGCTAGCAGAAGTTCCCTGGAAGGTAAGTGGGATAATTTCATAGTAACCAGCTATTGAAATACAATGTGTCGCAGAAATATCTCCCACATATACCTCCCAGAAATAACTTCCACATAATACTAAGAGATTAGTGGCAATAGTGTCTTCATCTAGCTAATGCCTTTTTATTATTTGCAAGGTATTTCTGGTAGTTATATGTGGGAGATATTTCTGCTGCTTACTCTATGAAGCTGAGTTTTGATTATTTGCAATTGCTGAGAAGCTCAAAAAAGAAGTTCAGATATACTGCTTGTTGTTTGGCTAGGAATGATTTGCACTCTTCTGATTGGTTTAAAAAATGTATTCTATTTCTTATTGGCCAGAAAAGATAACTGACAAAATTCAGTTTCTTTTAAATTGTGATCCTACTTTTGCACCAAATTTAGGCTCACACTGAAGATGTTGTCCCATGACATTGTAATTTGGATTTTATCTGGAAATAACTTCATCTTCAGCTGTCGTTCAGAACTTTTGATAGTTAAAGACAAAAGAAAATGGAGATTAAAGTAGTTTTGGTTTTTTGTCTTTATTAACAATTCACCATTGTCCAACACAGCAGAACATCTTATCTATTGTTAAATCTTGTGTACACTGTTATTTTTTTAATATTGCATAGCATTATCTGATAACACAGAAAACAAAAATGTATTTTTTATAAATTTATATTTATTTATTCATATTCATTGTAAAAGCAAGATGTTCTGATTTATACAAAGATGAATAAATTTAATCTAAACTGGTAACTTTGAAACATATTTCAATAAAGGCATCTCCAAGATGCACTGAGATTCATTTTCAGTGACGTTTCACGACAAGGTCCATTGGAAGTTTCATATTTTCCAACATCCGTCATCCTCACCATTGAACATCCTGGTAACTGAAGACTACTATACTCACTCCATGATAAACTGAACAGCATACATACATACATACATACATACATACATACATACATATATATATATGATAAAAATATCATTTTAAGGTATGGTATATTTATGGATAAAAGTGCTCAATATCAGAGATAGAGTGCATGTAAATATAAAGGTGGACACTGAGGTCAACACCAAGAGGAAACAGATTGTTTTATACTTTAATGAAAATTGGCCTGAAGATTGCATTCAGGAATGAAACAGACAGTTGCCACTAGGTGCTGACCTCAGTGTCCATATATATATATATATATATATATATATATATATATATATATATATATATATATATATATATTATAAATTAATTGATTTAAAATATGGTTTTTTCGCTACACAGTGATACCATGTTTCAGAAATGGAAGCTAAAGCCCCTGTGTAGTGAAAAAACCATATTTTAAATCAATTAATTTATAATATTAATGCTCTGTAAATTTACATTGAGCACTATTGTGTAAAAATAAAAATATCTATAAGAACACCGGATTTTATATCTTACTCTTCTTTCTTTTTATTTATATATATATATATATGTATCTATATATATATATATATATATATATATATATATATATATATATAAACAAAAATTGTTCCTTATTTACCACCTGTGTTTATCTTTTTCAGTTTTAGTGTTTGGATTATTGTTGTTCCAGTGAATCTTTCTGAAAAATTGTTGAATGAAAAAGCTACCTTTAAAAGGATGCATTCCATCATTTCAAAATATATATATATATGTGTGTGTGTGTGTGTGTGTGTGTGTGTTAGATAATAATAAATAAAAATATATCAGTATAATAACAATGTGAATAAAGATAAAAATAAAATATTTCTTTACCAAGGTGTTTCATCCTCTAATAGACTGTATCAGGGCAAATGTAAGGAATTTTATTTTGCAACAAGTATTTATAAGCAGACATAAAAATATTGTTAGGTTTTCAAAATTTAAAACTGTCCGAGTGTATTTAGCAGTATGCTTTTCTCGGTACATTTTATGATCTTTGAGGGACGGAAAACAAGTTATTGTTTTTTCGTTAATGCTGTATGGGGCATAATAGAGTATCTTAAGCATAATGATGCTGAAAATGGCCAATGCAAATAAAAAGACCACCACTGAATAGAAGGTCCAAATTCTATCATTTGGAATTATAACCATTCTTCTTGGCAGTAATTGGAATTTGCATGGTTTTAGTGAGAGCACTTGTTCTTCAATTTCCACCACAATGCTTCAATTAGATTGAGAGCAGTCTTCCATAAGTTAAACATTTTCATCTATGGGAAACCTTTTGATGTGTGGCAAAGAGCACTGTGATACTGAAAAATTTCTCAAGCTTTGTTGTCTGGCGGATGATTAGACCATAGTAAAACTAATATCGTTTTCACTGTTTAGGTTTCAATCAACTTTTATCAGTTTTCTTCTATTATTGCTTTGGATGTGACCATTACATGCCCACCACTAAATGTTATCACCTTTGTGGTGTATCTTGCATTGTTTCTTTTTCCTACTAATCTCATGGAATATTCTCTTGCATTACAGTGTAACTCTATTTTGCATTCATCACAATAAAAATTACGTTTTACAAATTTCCAGCATTGCATGTTAGATGATCTTTTGACTCTTTCAGTCTTTTATTCCAAGGTTTTTGGTTAATGATGGACTTTTTGCTGCTGTGCCTCCATTCAAATTGTTTTTTTTTGTAATACTTTGTGTACTGCATCAACTGAAACCTCATTGTCAAGACTACATTCACTTCTCACTTGTCTGGCTGTTGATTTTGGATTGCCTACCAAGTCTCTCACAATTTTTCTTTCATCTCCTTTGTCTAACTTTTATGGTCTTCTGGTCTATGCACTTAAAATGCTTCCAGTAATAGCAAATGACTTTTGGGTGGTTTGAACCCTGTTTTGAGGAATTTCCAGCTGCCTGACTGTTTCTTGTTGAATCATTTTCCCTTTCAAAGTCACAACCTTCATCTTTGTTTCAGCAGAAATTTAGACAGTGCAAAAAAGCAAGCTAATGTTCCAATGATTTGCCAAATCACCTTACACTCACGTTAATAAGATGAAAATATTTTGAGTTAGAAATTTGTATATTATCATATCTCAGATCTTACATTGGCCTATTAGTTTTGCATAGCCTTTGTTCAGCATAAAGCAGTGAATTTTCTGTTACATGGCATCTACAAAAGTGCAATAAGTTATTTTCCAATTTTCAAGCTTTACAGACACAACCGATAAAAGTATATTGCTAAACAATCTTAACTTCTTAATAAAATAAATTTCTATAATCATTTTATGTAGTTGGCCCCAAACTTTTGTGTGCCAAAACCTTTGCAATCAACAATGATTCAGAAGATTGTAATGTTTTTTTTTATGGATAACTTTCCTATTTCTTGGTTGAATACCTTTAAAATTGAACAGTTTACCCTTAAAGAGATATCCATTCAATATTAAAGGGATATCTATTTGACATTAAAGGGATATCCATTCAGTATTAAAGGGATATCTATTTGACATTAAAGGGATATTCATTAAATATTAAAGGGATATCTATTTGATATAAAAGGGATATTTATTCAATATTAAAGGGATATGTATTTGACATTAAAGGGATATTCATTCAATATTAAAGGGATATCTATTTGATATAAAAGGGATATTCATTAAATATTAAAGGGATATGTATTTGACATTAAAGGGATATCCATTCAATATTAAAGGGATATCTATTTGACATTAAAGGGATATTCATTCAATATTAAAGGGATATCTATTTGATATAAAAGGGATATCTATTTGATATTAAAGGGATATGCATTCAATATTAAGGTGATATTTATTCGATATTAAAGGGATATCTATTCAATATATAAAAATAATCGAGTTTCAACAGAAAACCAGGTTCTCATTGAAATGAGAAATTTTTAAAATTTGAAAAATGTATACTTAGTAACAGAGAAGCCAATAAAATTGTTTTTATCAAGTTTATGGCATCCTTTACTAAAGACCAAAGTCATAGGTCAACTATGCCAATCTTGTTATTTCACTGCAAATGACAATTTTTGTTTCAGTTTGTGTTTCTGGTAGTTTGCTGCTATGGCTAGCTTAAGATATTTTTGCTCTTTACATTTGGGAAAACTTTAGCTTATTTAATTGAAGTAAGTATAAGATTTATTTATCTTATTTATTTCCGACTTCAGACTCCTTTTATGTTTTCAGTGGAAAAAGAAAATTTTTGTGAAAAATTTACTAAAAAATTATAATTCAAGAAACTTGGTCTTGTTACTATGACGTTAATTTAATATTTTTCATTTAAAGTTAATTGAATATTCTTCTCTATGAAATTTTTATTCATAAAAGCAAATACACTAATGCTCAATTCTCTTCATTTTTGCATAAACTCTATTTTCGTTTCTAACAAATGAGAAAAGTATTTTCCTGTGCTTCTTATACTGAAATATCAGATTTTAATTTTTTATGATTTAAAGAAATAATTTATTAATCTGATATTTTTTATAGACTTTCTTCTTACAAATGTTACAAAGTCTCTCCCAAGAAAGTTAATTTTAATAATATTTTGTTTTTAATAGACTTTTCTTATGAAGATATTTTTCTTTGATTCTGTTTCTACACTGCAAAATTTATTTAAAAATGCTATTATTTATTACATAAAATTAATTTAATATTTTTTTTCTATGATATTGATATTTATAACAATTGATGATAAAATTTAATCTTTTATGAGGAATTTGTGTTTTTCTTTCTAAAATGTATGTAAAAGAAGTATTTTAAATTTTAGTTTAGTTTGCCATTAAAAAACATAAAATAGGAGATTTTACTCTACAGAATTAATGAAAAATCATTTATTAAAAAGATTGTTATGTATAGTTAATGTGATAATTAAATTCAATAAATTTACTCCAATACTTTTGGATATTTTAAACGATGTGTACAAAACATTAACCCTTATCCTGCTATTAAACCATTAATTTTTTAAGAGTTAATTTTTTCTTCTTCTACTTTTCTACTTCCATAATCATAAAAATATTCATTTATGGAAAAATAAGTTAGCATAACAATATTGTTACTTTATTTCTAAGCAATAAATAAAATAAAAAAGTTACTCACTTTTATTTTTAATTTCGGGTCATATTTTTGTTCTAGAATTCAGTTTCGATATTGGTTTTGGATCATCAAAACTGTTTTAATATAGATAATTAATTTAGAATGGATATAATATTTCATACACTCTTAGTAATGGAGTATGAAGTGATGGATCTAAAGCTCCACCAAATTATATATTAATCGTAATAAGACCTTAGTAAAGAAAAAATATACCAAGAGGATTTACTTTTTGAGCCAAATTAATTCTGCTCTTAATCTTGATTTTTTTTCTTTGAATTTATTAAGCTGACTGCAGCAGTGAACTACTACAAACCCAAACCAAAACTGAAAATCTTTGCATCAATGACCTTGGGATATATAAGAATCAATCTCTTTCCCCCTCAGTTATGGGTTAATAGAATAGCAGACTGGGCTTCCCAGCCTCATTTGGTAACCAGTCTAGAATTGGTAACTTAATTAAAAACCCCATCCTCAGCAGTTTAGGCCACTCATGGGGATGTGTTGGCTCAGGTAAACATACAATGACTGAAAGTTTTTAGTTATATGAGTAGTGCAGGTTGAGAAATAGCTCAAGGTAATTTTACCTTGCAAAAAAAATAATTATTCTTAAAATCCTCAAAATATATTTTGGCTTTAAATAACCCTCAAAGAATTGATAAACCAGAAAGAAAAAGGAAAAAACAAATAAAAAAAAGATCCTCAGTAGTAAAAGGACAATATATACAATTATATGCACTCTTATATAAATGAGGCAAGACTTATACCAATAACACAGCAAAAGAATAAATACTTCATTTATTTTCTGAATATAGATAAACATGCAGAAATTAATTTTGTAAGTACTGAGCCTCAAGCCCCAAAATGTGGGCCTTGTGCCAGAATTAAACTCAGTTTGTATAAATATATAAATGCATGTATTGCCACCTGCACCTGTAGAGTATATCACCCTCATTTTTAAATTATTTTTTATATTTTTATGGCAATTATTCTGAAGAGCTTTTCTATCTGATAACTCAACTGCATTAATTTAAACATGCTAGTAGATTGGCAACTAGGTCTCACCGTTTTACTGTTGATACAACTGTCTTTTCTATTCTAATAGTTTCTTTTCTTGCACTTCTCACCTGTGGGACTCCCTTCAGTTTTCTTGTTCCTTGTCGCCTTTTCTTTTTATGTGCCATGTCTTTTCAGGATGTAGGCAATCATGGCTCTCCACCTCTTCCCTCTATCCCTTGCAGCTCTTAACAAGTTCATTTCCTCTGTCATCTCGCCCAGACCACATTCTGTCATCCACTTGCTCAAGCCCGCTAGGCATTATTTTCCTTTGTCTCTCTTTCCCTCTGTTCAACCCGTGAGTATCAGATTCTCAAAACCCTCCTTCTTCATTATGTGTCCCAGAAACTTCAGCTGTCTCTTCCTGATGTTAAGTATAAGCCTCACATGCTCAGTCCATGATATCATATTATCCTTCTGTAGAACCACATCTCCGTCGCCTTGAGTCTCTTCTTCAACATTGAGTAAATCATCCAAAATCTACAATCTCCAAAAGTTTAAATGCAACACCAATTGCCATCTTCTGCCTTCTTGAAGTCTGTTCCTTTCTTCACCTCTCCGCACTAAAGTTTTCTCATTCTCTTTCACTCTCTGTAACCCTCTTGCATCCTTGTGGCATTATCGTCTTGCTTGGGGTGAAATGATTAAAAAAAAAGGGAATAAAAATCACGGCCAATTGGAAAGTAAGATTATTATTTGCAATAAATACAAAGAACCAAGAAGTTGGTCATACAATAGAAATATTGACAATATACCAAATAACAACATAGATTATAATCAATTTTCTGAAAGAAATGAAACAAAACAAACATTGAATAAAAAGAAATATATATACACATTCCACAATGTTACACATATTAGGGAAGGAATCTTTTCCCCTCCAAACCCCTCATCTCTCTCTTTCTCTACATATACATACATACATATATATATATATATATATATATATATATATATATATATATATATATATATATATATGTATAGATACATAGATATATAGATATATAAATATATCTGTTCATACATGTTTGTATGTATGTGTGTACAATTTAATATTCAGAGAATGTATTAAAAAATCTATTTGCTGATTTTATTTTAATTTATGCCACTTCTTGGAATTCATTTGCATAATAAAAATTCATCACCCTCTGTTCGTCTATTTTTTGTTATTTATAAATATGTATAAAATTATTTTGCTAGAACTCTCTTCGACTTGTTTGTTCTTCTTTTTTTTTAAACATAGATGAGTACATCAAATATGTAAACAAATGCTAAATAAATTAGTCGTTCCTTCTTCCCTTTCCCCATCGGGATTTAAAATTTGGAGCTGAGCTTTCCTTGCCTCTTGTCTGACATTATTCATCCTGAACTCAAATGTTAACACTCAGGCCATCATGAAATAATTGAATACATATTTATTAACCTGATTTTATTAAGCCAAAAAAAAATAAATTGTGGATGAAAAATAAAACTTAAACTTGATAAATTATTAAAAATCAAAAACAATTTTTTCATTGTTGATATTTTGCAGTTTTATGTACAGGTTAAATTCTCTGTAAAAGATTAATCAAATATTTAAAAAGATTTTAAAAATACAACTTTTGTTTTGAAAAGTAAGAGACTTGGTATTTTTCAGAAATAAATAAAATGAAGCCATATTATTGATGATAATATTAGAGTAGATCAAAAGTATTTTATTTTTAATCAACTCTTCAGTCTTAAATTACAAAACAAACTTACGTAATTTTCTACACATGGTATGTTTCTATGATCCTTCCTCTTGGGAATATCGGTCATCAGGCTATCTTTCACCTTGCATTTTAAAGCATCATAATTGAAAACAAATAGCCATACAGGTCTGGGCTTTATTTCAATGGATAAGTCATCATTCTTTAAAAAATCTTAAACCATTTTTAGAAAGTATGAAGACAGAAAGCATGGTTGTTAGCAAAAGAATGAGCCCAAAGACTGTATAGAAAGCCAGAGATACCAAAATCAAACAAGTACAGAAATTTAAATATCTGGGAAGTGTAATCGATTGTGCCTTCGCATTGTGATTTCAGTCACTTTCTCATCGATATGACATGGCTTCTCTCTGTCTCTTCTACAAATATTTTCATGGCAACCGTTCTGATAAGCTTTTTTCCCCTGGTGCCCTGACTACATGAATTTAAACATGCTACTAGAGTGGCATCTAGGTCTGACCCATTTACTGGCTAAATGCAACTACCATCTCTACTCTAACAGTTTCTTTTCTCGCACTTCCTACCTGTGGAACTCCCTTCAGTTTACATGCTTCCCTGATATTTACAATCTTCAAAAATTTAAATGCAATGTCAGTCGCCATTTTCTATCTTCTTGAATCCTGTACATCTTTTGTCCTTCCCTTAATCCTCCCTATACTAAGTCTATTCTCTCACTTTCACTCCCTGGACACCCCTGTGTACTAGTTGCATTTCCACCTTGCTTGGGGTGAAATAATTAAAAAAAAAGAAAAGTTTTTTAACAGAGGACAGAAAATGCAACATTGAAATCCAATGGTGTATTGGGAAAGCCAAGGAAGCATTCCAAAAGCTAAGTGGAGTATTAAAAATAGGAAAATTTCACAAGAAACAAGGAAAAGAGTATCTGCAATGTTATTGATCATGACCTGGTATCTCAGCTTCAGTCACTTCCCCATTGCCATAACAGTACCTTTCTATAAATATTTTCATGGTAATTGTTCTGTTAAACTTTTCTCTAAGAATTTAAGTATTAGATTGGCAGCAAGGTCTCATGATTTTACAGATGAAATGACTAGATGTAACTGTAATTTCTAACCTAACGGCTTCTTTTCTCACAATTCTCACTTGAGGAACTCTCTTCCGGCTTCTTGCTTTCCAGTCAAGTTTGATTTTCAAAAACTGAAATGCAATATCAACCATTATCTTATCTTCTTAATTCAGCCATTATCTTATGTCTTCTTAATTATTGTTCTTTTATTGTTCTCTCTCCTTAATAGAGTTCTTTGTCTAGCATTCAGTAATCCCTCCACTTGCACCTTAGTGACTTTATTGTCTTGCTTGGGACAAAATGATTAAAGAAAAGAAATAGAAATTCGATGAATACTACTTAAGTGAATCTATTCACCACTAGCTACTGAGCACCCAAGCCCTCTTTTGCTTTAAAAAGCAACTTTCTGCATTATACAACAAAGGTCATAGTTTTTGATTGACCTAAATGGTGAGATAAGCCTAATAGTTTTTTTTAGAAAACTCCTAAAGAAAATGTGGCTTATATTCAGTGGTGGCATCATACCAGTTCATATGAACCATTTCTTAAAATTTTAAAAGTTTAGCAAACTGGTTGGTGGAATATCCGAAAATAATCTTATATATTAATAGCAGATATATAATAGTTAAAATTTTAATTAATACCATTGCTGTAAGTTCTGCAGAAGCTGAAAGAGGATTTTCTGTGATGAACATAATTTATTCAGACAAAAGAAATCTTCTTGAAGTTAAAAATGTGACAAATCCTCTAGTGATAAGTTTGATAGATCTTCCATTGGATCTTTGGGTCTGCAGCAATTTAGATTGAATATGGCTAAGAAACCATAACACAGCTGATGACATTAGAGCCAAAAAGCATCATACATCTGAAAAGAAATATGATGAGAACAGAATTTCAATCTATAAGTATCTTAATAAATAAATGTTTTCTATTAAATTATCAAAATGGTTTAATTCTTTTTGATACTATAAAGTGATTTGTTTCCATTCTCGGATTGAAAAGAAAATAAGCAGAATAGGTTCCTTTATAGAATTGCTTCCTGTAAATTTGTGATACCATTATTG
Source organism: Acanthosepion esculentum (assembly GCA_964036315.1). NCBI lineage: Eukaryota > Metazoa > Mollusca > Cephalopoda > Sepiida > Sepiidae > Acanthosepion > Acanthosepion esculentum. The sequence goes on from OZ038500.1 coordinate 45,133,092, forward strand.
TTTATTGTGTGATGAAATTAAATGCTGGCCATTTGCAGGTAAAAACAGGTATTCTATGATCTTATCAGTAAAATGTAAGTATTTCATAAAATATAACACTTCAGAGAACCATTTTTCAATTGTAAAGTGTGTTCCAATAACTTGGACCGATTTTAAATGTGAATTAAGTTTAAGTGTCTAAAGATTTTTTTCTTTTTCTTTCAGATTTGACAACTTAAGTCTTTGGCAATTTCAACCCTGGAAAGATTAACAATCAAACAACGTGTTAAAGTTATTGAAGCCTATTACAAAAATGGACGTTCAAACAGAAATGCATTTTGCACATTTTGCAATTTTTTTAGTCAACATAATTGACTAACCAAGAGTGCAATTGGAAACAATGTAACATTTTTGAGGAGAGGTTCAATTCCTGTGTGTGATGACTAATAGACGTGTCTGGATCTTTGGCCACATTCTCATACACTGCGGTAATGTCTTCAGCTGAACGACGTAAACAAGCACGCATTGTTGTTTTCACATGTGACACCGACCCAGTTTGTTTCAATTTACGAACATTTTTCCTAATTGCACTCTTGAAACTTTTTTGTTTGATTGTTAATCTTTCCAGGGTTGAAATTGCCAAAGACTTAAGTTCTTAAATCTGAAAGAAAAAGAAAAAAAAATCATTAGACGCTTAAACTTAATTCAAATTTAAAATCAATCCAAGTTATTGGAACACATTTATAAGACCTTCTTCTTCTTCGTGTACCATGTTCCTCTCTAGGGCACCTTTTGGTCCCCAGCATATGCTTTATGTTGCCCAACATAGCCTAGTACACATCATACAGATGTCCACCAGGCGTTCTCAAATGGGGGGGGGGGATTTCTCCCAGGAAGGAATTTCAGGGTTCTAAGGGGAAGGAAATTTTTTTTATTCTTCACAAGTTTATCATTGACTGTAATCTTCATGAGAATAAAACCAATTTAAATACCCTGATCTATTATTGACCCTTTTGTATATTGAAGTATGTTTCAATTTATTTATTTAATAATTAGTTATGAATTAAAACAAATTACTACACAGTGTATTCAAATTTAAAGATCCATCAACATTTTCTGTTTCTATTAAATTTGGAAAACTCCCTATAAAAGGAATCTACATCAATGTATAAGAATATAGATTTTCAATAATATTATTTGGAATGCACTTTTTGAGCTGGACAATCTTGGAAAGTGGGTTGGAATGGCATTCTGGCTTAATTTGTAAAAGGTGCATTGGGCAAAAAAGTTAAGGAGCACTAAGCTAAGCTGACTTTGCTACACACATATTGTATATATAATAATTCTACCAAACCAACAGCTAAAGAAATCTTTTAAAAATGTAAGTCTCTCACACACTTTCATAGGAACTTCACACACAGGTACATACAAAACAGGATACTGTAATGACAAAAGTACGCAGGTATAGGCTTTAAGAAAGCTTTATTCAACTGATAATACAAGGTTTGCATATAGTGTCCTTTTATAGTCCCAGTAAACAGAAATAGCTCTCTCAAAGAGGAGAGTAACAAAACAAGGGGAAACCACTCTTGATTATTCATAACAGATATCTCTACACACACAGCTTCATTCAGCCATTTTTGTATTCTTTCCTTTAGTATGCTAATAAAATAAAGTCAGTCTATATTTCTGAGATGAGGTATTATGTACAGTATTTACATTATTCGGACTATTGTCCTCATCTTTGTCGCCATATTTGTCACAACGTTTCGGCCGTTGTACGCTCCGGCCTTCTTCAGGTGGTTGGAATTTCGAACCGAACCCTTTATTTCGATCACTGGGGTAGACTGTTCTAGTTCCACGAGCCATGTTTGATGGATGTCAGTTATCAGTTATCTCCTGGTAATTTTTCCTTCTGAAAGTTCTCCACTGCCTGAACCGGGTATTGAACTCACACTCTTTTTGGGTCTGTTACTGGATCTAACCAACGCCTTTATCCACCGTACCATGTGTCCTGAAGAAGGCCGGAGCGTACAACGGCCGAAACGTTGTGACAAATATGGCGACAAAGATGAGGACAATAGTCCGAATAATGTAAATACTGAAAATAAAGTCAGTTGTTGTTAATTGCACACAATTGTGTATTCATTCATACTCTCCTGTGTCCACTATATTACCAAATGCCCTTTGAACAAATATACATGGTGACCTTTATTTGAGGCCATGTCATCATGTATCATTTGCACAGAACTGTAGGCTCCAATCACGTCATTCAACTTGGAGCAAAATGTTTTAGCTTTGGTTTGGACTTGAAGTAATCGCTACTGTAGAAATTCAAAGAAAAAAAACATTGAGAGTAAGAGCATAAGTAATTTGGCTTGAAAAGTTAATCCTCTTTATTCTTTATTCTTTCATTATTAAGGTCTTATTACAATTAATATATAATTTGTTTGAACTTAGGGCACTTCAACATGGTGTAATGGTTAGCAAACTTGTTTCGCTGGATCAATTACAACTGAATAGTGAATTTGATCCTCACTGTGTGCCCTATATTTTTGGCTTTGTGCCACATGTAATCTATGTTTCATAAATCCCTATAATTTGGTGAAGCTTTTGATCCATCACTTCCCACATCATTAATAAGGGGATACAAAATGTTATATGCATTTTATTCTTTGAATTAATTATCCATGTAAAATGATTTTAAAGAAACAAAAACCATATTGGAACAATGAATTCCAGAATAAAAATAAGAAATGAAACAAAATAAACATGAAAGTAAATTTTTATTTTATTGTTTTAAAATAAAGTAACCATCTTTATGCTGACTTATTTTGTCATAAATATGTTTTTTATGACTGTAGAAATAAAAAAGTAAAAGTAGAAATAATTAACTCATAAAATGTCTAGTTTAGCAGCAGGATAAGGGTTAATGTTTTGTACACATTGTTTACAATGTCTAAAAATATTGGAGTAAATTTATTGAATTTAATTCTGACATTAACTTAAATTTTTCATTAATTTATCATGTTTGCTGCTATTTTATGTTTTTAATGGCAAACTAAACTAAAATTCAAAATACTTTTTTTACATACATTTTAGAAAGAAAAACACAAATTCCTCATAAAAGATTAAATCTTATCATTAATATATTTGTTGTTATGAATAACAATATCATAGAGAAAAATATTAAATTAATTTTATGTAATAAGTGTAGAAACAGAATCAAAGAAAAATATCTTCATAAGAAAAGTCTATTAAAAACAAAACATTAAAATTAACTTTCTTGGAAGAGACTTTGTAACATTTGTAAGAAGTCTATAAAAATATCAGATTAATAAATTATTTTTTAAAATTAAATAAAATTAAAATCTGATATTTCAGTATAAGAAGCATCGGAAAAATAGAGTTTATGCAAAAATGAAGAGAATTGAGCATTAGTGTATTTGCTTTTATGAATATTAATTTCATAGAGAAATGAAAAATATTAAATTAACTTCCAAGTAACAAGACTAAGTTTCTTGAATTATACTTTTTAGTAAATTTTGCACAAATATTTTTCCTTTTGCAATGAAAACATAAAAGGAGTCTGAAGTCTGAAATAAATAAGATAAATAAATCTTATACTTACTTCAATTAAATAAGCTAAAGTTATCCCAAATGTAAAGAGCAAAAATATCTTAAGCCAGCCATAGCAGGAAACTACCAGAAATCCAAACTGAAACTAAAAATGGAAGGAAGAATGAGATTTGTGATTGGCTTTCTGTTCTGAGTAAGAGATTCGTGATGAGATATAGTCTTAAATAAAGATCACAAGGACATATTTCAAACTAATATTACTCAAAAAGGGAAAACAGACAAAAATAGCAATAACAAAGGAAAATACTCAGTCAATATTAGAACTGATGAAAAAGAAGAAAAATATGGACATCAAAGCTATGAGAGATAAAAGTGAAAATATTGTAATTGCACAAAAATAAAATAATTGCACTAATCATCACAATAATGAGAGAAGAAAAAAAGAAGAACATGATGGAAAGGGAATAAACTATCAGAAGAGAGAATAGTCTGAAACCTGATTCACAGCCTGCATTGGTAAAGAACAGAATGACAAAAACAGAAAGGTTAACAAATGTAGCATTAATATGTTAAGGATGACCAACGAGAACTATACAGACCTGTATGATAAAAAAAATACCACCGACTATTACTCTGTTACTATAGTGATGTTCCAGACAGAATAATATTTGCACTTCAAAAAGTGAAATGTATAAAAAAAATATCAAGCCAGGATGGCATAGTAACAGACCTTTTGAGTCATTCAGGAGAAATATTTTATGAAGGATTCACACACCTCATGTATACAGTAAAAAAACAAAACTTCAGTATATAAATATTAATTTTACTTAATAAAAAAATGTATATCATGTTGCTATCAACTATATATATATTCTCAAAAGTATTTACAGACAAACTACACCTAAGATAGAAATCAGTCACACATTGGTTACTCAATAAAGTACCTTCTGCAAAAAAAGGAAGAGAAAAGAATTGAAAAATCAGCATTATATAACAAATCACTTTGTTAAGCTTTAGTGAACTATGAAAAAGCATTTGATTCAGTAGAACACTTGGCAAACTCCCCAAGAGAAAAAGTCATTTATGAAAATATATAATAGTATTGCAATAATTAAGATAGATAAAGACACAAGTAAAATAAAGTTTGGAAAAGGAGTGTGACAAAGAGATACAATTTTGCTTGAATTATTTAGAGCATGCCAGGAAAATATCTTCTGGAAAATGAACTGGTAAAGAATGGGAGTAAACAAATAAAAAATATTTGAATTACCTATGATATTTTTTGGTGAGGAATAATAATTTACTAATATCAAAATCATGAAATGCTGAATGACCTGAATAGTGTAAGTGTCCATCTAGGTCTAAAAATGAACAAGATGAGACCAAAATCATGCTCAGTTGTAATGTTCTGTAAATGCTCATAAAAACAAAAGAGGAAGAACTGGAAGAAGTTCAAGAATACAAATATTTAAGACAGGTGATAAAATTAAAGAAAGACCACAGAAATGAAATAAAACAACATATAATAATATGGCAGAAACCATCTTGCCAACAGGTTTAAAACTTAGTGAGATCTATGATGTATGTGTGTGAAACATGGAACTTAACAACATCACATAAAAATAATCATGAAGATCAATGGAAAGAGCAAAGCAAGGTTTAATTCTAAGAGAAAGATATAGGCCAACAAAGATTTAGAGTAGAACAAGATAAGAAATATCATAGAAGTGAGAAAGTGACAAAAATGGAGATGAGCAAGATTCATTGTAAGAAGGAAAGATAACAGATGGAGCAATAGGTTGGTCAAGTAGTGTCCAATGTGTAAATTTAAATTAAGGAACTCGGACAATTGATGGAGAGAGAATGATTATGTTCGAACTGTGTTATTTTTCATGTAGGTTCCTAGTTATAGATGGCTTCTCAGCACTTCTGGGTAAAATTGTCCCTTCCTAGGTAGGAGAATGTCCAATGGGAGCAACTCATGAAGATCAACACATTGGGTAGGAAAAGAACAGAGAAAAGGCAGAGACATAAGATTGTGTAGTCTGCTGGTACATAGTATAGCAGTTACAATCATCATGAATTACTTTTGTTTAGTAAGGGATCCAGATCCAGAATATATATATATATATATATATATATATATATATATATATATATATATATATATACCCCACACCAACATTACAACTTGGGGTTTCATGCTTAATGCAATCATTAGGTACTAATTTAAGTTATAGCTCTGTTATTTAGCAGTGAGTACTGTTGTTCTTACACCAAATATGTTATATTTGAACACCTACATGTACATTTATTTATATTTATCCATTTTAGTATATATATATATATATATATATATATATATATATATATATATATATTTAGTTTACGAAAAACTAGGTAATCCGTATGAGTAGATCCACGGAGGATAAAATCCAGAGAGCTCAATGTAAATCAGAGCTAATAATTTAAATAAAAACGGACCACTTTAAGGTTCCATATAATAAATTATTTCACCACAGCCCTTTTAAAGGACCGTGGATCATCAGACTTTACTTCGAAAGGTTGAAACGAAATATATATATATATATAAATTTAGTTAAAGACCAACAAAAATTCTTTGTTAAAACTTTTTTGTTTTGTTTTCTATATTCAAACCATTTTTCTGGTTTCTGGTGAAAATTTGAATATAAATTGTCCAATGCCTGAAATCTCTTGGAATCCATGAACCACTATTAAACAGTTTTTGTGGATAATATGGAGACTGTATGTATATCTTGTATTGTTTATGTTATGTCAGGTTTATCTATTTTTAAATATTGTTTTCACATGTTATATTGATTTTTTAAAATATCTTGTGTATTACTTTGTGTTGTCTTATTTCTTTTTAAGTTATGAAATATATTTAGTAGTTTTGTTCCGAAATTTGATGAAATTTAATTGATGTTGAGTTATTTGTTTTCTTTATTGTTAATGCTTATAGTAGTTATGTTTTTTTAATGGTTTATACTTTATATGATACAGTATTCTGGTGTACTTGATAATGTTTCTTGTGGTTTTGTTGTGTCAGTTGGTGATATGTAATTTAATTGCACTATTATCAGATAAGTGACAAGTTAATCAGTGGGATAATGTAGTGGTTGTGTTCATTCAATTATTATTATTAGAGATATTCCCTTAGGTTTCTTATAATTTTTTCATCTACTTTCTAGTTAGAAGGGTTAACTACAAAAATAAACAACTCAACATAAATAAAATTGCATCAAATTTAGGAAGACATATACAAAATGTATTTTATAATTAAAAAACAAAAAATAACGTCAACAAAAAACTAATGTGTGAAAATAAAATAAATTTAAAAAAAAAACATCATGTGAAAATGCAATATTTGAAAAAGATAAAACTGATATAACAAAAATGAAATGCATACATACTGTTGCAACGTTATCAACAAAAACTCTTAAAGAATGTCTCATGAAAGAAGAAAATGAAAACATTGGACAATTTACATTCAAACTTTCATCAGAAACCAGATAAATGGCCAAAATATAGAAAACATTTTTGTTGTATAAAATTTATTTTCTACCAATTTATTTTTTTCTTAAAAGTAAATTGACTGCTCCACTATATTAACAATATTGAAACATTCTATCAGTTTTCAGTTTGGGCCTGATGATTGCCACATGCATAAAACCCAGTTGCGTTAAATGGTGAAAAACAAATGCATGGTGTTCCAAAAGTCATCTTAATATTTTTCATTCATTTATTTCTCTTTTTTTCAGAACTTAGATTAATATACTGAAATTACCCATCTTATTTTATGTTGATAATGTCTAATTGAATCTTTGAAAAAAGAGAAATTAATATATGATATAAAAAATCTATGATTTTTGGAATACTTTGTACCTATCTGATGTTTTGGACACCTTTCATATATTTATTATTAGTATATATATATATATATATATATATATATATATATAGGGAGAGAGAGAGAGAGAGAGAGAGAGAGAGAAAGAGGGGGAAGAGTTATATTTCTGCAAAAAGAAGTTAAAAAAATGCTAAAACTGTCAAATTGATTTCTGAATCTATATCTTGTTTATCTACAATGATATTTGAGAAGTGAATCTGTTTTCCTTCTCCAGGCAATGAAATAATTACTTTCTCCAGTGTTTTATTTGTACAGGAATTGACAAGAACTCTCAACTATTTTACAAGTGTCTTAAGTGTTCACATTTAAGAATATCAAAATGCAGCCTTCTGCCTAAAGACACTGCTGCTTGTGTTTGTAAATAAATATATAACAATATAGACTTATAAATATTTACTAACTGCATCTTTGGTGAAATGTTTAACAAACCTTTACTCATGGTAAAAATTATTTTATCCAGTAAATTTCATTTCTTGGTAGTCTTGGGGAAGGGATGATGGTAATAAAAGAATTTACTGAAACCTGAACCTTGCCAGCCTGCCTGCAAATCTCATTGGAGAGATCAATTGAAAGTGAAGGAAAATAAAATAAAAATAAAAGTATTTTTTCTACTACAATAAATTGGTTTGATAAATATGATTTTTTAACCAATGGCTTCTCAAGCTGGTTGAAATCTGAATTACTTGTGATGACCTGCCAAATCAGAGCTATAAAAATCCCTGCAATATGGCAATACTGGGGAGTGAGATTGTGATGCAATGCTGGGCAGTGGGAGACACATTGCCTTCTAAAAACATCTGAAACCCTGACAAGTGGGGTCTCAAAGAAGCAGTTTCAATACCTCTCCTCAACAAAGTCTTGACAAACAAATTGTTGTTTTCATGACAGAATTAAGTCTCATTTTGACTCCAACTATTGTAACAAAGTAGTTGATTCCCTGACAAATAACAGTAATGTTAAAAAAACAATGCTTTATGGTGAGGTCTGAAGGGATGAACGGATTCTGTCACAAACTTTGACAGCTCACATCAAATCACAAGAACTATTAAAAACATTTATATTTTATACCCTTTTAACTGTGTTCAATCTCACTGAAACCCTTTTATTGTACATTTTTCTTTGTAATTTGTATATGCTGACATTTTTCTTGTGATATTTCATAATTTTGATTGTAAATTTGATCTTTTTCCCACAACTACCATTCAGCCTTATTTTTTTAAAAATAAGTTACTTTCTTGGCACACAAACCACCAAATTTGTACATTTCTAATATTATTAAAATTTGCTTTTATTTTATTTTAATAAAGAGGTTTTGCTTTTATATCTCACTGAATAACTCTTGTCATTTTTTACGGTGCACCTTTTTGTCGCTTGATCTTCATTCTCCCCACAACCAACACCTCAAAACCAACCCCACAAAATTATAAACTTATAGTTTTCTTTTTACCCTACCTTTTTTCATACTTATGGGTACAGATTTCACTCTTACTGAATGGCAATCGTAATTATAATATTAGCTGTTTCCTTATAAGGAAACATTTGGTATTCATTAACTGAGCAGCCAGTTTTACTTAAGATTGAAATTATAAAATCTTTCTATTAAAACAATTTTTCAGAAAAATTCTAAAGTCCAGTAACTGTTATTTTCTTTCCAATATTTATGACAGCTTTCTTCCTAATCTTTGTTTGAAGTAGTGTGGAATGTCAACATCTTGATTTCCCTAATGGTACACTAAACTAAACTTACTGAAAAGTCTTAGTATCACCAGTTACAAATATAAAGCCCAATGAGAGATTTTTTTTTAATGACATGTACTATTAGGCTGTAGGCAATCATAGTTTTCCATAGATTCCTTTTCTTTATTATCTGCAAATTGCCATGAATTCTTGTGAAATATAGTGGAGTAATTTTCTGTTGCCTTTTCCATTGTTTGGAAATCATTCTCTTAGACTGGTTGACATCCAAGGTCAGCGATCCCAGTCTACCCTGTTATTTAACCCACAAATGGGGGTGGGGAGATGGATTCATGACTTTCACAAGGGTATTTTTGTAAAAGTGAATGTAGCAGACCAGCATAGAATTTGAACTCAGCCTGTCAATTCCAATCACTTTACCTCTTTTATTTAAAATATATGCATTAATGAACATAACAGCCAAATTGATTTATTTCACATCGCTTCTCTTGAATTCCTATGAAGAAATAAATGGTTGATTCAAGAGAAATCTTGCATGGACTTGAACCAACCATTCATTTCTTTGTAGAACCTAAAAAAAAAATCAACAAAATTAAGTTGTCTATCATATTCCATAATACATGTATAAATATTTATACATACACATATATATGTATATATATAAAAGTATACTAATACATGCAAGTAAATTTATGGTCAGTCTCTACCCAGGACCAACTGAAGATTGTGTTATACATGAAACTCTGAGTTGTGCTACCACTGAGGGATAACAAAGCAACTCACACTGAACAAAATTACATTTCAAACCAGTCACAACATATTACAATGCATCTAAACATATGGTTTCATAAATAACATTTCTTTCTTGTGGTCATGTACAATATTATAGAACTGTATTACGAATTTACAACCTGTGTCTGCTATTCCCCGGTCGTTATCATTGCATAGCAAACTTCTATGCAAACAAAACAGAATGTCATCTTTGATGGTGAACATCGCTGTTGTAATGTCCATATAACCACTCTGATGATGGTTTATGTGATCTGAATGCTTAGATTGACGACCAATATAATAAAGAAATATCCAAATGTTGAACAGTTTTTGTCTTTATTTTCTCTTAAAACAAAACCATTATATGACACTTGGAAAGGCTCATGATAAAACATAATAGACATCCATTGTCTGTTATATTTAACAATATTTGTTTGAATTATATATATATATATATATATATATATATAGGGTGACCCAAAAAAACAGGAATTTTTGAAGTGCGTATTGCCAGACATGAGCAAGTGGCAACACTGCGAGACAGTGACCATGAACAAGTAAACATTTCGCCATTTTAGTAACGAGAATGAAATTCACAGTATCCCCGCTGAGATGTTGCAGCAGTCAATGAGGAATCTCAACAGCAGATTTCAGTAATGCATTCGTACAGGTGGACGGCATCTACAGGACGTAATTTTTAACAAATGAAAATTCCATCATTGTTTCTTAAATGGCATGTTTTAAGTTTTCAATTACTATGAATCAAATATTTTTCTGCCATCACTCTTGGTTTTATTGGATTGTTAAAAAGTTCCCGTTTTTTTGGGTCACCCTATATATATATATATATAAGGCCAATGGCCATATCACACTTAAATGCCAGTTCTTACAAGATCACAAATGTTAAGCAACATTGAATCTGGTCAGTATCTATATGGGTGATTGATTGGAAATTCCAGCCTGAATATTTGTAGAGTGTAAAGGATAATGGTTTGGAATTAGGAATTGGAGAGCTGAGTTCCAATTCCAGTCAGGTTCATTTATGCGCAAATATCCTTTGTAAAGTTATAAATCCATCTCTTCTCCCCACAACTAGGGATTAATTAGTAGGACATGTCCAAAAATAATTTTTGTCTTTAAATAACTTGCAAAAGTTTGATAATCTGTAAAACACAAATCTCTCAGTCAATATCTATTTATCTATCTATCTTTCTATATATATATATCTACATATATATATATATATATATATATATATATATATATATATATATATATATATATATCTACATATATTTATATATCTACATATATATATATATATATATATATATATATATATATATATATATATATATATATTTATATATGGCATGTTAAACATTTTCTAAAAATAGAAGTGATGCTCAGGCCAACCAGCCACATGCCACACATAGCACATGCCCCTGGATGTATGACACACAGGCTAAACTACTATGTAGAAGTCAACACACAGAAATTTATCATCCAAAAACAACATCCTTGATAATGGCTATAGAACTAGCTGAAAGCTAATTATAACTATAGACATAACTATCTATATTCTTTAGCCCCTGAAAAATGTAAAAATGTTAGAATGCTGGAAAAACTCAATAAAAGATTAATTAAATCTTCCTAGTCAGCCATTTTCAATGAAAGACGCATGAAAGAAAGGTTGCTGCCCAAATACAGATCAATATATATATATATATATGTATATATATATATATATATATATATATATATATATACATATACATATATATATATATATATATATATATATATATATATATATATATATAAACACAATATCACAGTATCTATAGATTTATAATATATATATGTATATATTTTTGATAAATCAGAAAAGTGTAAATCAGTTTTATTAACTATGTGTTTCGACTTCCTTAGATAGGCTTCTTCAGGTCAGAATGAAAACAATTTGTGCATGTTAGTTTCAGTTTTCCACTTTGATTTATTTTGTTTGAAATCTATATCCTACTAATATCCACACACACACACACACACACACACACACACACACACACACATATATATATATATATACACACACATATATACACACACACACACATATATATATATATATACATACATATGAAAAAATTTTTTTATTCTTAATGGGTACTTGCTCCATTTATTGTTTTTAAACAGTGTGTATTACATCTATCAGTCTGCACACTCAAGTAAATTTAATAAAGAAAATGAACCTGGTTTGAACCTGCATCACCCACCATTTTCGGAGAAACCACCATTTGGTACAGCATGATTTAGTCCACTTGGTCACAGTAAACTTCACAGTCAAGCATGTATTTTGACCTTTTGAAGAATGTAAACATCCTCATTCAGCCATTCTCCAGAGCCAATATCTGATCTGTTTTGTAACCAAAACATAAACAAAGCAATTTCTAAAGAACTAATGAATTTATTTTTTAATATTTTTATTACTTCAAATGTTATTTTTACTAGATACCCATGTTGGAAATAGATGCTCCATAAACTTGAGTAAATTGAATAAAGAGAACTGTCTCTCCAGCAGGATTCAAACATGTGAACACCCCTTCTCTTTCAAGCATGAGTATCTATTAAAAATAATGTTTGAAGTAATAAAAATGTCGGCCGAAAAATAAATGCTTTAAATTTATATGTGTGAATAGAATTATTTAATGGAATTTTTATCAGGCATTATTTCTTGTTATTTTTAGTGGGTTTAATATATAAAATAAAAAACAGGGATGGTAACTCAAATACATGTATCCACTAAAAATAACATTTATACCAATAAGAAATGTATGAATGTGTATATATATGTGCATGTGTGTGTATATATATATATATATATATATATATATATATATATATATATATATATTTTTTTTTTTTTTTTCAATTTTCTGTTATATAAACATAACTGTCATTAATTCTTCTGGTATATGAAAAATTATATATAATTCTATCTTATATATATATCTCTTAATTCACTCTGACAGACAAGGAATAATCTAAGATTTTCATTAAGTTTTTCAAATGTTTTCCTTATCATATCCAATGAAACATGTATAAACAAAAGTTTCCTGCATAAATATACAATATTTAATGTATATTAAAGGTGTATTTAGGTAGAAAGAAATTTTTTGAACAAGTTTTGTTGAAAAATACTGTCACGGTCTGTCAGTTCATTTTTTTATTAAGTTTTCCCAACTTATTTACCCTATTTACATTGTTTGGATAGTTGTCCTCATCTTTATTGCCATGTTCACAATGTTTCTGCAATTTTACACTCCAGCCTTTTTCAGGTGATATATGTTGGAATTTTGAACTGATCCTGAAGCATACAATGTCTAAAAGGTTGTGAATATGGCAATAAAGGTGAGGACAACAGTCCAAACAATGTAAATAATGTAAATAGTTACAGAAATATAGACAGATCCAGAAGAAGGCCAGAGTATACAACAGTTGTAATATTGTGAATATGGCAGTGAAGTCGAGGATAACAGTCCAAATGATGTAAATAGTTACAGTACCTCATCACCGAAATATAGACAAATGTTTTCTGACAAAGTTGTTTTATGTCAGAATTAAAATTGGTAAACTTTCCAATGGTCATTTTTATTTAATCTAAATACTGTCACCACAGTGATTATTAAGAATTGTGTAGTTTATTATTATGTGTTATGTTATGCATATATATATATATATATATATATATATATATATATATATATATATATATATATAGATATATATACATATATATATGTAAATATAACACACAAAGAATTTTAGTCGATTATATATATATATATATATATATATATATATATATATAAATAATCGACAAAATATACTTTATCATATTCAAATATATATATATATATATATTGTCATCCACAGACAGACGGTTTCACTGTATCACAGCTTATCAGTGTGGCTAGACATCCAATTGTTTTAAGGCGAGATCAAAACCTGACTGATTTGGCACCAGTCTGAGATTTTCCCCCTAAGCCATCGGTGTACAGTTGAAAGAAAGTCGAATTATATATATATATATATATACACAGGGTGAAATAGGTAAATTGTTACCATTTTATATTTTAAATTTCGTGCATGTGTGTTGTCTTGTTTTTGATTTTGTTGACTGCACAGTATAGTAGGTCAGTTGGGCAATGTCTTCAAGCAAAAGAGCACCATGATGCAATTCACTCTGCCAAAAATTTGGAAATGGCATGCTGTACCACTTGGAATTCATACCCGAAGCTCCAATACAAAAATTTCAGAGTGTTTGGGTGTCAATCTGAGGACAGTGCAGAGGATTTGGAAAGAGTAGAATGAGTCTAATGGTGATTACGAAGATACGGCAGCTTGGAAAACTAACTCTGATGAGAAAAGAACTCCTGAATTTGTTGTTGAGGGCCTCAGACACAACATGGCAGCCTACATCAAGTGCCTTGAGGAGGTAGTGCTGCCCTACTGGAGGACCCTATGTATGGCAACAGGACTATGCACCATACTACACAAGCAGGAAAATCCAGTCATGGCTGTCAGACAAGTTCTGCAACCACTCTCACCCCTTACATCTGGCCACCTAACTCCTGAGACTGCAACCCCCATTGATTATTATGTGTGGGGAGCAGCTGAGCGAGAGACCAACAAAACTCCTTGTAACACCAGAGAAAAACTGAATGTAAGGATTATCACAGCATTCACCAACTTAAACAAGGAGATCATTTGGAAAAGTTGTGAGAAACTCCACAGTCGACTGGCGGCCGTGGTTTGAGGCCAATGGCGATGTTACTGAATAAATTTACTCTTTAGTATTTCAAGATATTTTTGTGTAATTTTCGTAAATATATTTGTTAAAATAAAATGTCAGTGTTATTTTTATTTTTGTGTAATTTAGATGACAATTTATCCATCGCACCCACTCTCTCTCTCTCTCTCTCTCTCCCTATATATATATATATATATATATATATATATATATATATATATATATATATATATACAAACATAAAAGTGAACATAGAAGTCAACACTTAGAGGCGACAGTCTGTTTCATGCTAGATGGAATCATTGGGCCACTGATGATTGCATCTAGTGGCCCGATGATTGCATCTAGCATGAAACAGACTGTCGCCTCTAAGTGCTGACTTCCATGTCCACTTTTATATTTA